>CM042051.1:17215000-18415000 GCA_023525745.1 Arctium lappa | reverse complement strand
AATAGAGCTACACACAAACTAATCTGAACGCCAACACAATTACAAAACAAAAGGGTGCATTGTCGTCTTCCTCTTACGGTTAATAGGAGAATTAGTATTTTATTGGGTTGTCGTAAGTAATTGACTTAGGGTTGTTCGGTTCGTTTTCTATTAAGAGATGTATGGATATAGTTGTATGTATGATAACAGATAAGTTGTTCGATTGTTGTGCTAGATAAAACAGTCTGAATGTCATTTTGCTCTTAATCTATATTTTTGTTGAATAAATCAAGTTTTTGATAATATGTTCAAAAAATAACTTTTAATTATAAAAGATATTAATATAATTTTTTTTTTAAATAAACACAATTTTCTATTGAGACCCACTTCCAAAAGATTTCCTTTTTGCTCTTGATCGGTTCCATCTGCAAATCGTTTTGGGATGCGCCATTTTTCAAAATAAGTTGCAAAATAAGAAGACCTGCAACTAGGACATTTGCAGGCAGAAAGTTACTGGAAGCGGTGTGTTTAAAACGAAGCTAAGACGATTCAGCTATGAGTAGAAAGTTACTGAAAGCGGTGTGTTTAAAGGGTTGAGCCTAAATGACATAATTTTTCTAGCTGACCGATTCAGCTATGGGCTGATCGAATAAGACGTTACCGAACACTTGCATATGATTGTGCGAATAAGTCATATCCACCATACAACCCATTAAGCCGCAAACGAATAGCCTCTTAAAAAGTCAATGGACATATTCAAAAAGCTCGGCAATAATTATCAAATTATTTATCATTTTATAAGACCAAAGATTTCGGGTTTAATATTGTTAAACATTATAAAATCCCCTTTTGAATCATACAAAATTTATTATAAGAACGACTTTTGTTTCAGCTAGTTACTTCGAACCTCACAATTTCTAAATAATAGAGTTGTTAGATAGGTTAGCCAACAACAAGCCCGTCTAGCTCAGTTGGTAGAGCGCAAGGCTCTTAACCTTGTGGTCGTGGGTTCGAGCCCCACGGTGGGCGCAATGTTTTTCAACCTTTGCATACAATAAAAATTGTGACAATCTATTTTTTTTTTACCTTAATAGTTTTTTTTTCATCAATTTATCTATTTATTAAAAAATCAAAGTTTTTTTTTTCCTATTAACCGTGGTTGTTCGGACCAGCTTGCACGCACCTCGACTAATCCCTGTAACCCTGGAGAATATTTTGAAAAATCTCCGGTGGCCTTATAGGACTCGAACATGTGAATTTTAAGAAGGATCTCCAAAGGCCTAAGCTTTATTGAAAGTTGAGCTAACCCCACAAGATTTATAAGAAAAAACCTGAATATTTTATTTCGTAGGAAATGTAAAGAAAACCGATCTTGTACAGATATCGCTGTTGTTGTAGAACCAAAATAAGATCAAAACAGTATCTGTAACTACACTAACAAAACCCGAAAAATAGCCTCAGCCTATTCGCCGTCTTTCCATACTTCTCGAAGGAGTTGATATCTCATAATATTCCTTCCACCCTTCGGAAACCATTGTTGTCCTTTCGAAGTGTCTGTGATGATTGAGGTTAAGGGTGAGTCGAGCTCATCAAGTTCATCATCGCTAGTGTACGATTTCTTGAGCACCGATGACGAGCTTCTCCTTAACGATTGTGTTCCAACGATGCCGATTACGGCTGAAAGTGAATGTGATGGAGGTGGTTTATAAGCTGATGGAGGTGCAATGCATGGGAAGTTTATAAGAGACCCTTCAGAAGCCTCTATTTCATTATCCTGCATCTAAAAGCATAAAAGTTAGGAGAAATTGGTGTTTAAAACAAACTAACAAAAACCTATCCCGACCCATCTCAGACCGTTCGGCTGGTTGAACCTCCACCCAATAAACCAAGCCAAACCAAACGAGCTTAGTATATACCACCTAAGGTGGGGACCGAAGGGGATAATATATGCAGACCTGACCTCTACCCAAAAGAGTAGAACAATTGACTTCTAAGAAAAGCAAACCCGAGTCAATTCTAAAAACAAAGGTTAAGAGACCTGCTCTGACACCATGTAGGATATGTGGAATCCCATTGTATTACTCTCCAAAAGAGCGATCGAGGTCAGAAGGGGTTTCCAACATATATTGAGGAGAAATGGTCCAAGTCTAGCTGACGTAGGACTCTAACATGCCCCTCCAACGAGGCTAAACGAGCACAAATGTCCTAGAGTGTCGAGTCTCGGGCACATATGTCCCAGATGGTAAACTTTTACTCTGATACCATGTTGAAAATGTAATTTTCGTTGATTTGTCTGTAATATGTAGCGCAGCTGTTCACAGCTTGCTGTATAAAGAGAGAATCAAAACTGATCCTAGATTTAAGCTATAATTACAATTCTTTTTCTTTAATATGCATTCTCCAATTTATTTTATTTTTATATTTTTCTCCCTCAAATGTTACTGCTTTGTGACTCGTCACTTCTTCCGAGTCAGGAAAACAACATTCTCGTAAAATCTAAAGGAAAATCGCATAAAGACTAGGTAGAAGTCACAGTCCCTCTTTTCTCTTATATATCATCAAATTTTGATTATCATTCGCTATTGATATAACATCACAGGCAACTATACTGTTAGAATGATGAAAAAGCGTAACCAACCTCTATATCGAGGGCCTCAATAAGCTCATTGGGAATTGGGTTCGGAGAAAACTCATCTGGAACAAAACTGCAAACTACCCTTCTGATCAATGGAGTTGAAAATGTTGGGCAAACCTAAAAATGAAATAAAACCCCGAAGAAATTGGATCAAAGAAAGCATATGAATAGTTAGAACAAATATAAGATGAAAAAGAGAACTGTAAAGAAATGGGGATTAGTTACCTCCTTCCTTGTGGACTTGTCTCCAAGCATTTCAAAAGGAAGCATCATGAGGTCACTTAATGCATGGAGTAATCGAAAAGCCTTAAAAGATGTATCAAATTCTGCTTTCTTATTGTCAACAAGATCATCAGTATCTTCATGAGAGTCGTTATCCTCAATGCCAAACAGATCCGTAAGCCATCTAGACCATGTCCCAATCTATAGATGCAGCATTTATAGTTAAGTTTAAAAATGTAAACTTTGCAAGGAGGTAAAATTTGACTTTCAAGGTCAAATAGACTACATTTTAACTTCCAATTTGGTATGGACTATTTTTATTTTTTACATGTACTTGTATAAGTATGCCAAACTTTATAAAAACTGCTATGAGTAGGAGATTATCTTGTGCCATTTTAGCATAAAAAATCCTTACCAAAATTGAATTTATAAAGTAATCAGTTGACTTCAAAAGTCAACACGTACCACTTTTTCTGAAATTAAGGAGGTGTTTAACAGTTATGGATACAAAAGGCAGCATTATACAGTACAACAATTCGTGAACGATTTGGTTTAGTACTCACAGTGTTCTTCAGTTGAGCACCGGCTCCAAAGCTTGATCTTCTGGCAGGAATAGGAAGGACCCTCAGGTCACCAATAGGATCGGATAATGGATCTGTTGGCATTTCTTCAGCTGATTCCCGAAGAATGGCGTTAAACATCGCAACATCTAGTCTACCCACCAACTGCTCCATCACCTACAACCAAAAAAAGTTTGAAAATTTATGTTTTTACAACTCTTTTTGTTAATATTATTACCATCCGAACATGATCATACCAATCTTGGCAACACAGGCAAGCAACCACATTCATGGCCTTCGGCACGGGTAGGACATAATCTTTCAGAAGCATCTTTGAAAGCTTTCTTCCAAAGTTCAATAGAGAAGTTCCCTTGGTGATTACCCAAACCGTTTTTACTTCCAGATGTTTTCCTTGAAGTTAGACCCATCATTTTGCCGTTAGCATTTGTGGCTGTTGATTGCATATGTGGAGTCAGTGTCTGCAGAGAGTGAAACCAGAATCAATACTCAATTACGAAGAGCTATATAAGACGTAAAAATATGGAAGAGAGTATTTTTAGGGTTCAACCTGCCACCACACAGACTCGATGATTCGTGAGAACATCCAACCTTCAACCTTTTCTAATGCAATTATGAATGTTTGTGGGTCCTGCCAGTCATCGGGTACTTTCTTTGAACCATGCTTGTGTTTCTTGGTGGAGTTAGCACCAAGAATCGACGGTTCTCCAACAGTCTGGAAGACAATTGCCCTCAACATAACTGAATTTGACAACCAGAAAGTTAACCTGCATAATGAATACATCAGTTCTTGTAAATTTTAGAACATGTATCTAAATATATCTTTTCAATAGTTTATTAAAGTTTGTAGCCTATGTACTTAAGGCGAAGGATCGTGTCAGAAGTTGAGGTTAGCATGAGAAGCGTGAGAAGTTGATCTGAACCGTTGATCACTTTTAATCAAATGCCCTCCCATGAATTGCGGTTTAGAAGGGAATTGATCTGGTGCATCTCATCCTAATGTGCATCCACTTCTCATCCAACGGTTGATAACCACATCTCACGCTTCTCACGTGAACCTCAACTTCTCACCGAAACCCAACCCATGGACTTAATACTCCCACCGTTCCATGAATCCTGCATCGTTGAATCAAACCCATGGTTTAAGAGAAATGTTTGGCTATTAACCAAATGTCTTAAAACCCCATAAAATACTGACAAAAAAAGAGAAAAATCTTGTACTCCTAAGTAACTACCATTCATTCATTCTAATGATGACAATGGGCAAGCAAGTAATTTTATGTTACTTCTTCCGTCCCAAAATATATGTCCGCAAAGTAAAAAGGCACACAGTTCCAGAAATGTGTCATTATTACACATTTTAATTAACCAAATGACAATTTTACCCTTGATAGTGTAGATAGTAATGAATTTCTCCATCTCATAAGTAGTAATAAAGTAAGGGTAGAATTGGAAAGTATAAACTTTTTTTTGGTAACCGTGGGTTTCCGGGCCAGCTTACACATACCGACTAATCCCCGGGCGACCACAAATGGCCTGGAGTCATCGCAGGTGAACCTCCATGGCCACAAGGGCTTTGGTAGCGCCTGGATTTGAACCCTGGGTAGATGAGATTTTCCACTACATCCCCCAAAGGCTTTACCAGTGCGCCACAACCCAAGTGGTTAAAAGTAGAAACTTACTTTTGAAAGTGGACACTTATTTTGGGACAAACCAAAATAGAACTATGGACATTTATTTAGAGACGGAGGAAGTAAAGTTTTACAGAAAAAGGAAATGTTACAATTTTCAGCGGAAATCTGAAAAGAGCGGAGTCTTGCAATGTTATGAGATAGAGCAAGTACAAACAATTGAATTATTTCCAAACAATAATATATTGGAGCTAGATATATGATATTCACAGGAAGATGGGTTGAATAATAGAGCCAGCATTCAAACCTTGGAACATCATTTCCACACGATTTTGAAACCAAAACCAGTCCAGAGATAATAGCTCTAGCTGCATTCACCCTTCTTTCTTGGTAGTCCTCTTTGCAAGCATGCAAATAGAATCTAGAGAGACGTCGAGCGGGGGCATGGACCTTGTTTGTGGAACTCCCATGCTCAGCTACTATGGAATAAAGTCCAGCCTCAATAGCTGCAGTTTCCCTAAGCTCTTCTTCAAGCATCTCTATTCTAAACCTGTCTTCAGTTTTACCATTAGAAGGTTCACTTTTTGGAACTCCAGTTTCAAATGATTCATTAGTCCGAACAGCTTTATCTTTATCTGCTCTATTTGGGCTAGCAGCAGGAAGACCGCTTCCAGAAAACCCACCGGCCTTGGGTAACTGGACAGACTTCAGATGTTTAAGTTTGTTAGGGGACACAGTACTTCCCTGTCCTCCAGCCGGTTTTCTACTAGACACAAGAGTGTTGCTCCTTAACTTGTCTTGCTTTCTTGAAGCTAAAAACTTACCAACAAGATTGTCTTCCGAGAATTGCCTTTTCTCTTCTGGGGTTCTATCATCCTGCTCACTTTCCGCTTGTTTCCTGTCCTCTTTAGTAGTCTCAGGGTTTGCACTTTGTTCATGCAAAGATTCAACATCCCTTGTAGCTTTACTAACAGAACTAGTTATAACAGGCTGTGGATTGCCTTCCTTGGTTCTCCCACCGATGTTAACTACATCTTCTTGAACCCCATGGCTCCTGTTTCCAGGTTCCAAGATCCTCGGGCGGGTCTTTGGGTCCACGGTCTTATCATGAGAAGCCATGGTTGAAAAAGACGATTGAAGAAATGGGGCAGCAGGTTCTTTTCGAACCGATGTGATACTTCTTTCAGGAAGTTTTGATGAGGTATTATAGCTATTTGGAGGTTCTACTCCCAAAGTACGAGCAGGCAGCTGCTCATTACCTTGCTTCCTGCTCTCCACAAAATCCTGCATGCCAACCTCAATTATTTAAGGAACTGGCAATAGTGCAACGGCTTAAGTTTGATAAATAAATCAAGCATATAAAATAGAAACTAGCAACACAAATTGAAGCAGAAATCTATTGCACATGGGTACCTTATCATTTTTATATGATGAATGTGTGTAATCATCTTCATCATCTGTGAAAGAAGCTATCTCAAGTTCACCATCATTCTCTTCGTTTGTTACTTCTGAAGCAGATTCTTGCCCGTTGTTCTTCTCCAATGACGATTGCTTTGATAAGCTACTCCTAGACGATGAATTAGTCTCGTCTTTGTCATTTGACTGTATATTAAGAAATAAAACCGGTTGTGCTACAGATTTAGAACTCTTCTTACAGGTGACTGGGACGCTAACACTCAACACATTGTCAATGATCCCAAAATCGCCAAGATTAACTATTGCTGACCCTAATAGTCGATCTCTATTTGGCTTATCCTTCCGAGGCTCATACAAGTGGAACTCCAAATTGTTCTTTTGAAACTTATCACGATCCCTTTTTTCTCTACGTAACGTCAAAGGAAGTACGAAAGATTTGTTGAATTCGATTTTAGAATCTACAACACTGGGGGATAGATAACCCGACAACTGATCACCAGTTTCCCATTGGAGCGCCATAGGTTGACTTGATTCAAGAGATGGCGAGGGTGACCAAGGCTTGATCTCTTGTACATGAACAAGATAATTTACTTGAACAGAACCATCTTTCCGGTGCTTAGACCTCAAACCGAGAACCATGGTTTCAAGATGTTCCTTCAAACACTCTTCGTGGGTTGTTGTTGCAAATCACAATGCATCTACAAAAAACAAAATTTAATCACCACCACAAGTTTGAAGATCATGGGACATATGGGACATTAGGTATACATTTCTTTTAAGCAAATTTACAAACACTTGATATGCATCCAGCAGACAGGACTTTTTTTTGTCTATAAGCATATGGATCTTTACATAACACTCACCAATTCAGCAAACGATAAGAACATAAATCCCAAATAAGAAAAATATGGGGAAGAAAGGAGAAAAGTTCGTTTCAAGGAGATTAGTCTGGGATACTCCTTTACCAAAAAAAAAAATAACTTCTGGGCACTTATCTCGGTAAATTACAAAACTTTCGCAAACCCCATATGAAATCTGGATATACATCTGGTATAGGAATCTTAAATCGGAGTAATGAATAAAAAGTTAAAGACTAAAACGGATGAACATCATAATTTGAGCTCAAAGGAATTGATCTACACATGCAATATAATAATAACAAAGCACACGCATCAAATCCACACACATATGACCACTTAATGATGGTCGATCCACCTTAATCAATCAACGAAAACACGAAGACAAAGTGATGATATATGTGGGGTAAATAGGTAATGAGTTAACAGAAGGAAACATCGTAAATAAGGCATCAGCAAAATAGAATGATGACTGAAAACGTACCAAATGTGATTGTGGGTGTTGTGGGATTTTGTCTGTTGTTGCTTCAAATCCTCTTTGTTTGAACTTGTTGTTTTGATTTTTGAATCTGATTTATGCTTTTCTTTAGCTTGATGTTTGGTTCAAATAGTTGAAGATGCGGAGGAGAAAGAGAAAGAAGAAAGTCTTCAACTTTCAAAACTCCCTTTCTCCGCACGACGTTGAGCTCGTAAATCCCATCAACAGTAACAGTAAAAAGGTATTCTTTTCAACCGGTAATTTCGTAATTACTAAGAGAATCTCCAACAGTATTTCAAAATTTGTTCAAAATTAATAATTAAAAGTCAAAATCTCCATAAAATTTTACATCCATCTCCAACAGATTCTTCATTTTAGAGATAAAATCATTATTTATAATATTAAAATCTATATCTATACTATATTATAAAGATGGTATAAAAAACTCTTAATTACAACTTATTAAGCTTTATGTACTATTATTTAAAGTTATCTACTTAAAAATAACTACTAAAGTCTAATGTACTACCTGTAAAGCTTTTAACCCTAATTAATATATTTCATCCTTATCCCCCAAAATTCTTATCCCTAATCCCTAAATCCTAAAATTATGAAATTTGAATTCTGATAAACATAATCAAAACAGGATAAACATCACAATTTAAATATAAAAAATTTAAAATATATAAGATAATTAATGAATTTTAACAAACTACTTAATTTTTTAACATTATATTGTTAAGCCTAAATTAAACAAACTTATATATAAAAAACCATTATCACTCAATAAAATCATCCAAAATCGTACTGTAAATCAATAAAAAAACAAAAAATAAAAATAAACATTAAAATCATGATGTATCTCGCTGCATTGCACGAGTACGCTTCTAGTATTATATAAATCTAATAAAATATTATTTATCTTTCATACCCATCTCATTTGAAGAAATCTTATTGATAGAATATAATAAAAAAACAATTTCTCTCTCATGGTAATCATTTTTGGAGATTTTGGAAAGTTCTTCATATTTGGAGAAAATTACACTCTCTCTTCTACTTTCCTCATTTTGAAGAAAGATTTGGAGAATCTGTTGGAGCACAAAAATGATTAAAATCTCCATTTTCTCCATTTTGGAGAAGCTGTTGGAGATGCTCTAAATAGTCAAAATTTGGATAAATAGAAAGCGAAAATCTTACAAAATAATCACCTTTGTCTCCAATAAAATTTTTTATTTTAGAAATTAATCATTAATTATAGAGTAAACTACAATTTTCGTCCCTGTGGTTTACCACTTTCTTTAAAAGTGGTTCATGTGCTTCAAAAACTGCAATTATCGGCCCATGGTTTGCATTTTGCTTTGAAAATCATCCCTCGTCGCTAACTCCATTAAAATCGTCCGTTAAGTCAAGGGTATTTTCGTCTTTTTCCTTTTATAGGGACTAGTCACACAATTAATTTTAAGTTACAAGGACCAAACTGTAATTTACTTAAACTGATATTTATATTTTATTTATATATATATATATATATATATAAATTATGTATATACTCACTCACACAAACACATGCATCAAACACGTCGGTGATCGCTACCGACCTTAGAGCTGCACCTCCATCACCTCAAGCCGATCACTCATCGGCGACGGTCGATCACCACCGACCTCCACCCTTTAAATAACACACACACAACACCTATTACAACACACACATCGCACTCTTCCTCCCCCATCGTTCCTCCCCCTCCCACCGTGAAACTTCACAGAACCATTACCATTTCCATCGTCCCTCCCTCCGCCCCGGTGAAACTCCACAGTCCACAAAACCACTACTACATGTTGGATGTCAAGGTTGCAGCCGATCGATTCCAAAACACAGTCGAGGTGGGTCTTGGTCTTTGTCGTCGGAGATTGCCGGAGGAGTTGGTCGGAGTTGTAGGTTGGTCGGAGATGGTGATATGGTCGCCAGAACTTTACATGTGTATATATATGTGTGTGTGTGTGTGTGTGTGTGTGTGTGTGTCAGAGTGTGTGCGTCTGTGTATACGATACATATATATATATATATATATATATATATATATATATATGTATATGGGAATGAGATGGGAAGGGACGATGGTCGGAGTTAGAGGTGCAGGGGCGGTCGCCGATGGGAAGGAACGATGGAGCTGCACCTCCATCTCCACCCCTGCACCTCTTCGGCGGTGGTCGATCGAAGCTCGAAGCTCGATTTCATGGTTAGATAACACACACACAACACCTATTACAACACACACATCGCACTCTTCCTCCCCCATCGTTCCTCCCCTCCCACCGTGAAACTTCACAGAACCATTACCACTTCCATCGTCCCTCCCTCCGCCCCGGTGAAACTCCACAGTCCACAAAACCACTACTACCTGTTGGATGTCAAGGTTGCAGTCGATCGATTCCAAAACACAGTCGAGGTGGGTCTTGGTCTTTGTCGCCGGAGATTGCCGGAGGAGTTGGTCGGAGTTGTAGGTTGGTCGGAGATGGTGATATGGTCGCCAGAACTTTACATGTATATATATGTGTGTGTGTGTGTGTGTCAGAGTGTGTGCGTCTGTGTATACGATACATATATATGTATATGGGAATGAGATGGGAAGGGACGATGGTCAGAGTTGCAGGGTTGGGGTGGTCGCCGATGGGAAGGAACGATGGAGCTGCACCTCCATCTCCACCCCTGCACCTCTCCGGCGGTGGTCGATCGAAGCTCGATTTCATGGTTTGAACTCCAACCAATTAACTCTGTAGAGACGAGATGCAGATGGAGATGGGTCACGGGTGGAGGGACGATGGAGGTGGTTCACATGGGAAGGGACGATGAAGGTGGCTCACGGGAAGGGGATAGGGAGGGTTGGGGTGGTCGTCGGAGTCGAAGAAGGTTGGTCGGAGGTGGTGATCGGTCGACAGTGTGTCACGATTTTCGTCCAGATGGTGGGTCTCTCTCACGATTTTCGTCTGCGTATGTGTATTCATATATATGCATATATATATATATATATATATATATATATATATATATATATAAATTAATATATATAGGGAGAGAGAAATTAATATAATATTCATATAAATTAAATAAAATTACATAACAGGTCCTTAATCTTCCATGGTGTTTACAAAAATAAGAAAAACCAAAGAAATATTGAAAAAAAAGAGAAAAAACCATGGTTGGACAAAAATACCCCTGACACTAACGGACGATTTTAACGGAGTTAGCGACGAGGGACGATTTTCAAAGCAAAATGCAAACCATGGGCCAATAATTGCAGTTTTTGAAGCACAGGGACCACTTTCAAAGAAAGTGGTAAACCACAGAGACGAAAATTGTAGTTTACTCTTAATTATATTATTAAAGTATTTAATATAACTTATAAAATATTATTTCTCTCGCTTAAACATTTAGTTTAAATCAATTTCATTGATAGAATGAATAAAAAATCATTTCTCTCTCATATGTAATCATTTTTTAAGATATCTCCAAATTTGAAGATTTTCATCATCTATTTCATACTTTCTCCATTTTAGAGAATGATTTGGAGAATTTATTGGAGCAAAAAATCCCTAAAATCTTCATTTTGGAGAAGCTGTTGGAGATGCTCTGATTATATTATTAAAATATTCTATATATTTCATAAAATATTATTTCTCTCACCTAACCATTTCATTTCAAACTTTTCTAACAGAAAATTATTTCTCATTTATTAATCATTTTTAGAGATATCTCTAAATTTAGAGAAAATTACACTATCTCTCCTATTTTCTTCATTTTGGTCTCCTATTCTCTCCATTTTGGAGAAAGTTTTGGAGAAACTGTTAGAACAAAAATTTGTTCAAAATCTTCATTTTCTCCAGTTTGGAGAAACTGTTGGAGATGCTCTAAGAGGGGATAATCAATGAGATTTGGGTCGAAATAAAAAAAACACGAAAACTGTCAAATTATAGGTGATTACATAACGCAGTTAACGTAAGGGTGAGTCAGGTCATGGTCAAAGTCATGTGAATCACATGTGATTTTAGTGTAAAATTACATGTGATTTGGATTGTTTCTCGTGATCTCTTATTTGTTTTGTCTTTATACCTCAAATGTTGCTAGGATCATCGAAGACTTCTTATATCGATACTTCTGTTGTCGATAACTTTGTGATGATGATGTGATTTTGCTGTGATAATGCTTTGATAAACTGAAGACTTCTTATGATGTGATATTGTTGTAATAACGTTGTGATAATGATATGATAAATTGAAAACCAGTAATGATCACGTCCACGATCATCGCTTATGTCCGTTCACTACATGATATTATGATGTGCAATCTTTCCCCATTTTACCCCAATGCCTTCGATATTTCTAAAAATGGTAAATATTTATTTATTATTTTACTGCTCTCTCAATCCTTTTAAAATTGTGACTTAAAACATAATGATGAGCTTATAAGTGTTCTCACATTTACATAAATCATAGGTGTTTCTATTCGAACCTTCTCCTATTTCTCATACCTACTTTTCAACGTAATCAAAGATTTATATAACTTGATATCTGTGCCATGAATAAATAATAATTACAAAATATATAAGTTATTAATAAATTTAAAATAGGTACAAAATATAAAAATTTAAAAGCATGCTATAATAATTAAGGAAAAATATTCATCGTAACAACAAATAGAATCGAATGTTGCATTGATGCATTTTAACAAAAAAAACAACATAGAACTTGAATAAAAATGTACTAAAAAGTTTGTTGCATTTATTAAGGAGTACGGAAATAAACTTTATTGTATTTATCATGGGACAAAGGAATTCCATGTTTTCGGATCCAAAGATAACACTTGATGAATTAAATGACAACAAGACATTTTTTTTAAAATGCAATTACATAATCTTAGACGAAAATAGAGACGAGGTGGGTATGAGTACGTACATACGGGTTTTGGATTTCTAACTGAGATTTGAAAAAATCGTAAACAAACCAAACTAAACTCGAATCTGATTTTTAGGTTGATTTTTTTAGTTTAACGTTTTCAAACAATTATAATACATTAATTAATTATTTTTTATTATGAAAATGCCAAGCCAAACACTCAAAACCGAACCAATGAACGTTGTTTATTTCCTATCTCATATTCTCACCACACAATTTTGATAGATTTTTGTTTTTGGCGAAAATAGAAAATATCGTATTTTATAGATCTAACTTTTAGGGACCTAATTTAAATCAGTAAATCACAAGAACCACTGGTATAATAAATATCATAACTTATATTCCTTGTAATAATATGATGAGTATTTAGAGTTTATAACTATTTTACTTGTAACTTTTTTGATACTTATAAGAATATACTCCATCCGTCCCAAAATAAATGTCTACATTTTTATTTATGTTTGTTCAAAAATAAGTGTCCACTTTCAAAAAGTAGATAGCTAAATTCTCACATTTACTCGTAATTAATGCACAAATACATAAGAGTTGTGAAGAAAGAGAAACATTAAATAAGGGTAAATATGTCATTTGATACCAAAAAGGGGTAATAATTATACATGTCTAAAACTGTGTGTCAAGTCAATTGTGGACACTTATTTTGGGACGGAGGGAGTATTTATTTTTAGTACGATAGGGAGAATGATGTTAAGAAATAGCAATTTCAAGCAATTTATTTAAAAGTTATATTTATTTTGGTTATGTTATATATTTTACATAGCAAATTACCGATTTTACTATACGATAAAATTGGGTCAATAGTCCTACAAAGATATTTTTAAATCTTTTGGAGCAAAATAGAGAACAAAAGCTCTTTTTTTTTTTTTTTTTCTATTTTAGAGAATATATTGGAGATTCTTTAAGAGATACAACAACTATACTATAATAATATATAGAGCAAATTACAAATATTGTCCCTTGACTTTGAAATTACACCAACCACTATGCATTATGTATGCATTTTGTTACGGATTTCTCCCATGACCTTAACGGACATTAAGTTCATCTATTACATGGCTTTTATGCGAGGCGGTTTAGTCTTTTTGCCTTTTCTTTTTTAAACCTTTCATTGTACATCAGGTTTTTTTTGCTTTTGGGTCTTGACTTTGAATGGAATTGAAAATTTCCAAAACATTTTTTCAGATATGTGGGGTTTTACAGTAGTTATGACTTCTTATCCCATTTTCATTTTTTTCTCTTACCATAATTATTATCTTAGTTTCAACAAGAACCCATATATTTGTTTTAGTTTATGAAAATGAAAACCATAGCATATGAAGAGCATAAATCAGAACTCCACATCAAATGTCAGGATCGAATTCTCAACAAGAATTAATTCTCAGAAACAATATCAAAGAAGTTTGCGGAATAACACTTTGATATTTAATAAAACAGTAAACCAAAACAGTAAATATGAAGAACAAACTGTAAACTTGTATTGAATAATTGAAATCACAAGATTACACACTCAACCTCAATCTTGAAGAACAAACTCTTTCAAGACGAATTCTACTTCTCTAGAATTAGGATCTATGCCTTAAGGTTGATTTCTCTCTAGAACAAAACTTAGAATGAATAATCAATCTTCTAAACTATTCTATACATTCTATACATATACTAATCAAAAGATAATTACAATAAATAAAAATATCTTCAGTATATCTTCCATGTATATCTCTAAGCCTTCCATGAATATCTTGACTCTTTCCAGTTGTCATCTTTTCCATTCGGATCTTCAAATCATAAGCAGCACTAACTATGCTCAGCAGCATTAAAATCTTCTAGCAGCATTAACTGTAAGCAACACTAACTACTAGCAGTATTAATTCTACTAGCAGTAGTAATACTCAGCAGTATTAACCTTGAATTCTTCTAGCAGTAGTAACTCTGAACCAACAGCATTAACCATACTTGGTAAATTCTTCAGTTCCCAACAATCTCCCCCTAACTTGACTTTTAGGAAAAGAAGTCAAGTTCTTCATATGCTTCCAAAATCTTCATTGATCTACTCCAATGTTAGGATCCAGTCCCATACTCTGATTGATAGTTCTCTGAATTAGATACTTTGCCATTTCTGAATTTGGTGCACAACCCAACTTCTTATTCAACATGGCATGAAGTTTTAGATTTGTATGATTGTAGACCCTATCCACCAAGTAGTACTCCATGTGAAAAGTATCCAATGCCAGTTCATAGACTCCACTCCTTTCATATAGAGTCCATCCTCTAACAGTTTTGAACACATCTCTGATTAAGTGCTTCACTACTTCTGGATTGAATAACATGCACAAGTATTCCATGACCAGCTTCACTATAGGTAACCCTGGAGCTGTCAACTGATCTGCATGAACCTTCATCCCTACTTCAAACATTTCTTCCAAATCAGATCTTGAACACTCTCTGACAAGTTTATTCCAGGTGCTATAGACTTCATACTTCTCATCCTTTCCTTTTAATCTGATATACTCCTTTCCATCCACCTCCATAGTGTCCCAATGAATAACTTCAGGAGGTTTGAATCCAACAGGTTCAGCTGAGATAGGCTTTGGAATTTTATCCAATATCACCATGTACATGTTTGCATCTGAACTCTGTGGTACCTCTTTCTGAATTTCAGCTTTCTTTTCTTCTTCTACTCTAGGCTTCTTATCAACTCTCTTTCTGTTTGCCATCATCTTGGTTCTCTTCAGTATCCTTTGCCCTTGCTCTATAGTAGCTTCCTTCTTCTTTTCTTCCTTAGCCCTTTCTTCTGATCTAGGACCTTTAGAAGCAATAGACTTAACCCTTTTTATCTTCTTAATCTTCTGAGCTATAGTCTCTTCTTCTTTAATCTCTTCCTTTTCCTTTGTTGGAGTTCCCTCTTCACTTTCAGGGAAGGGTTTATTGATATTTACATCATGCCTCTCCTTGGCTTTCTTTTCAAACTCTACTCTGTCCTTTTCATTACTCTTCAGCTTTCCCATTTCTTTCTCATATAATCCCTTGACCTGATCAAAAGTCATCTTTATGAACATTTCTTTCTTCACACCAATTGCACTCCTCAAGAAAGTTATCATTTTGTTTCTTTCCTGAGTGGCAAGGTGAGTTTGTGAAGGTCTTCTTTTCTTTGCACTTGATTTGGCTATCATAGCCTTTCTCAAGCTTATTGCCCTTTGCTTAGCTTTCTCTGTTTCAAGCCCTTTCTGATAAGCTTCATTTAATTCATTTGCAAGTGCTCTGGCTATTTCTCTGTCTTTCTCCACTTGCTCTTTCTCTACTTGATCTAACTCTTCTTGCATTTTCTTGGCTAATGCTTCATCTGATTCAACCATCTTTTGCCTTTTAGTTGGTTGATCAGCTTCTATCATCTTCTCTTTTCCTTTTCTTTTTGTATCTTCAGCCATTTCTTTCTTTTCTGTTCCTTTTGCTCCCCTTTCATTTATGACCACTCCCTTTGCTTTGGAAGTGTTATTCTTTGCTTTTACCAGCATCTCTGCTACTTCAACCTCTTCAGATGTTAATCCTGTTACTGTTGCTTGTGTAGTTTCAGCAGCACTAACCGTTTCTGCTGCTGCCTTTTCTTCAACAATTTCAGCCCTTTCTTCAACAAACTCCCCCTCACTTTGTTGATCTATTTGTTCTGAGGTTGAATTCTCCCCCTTTTTGGAAGCATTGTCCTCCTTTTTGTTTGCTCCTTTTCTCCTCCTTAGAACAAACTGCTTTCTCTTCTTCCTCTGTACAAGCCTGGTCACCATTTTCTTCAATTTAGCAATCTAGACTTGTTGTGACAGAATTACCAGCTTCATTTATTCTATCTCTTTGCCTTGTTTGATGACATTCAGGTTGATGTTACCCATTGTCTCCATCAATTCATCATAGTCATATATGTCCTCACCTTCTCCAGGAGTGTTACCCCCTATTGAAGGATCATGGGATCTTTTATTAGTGGATGTCTTCTGCCTAGCAGAAGCACTATCCACCCCCGTGGTTTCTTGGCACCTGGGACCTTTGAATGATTGCTCATTCAAAGTTGCCATGGGGGAGGTCTTATTGATGTTACCACTTTACTCCTCTGTGCTAGCAGGAGTAGTGGCAGCCTCAGCACCCATATACTCTTCCTCCTCCTCAGAGAGCACCTCCTTGGGGTTGGGAGACACCCCTTTGGTTTCCCTATTGATATTCCCTAAAGGAGAATTCTCCCTTAGAGGGCTTAAAGGCTTGGGGGTTGATGGTACAAGAAGGGAAGGAGCCTTCTTTACCTGTTTCCTCTTGTATGTTTGGGTGATTGGTGAGGTTGGTTTTTCAAGAAGGGACTGGGGGATAGATTTAGAGTGGGAAGGTTGGGATTGGCTAGCAGTAGGATGGTCTAATGGGGGCCTTGACCCTGCTGCCATACCTTCATTGGTTTGGGACACCACCATCATTGTAGAGAACAATGGGGTGTCAACTCCTTCCGAGTCCCCAACAGATCTTCTCATATTTGAGAAAACCTTGCCTTTGGGGGGTTTAGGTACATATATTCCAGCAGAATGAGGAATATCCGTCAATTCATGGTTGATTACTTCTTGAACAAACCTGGGATACATATAAAAGCTCTTTTTGTTTCCCATGTTTGAAACAAGATCATTGAAAAGCATTTGTGAAAAATTGTACCTTCTGGCAGTGGCCAAACAGACCAAAGCATAAGCAATGGGACTGCTGAACTCACTCCATCCAGTAGTCTTTTTAGAGATGCAATGCATCAAGGTATGAACAAGAAAACGCCATTGGGGTGAGAATTTAGCTTTTGAGAACTTAAAAACACCCAATGGGCCTTCATACCCCATTCTTGTAAGATTAGAGAACAGTTCATCGTTTGGGATAGAAGTTATACCAGAGGCATCGTCTAGACATAGACTGATGCGAATAACCTCTTCAGTAACTGTTAGTGGTTTTTCACAAACCCTTGTCTTGATCATTTGCACACCATTCTCAGCAACAATGGTGGCATTAGCCCAGAACTGCCTTTGATGCTCGATATAGATTGAAGGCGATACAGTAAGAGCATGGGCAATATGGCTTGACTTGAGGAAATCCACAATCTGATGAAATCCTGCAGCTTGCTTTGGCTTTTGTAGCATCGCGATCTCATTGTGTTCATCGATGAATGCCATGGATGTCATTGATCTTTGCGAAAAACTTGCCTGAAAACTTTTGAATCTTGAGAGAGAAAGGGTTTAGAGCGCAAGTGAATAGTATGTAAAGAGTCGTTATGAACTTTTAGGCGGGCAAAGGGTATTTATAGTATTCGGGACATAAGCAGTATTAACCTAGAGCAGTATTAACGGACAAACAGTATTAACCGCGAGCAGTATTAACTCCTAGCAGTATTAACTGCGAGCAGTATTAACCGCGAGCAGTATTAACTCCTAGCAGTATTAACTAACTAGCAGTATTAACTGCGAGCAGTATTAACTACTAGCAGTATTAACTAACTAGCAGTATTAACTAAGAGCAGTATTAACCACTAGCAGTATTAACTAACTAGCAGTATTAACTGCGAGCAGTATTAACTAACTAGCAGTATTAACTGCGCACTGGCAGTATTAAAACTGTACTGGCAGTATTAACCATACTTACTCTTTGAAGCTTAAGCTGAATTGAGTACTGCTATTTATGCCCTGCAAAGGAAGATTAGTAACACCAAGAATCTATAATATTCAGGTATTTAACCACTTTTTGAGAGGATGCTTATTCAGAGTTGATCATTCCCACACTTGTTACCAAGAAAGTGAATCTACCCACATCAAAAGCTTTGGTGAATAGATCAGCAAACTGGTTGTCAGTATGAACTTTTACAACTTGAATAAGTTTCTTTTCATTACAGTCTCTTATGAAGTGATACCTGATCTCAATGTGCTTTGTCTTTGAGTGCTTGACAGGATTATTCACAATGCAGATAGCACTGCTATTATCAATAAAAATGGTAGTGTGTAGAAAAGTTACCCCATAGTCCAGCATTTGATTCTGAATCCATAAGACTTGAGAACAGCAACTTGCAGCTGCTATGTACTCTGCCTCTGTTGTAGATGTGGACACTGTGGTTTGTTTCTTGCACTGCCATGAAACTAGTCTAGCACCCAAAAACTGACATCCTCCAGAAGTAGATTTTCTGTCCAAGTTTGCCCCACCTAGATCACTGTCTGAGTATGCTATTAGGTCAAAGGGTGAGTCATGAGGATACCAAAGTCCCAATCTGGGTTGCCCTTTGAGATATCTGAATATCCTCTTAACAGCTTGAAAGTGAGATTGCTTTGGCCTAACTTGGAATCTTGCACATACACAGACTGGAAACATTATATCTGGCCTTGATGTTGTGAGATACATAAGAGAGCCAATCATGGATCTATAATGATGCACATCCCTATCCTCCCCCTCAAGATCTGCTGTTATCTGCTTGTGTGTCTCCATAGGTGTGCTGGCAGGTTTTGAATCTGAGAAACCGAACTTGGTTAGAATGTTCTGCACATACTTGGACTGACAGATGAATTAGGTCCTCAAACTCCTTGCACATGTTGTCTCTTGTGGATCCAAAGATAATATCATCAACATAGATTTGGACCAGCAAGATATCCTTCTTCTTTCTCTTGATAAATAGAGTCTTATCAATGACTCCTCTTTCAAAGCCATTTTTCAAGAGATAGGATGATAGAGTGTCATGCCATGCTCTTGGAGCTTGATGCAGTCCATAAAGAGCTTTCTTCAATTTGTATACCTTGTCTGGATAGCTTGGGTTTTCAAACCCTGGTGGTTGACAGACATATACCTCTTCTTCAATTGAGCCATAGAGAAATGCACTTTTTACATCCATTTGATAGACTTTGAATTTCATGTAAGAAGCATAAGCTAGGAATAATCTGATTGCTTCTATCCTAGCCACAGGTGCAAAAACTTCTTCATAATCTATTCCCTCTTCTTGAGTATACCCTTAAGCCACCAGCCTTGCTTTGTTCCTTATGACAATACCTCTTTCATCTCTCTTGTTCCTGAAAATCCACTTTGTGCCAATTGCTCTGTGACCTTTAGGAAGGTCTACTAGATCCCATACATCTTGTAGCTTGAACTGCAACAGTTCTTCTTGCATTGCTTCTATCCAATTGGATTCTTTCATAGCATCATGTGCCTTTTTAGGCTCAAGCTGGGATAGAAAACAAGTAAGCACTGTATGCTGTTGATCTTGCATTTCTTGAAGCCTGCTTTGATGTCTAGTCATCATAGGAGAAGTTATATCTCCTATTACCAGCTGTGGAGGATGATTCTTTTGAACTCTGGTGTTATGACTAGGTTCTTCATTGAGTCCTACCTCTAGATTAGAGTCATTCAACTCAACTGAAGTGTTTTCAGCAGCCACTTCTGATTCTTTATTTTCTTGAGTCTCCTCATCTCTACTTTCTTCTTCACTCTGACTTGGTCCAGTAGATGGTTCCTTTTCACAGTCTTCAAAAGAATCCACTGTGGGTATGGGAAAAATCACAGATTTAGATATACTCTCTTGAACTTGTGTAGTCTCTGATCCTCCACATCCTGAACCTGCATAATCCTCACTACTGAAACCAAAAGAGTTAGTTAGTGAATCAATGTCAAATAGCCACTGAGGACCAGACCCAATAGGATTTGGTGTGTTCTCATTGCATTTGACATTGTCACTTTCTTCAATTATTCTAGAAGATGAGTTAAAAACTCTGTAGGCCTTACTCTGAGATGAATAACCAACAAGAAATCCATCATCTGCTTTGCTATCAAACTTACCTAAGTGAGATTTGATATTGAGAATTTGTACAAGGACACCCAAAAGGTTTAAAAAATCCAATGAAATGTTTTCTTTTATTTAAAAGCTCATATGGTGTCTTGTTCTTTCGCTTAACTACTAGAACTCTGTTTTGGACATAGCAGGTAGTATTAACTGCTTCAGCCCAGAAGGTAATTGGCAGTTTTGAATCAGCCAACAGAGATCTAGCAGCCTCTATTAGTGTCCTATTTCTCCTTTCAGCAACACCATTCTGTTGAGGAGTCCTAGGAGCACTATATTGTCTCTCAATGCCTTTTTCTTCACAAAAGGTGTTTAGATCAAGATTTTTGAATTCAGTCCCATTATCTGATCTAATGACTTTTACTTTTTGATTAGTTTGGTTTTCAATTCTTAGGATAAAGGATTTGATCAGTCCACTTGTCTCATCCTTAGTCCTTAGAAAATATACCCAGGTAAATCTAGAGTAATCATTAACAATAACCAAGCAGTAAGATTTCTTGCCTATACTCATAACATTTGTAGGACCAAACAGATCCATATGTAATAACTGGAGACAAGAAGAAATTGAATTTATCTCTTTGGTCTTATGAGAAGTTTTGTGCTGTTTGCCTTTAAGACATGCAACACAATGATCATCACATGAAAATACTTTTGAAGGTAAACCTCTTACAAGATTGTTTTTGATAAGTTTGTTCATAGTTTTGAAGTTCATGTGACACATCCTTCTGTGCCAAAGAGAGGATTCATCTACAGACGCTTTTGAAACAAGACAATTTAGAGATGAATCATTATCAACATTGTCCATATCTAGACAGTAAACATTGTCCTTTCTTGGAGTTCTAAGTAGTATCATGCTTTCATCAACTACCTTGAACCCTGGAGCAAGGATCATACACTCAGTATTTGTAAATAATATACTATGTTGTTTGTCACATACCTGTGATACACTTAACAGGTTGTACTTCATTTGATCAACATAGTAGACATCCTCAAATGTCATCTTACCTTTGGTGACATTACCTTTTCCACTTATTTTACCACCAGTAATATTATCTCCAAATGAAACCTGTCCTCCATTGATATGCTTGAAATCCTGAAGGCATGACATGTTGCCTGTCATGTGCCTAGAGCAACCACTATCAACATGCCATATGCTCTTTCCCTTGAGCTGTTGGTTGCCCTGCACATAAGATAGATCAGTTAGTATGAAATAGGAACCCAAGCCAAAGTGGTCTTGGGTACCCCTTTCTCATCAAAATACTTGCATTCTTTCTTGACAAGATTTTTGAACTTTAACTCCTCATTCTTGGAGTACTTTGTCACAATAATGGGCTTGGAAACATTTTTGCTAGAAGCAGTACTGGTTTTAGAAGTACTAACTGCATTAGCAGCACTTGCATGCTTAGCAGTACTAACCTTGTTAGAAGTAGTAACTGTGTTAGCAGCAGTAACTGTGTTGGCAGTATTAACCTTTGAAGAGGTACTAACAGTATTAGCAGCATTAATATTTTCAGCAGTACTAACGCAGGTAGCAGCAGTAATACTTCCAGCAGCACTAACCCTGTCAGCAGTACTAACAGTTTTAGTGCTTCTAGGCACCCACATTTTAATACTTTCTTTTAAAATCTTTTTCTTCATGGGGCCTTTACTTTCACCATGTTTCTTTATCACATGATTCTTTCCAGCCTTCCTATAACCAACAGGTTTTTGCACAGATCTTTGAAAGGTCATCTGTTGATTAATAGGGTTAAAGAAGCAATATTTAGCCAAATGATTTAACTTGCCACATATGAAACAAGGTTTTGGTCTATTGATTTTACTCAGATCAACTTCTTGTTTCTGAGCCCATTGATTATTCCAGTTTCTTTGATTTCCTCTTTTTAAACCAGAATTTAGGCTCTTGGCTTTATTGCAAGCACATTGTTTACAAGATCCAGGATTCACAACTGTGGTTTGTTTGTAATGGACCTTGTTATCCTTTCCTTTGGTCTTCTCTATCTCCTTGGACTTGACCCAGATTTTCCCACATCCCTCATTGGTGATAATGTTGTTTTCTAATGGGATCTCTTTACTCACATCATTATCCCTATTCTCACTGGCTTCTTTCTCAGTCAAATCCTTAATTACTACCTCATCCAAAGGATCTATCTTAAAAGCTTTCTCAGATAAGTCCTTTTTCTCCTTGGTTTCTAACAAGTCTGAAGTAGGAGAGATATAGTTGTTGTTGTAAGGAGGAGGTGTATTGTTGTATCCAATACCAGGCTTCATCTTATCATGAATCTGAGCCTTTAGAAGAGAATCCATTGCTTTTAAAGCATATGAAAACTTTTCTATGTCAAGTTTAACTTTAGACAATTCCTCTTTCAGCCTATCACTCTCTTCTAAGGATTTAGACAGTTTGGTCTCTAACTCATTCTTTTCCCACTTCCAATAGTTTGTGTCATAGGAGTGTTGAAGTTCATTAGCTTGAAAGCCTTTGATTTGCTCTTCAAATCTCTCTACTATCAACACATAGTCTCTTCTGTCCTTTTCTAATCTTTTGAGGTCATCACACATACTTTGATTGTGATCCCTGTATCTTTTGACAGTGTCTATGCAAGATTTAGTGCAAAGATTAGAAATTACCTCAGAGGGGAGATCAGACACTTCTGCCATAAGAGCTTGATTCTGAATGGCTTCCTCAGCTTGATCACTCCAGTCAAATCCCATTCCTTGTTGAGAAACAAGGGCTTGAGCAGGATTCTTGTTCTGATTGTAGCCTCCATTCTGAGCTTGTTGGTGGTTGTTGTTTGGAACAACACTCCTGCATTCTCTAGCAAAGTGTCCTTTCATGTGACATTTATAGCATTCCACCTTAGTCTTGTCAAAACCAGCTCCATCTTCTATTCTTTGAGAGAAGTTATTCCTTCATGTTCTTTTAATAAACTTCTTCACCCTCATGGATAACATGGCCATCTGCCACTTAATATCCATCTCCTCCAGGTCATCAGGGTGAAGTTGATCCAGATCATCATTAATCAATGAATTGTTGCTATGACTGGACAAAAAGGCTTCAAAGATAGTTTCAGTGCGTTTTTCTGAATTTACTCCACTGGCAGTACTAACTGCTTCAGGGTTGGCAGTAGTATCAGTGGATGCTGAAATAAGTGCAGCATTGTGGATATAACCAGTGGGCTTCTTCTTGGTTTCTACCTCAGTTTCAAAAACTCTTAGATCATTGTATAGATCATCAAGTTCTTTCTCTTCCAGATTGTCACTCTGTCTATATGAGACAGTGTACATAGTCCATTCATCCCCAAGAGATCTGAGGAACTTTCTGTTGATATCATCTTGTTCCATCTTCACTCCTACAGTAGCCAGTTCACCAATGAGCTTGTTGAACCTATCAAAAGTTTGAGTCATAGACTCATTCTTTGAGGAAGTGAAGTTCTCATACTGCTGCTTTAAAACATCTCTTTGATTTCTTTTGATGCTCTTAGTTCCAACAAATCTTTTCTCTAGAGCATTCCAGAAAATCTGAGCATCAGTGCAGTTGCAAAATTGATGCTGATATTCATTGGGGATGGCCAAGAGCAGAGTGCTCAAGGCCTTCATCTCTGTCTGTCTGATCTTTCTCTCACCATCTGTCTTTGGTGGAGGTCTTTTCCCATCTGGTCCTATCCTTCCAGCTTCAGAAGGACCATTTTCAATGATATCCCACATTGAGTAGTCAGTGAGAAGAATATATTGTCTGATTCTGATCTTCCACATGTCAAACTCACTGGGTTTGAGCATTGGAACCTTAGAGACCAAAGTACTGCTTGATTCTGTAAGATTTTCCATGATGAATAGATGTTTCTGAGAGAGTTTGGCTCTGATACCACTTGTCAGGATCGAATTCTCAACAAGAATTAATTCTCAGAAACAATATCAAAGAAGTTTGCGGAATAACACTTTGATATTTAATAAAACAGTAAACCAAAACAGTAAATATGAAGAACAAACTGTAAACTTGTATTGAATAATTGAAATCACAAGATTACACACTCAACCTCAATCTTGAAGAACAAACTCTTTCAAGACGAATTCTACTTCTCTAGAATTAGGATCTATGCCTTGAGGTTGATTTCTCTCTAGAACAAAACTTAGAATGAATAATCAATCTTCTAAACTATTCTATACATTCTATACATATACTAATCAAAAGATACTTACAATAAATAAAAATATCTTCAGTATATCTTCCATGTATATCTCTAAGCCTTCCATGAATATCTTGACTCTTTCCAGCTGTCATCTTTTCCATTCGGATCTTCAAATCATAAGCAGCACTAACTATGCTCAGCAGCATTAAAATATTCTAGCAGCATTAACTGTAAGCAGCACTAACTACTAGCAGTATTAATTCTACTAGCAGTAGTAATACTCAGCAGTATTAACCTTGAATTCTTCTAGCAGTAGTAACTCTGAACCAACAGCATTAACCATACTTGGTAAATTCTTCAGTTCCCAACATCAAAACTTGTGATATATATGCTTTACATGTATATGAAAAGGTCACAAACATCGTAACCATAAAATCAAAACAATCAAAACTCTTAACACCCAATTTGGTATTAGTGGTAACGTTGTTGGGAGCAAAAGAAACATTTTTTGTATCTTGTAGCACCCATTCCGCTTGTTGTCATCACTGACTCAAAAGTCAATTCTCGAAACTTTGATTATGTCGACATTAGATAGTTGGGACCTCGAAGCCAATTCTTGAAGTTTTGATTCTGTTGAGATTCTCCCACACATCATCGAAAACCGATGAAATGTACTGACAAATCAACCCAAGTTTCTGATGAAGGTGAAGAAATTGTTGAGGATATGAAGAAGACAACGACGAAGAGTGTGAAGTTGAAGTTTAAACACAAGCACAACTTAAAAGCTTTAATGCTTTCGCCATCCCCTCCTTTTCCTCTTTTGAAGCTGAAACACCAACTATGTTTTCCTCAATTTCAATAGGTGGCAGAAGGTTCAACACCCACAGCGATGGAGATGGTCGGGAGGAGATAAGGGCGGAGGAGGTTCATGAAGATGCAGGGGTGGTATCGAGTTGGGCAGACCCGTTCCTCACATTTTATAGGCCATGGGCGAGTTGTAGAAAAGGGCTTCGATAATTATGAAAAAAAATCTGATATATTGTTTCTTATCATAATAAATAAAATTGAATTCAAGAAATACTAATAATTCATATAATATTTTTCCCGAGTATTCCTAGACGCAAAATCAATCAAAAATTATTTTTAAATTAATATTATCTGTCATATCAATTTTACATAACATCGTTTGTACTATTTTTGTCTTTTCTGAATGATTAAAAAAAATTGTTTCCACTGTAAAAAACATCCTTATGATGCATAAAATATAAAATGTCATAATTTTAGGTCAAAATGTTGATTTTCGGAGTAATGCTCTATGTAAATCAATATAAATCAATTGTGTTTCCATCTCATCTTTGGTTAATGTTTTTCATCACCGCTTTAAAACTTTAGGGTTGAAGTAGTTTTTTTAAGGAACCATCAATCTTAAAATCAAAACTCATGTTGATTATAGCTTAAAATTTTGTTATTGTTTTAGAGATAGGTGAGTATCAAGATTTTTGCACTCAATATAGGTAATAAAGAGTCAATAATGTTTGAAAAAACAAGGGTATAAATATAAGTTGAACCATGCCATATGGTTGATAACTTTTTTCAAAGGTAGGATTGTGCTCTCTTAGTTAATAACCAGAAATCTATTAAGTTATAATACAAATATAGAATTCATGCAGATAAATAAATAAAAGAGTCAGTAGAAGATGAATAATGGATAATGTTTGGGTAAAAATTTCAATAGTACATTGTCGTACGATTAACGCTGGACAACAGGTAAGGAATTCCAACAGTCAGAACTTACTGTGTCGCACGACCAAACATCCATTCGACGAATACCATCGTACGACTTGATTTCAGTTACTAATTGGCAACATACATTATATCATGTTTTAATGCAGGATTCAAGGATATTTATGACTAAAGATCATAACGGAAACCTTCATCAATAGCAACGGACATAACGGACATAACGGACGCTATCATCAATGTCAAAACGGTCATCTTATTAATGTGTAAGATACACATTAAAGACATCCTAACGGAAAAATGCACTATAAATACGAAGAGGAAATCTCACTCGGGGACATCTGATTCTCAGACCTTAGAAGCTCACAAATTATACTCTCAAGCTTGCTAAATCTCTCTTGAAGTTCATAGTCTTCCGTTGTTTGTCGTACAACGCACGACTGAAGTCTGAATACATCCGACGCACGACCGACTTTATTTTACTGTATTATTTTACATTACATTTCATTTGTAACACTTGTTATCAAGGACGACGTCCCTGATTGACGTCCATAGTGCACGACGACTCACACTCGTCCGCGGTTTTTACCCATTTTAGGGGTTTTCCGCATCACCAATTCTCCCGTCTTATTTACTTTATTCTCTATTATAGTCGTACGATTATTGTCGTTACTTTCTTTGGTTGGATCAAGCTCCACATTTACCTTAAATTTTCCTTGTGAGATTTTTGGCATAAACAGTTTGGCGCCCACCGTGGGGCCCCATCCAAAGAAAATCTTCGATAATCTTACGACGTACTAACGTTTTCCTTCGAGTGTTCTCTTTTTTCAGGATAATGGCATTCCAAGAAACTCAAAATTTGAGATCACTAATCGAATCATTGAAGCCAATAGTATCCACAATTCCCCTGTGAAAGCAATGGGAATCGACAAATCCAAGATTACACGACGTTCGACTACACACGTTGGATTTAATGGTGGAGTTACAAGTACCATGGGGGAAATCACACTACCAGTATATACTAAAGGAATCAACAATACAGACGAAGTTCAACGTCGTCGACTGTTCATCAGCTTATAACGTCATTCTTGGACGACCTTGGATTCATGACATGAAGGCTGTGCCTTCGACATATCATCAAACCCTGAAATTTCCCACGCAATGGGGAGTACAGGAAATCAAAGGCGAAAGAAAGGTTGCTAGGGAATGTTACAAAGTTTCCTTGAAGCCCCCGAAGCAGACAGTATAGCAATTACAGAACCAGGACGTTCCTGGGACTAACGACGATTATCGCTTAGAAGTTGTCGTCTTAAACCAGGATAAGCCTGACCAGATGGTTTACATAGGTTCTACGCTCAACCCTTCCTTTAAAAAGCAACTAATTTCTTTTTTGCAGGACCACTATGATTGTTTTGCTTGGACGCACGAAGACATGGTGGGTATCGATCCGAGTATTATTTCTCATAAACTCAACATTGATCCATCATTTAAACCTGTTCAACAGAAAAGACGAAAATTTACTCCTGAGAGGAATAAGGTTATCAACGACGAAGTTGATAATTTACTTAAAACAGGAAAAATACGAGAAGTCAAGTATCCAGATTGGCTCGCTAATGTTGTAGTCGTCCAAAAGAAAAATGGCAAATGGCGAGTCTGCATCGATTTCACAGACCTTAACAAAGCATGTCCAAAAGATCCATTTCCATTACCACATATCGACTCTATGGTCGACGCTACAGCAGGACATGAGCTACTCACGTTCATGGATGCATATTCTGGGTATAACCAGATATTGATGCATTCAGACGACCAGGAGAAAACAGCCTTCATGACGGATAAAGGTATTTATTGTTACAAAGTAATGCCTTTTGGTCTTAAAAATGCAGGTTCGACATACCAACGATTGGTGAATATGATGTTCAAAGAACATTTGGGTGATACTATGGAAGTATACATCGATGACATGCTTGTCAAATCAAAACATGCGGACGATCATATCGGACATTTGAAGTAGTCGTTCGACATCTTGCGTGAATACAAGATGAAGTTGAATCCGACGAAATGTTCCTTTGGAGTTCGAGCTGGAAAATTTCTCGGTTATATGGTCACACGACGAGGAATCGAAGCTAATCCAGAACAGATTAAAGCAATTGTTGTTGGGAACTGAAGATGTGAACAAGTCTTTAATGCTGCTAGTTCTGAATTACTACTGCTAGAAGACCTCAAAGATTAATACTGCTGAGTATTACTACTGCTAGTAGAATTAATACTGCTAGTAAAAGTTAGTGCTGCTTGAACAAAGTTAGTACTGCTTAGCTAGTTAGTACTGCTAGTGGTTAGTGCTGCTTAGTAGTTAATGTTGCTAAGATCAAGTTAATGCTGCTTGAAGAAGTTAATACCGCTGGAACAAAGTTAATGCTGCTAGAAGAGATTAATGCTGCTGAGCATGGTTAGTACTGCTAGAGTTAATACTGCTCAGAGTATTAATGCTGCTGAAGATTAATACTGCTTATAAGATGGAGATTAGCATGAAAGGATAACAACTGGATAATCTGAAGATATACATGGAAGCTTAGAGATATACATGGAAGATATACTGAAGATATTTTTATTTCTTGTAATTATCTTTTGATTAGTATATGTATAGAATGTATAGAATAGATATATAACTTTTGGTTTTTAGAGATTATTCATTCAAAGTTATAGAGAGAAATCAACCTCAAGGCATAGATCCTAATTCTAGAGAAGTAGAATTCGTATTGGTGAGCCTGTTCATCAATATTGAGGTTGAGTGTGTAATCTTGTAACTTCAAAGCATTCAATACAAGTTTACAGTTTGTTCTTCATATTTACTGTGTTGATTTACTGTTTCATTGAATATCAAAGTGTTATTCCGCAAACTTATTTGATATTGTTTCTGAGAATTAATTCTTGTTGAGAATTCGATCCTGACAAGTGGTATCAGAGCTAGTATTCTCAGAAACCTGCAATCATCATTCTTCCTTGAAATCAGAAATCATCAATGGCTAAAGTTTCAGATTCTTCAAGCACAGAAATCCCCACAGAGGTAATGTCTAATCTTTGCTCTAAAACTTGTATGGAAACTGTTAAAAGGTACAGGGATCACAACCAGACAATGAGTGATGACCTTAAAAGATTAGAGAGAGATATAAAAGACTATGTAAGAATTGTTGACAGTTTTGAGGAACAGATCAAAGTTTTCCAAGCCAATGAACTTCAACATTGTTATGATACAAATTACTGGAAGTGGGAGAAGAATGACCTAGAACTTCAGCTGAAAAAGTCTAAAGAGGAGAATGAGAAGATAAAAGAGTGAGTTTGAGAAAGCCAAGCTGGATATTGAGAAATTTTCCAATGCTTCTAAAGCAATGGACTCTTTGCTCCAAACTCAAATCCATGACAAACTTAGAAGAGGAATAGGCTATAACACCACACCACCACCATACAACAACAATTACATTCCTCCTATATCAAACTTACTAGAGACCAAGGATAGGAAGGAATTGCCTGTTGGAGCCACTAAGGTAGATCCTTTAGACAAAGTGGTGGTTGAAACAGACTCTGAAGAAGAGAACTCTAGTGAAAAGAGTAAGGAGAACACTGGGAGTGGTGAGATTCCTCTAGAAAATCACATTATCACCAATGAGGGATGTGGAAAGACTTGGGTCAAATCTAAGGACATAGAAAAGACAGAGGGAAATTCTGGTAAGGTCCACTACAAACAGACAACAGTTGTGAATCATGTCCCTTGCAAACAGTGTTCTTGCAATAAATCTGAGCCCCAAAAACATGATAAACCAAGGGGAAATCAGAGAAATTGGAATAATCAATGGGCACAAAAACAAGGGATTGATCTGAGTAAAATCAATAGACCAAAACCTTGTTTTATCTGTGGAAAGCTTAATCATGTTGCCAAATACTGTTATTTCAATCCTATCAACCAAAGAGTTAATTTTCAAAGACAAACTCAAAACTCCTTTGGTTATAGGAAGCAAGGAAGGAATCAAATGGCTGAGAACAGAGCACCTAAAAAGTCTCTTGCTCAAAACAAGTTTGCTAAAACTAAGAAAAATACTTCAAATAAACAAAGGAGTAACTTAAAGACAAAGAAAGCAAACAACTTTGTTCAAGTTTGGGTTCCAATTGTAAAGAAACCTGTTAGTACTGCTATCCCAGATAGTAATGCTAACAGAAATAGTGTTGCTGCAACCAATACTAGTGCTAACAAGGATAGTGCTTCTACTAGTATTAATGTTGCAAAGCCTATAATCTTGACAAAGTATTCCAGCCATGAAATTCCTAAACAACTCATCCAGACCAAACTGACAGATTATATAAATGAGAAAGGACAACCCAAGACCACTTTGGCTTGGGTTCCCTCCAAGACTAACTGATGTATCAAGTGTGCAGGGCAACCAACAGCTCAAGAGGAAGAGCATTTGGCATGTAGATAGTGGTTGCTCTTGGCACATATCAAGTAACATGGACTACCTTCAAAGCTTCAAAAGGTTTGATGGAGGACATGTTGCTCTTTGAATGATACTCCAGATGGAGGTAAGTTCAAAGGTAAAACAAGTGGTTAAAGAATGATGGAAAATGGAGAAATGGAATAAAAGTGTGAGGTACACATGAAAGGTTATGGACAACACAAGCTTAAAAAGTGTAAGTGCAGTTAATGCTGCCAGTGCAGTTTTACTACTGCCAGTGCACAGTTAATACTGCTAGTGGTTAATACTGCTCGCAGTTAATACTGCTAGTTAGTTGATACTGCTAGTGGTTAATACTGCTCACAGTTAATACTGCTAGTTAGTTAATACTGCTAGTTAGTTAATACTGCTCGCAGTTAATACTGCTAGTTAGTTAATACTGCTCGCGGTTAATACTGCTCGCGGTTAATACTGCTCGCGGTTAATACTGCTTATGTCCCGAATACTATAAATACTCTTTGCCCGCCTAAAAGTTCATAACGACTCTTTGCATACTGTTCACTTGCACTCTAAACCCTTTCTCTCTCAAGACTCGAAGTTTTCAGGCAAGTTTTTCACAAAGATCAATGGCATCCATGGCATTCATCGATGAACACAATGAGATCGCGATGCTACAAAAGCCAAAGCAAGCTGCAGGATTTCATCAGATTGTGGATTTCCTCAAGTCAAGCCATATTGCTCATGCTCTTACTGTATCACCTACAATCTAAATCGAGCATCAAAGGCAGTTCTGGGCTAATGCCACCATTGTTGCTGAGAATGGTGTGCAAATGATCAAGACAAGGATCTGTGAAAAACCACTAACAGTTACTGAAGAGGTTATTCGCATCAGTCTACGTCTAGACGATGCCTCTGGTATAACGTCTATCTCAAATGATGAATTATTCTCTTCTCTTACAAGAATGGGGTATGGAGGCCCATTGGGTGTATTCAAATTCTCTAAAGCCATATTTTCACCCCAATGGCGTTTCTTTGTCCATACTCTCATGCACTGTATCTCCAAAAAGACTACTGGATGGAGTGAGTTCAGCAGCACCATTGCTTATGCTTTGGTGTGCTTGGCCACTGCCAGAAAGTATAACTTTTCTAAAATGATTTTCAGTGATCTTGTCTCAAACATGGGAAACAAAAAGAGCTTCTTTATGTACCCCAGGTTTGTCCAAGAAGTTATTACTCATGAATTGACGGATATACCTCAACCTGTTGGGGTATATGTACCTAAACCCCCTAAAGGCAAGGTTTTATCAAATATGAGAAGATCTGCTGGGGACTCGGAAGGAGTAGACACCCCATTGTTCTCTACAATGATGGTGGTGTCCCAAACCAATGAAGGTATGGTAGCAGGGTCAATGTCCCCATTAGACCAACCCACTGCTAGCCAATCCCAACCTTCCCTCTGTCAAATTTTCCCTCAGTCCTTTGCTGTTAAACTCACTCCCATAATATTCAAGACTTATGTCAAGAGAAAGGTACACAAGGCTCCTTCCCTTGGTGTACCTACTATTAACCAAGAGCCTCAAAGCCCTCTATTGGAGCACTCTCCAGTAGAGAATATCCAAAGGGAAACCAACAGGGTGTCTCCCAACCCTCAGGAGGTGCTCTCTAAGGAGATGGCAGAGCATATGGGTGAGAAGGCTGCCACTACTTCTGCTAGCACAGAGAAGGATAGTGGTAACATCTCTAAGACCTTCCCCATGACAACTTTGGGTGAGAAATCAACCAAAGGACCCCGGTGTCAAGAAACCAAGGGGGTAGTTGGTGCTTCTGCTAGGCAGAAGGCCACTACTAAAAGATCCAAGGATCCCTCAAGGATGGGCAAAACATCCACAAAGGGTGAGGACAGAACTGAAACTGATGAATTGATGGCAAAACTTTCCAAGGATCCTTCAAGGGTGGGTAAAACACCTAAAGAAGGTGAGGATAGATATACTTACTGGGAATTGATAGAAGCATTAGCCAACATCAATGTTGATGTGGTTAAACAAGGAAATGAGATTAAAGAATTGCAGAAAGTGATCATCTCCCAACAAGAGCAGATTTCCAAACTCAAGCGATTGGTAGGAAAACTCATTGCCAAGAAAAGGAGAAAGCAGTTTGTTCTAAGGAGGAGAAATGGGGCAAACAAAAAGAAGGAGGAAAATGCTTCCAAAAAGGGGGAGAATTCAAGCTCAGATCAAATAGATCAACAGATTGAGGGGGAGTTTGTTGAAGAAAGGGCTGAATTTGTTGAAGAAAAAGTAGCAGCAGAAACTGTTAGTGCTGCTGAAACTACACAAGCAGCGGTAACAGGATTAACATCTGAAGAGGTTGAAGTAGCAGAGATGCTGGTAAAAGCAAAGAATGACACTCCCAAAGCAAAGGGAGTGGTCATAAATGAAGGGGGAGACAAGAAATCAGAAAAGCAAGACATGGCTGCAGATGTAAAAAGAAAAGGGAAAGAAAAGATGATAGAAACTGACCAACCAACTAAAAAGCAAAAGATGATTGAATCAGATGAAGCATTAGCCAAGAAACTACAAGAAGAGTTAGATCAAGCAGAGAAAGAGCAGGTTGAGAAAGACAGAGAGATAGCCAGAGCACTAGCCAATGAACTAAATGAAGCATTTCAGAAAGGGTTAGAAACAGAGAAAGCTAAGCAAAGAGCAATAAGCTTGAGAAAGGCTATGATGGCCAGATCAAGTGCAAAGAAGAGAAGACCTTCACAAACTTACCTTGCAACTCAGGAAAGGAACAAGATGATAACTTTCTTGAGGAGTGCAATTGGTGTGAAGAAAGAAATGTTCATAAAGATGACTTTTGAACAAGTCAAGGGACTATATGAGAAAGAAATGGGAAAGCTGAAGAATAATGAAAAGGACAGAGTGGAGTTTGAAAAGAAATCTAAGGAGAGGCATGATGTGAATATCAATAAACCCTTCCCTGAAAGTGAAGAGGGAACTCCAACAAAGGAAAAGGCGGAGATTAAGGAAGAAGAGACTCTAGCTCAGAAGATCAAGAAGATAAAAAGAGTTAAGTCTATTGCTTCTAAAGGTCCTAGATCAGAAGAAAGGGCAAAGGAAGAAAAGAAGAAGGAAGCTACTATAGAGAAAGGGCAAAGGATACTAAAGAGAACCAAAATGATGGCAAACAGAAAGAGAGTTGACAAGAAGCCCAGAGTAGAAAAGGAAAAGAAAGCTGAAACTCAGGAAGAAGTACCACAGAGTTCAGATGCAATTATGTACATGGTAATAATGGATAAAATTCCAAAGCCTATCTCAGCTGAACCTGTTGGATTCAAACCTCCTGAAGTTATTCATTGGGATACTATGGAGGTGGATGGCAAGGAGTATATCAAATTAAAAAGAAAGGATGAAAAGTATGAAGTCTATAGCACCTGGAACAAAATTGTCAGAGAGTGTTCAAGATCTGATTTGGAAGAAATGTTTGAAGTGGGAATGAAAGTTCATGCAGATCAATTGACAGCTTCAGGGTTACCAATTGTGAAGTTAGTAATGGAATATTTGTGCATGTTGTTCAAACCAGAAGCAATAAAGCATTTGATAAAAGATGTATTTAAAGCGGTTAGAGGATGGACTCTATATGAAAGGAGTGGAGTCTATGAACTGGCATTGGATACTTTTCACATGGAGTACTACTTGGTAGATAGGGTCTACAATCACACAAATCTAAAGCTTCATGCCATGTTGAATAAGAAGTTGGGTTGTGCACCAAATTCAGAAATGGCAAAGTATCTAATTCAGAGAACTATCAATCAGAGTATGGGACTGGATCCTAACATTGGAGTAGATCAATGAAGATTTTGGAAGCATTTGAAGAACTTGACTTCTCTTTCTAAAAGTCAAGTTAGGGGGAGATTGTTGGGAACTGAAGATGTGAACAAGTCTTTAATGCTGCTAGTTCTGAGTTACTACTGCTAGAAGACCTCAAAGATTAATACTGCTGAGTATTACTACTGCTAGTAGAATTAATACTGCTAGTAAAAGTTAGTGCTGCTTGAACAAAGTTAGTACTGCTTAGCTAGTTAGTACTGCTAGTGGTTAGTGCTGCTTAGTAGTTAATGTTGCTAAGATCAAGTTAATGCTGCTTGAAGAAGTTAATACCGCTGGAACAAAGTTAATGCTGCTAGAAGAGATTAATGCTGCTGAGCATGGTTAGTACTGCTAGAGTTAATACTGCTCAGAGTATTAATGCTGCTGAAGATTAATACTGCTTATAAGATGGAGATTAGCATGAAAGGATAACAACTGGATAATCTGAAGATATACATGGAAGCTTAGAGATATACATGGAAGATATACTGAAGATATTTTTATTTCTTGTAATTATCTTTTGATTAGTATATGTATAGAATGTATAGAATAGATATATAACTTTTGGTTTTTAGAGATTATTCATTCAAAGTTATAGAGAGAAATCAACCTCAAGGCATAGATCCTAATTCTAGAGAAGTAGAATTCGTATTGGTGAGCCTGTTCATCAATATTGAGGTTGAGTGTGTAATCTTGTAACTTCAAAGCATTCAATACAAGTTTACAGTTTGTTCTTCATATTTACTGTGTTGATTTACTGTTTCATTGAATATCAAAGTGTTATTCCGCAAACTTATTTGATATTGTTTCTGAGAATTAATTCTTGTTGAGAATTCGATCCTGACAATTGTTGAGCTAAAATCGCCCAGAAATTTTAAAGAAGTCCAACGTATTACTGGACGTGTAGCAGCGCTGAACCGGTTCATTTCTCGGCCGTCCGACAGGTGTCATTTATTCTACAATGTCCTACGAAAGAATAAAGGGTTCGAATGGACGGACAAGCATGAAGAAGCGTTGTAGCAACTCAAAAAATATATGATGTCGCCTCCTTTTCTCTCTAAACCTAAGCAAGATGAAGTCCTTCAACTTTACCCAGCCGTCAGCAATAATTCAGTAAGTGCAGTTCTTATACGAGAAACCGACGGACGACAATTACCAATTTATTATGTAAGTAAAACTCTATTAGACGCTGAAACCAGGTATGCGTCTATAGAAGAACTTTTACTTTCGTTAGTCATGGCTGCTAAAAAGCTACGACATTATTTTGAATCACATCCTATAATTGTGGTAACTAACTTTCCATTAAAGTCGGTGTTAAGGAAACCTGAACTAACAGGACGACTAACTAAATGGAATTTTTACCTCATCAATTTTGATATGGATTTTAAGCCCAAAACGGCGATCAAGTCACAGGTCCTGGCAGATTTCGTCTCTGATTTTACTCCAGAAATGGAAAACACAATGACATCCGACCAGTTAATTGTGGCGACTTTGCACGACACCACTTGGACACTCGACGTTGATGGTTCGTCGAACATACGCGGAACAGGCCTGGGTGTCGTCCTACAGTCCCCACAAGGGGGAAAAATAGTATACTTCATACGGTGCGATTTCAAAGCTACAAATAATGAGGCAGAATATGAAGAACTAATTGCAGGAATCAAAATTGCTCACGACTTAGGGGCAACGCATTTGCACGTCCGGAGCGACTCGTCCTTAGTTGTTAACCAAGTTAATGGAGAATTTGCAGCAAAAGATGCAAGGATGATTGCTTATTATAAAATAGTGAAGGAGAAATCAAAGAAGTTTGGTCGCTTTGTAATCGAGCAAATACCAAGAGATCAGAATACCCAAGCTGATGCACTAGCCAATTTGGGGTCAACACTTCATCAAACGACGTTTGACAATGTCCCAATAGTTCACCTTACAATACCATCCATCAAAGACGATGGTAATATTTTGGTCGCACCAATCGAAGAAAAAACTCTTGGTCGGACGACATTAGAAATTATCTGGAGAACGATCAACTGCCTGATGACAGAATGGAAGCAAGAAAGTCAAGCTAACCGGATATCACGACAAGGTTATTATTGGCCGTCATTAAGGCAAGATGCTATCAGGTATGTACAGTCGTGCGACGCATGTCAAAGACACGCAGGTATGTCTCATAAACCCTCTGAACCTTTGCACTCGACGTTGATCCCATGACCCTTTATGAAGTGGAGAATGGATATTGTTGGGAAATTACCACCTGTCCCCGGGCAAAAGTCGTTTCTTTTATTCAAACTAACATCATTTGTAGGTTTGGAATTCCATTTGAAATAACGTACGACAACGAGACACAACTCATCAGTGATCGAACGCGAAGATTTTGTAAAGAAAGGAACATCAAGTTGGTAACGTCGACGCCTCGAATATCCATAGTCGAATAGTTTAGCCAAGTCAAGTAATAAAACTATCATCAATTCAATCAAGAAAAGACTCAAAGTTGCCAAGGGGAAGTGGGTGGAAGAATTGCCTTCCGTTCTATGGGCTAATCGTACGACACCTCGTACGTCCACAGGACAAACTCTCTTTTCCTTATGTGAAGTTGTGTTACCTATTGAGGCACGACTACCGACTTTAAGACATACGTCCGTTGAGCATAACTTGGTCGACCTAAGTTATGACCTTGACGCTTTAGAAGAGCTTAGAGAAGCTGCGCACATTCACATGGCGACACAGAAACAAGTGGTCGAGCAACATTTCAACAAAAATGTCCAGATCAAAGTTTTTCAAAAAGGTGATTACGTTCTACGTCGAGTATTTCAAAATACTCAAGAGGTCAATGCAGGTAAGCTTTCCATTAAATGGGAAGGTCCTTATCAAATCTCTAGCATCATGGGTAAGGGAGCTTATAAAATCAAAACCCTCGATGGTCGAGATATCCCACGAAGCTGGAATACAGTTCATTTAAAGAGGTATTTCTCTTAAATTTCATATTTATTTCCTTCGATTATTCCTTAAGAAAGATTACTGACTTAAGCATCGGAGGGTCGTTGGTCAAACCAACGACCACTTTATTAATGTTGTTTTTCGCAGGGACGCACGACTTATTTAAAACCCATATGATCACACGAATATGATCGATCGTAATTAATGACAAAGGTTAATTTTTGTATTTGATGTTCAATACTTAGAATCGAAAATCATTATTACAAACTGCCTTTGGTTGATCTAGGACTTCAGTGGATTACTTTATAAATGGTGATGTGATTGGATGTCTGATGGTCGTTGGTCAAACTAACGACCACCCCACTAATGTTGTTTTTCGCAAAGACGCACGACTTAGTTAAAACCTTTATGTCGAGTAATACTCACACTATCGCAAGTATACGGTCAGGAGTCAATCTTTTGCATTTGACGTTCGATATTTAGATTGCCTTTGGTTGGTGATAAACCTCAATCAAAGTCATTACAATGGATGATGGTATGGCTAAACATATGATATGCTATGACTATTTATCTTCTTCGATTACTCGACGTACAATAAAGTATAAACTTAAAGCAAAACAATAAGCTTCAGTGGGAAAAATGAATTCTTTCATTAGTCGTTCAAAAGGTAATTATAAAAAAGGAACGACCATAGACGGCCGACCCCTAATAAAAGATTCAAAAGACAAAACTATTTCGAAGATCGAGAACAGCGACACCATCGACAATAACAAGGCCAAGATTCAGAACAAGGAAGGAGGAACGTCAGAAAGAACTCTCGTTGATTATAACATCCAGAAAGAATCGACTCTTCATTTGGCCTTGAGGCTAAGAAGGAGTAACGTCAGATCGTTACTGCACGACCGCCGTCCCTGCTGCCGCCACCTCTCCTCCGCCGTTGCTTCCCTCCAGATCGTCATCCTCGTCGAGGTCCCTTTCAGTCCCCACAGTGTCAAGATAGGTCTTGAGCTCCTCGGCGGCCGACACCATGGGATTCTTCCCACTCAGATGGCGTCTCATCAAAGCAACTCGGGCTGTGAGACGAGAGAAAGCTTCAATCTGCCTATTCTCTTCCTCCAAATCCCTGACATCACCCTCCAGCTCCTCGACTTTCTTCTTGAGGGACGTAACTTCATCAGCAGAGGCAGCAGCAGCAGTAGTGGCCTTTATCTTCTCCACCTCCAGCTTGGACGTTAAGGCCTCAAGTTCAAGGACATGGTCCCTGAACTTGATCGTCTCATTTTGAGCCTCGACAAGTTTGGTCTTGAGACTATCGACCTTCTTCTTCTCAGCTTCGACCGCCTCTAAGGCGACCTTCTCCCTCTCAAGAGCCTCGTCAGCCCTTTTCTTGACGTCGGGGAAGGACGCCCTAAGACCTTCTGTCTGAGCGTAAAAGCTCAGACAGGCTTGAAAAGCCTGCACGACAACAAAGAAAAGGTTAAAAAATCATAACAAATAAGTAACAAAGGAAACAAAAAGTAATACAGGCTTACCATGAAGGAAAGACCAACGGCATGTGCTCCCGTATCTTCGACCCGAGAATCCTTATAGCGATCGTAAAAGGTTGGGAGGAGGAACTTTGCCAAGTGTGGAAAAATAACGTCTCTTTCGAGAACGTCATTTACCATGAAATCAGTTGGGAGAGTGGCTTTGAAAGTCATTTCTCCCACCTTTTCTTTATTCTTTCCCTCACCTTTAGATGAGGAAGAAGGCTTCTCAACGCCCGATACCCCCGACAAGGGAGCATCCTTCGTCGCCTTGGTCGAGCCTTCAAGCTCGACCTCAGCAACGGTGTCCTTCGCTAATGTCGCCCCTGAAAGGGACGACAGAGTGGTATCACCCGTCTTCTTTGGCGAATACCGAGGCTGCTTGCCTCGGACGCGTCTCGGATCTACCCCCGTGGAGGGGGCAGATCTTTTCCTCGCTTTCTCCCTCCCTTGACGAGCGAGCTCAAGTTGCTCGGCTCGCTTAGCGGCGGCCGACTTTACAGCTGCGTCTTCTGAAAAAAAAGAGCAAGTTAAAAATACAAAGACATACGAGATACTCGAAAAAGGTATGGTCAAGCGACTTACTAGTCATGTTTTCTTCTCTCTCTCTTCTTCCCTCTCCTTCTCTGCCTCTTTAGGAGAACCCTCGACAGACGTCACCTCAGTTACAAAAACAGCCTCGTCTCCTTCGTCGTTCGATCGAGGGGAAAACGAGCGATCAGTAATACTTCTATCTAAGATTCTCTGAATCTTATCAAGAGAATCTTTCCTTGGCTTCACTCTGTTGAAGTCGATCACTGTCAAACAAAGAAAGACGTTAGAATAAACGCACGACAAAAATGCAGAAAGACGTTAGAATAAACGCACGACAAAAACGCAGAAAGACGTTAAAACAAACGCACGACAAACGCACAACAAAACAAGAAAACCTACCCGACTCATTCCATCCGGACGATAGCCATTGGCTATCCTCGTCGCTCACAGATGCTACCTGGATGAAAACGTACTGGCGTTTCCAACCACGGTCGTTCACCGCAGTATTGTGAACCAGTACGGTATCCCCTTTCGTTCGAGAGAATAAACTATATCTGTGATAGTTATCCGCTCGAACGCTATAAGCAGTTAAGAGGTCGTTCAAGTTAAACAGAGCCCCCCTGTCGGCTGTAAGACGATCGACCACCTGGACAATCCGCCAGAATTGAGGCATCAATTGTCCAGGCGTTAAATCAAACGCATCCAAAAACTCCCTGACTAAAGGACTAAATGGCCAAGAAAAACATATCTTAAAAGGATACACGTATAAAACACTGTATCCCATCGGAACTTCATCCGGCTTTAAATCCTCCGGCGTCACCAGATTGACCCCATCAGGAATCTTAGCTAATTTTTTGAAGTAATCTAAATGTTCATCTTCCTTAAACATGCTCACAGGTTCACTCGACATTTGGAAATCAGGAATATTCACCGTCGCTCGCCAATAACTAAGAAAATCCCAAGCTTTCCTAGGCTTTTTCGCTATGGATTTTTTATGCATAAATCGACACAGAGGGAAAAAACGAGAAATCGTACCTTAAATAATGTTCTAAAACCTCGAATTTAGAATGAAAATGATTCTCGTCACTCGGAAATCTCGTCGTAGATACGTATTCTTTAGTAGGACAAAACGTAAAAAAGGAATGGATTGTGGGCAATCCTTATTTATACTGAAAATCGACAGGAAATTGAATCGCCAGAAAATCGACAGTCAATGATATTGACACGTGTTGTTCGTATTTGGCAGCCACTCGAGTATACTCAACGAGGGCATGACACCTGCCCTTTATTAGCTGTAAAATTGCTAACTTTGCAGGAGATGACATCATTATCTGGTCGAAGATGAACCGATTCGGTTCTATGCAAATTTTCCGATTTCTCTTTTGTGACACGTGTCTTAATTTAAAATTCAAAAAGTTGCCGCTTGAACTTTAAATTTGGGGGCAAACGGTTTGGGTAAAAATTTCAATAGTACATTGTCGTACGATTAACGCTGGACAACAGGTAAGGAATTCCAACAGTCAGAACTTACTGTGTCGCACGACCAAACATCCATTCGACGAATACCATCGTACGACTTGATTTCAGTTACTAATTGGCAACATACATTATATCATGTTTTAATGCAGGATTCAAGGATATTTATGACTAAAGATCATAACGGAAACCTTCATCAATAGCAACGGACATAACGGACATAACGGACGCTATCATCAATGTCAAAACGGTCATCTTATTAATGTGTAAGATACACATTAAAGACATCCTAACGGAAAAATGCACTATAAATACGAAGAGGAAATCTCACTCGGGGACATCTGATTCTCAGACCTTAGAAGCTCACAAATTATACTCTCAAGCTTGCTAAATCTCTCTTGAAGTTCATAGTCTTCCGTTGTTTGTCGTACAACGCACGACTGAAGTCTGAATACATCCGACGCACGACCGACTTTATTTTACTGTATTATTTTACATTGCATTTCATTTGTAACACTTGTTATCAAGGACGACGTCCCTGATTGACGTCCATAGTGCACGACGACTCACACTCGTCCGCGGTTTTTACCCATTTTAGGGGTTTTCCGCATCACCAATTCTCCCGTCTTATTTACTTTATTCTCTATTATAGTCGTACGATTATTGTCGTTACTTTCTTTGGTTGGATCAAGCTCCACATTTACCTTAAATTTTCCTTGTGAGATTTTTGGCATAAACAGATAATATATCAATATTTTCTAGGTAAGTAGTTTTAGACTTTGATACTATATAAAAAACTTTAAAGAAATGATATGCAATACTATAAAATGTATGGCCAATTAATTTTTAACATATTTTTATTTTCAATGTAGTTAATTAATATATGTTTAGGCCCTAATATAATACGAAATTCTTTGGGTCTTATTAGATACTAAAAAAATTGTCTCTTTTATTTCCTATTACTACTACATATACAAAAAAAATTGGGCCCCTATTTCTCGAGGGCCCTAGGCATACGCCCGACCTGCCCTCCTCCATGCACGACCCTAGAGTTGGGGGGTTGTTTTATGGTTTATTTAGGGTGTGTTTGGTTCGCATGATTCCGACAGTACTTGAAGGAATTTGAATGATCAATTTCTATTGATCAAATTATGTTCGAGCATTTTGGTTTACCTATGGAATGAAATTGAATTTCACACATTCCACCATTCATGGATTTGGCTATTTCATCACAATTGAGAAGGAATTCAATTTCATTCTATCCCATTTTCTTAAAATACAAAATTATCCCCATCTTCTCTACTTGATTTATCCAAACCACTACCATCGACCACCGCCGATCTGAACCAACATCCAACTTTCATTCTCACGAAACCCAACTATATATATATATATATATATATATATATATATACTACCTTAATATACATTTAGACCAAATGTCGTAAACACAAATTTTAAAGCACAATGTACTACCAATTTAAGCATGAAATTAAAAAATCTTTTAAAGACAACTTTTAAAGCATAATGTACAAACTTTCAATGCATGCCTTCAATAAATGAGAAATGTACTTTCTCAGATAACTCTTTTAGAACACCCTTTTCAGCCCCCTCACCATACTCTGTTTCTTCTTCTACTTCCTCACGCCAACACCATACCACAGAACAACCATACCCACAATACAACCATACTTTTTCTTCTTCTACACGTTCTAGACCATACCTTGGATACTTGCACGCATAAATGGAAGATTTCTTCATGTATATATATAAGGTAGTATAGATGTGTGTGCGTGTGTGACGTCGCAAAATTTCAGTTCAACAATCAAGAAACAAAAATGGCGGAAGCCAGTGTGGAGGATACAAACGCTACGCCTGCTTGAAGATCACATGTAAGACGATTGAGAGGCCATAAAGCCATCGCCACCTGCTGTATCGCCTCCCGCGACCGCCCTAGCCTCATCGCCTCCTCCGCCCAAGTACAAACCCTTTCTCTCGTCTTTATTTTCTTCTTTTTATTTGTTATCGTTGTACTGTTTATTTATTGTCACCGAGTGATTCCTCAATTCCAAAAAGGAGATGAACTCTGGAGTTTTGAGTTTGTACCTATTAAATTTCAGCTACACAATTGATTGGAATTCTTTGTACATTACGAATTTGCTTTTGAGTCGATAAAACTAGCATTCACACGTAAACAGTAAACTGGTATGGATTCTTTATATGTTATGAAATTCTCGCAAGTATGTTAAATTGCTTGAGTTCTAGCTTACGAGTTCAGGAGGAGGAATTGTTCACTTTGAATTTGATTCGAGTTGGTTTTAACTTTTATGCAATCTTGATGCGCTCTTTAAACCTAATATTGACTTTTTGGAGTCAATTGGATTAACATTTAGTTTCAAAAATAATACAGTTTCTTTTAATTTTGAAGAAGAGTTTGATCAATGTAATAACAATATAAGGGATGTAACAGATTGAAAAATTGTTGATGTTATCTACATATCAAAGAGTTCATTACGTATTTCATATGTACCGGGGTTGACCTCAAAGGCATGTCAAAGTGCAACTTTGTTCTGGGGCAAGGGTGACAATAACGTCAAAAGAATTACAGGAAGAAATTAAACTGTTGAATTATATTATGGTGTATACAGGATGGGCGTGTTTGCTGGTTTGACATGCGATGTAAAGATCCATCGCATACCATGGATGTTACACAAAATCCTATTTCCTCATTGTGCTTCAAACCAGTCTGTGTTATTGATATTAGATACTTTTGTAGCAATTTATCTTCGTTTCCTCGAATGGCCAAGGATCGTATGAGAAGTTGAGGTTAACGTGAGAAGTGGATCTAAACCGTTATCACTTTTAATCAAATATCCTACCATTAATTGCGGTTTAAAAGGGAATTGATATGGTACATTTTATCTCGGTGCATCTCATCCAACGGTTGATAACCACTTTTCATGCTTCTCACGTTAACCTCAACTTCTCACTGGAACCTAACCCTTCAAAACATATCATTTGTTGGATTCAGAACACATCAATCTAAATAATAATATGCCGCATATCTTAAGGCGGTGGATCTATTATTTCTAACTATATATGATGTGTGATATCGTAATTAAACTGGTGGGTTAAGAAAATTAATTCTAGGCTTTATAAAAAGTATTGATATTGGACTGATTTTTTTTGGTAAAAAGGTTGATGATTTATATCTTTGTGGACAAAGGATTTTTTTTTATATCCCGCCGTATTGCACGGGTACATAATATGATGTGTAATAGGTTGATATTTTAATAGATTAAGGAGTCGTTTACCAAACGTTTATCCGGTAAGTGCTTACCAACTCAACTTGCTTTACCGGATGTACATGGAAAGAACCTGGAATCTTACCCGGTAAGAATGATGTCAAGGATCGAGAGTCTTGCCCGGTAAATGAGGGTGACGACTCTTACCCGATTAGTGCTTACAGAACAAAATATTGCATACGATGTCATTCTGATTGACTAGAAGTTAACCAAGTAAGTTAAATAATAGTGTAGACTTTCACCGATAATCGTTTACCGGCTAAGTGTTTGAGTAAACGACCATATCTAAACCAACTAAATTTTCACAGTTGATCAATACCATTGGATGATTAAATTGGTTTGGTTTCATCAAATATTTTGATCAATCATTTAAACCGTATTCATACACCAAGACGCATAATACAAATATTACATAAACTAAGTTTTTTTTAATAATCCGTTATAATTTAGTTTAGATTGGATTGTTTTAAATATATTGGATTTTAAAATGTTGTACAAATTTTCATCCATCGTGCCTAATTGGAACCATAGATCCTTATTTATTCAAAGTGTAAATCATATCATCTATACAAACTCATCTAACAAAACCACCAAAGCTTTAAAATCATTTACATTTTCGGTTTCCGACGCATTGAACGGGTACACAACTAGTATATATATATATATATATATATATATATATATATATATATATATAGAGAGAGAGAGAGAGAGAGAGAGGTGGTTTCAATTGGAAACCATATTAGATTGGAAACCATCAATTTCATTGGTTAAATTAATTAAATTGGTTCATAAAGTTGTTTAATATGATCAAGGTGTTTCGTATAATTCTTTTATTAATGAAATTGTTTCATATATTTGTGTTTTTTACATAGTTTCATCTATTTTTCTCATTTTGATGAAATTGTTTCATGTATTTTCGCAGTCTTATAAAACTTTTTCTTTTTTACATAAAAAACACAAATATATACAATAATTTCATCAATAAAAGAATTATATGAAACAATTTCATTAACTTAACCAATGAAATCGAGGGTTTCCATAGTTTTCAAAATTAGAGTGATTTCCATTTGATCGCTCCCCTATATATCTATACTATATTATAAATCAGACATAAAAAACTCTTAAAAACAAGTCTTAAAGCTCAATGTACAGCTATTTAATGTTAATTACTTAAAAAACAACCATTAAAGTTGTATGTACTATATTTAATGCTACTTATTAATTTTCAATCATTATATCTAACCATTTTAACTCCCTTAAAATCATTTCTCAATTTAACTCCCCTAAAATAACTCTCAGCATAATTAAATATAGTATAAAAATCAAAATTTAAATATAAAAAATCTAAAATATAATTAAAAAAATCTAACAAAATATTTTATAAAAAAATTTATATTATTAAACCAAAATAAATTACATTATATTATTAAGTATAAATTAAACAAATTTATATAAAAAAAAATCATTATCACTCTCTCACAACCATCCAAAATCGTAATGTAAATCGACAAAAAAAACAGAAAATAAAACGAAACATTAAAATCGTAATTAAAATGAAACAAATTTAATTTGCAACCCTTAAAAAGGTTGCAAACCTTGCAACCCACATTTTAACCGTCGGATTCATGATCGGCGGTTATAAAAGATATGGTGCCTAATATTTTTAATTAAAAAAAAAGAAAAATAAAAATAAAATAACCGTCGATCATGAATCCAACGGTTAAGATTTGGGTTGCAAGGGTTGCAACATTTTTTAGGGTTGCAAAATATTCTTCCAACATATATATATATATATACTAGGCATATACCCGCGCGATGCAGCGGAATGTAAGTAAAGAACGAACAATTAATGCTATTTTCTTTATATACATTTCATCAATAATCAACTATTACCTAAGAATCACAACTTATGAAACCTAAACCCATAAAGATATTCAATAATTAGTTTATATTACAATTATTGACGAAAAAAATTATAATGATATTATTTATAATAAGAATGACACGTATTTTACGATTATGTATTTTTAACGTGCTAACGGTGGAAAAAAAATAAAACGTATGGACAGAAAAACAAATTATTTCGTAGATATTCATGATATTTAATAGTACGGTTAAATTAAAAAATATTCAATATTTGGCTCGTTTTGAAGATATTGAGCAGACGCTTATAATGATATAATTTGTAGAAAAATGAACGTATTTTTTCATTGCATTTTTGTTAATATATAATTATTTGTGTTAATATGATAATGGTGTAAAATAAAAAATGAAAAAAATAAGGGATATAAAGTAAATTAAATAAGTAATTATAAGGGTGATAAATGTAACATTGTAAGGGTGGTAAATGTAATTGTACAAAAGTTTGTACAATAACCGTTTTAGTTTTTTCATTATATAGTATAAATTCTTATATTTAATAGTACGGTTAAATTAAAAAATATTCAATATTGGGCTCGTTTTGAAGGTATTGACGAGACGATTATAATGGTATAATTTATAAAAAAAAGGAACATATTTTTTCATTGCATTTTTGTTCATATACGATTATTTGTGTTAATATGATAACGGTGTAAAATGAAAATGAAAAAGTAAGGGATATAAAGTAAATTAAATAAGTAATTGTAAGAGAGGTAAATGTAACATTGTAAGGGTAATAAATGTTATTGTACAAAAGATTGTACAATAACCGTATAATCGTTTTAGAAATTTCATTATATAGCTAGACATATACCCGCACAATGCAGCGGAATGTAAGTAAAAAACGAACTATTAATGCTACTTTCTTATAGATATGTCATCAACAATCAATCATAACCTAAGAATCACAATTTATAAAATCCTAAACCTATAAAGATATTTAATAATTAATTTATATTACAATTATTAACGAAAAAAATTATAATGATATAATTTATAATAAGAATGAAACGTATTTTACGATTATGTATTTTTAATGTGCTAATGGTAGAAAAATAAATAAAACGTATGGATAGAAAACAAATTAATTTGTAGATATTCATGATATTTAATAGTACGATTAAATTAAAAAATATTCAATATTTGGCTCGTTTTGAAGGTCAGACGAGACGATTATAATGGTATAATTTGTAGAAAAATGAACGTATTTTTCATCGCATTTTTGTTCATATACGTTTATTTGTGTTAATATGATAATGGTGTAAAATGAAAAATGAAAAAGTAAGGATATAAAGTAAATTAAATAAGTAATTGTAAGGATGGTAAATGTAACATTGTAAGGGTGGTAAATGTTATTGTACAAAAGATTGTACAATAACCGTTTTATTAGTATAGATAATTCGTATATATTCTGATATCTAATAGTATGGTAAAATTAAAAAATATTCAATATTGGGCTCGTTTTGAAGGTATTGACGAGACGATTATAATGGTATAATTTGTAAAAAATGAACGTATTTTTTCATTGCATTTTTGTTCATATACGATTATTTGTGTTAATATGATAACGGTGTAAAATGTAAAATGAAAAAGTAAGGGATATAAAATAAATTAAATAAGTAATTGTAAGGGTGGTAAATGTAACATTATAAGGGTAGTAAATGTTATTGTACAAAAGATTAAGGGTGGTAAATGTAATTGTACAATAGTTTGTACAATAACCGTTTTAGAATTTTCATTATATAGTATAGATATAGATATAGGGGTTGTTTTATTTGCAACCCTTAAAAATGTTGCAAACCTTGCAACCCACATCTTAACCGTCGGATTCATGATCGGCGGTTACAATAGATATGGGACCCAATATTTTTAATTAAAAAAATCAGAAAAATAAAAATAAAATAATCGCCGATCATGAATCCAACAGTTAAGATGTGGGTTGCAAGGGTTGTAATCATTTTTAGGGTTGTAAAATATTCTTGTACTATATCTATACTACCTTATAATGCATTCAAGCATAACTCTTAAATACAAGTCACAATGCATATGGTACTACCATTTTATGCATAAAAGTCCAAAAACTATGAATTACTACTCCATATGCATAATGTACAAGTTTTTAATGCAACCATCAAATACCACCTAAATGGGTTACTGGCTTACTGCAAACTACCTTTTCCATCTCCAGACTTCCCATTTGATACAAGGCAATTCAAATTTCAAATAGATTCAAACTCATTTCTTTTCCATATCTCTCTGACTTTCTTCCTGATTCAAGTACTTTCAATTTGGTTTGGGCTTTTTTTCTCTCTAAAAATACAGGTTAGGCTATTATTTCTACTGCCACCTCCAACAATTTTGGTATCTTCAAATATTCTTTCTTCAATGAAACTTTTATTTTTCCCTATTCCAGCTCTCAACATGTCTCAAAAGTCCATTCAAATAGAACATTGTGAATTTGAATTTCGCTCTCAAATATGTGATAAAAAGCTCGATATATGGAAGGATTCTTTCATAAAGACTTGTGCTGCTGTTGATAGGGATATCCAACATTGCCACAAATTCGATTCGATTCATAGTGGAACCACCGCTTTAGTGGTCATTAAACAGGTAACTACATTTCTTAATTATTCAATGATCACCATTTTATACATACTATACTTGAAGAAATTAATTAATGAAGATTATATATACTAAAAACGTTGTTTTGTTAATTTTCAGGGTGAACTTGTAGTGATAGCAAATGTTGGAGATTCTCGTGCAATACTGGCTACGACTGTGAATGATGGTTGTTTGGTAGCTGTACAACTTACCGTAGATTTTAAGCCCAATCTACCTGGTAAGCATGAGTAATTTCTTAAATAATATGGTGATGGAAAATTAATTAATACTGATTGTTGATCTGCATGCATGTAGATGAGGCTGAGCGCATGGTTGAGTGACGAGCCAGGGGTGCACCGGTTGTGGCTGCCAAACGAGGAGTCACCGAGGTTGGCTATGTCGAGAGCCTTTGGTGATTACTGGCTCAAGGATTACGAACTAATATTTGTGCCTCAAGTTACACAAAGACATATAACCAGCAAAGACCAGTTTATTGTGCTTGCTTCTGATGGGGTATTATATTACATTATATATGCATCCACCAGGGCGTTATTAATTAAGTGATCTTGTAATTAAGCAACTGTTTTTGTTTAATTTAATTGATAGGTGTGGGATGTTGTTTCAAATGAACAAGCGGTGGAGATTGTGTCGTCGACTTTGCGACAGAGCAAAGTCGGCAAAACGACTGGTCCAGTGTGCAGGCGTGCCTGGAAACACAAAAGGAAAGGAATCGCAGTCGATGATATCTCGGTTGTTTGTGTGGTGACCGGGTCACGGTTCAACCGGTTTTTTGATAAAACCGACCCGTTCACTTCGGCCCATAAATTGCCATAAACCCGGTCACAATTGACCCGCCATCTTACCCAGGTCCCGGTTCAACCGATTCAATCCGGCTAAAAGATTACTTGGACACTTCGATTACTAATTTTGACGGGTCGTCCTGACCTCTCGTTTATTTTAATAAATTTCCTGACCTTCAATTTCGTTTGATAGATACGAGTCTCCCATATCGCCAAAACTTTCAAATGAAGTAACGATGGCATGATGAGGCGGGTTATCGTACAAGCTGGAAAAAAACGGAAATACCTTCGAATCGAGAAACTGTACTGTATCCCACGCTAAAGAGATTTTCCCAGTTCAATTTTTTTCACCAGTCTCATTGTATTGTGTAGAAGGTGATCTAATATCCCAGCAACCTGAAACCAATGTAAAAAAGGAAAAAGAAACAACAGTTCGAGGGTAGAATAGTAATTTAACATCCCCAACTAAAACAATCACCATGATTTACGGGGTTTCAGCTGGCTATGCTGGTTTGTACTTCCTGTCAGGGACGGACCCAAATTTTTTTTCATACGGTGGCACCATATAATATAAAAAAAATAATTACAAAAATTACGGTTTTAATCGATGTGTCTTCGTCTTTTTATCGACGTTCAATATTGTTTTGATGTGTTTTTTAGCCTACTTCCACCATTTCGAGGGATTATTAAAATTTTTTGCTTGATTTCGAGGTATTTTCAAGTTTTTTTTTATCGATTTCGAGGGATTTTTTTTGGTTGATTTCAAGAGTTCCTTTTCAGTTTTTTGGTTAATTTCAAGAGTTTTTTTTGGTTTTTTGGTTGATTACGAGGTACGATTGCACCTTCTTGAAGTTTCCAAAACAATACGGTAGCGCCTTCCAAAACGATACGGTTGCAACTTTCACAAACCTAAATTTTTTTACCCTTCGTCGGAGAAATAATACGGTGGCACGTGCCACCGTAACCACCAAGGCAGGTCCGTCCCTACTTCCTGTATTGCTATTAGAATCTAACTAATAGCAATAGCAACACGATTAAGCTAAAGCAGAGTAGTTTGTTAACAACCAACATGTAAAACTGAAGTAGCACAACAATATGTTGTTGCCGTATGTCGACCAAAACAGCAAGCAGTTAGCATTGTTAAAGATGGGAGAGTTGGTTGTATTCAATAGCAAGAGCTCTTGGATGGAGAAGAAATTCCAGTCCCAATAAAATGGATATATCTCGCCAAATCAGGAACAATACATACATATTTGAGAGACATTATATGTTGTTCTCTTTGACGATTTTAACTTATTGTATTGTAACGAAAATTTGCAATGTGTTTAGGTTGATCATTGCATTTTGACTTGATTATTGCTTTTGGTATTAAAATCCATAAAGCTTAGGATAGATAATGCCTTACCTTTTTATCTATATAAATTTGTATTCTAGCATGAAGAATTTTACGTGGCATTATAAGTTAAATCGAGATGGACGGAGAAACATGATCGAGGGATAAATTATTTCTTTGGAATTGTTATTCACCGGAATTGTCATTCACCCGCGCTGCATCGCGCGGGTACATAGCTAGTATATATATATATATATATATATATGACAATACTTCATTTGTAAGAAAAACAATTAGAAGTAACTTGTTAAATTCAAATTGTCAACATGGAGTTGTCGGGTTTGAAAAAATAAAAAAGGAAACGGTTGAAACATCCACGTCTTCGACATTGACACCTTGAATTTTGCGGCGTTTAAATCATTCAATTTTGTGCATATTTTTCCTTGTGAAAACTAACAGCATCTCGAACAACTATGCTATAAGAGCATTTCCAACAGTTTCTCTAAAATGAAGAAAATAGAGATTTTAGGCATTTTTATGTTCCAACAGATTATCTAAATCTTTCTCCAAAATGAAGAAAATAGGAGAGAGAATGTATTTTTCTCCAAATATGGAGAACTCTCCAAAATCTCCAAAAATGATTACCATGAGAGAGAAATTATTTTTTTATTATATTCTAGCAATAAGATTTTTTCAAATGAGATGGGTATGAGAGATAAATAATATTTTATTAGATTTATACAATAGTTTAATATTATAAGTAATGATTTCATCTCCAAAATGGAGAATCCGTTGGAGATGGATGTAAATTTTTATGTAGATTTTGACTTTTAATTCTTTATTTTGGAGAAATTTTGAAGATGTTGTTGGAGATGCTCTAATTTTTCTAAAATAGAGTATAAAAAGATGAAATCTTTAAAAAAAATTACAACCAACTCCAACAGTTACTCTATTTTAGCAATTTTATCATCAATTATATTAATAAAATATTATTTCTCTCTCCTAAACATACAACTTCAATATCTCCTATTGGTGGAAAATAATTAAATATTATTTCTCTTTGTTCAATACGGGGTTTTAGAGATTTCTCTAAATTTTGAGATTTTTATCTTCTCTCCTATTTTCTCTATTTTAACATATAATATAACATAGTTGTTGGAGCAAAAAATTGCTAAAATCTCACTTTTTTCTATTTTAGCATAACTGTTGGAGATGCTCTAATTGCACCCTATATTCAGGGCCGTTCTTCAGGGTGTGCCAAGAGGTGTCGCCGCACAGGGCCTCCGATCTCCAGTTTTTTATTTTTATATGTATAAGGATTAGAATATAAAAAAAAAATCAACTAAAATAAGCAAATTACCATGTAGCACAGATGGTTAACGCTCTCCTTTCTGCAGAACCTACTTCAGGTTCGATTCCCACCATATGCTCTTTGGTTTTCAATTTTTCTTGAAAAGCGTTTTCAATTATTTTCTTTCTACAATTTCGTAACTATATAAACAATTTGCGTTTTCTTTTATTTTCAAAGTAACTTAATTAATAACTTAATTATATAAAATTTTTGTGACTTCTAGGATAATTTATTTATATAAATATTTTTAATGATTCTGTTATTTTATAATTATTTATTGATTAATACTAAAATATCAAATTGTTATATTTGTCTTTATTTGATATTGCCAGTAAATTATGCTTCCTTATTTCTTTGTTTTTATTCATTTATTTTCAGGAATCTCTTGTTAAAACCTTATGATTATAACTCTATATTTATACTAGTTTTTGTTCTCTAAATTATTCTCTAGAAGGTCAAAATCCCAAATTTCTTTTTTTCGGTTTTATTTTACTGTCATCAACATAAATTTGTAATCTCTATTATTAGGTTTTTTCACTTTCAAGTATACATTTTAGTCTATGATGCCATTCTTTATTTATTTTATTTTTCGATGATTTTCTTCTATTAACCTTGTTTGATTATTTAATGAATATTAAAAATTTCCTTCATCGCTATTCATTATTGATAAATTTCTTTAATCATTTCTCAAAACTTTTGAAAATTTATTGGCAATCGGCTATGTCTCAAAAGAGATTAAATGTTTTGTGTTTGATATAGATCGAAAATAAGTTTCTATCAAATATTGATTATGAAATTATGATTAGATGATATTGCTTCTAAAAGTATTAGGATATCTATTTAGTAATGTCAATTTGTTTGTGTTCTTTTGAAAAAAAATATTATTGAAGAATGAATAACTTTTTATGTTCACTACTAATAAACTATTGTGTTATATATTGTATATTATACTTATTATGTGATTATTTTTAATTTTCTTACTAATTAACTTTAATTTTATTATTATCAATAGATTAACCATATAAGATTTATGATAATTAACTTAAAATATAAAGATCAGTTTGAATCTGAATCTTGTTTATGATTATTTGTACTTCAACATATATTTTAATATAAGCGAATTTATTTTTGAATTTAATAATAAAAATTTAATAAATAATATAACTGAAAAAAACATGTGATCACATTTAAGTTTTTGCACAGGGCCTCCCAAATGTCAGGACCGGCCCTGCCTATATTTATATCTATATTACCTTAATATGCATTTACATTAAAAGTCTTAAAGACAACTTCTAAAGCACAAGGTACCCCCTTCAAAAAACTCTTAATTACAAGTTGTGAAGCATAATGTATAACTTTTTGGTGCAAGTGTTTAAAACCCTTCTACCATATTGGAGCCCATGCCAACCTGCTTTCTGACATCAACCTATACCCTTCTGCCAGCCCATGCTTTACGTGGTAATGTGGTATAGATATGTACCCTGTACTAGCCCATGCTTTACATGGTATAGATATGACGTTTCAGACCAATATCATGTCCAAGAAAGCTTCAGTCTGAAGATGACGATTCAAGCTTCTCTCGATCATCGATTGTATATTTTGATAAAGGTTAGTGTTACTCATCCATTTGCTCTCAATCCTTCTGTATCGGTTCAAAGCTAGGGTTCTTATCAGTTTTTTTTAACGACAGGTTAACACACTACACGTTCCCGGGGTATCCGGGCACCCACTTAAGGGTGTCACCCGACTAATCCCCGTCGACCACCACCCAGCCCAATTAAGGGTACCACTAAGTGGCAGGCCCATGATCTGGATGTCCAGATGCTAACCACGGGGTTCGAACCCGGGTAGTTAGGGATACCATCCACTGACCCCCAATGATGTTACCAAACCACTGGGCTACAACATGAAGGAAGTTGTTTTTTTACTTTCAGTTTGTTATCTGTTTTTCTCTTCTTTGGCTTGCTTTCTATAAATGGCTACTGAAATCAATTTGGTTTGCTTTCTATCGATTTTCTTTTCGATTCCTATGATTTCTATTGATTTCAACCCAATGAGGTAATCAATTTCTTGGAATCCTTTTGGAACAGACACACAATATCAATTTCTATAGAAATTTTTTCTTAATATTGTTGATCGATTATAAAGAAGCGTATCGATTTCTGTATACAAAGTATGTCGATTTCTATAGACCTTATTTTTTGGAACACGATTTTTTTTTTGGAAAACACACGGTTTTTTAAAAATTGGTAAAGCCATCGAGTCCATCAATTTCTATCTATTTGTTTGATGCAGAGAACAGTTCATCGATTTCTACGTCTTTGTATGATGCATAATACACTTCATTGTTTTGCCTCCATTATCTTGCTTCTTCATTCACAATTGATTCCTTCACTCTCAATTCTCTCCTCACTCTCAATTCTCTCCTCACTCTCAATTCTGTTGGCAACACCACAAGTAGTTGGTACCTTTTTCGACGCACCATCGGTCACTGTTGATTCCGGTAAGACCTTTTCTTCTTAAAACTTTATATGTTCAATCTAATGTAGTTGATTTGATTTGATGCTACTTTGTCATCATTGTTTTGAGTTTGTTTGTTGATGTCCAACAATTTGAATTTGATTGCAGTATGTTATTTCTTTTCTTTTTTCGTGTGCTATTTTGATTGGTTAAGAATGGTTTCTTTTAGTTGAGTTCACTTGTTTCAAATTTATGGTACGAATCACCTACTAACCTTTCGATGAAATGCTTGGGAGATATTGATAGTAGTTTGAATAGTTTTGTTCATGGTGTTGTGAAAGAGATATGTTGAATTGATTGCCTTCAATGTAATTTAAAAAAAATGATTTTATCATGTTAATTGGGGTGGTTTTACGACATTTGCAGTTTGTTTCAGTTCAGAGACCAAGAAATCGTGAAAAAATGGTCGTGTAAGTCGCTAATACCTCCTCTATTCTTGTTATTTGTTGTGGGTTTTGGTAGGCATGAAAATGGGACGGGGATGGGGATTGGGGTCATCTCCATCCCCATCCCCACCGGGGAATATGATGACATCCCCATCCCCATCCCCACCGGGGAACGGGGATCCCCAACGGGGAAACGGGGAATTTTTTACAACCTAAAAAATTGTGTACAACGACAAAATTATACTAATCTATACTATATAATGAAAATTTAAAACGGTTATACGGTTATTGTACAAACTATTGTACAATTACATTTACCACCCTTAATCTTTTGTACAATAACATTTACTATCCTTATAATGTTACATTTACCACCCTTACAATTACTTATTTAATTTATTTTATATCCCTTACTTTTTCATTTTACATTTTACACCGTTATCATATTAACACAAATAATCGTATATGAAGAAAAATGCAATGAAAAAATACGTTTCTTTTTTTTACAAATTATACCATTATAATCGTCTCGTCAATACCTTCAAAACGAGCCCAATATCGAATATTTTTTAATTTAACCATACTATTAAATATCAGAATATATACGAATTATCTATACTACTAAAACGGTTATTGTACAATCTTTTGTACAATAACATTTACCACTCTTACAATGTTACATTTACCATCCTTACAATTACTTATTTAATTTACTTTATATCCTTACTTTTTCATTTTTCATTTTACACCATTATCATATTAACACAAATAATAGTATATGAACAAAAATGCGATGAAAAATACGTTCATTTTTCTACAAATTATACCATTATAATCGTCTCGTCTGACCTTCAAAATGAGCCCAATATTGAATATTTTTTAATTTAATCGTACTATTAAATATCATGAATATCTACGAATTAATTTGTTTTCTATCCATACGTTTTATTTATTTTTCCAACATTAGCACATTAAAAATACATAATCGTAAAATACGTTTCATTCTTATAATAAATTATATAATTATAATTTTTTTCGTCAATAATTGTAATATAAATTAATTATTGAATATCTTTATAGGTTTAGGGTTTTATAAATCGTGATTCTTAGGTTATGATTGATTGTTGATGACATATCTATAAGAAAGTAGCATTAATTGTTCGTTCTTTACTTACATTCCGCTGCATTGTGCGGGTATATGCCTAGCTATATAATGAAAATTCTAAAACGGTTATACGGTTATTGTACAATCTTTTGTACAATAACATTTACCACCCTTAATCTTTTGTACAATAACATTTACTACTCTTACAATGTTACATTTACCACCCTTACAATTACTTATTTAATTTACTTTATATCTCTTACTTTTTATTTTTCATTTTACACCGTTATCATATTAACACAAATAATCGTATATGAACAAAAATGCAATGAAAAAATACGTTTCTTTTTTTATAAATTATACCATTATAATTGTCTCGTCAATACCTTCAAAACGAGCCCAATATTGAATATTTTTTAATTTAACCGTACTATTAAATATAAGAATTTATACTATATAATGAAAAAACTAAAACGGTTATTGTACAAACTTTTGTACAATTACATTTACCACCCTTACAATGTTACATTTATCACCCTTATAATTATTTATTTAATTTACTTTATATCCCTTATTTTTTTCATTTTTCATTTTACACCATTATCATATTAACACAAATAATTATATATTACCAAAAATGCCATGAAAAAATACGTTCATTTTTCTACAAATTATATCATTATAAGTGTCTCCTCAATATCTTCAAAACGAGCCCAATATTGAATATTTTTTAATTTAACCGTACTATTAAATATCCTGAATATCTACGAAATAATTTGTTTTTCTGTCCATACGTTTTTTCCCCACCATTAGCACGTTAAAAATACATAATCGTAAAATACGTGTCATTCTTATTATAAATAATATCATTATAATTTTTTTCGTCAATAATTGTAATATAAACTAATTATTGAATATCTTTATGGGTTTAGGTTTCATAAGTTGTGATTCTTAGGTCATGGTTGATTATTGATGAAATGTATATAAGGAAATAACATTAATTGTTCGTTCTTTACTTACATTCCGCTGTATCGCGCGGGTATATGCCTAGTAATAAATTAACATCTCGTTACTACTATTCAATGCATCAAAATCATGTCAAGTAATATCCAAAACATAAGTACCAACATCCAAAAAGTAAAAACATCCAAGTTAAGTACCAATATCCAAAAGATAAAAACATCCAAGTACCAACATTCAAAAAATAAAAACATCCAAGTATCAACATCCAAAAAATAAAAACATCACTTCATCACTTGTTACTCAACATCCTCGTCATATGTGACGGTTTCATCAAATGCTTTAGGCTCTCCATGTTTTTTATCTACAAAAAGTAAAACAAGTTAGAAAAAATATAAATACATGTATAAGTTATAACTAAGAATTTAAATATATTTTTTTTACCTTGAAGTTCTTTCCATAACCAACTTTGAGTGCACATCAATGCTCCAATTGTTTGTGGGTGGAGTCGACTACGTTGTTTTGTGACTTTGTTACCGTTCATGCTAAAAGCAGATTCGGAAGTTACCGTAGAAATCGGTATCGCTAAAACGTCTCTTGCAATCTTTTGAAGCATAGGAAACTTGGAGCCGTTGCATTTCCACCACATCAAGATGTCGAACCCTTCTTCATTAGGCAACAATTTCTCGGCCAAATAATCATCCAATTCACTTTTTTCCAAGATATCATCATCACACATCATAGACTCAAAGTCCAACTCCCATGTAGGTTTTTCGAAAGTAGAATCATCTACGTCTACGGCACTAGTGGTAGATTGTCCTTTCCAAGAAGTTCCTCGATTGTTGGCATACTTCCTTTTATACTCTTCAAGCAACTCAACACATAGGTTACATGCCCTCATAATCTCATTCTTCGCTTCATCGCCATAGATTTTTGGAAAGAAATAGTTTATCAACTTCAACTTGTATCTAGGATCTAACACGATTGCTACACTCATAACCTCGTGTATGACACTCCAATATTTATTGAATTTGATCAACATTGATGATGCCATTTTCCTAATAACATCATGAGGAGAGTTTTTCCAACTCAACAAAGACACTTTAATTTCACAAATCAATGGGAAAAAGATGTTTGAAGTAGGATATAAAGTTCCCAAAAACTTTTTAGTGACACGATAAAACAACTTCAATTTTTCACAAACAATTGATGTCATTGCCCATTCATCTTCACTAGGCAAACACACATAAATTCTCTCCTTCTTGCTCAAACGACTAAAAACTTCTCTCCTTCGGTCGAGATGGTACCCTAAATAAAGGTTGGAGGCTTTCTGAATACCTTCGAAACCCATAGTGCTCGACAATAGAAAGTAGGTAATCATGTATAACTATCATTTTGGCTAACTCTTCCCTAGAAAGTTCGGCGTTAAATGAATATTTACTCATGGAAGATTTCCCGTCCGAAGCCTTTTGGTTCTGAACTAAGATTTGTTGTCTAATATCCCTTGTAACTCTCTTTGGACATTTCTTAAAATGGTCCTTCAAATGTGTGGTTCCGTCGTTGGCTCTACCCGTTAGTTGCTTAGTACAATAATTACACTATGCAAATCGTCTAACACCGTCAACATACACTTGTTCAAAATGATTCCAAACAACCGACTTAAACCTCTTTTGTGGTTGTTCATTGCTCGTGTTAGCGTTACTCCCTACAGGCATGCTTACCGATTCGAAATTATCATCATCATTTGTTTGTTGTTTGTTGCTTCCTTCCATCTCAACACCAATTATATTCTCATTTTCCGAAGGTTCCATCTGAAAAGCATGTATGTAAATGGAAAACACATCAAATTATGTATCTAAAAGCTTGAATGTAAATGGAAAATAATTAATTAATGAGAACAGTAGCCAACTATTTAGAAATATACATGATATATACACACAAAAACACAACCATATACATGCATAATTATATGGGAAGAGTTTATTCTGGAAACCAATTAAACTCCCAAATTAATTTTCTTGATTAATTACTACAAAGTGATCAATAATATATTATTTAAAACTACATAAAAACACTTGTAATAATTTTATATTACTTAAAACCACATAAAAACACTTGTAATAATTTTAAAAAACATACGCAAAAACATATCTGAATAAATATTTTCAAACTTGCAAAAAATTGAGACCATGTTTATTGTTTAATCACTTCTATTTTCTACAAATTCAACATATATAGATATAAAAAAACTTACCATCCCAAACCACCAGCAGTGTAACCATTTTCCGTTTTGTACACAAGATTATAGTTGTGTGTATTGCTTAGTTACTTTTTCTTGCTTCATCCATACTCTCTTCTTTTTAACAGTGACTCATCCATGGCAGAAGAAACAATAATATATTCTCACATAACAATCATGAAAAACTAAGAGAATAAGAGATACAATGAAAATTATACAATGTTAAACTCAAAGCTAACTAGAATTGCACAGCTCAAGTTTTCTGTGTTATTGAAGCATGGAATAGAGGCTTATTAAATAGCCAGTACAAGGAACTGAAAAACAGAAAAATAAGCAACTAGCTAACAGTCTTAAAGACTGGTTCAAACACGTTCTAAAAAAAACCTAAAAACTAGGGAAATTATTAACGGAAACAAGAAAACTTCAAAAATCCACGTGAGCTTCAACAATTCCTCCCCTAAATCAAACGTGCATACAACATTTGATTTACTCTTCAGCTGCTCGAACTCCTAGTAGTCCTCTGAGTTTCTCAAATTGCTCCAATTTCAACGGCTTAGTCATTACATCTGCAAGCTGATCACTTGTTCCACAATACTCCATAGCAATGGTTCCATCCTTCGTGAGATCTCTTAGAAAATGAAATCTCACGTCAATATGCTTGCTCCTTCCATGAAAGACTGGATTGTTTGCAAGCTTGATGGTGGAAGAATTATCACAGAAGACATTAACACATTTGGACATGTTCCTATCAATCTGTTTAAGGATCTGTTGCATCCAAATACAGTGGCTTGCATACAAGGCAGCAGCCACGTATTCAGCTTCGGTAGTCGAGAGGGTCACTACAGGTTGTTTCTTGGAAGCCCATGCTACTGCAGCTCCACCCATCATAAACACATAACCTGACGTGCTTTTACGATCATCTATGTCACCCGCATAGTCGCTGTCAGTGTAAGCAGATAATTCATCCTTCTGCCCTCTTTCATAAAATAACCCGAGATCCATAGTACTCTTAATGTACCTCAGAATCCTTTTGGCTGCTAGCAGGTGCGATTCCAGCGGATTTGACATGTATCTACTTATGAGACACACAGAATACATCAGGTCAGGTCTGGTGTTTGTCATGTACATTAAACTTCCTACCATTTGTTTGAACAAGGTTCCATCAGCTTGTTTCCCTCCATCTGCCTTTGATAATTTGCTTCCAGGAACTATCGGGTTTCTGACTCCGTTGCAATCACTTAACCCGAACCGTTCAAGAATTTCGCCGGCATATTTTTTCTGGCTAATATGGATTCCTTTTTCTGTTTGACGCACCTCAACACCCAAGAAATATTTCATCTCCCCCAAGTCAGTCATTTCAAATTCCTTCTTCATAGAATTTTTGAAAGCTTGCATCATAACAAAGTCATTACTAGTGAAAATCAGATCATCTACGTAAAGACTTACAATCAAGATCTTGTTTTCTTCCCTTTTGATGAACAAAGTGTGTTCATGGCAGCTCCTTTCAAATCCCTCTCTGGTGAAGTAACTTTCGATCTTGCTGAACCAGGATCGTGGAGCCTGCTTCAAGCCATACAATGCCTTTTCCAGCTTGTAGACCTTGTGTTCTTCGCCTTTTACTTCATACCCGAGTGGTTGTGCAACGTACACGTCCTCCTTGAGTTCTCCGTGCAAGAACGCGCTTTTAACATCTAGCTGGTAGAGTTTCCAGCCATTTTGGGCAGCCAACGCGATCACCATCCGAATAGTATCCCATCTCGCAACGGGGGCAAAGACTTCGTTTTAATCGACACCCTTTTCTTGTGCGTACCCTTTTACCACCAGGCGTGCTTTGTATTTATCTACTTCACCATTCTCGTTCAACTTCGTTCGGTACACCCACTTCACTCCTATCACTTTGGCTCCTTGTGGTGGTTGAACCAGCTTCCATGTCTGATTCCTCTCTATGGCATCAATTTCCATGTTCATGGCATCCCTCCAGTTTTTTGATTTTACTGCATCGTCATAACAGGTTGGATCATCAGATGAAATAAACATAAGAAAGTTTTGTACCTCATCTGAGATTTCTTCTCCGCTGGTGTAGTCTTGGAGATAGACCGGTGCTCTTCTTTCCCTTCTTTCACGTGCTGGAGGAGTCGTACCAGAAAGAGGACTTTGATCTCCTTCGACTTGTTCTTCTTCAACACTGGATGAGGAATTACTGCCCTCTCCAACTACTTCTTCAAAAGTGTCAGCGTCTTCATACTAATCATTGACAATGTCTTCGTACGCTTCCCCCCCAATCAAGAACCGCATTCACCGAGTTGTTTTCTGTCCTCCCCCAATCCCAACATTCTTCTTCCTCAAAGACAACATCGCGACTGATTGTGACTTTCAGGCTTGTGGGATTTATCATCTTGTATCCTTTGGACTCCTCACTGTACCCAATCATTACAAGCTTCTGACTCCTAACATCCAACTTGAGCCTTTTTTCTGCTGGTACGTGGACGTTACCCATACACCCAAAAATTCTGAAGTACTCGACATTAGGTTTTACGCCATTCCAACACTCTTCTGGGGTCTTCTCTTTTACAGCAGATGTAGGGCTCCTGTTGATCACATGACAGACCCATTTTACAGCGTCCGGCCAGAAAGTCTTTGGCATATTTTTTTCTTCAAGAATACATCGCACCATGTTGAGAATTGTGCGGTTCTTACGCTCGGCAACCCCATTTTGTTGCGGCGTAAATGGGGTACTAAGTTGCCTCTTTATGCCATGTAAATTACAAAACTCCAAGAACTCTTTGGAGTTAAACTCCCCTCCTCTGTCGGTTCTTAAGCCACATATTTGATAGCCAGATTCCTTTTTTACCCTGGATTTGAAGATTTTGAAAGTTGCAAAAGTCTCGTTTTTTTTCGTTTAGAAAATAAACCCATACTTTGCGGCTAAAATCATCAGTAAACGTTAGTACATACCTTTTTTTACTGTGGGATTCTGGAGAAATCGGCCCACAAAGATCTGAATGTATGAGTTGCAATTGTTTTGCTGCTCTCCAGGTACTTTTTCTAGGAAAGGATGCTCGAATCTGTTTTCCCTTCATGCAACTCGTGCAAACCTTTGTTGGTGATTTAAATGTTGGCATTCCACAAACCATCTTCTTGTTGCAAAGGAGTGCCAAACTTTTGTAGCTTAAGTGCCCGAACCTCTTATGCCACAGCTCACTTACCTCCTCCGTTTTACAATTAAAGCAGGAAGATTTAGTGGTAAGAATGTTGGTACCTATGATAAACATTCTGTTTGCCATCATTGTGCTTTCCATAATGCAACCTCTTCTCGGGTGATACAACCTACAAACTCCTTTATTAATCAGAATGGCTATGCCTCTATCTTAAATCTGTCCCATACTAAGCAGGTTGTTACGCAACTCCGGGATGAAAAACACATCCGTTAAAGTTTGAGTCTGGCCCTCGATTTCCATTTTAATGTTTCCCTTGCCCATAACCTTCAGTTTTGAATCGTTTCCAAGCTTCACTGAATGCCTGAACTCTTCGTTTAGTTGCATGAACCACTCCTTGTTGCCGGTCATATGGTTTGAGCACCCAGAATCCAAAAACCACACACCTTCTTTCTTGTTTTGACATAGATCAGTATTCGCCATCAACAACATCTCCTCTTGATCGTCAAACTCGGCAAAATTTGCATTCTTCGACCAACTAGGACACTCATACTGGAAGTGCCCCAGATTATGACACCTATAGCACTCCACCAAGGCCTTGTTGAACGGTTGTCTTCCTCTGCCTCTTCCTCTGCCTCGCACCATACCTCTGCCCCTGCCTCTTTCCCAGCGTCCTTCCATCGACACTTTTAATGCTTGTTCCTCCTCGACTGGCCCCTTCATTCTTTGCTCATGAATTAGGAGGTTGCTTTGGAGTTCATCTACTGTCAGTGTCTCTACATTGCTGGACTCCTCTATGGAGCATACAACATAGTTAAACTTTGGGACAAGAGACCTCAAAATCTTTCCGGTAATGTCATTCTCCTTGATGGATTCTCCATAGGCCTTCATTCGTTTTGCTATTGAGATAGTCCTCCCAAAATAAGCATTGATTGTTTCCCCCTCTTTCATTCTTAACACCTCGAATTCGGTCTTCAAACTCTGAAGTTGTGCTCTTTTGACTCGTGTCGAGCCCTTGTATTTCTGCTTCATGGAATCCCAGATTTGCTTCGAAGTATCGTCATTCAAGATTGTTTCCATAATATCTCTATCAATGGCCTGATAAAGATAATTTTTCACCTTTCTGTCTTTAAGTTGTTGATCAGCAATAACCTTTGCCTCTTCTGCTGTTGGCTGTCTTCCCTGTGGAACAGCACCGACTCCATCTTCGATGAGACTCCAGTACTCCTTGGCTCGTAAGAAGTTCTCCATCAGTTTTGCCCAGTGTTCGTAGAAACCATCAAATTTTGGGATGGCAGGTTGAACAAACTCTTTCGTGTTATCGGCCATACTCACTCTTCCCTCGTGTATGCCTCTCGTCACTCGTGTATGCCTCTCTTCACTCGTGTTTTTCTCAGAGTTCCTCTCCTCTGTACACTCTCTCTTCTCTCAATCAGGGCCCTTTGTTGTGGCTCTGATACCAATTGTTAAACTCAAAGCTAACTAGAATTGCACAGCTCAAGTTTTCTGTGTTATTGAAGCATGGAATAGAGGCTTATTAAATAGCCAGTACAAGGAACTGAAAAACAGAAAAATAAGCAACTAGCTAACAGTCTTAAAGACTGGTTCAAACACGTTCTAAAAAAAACCTAAAAACTAGGGAAATTATTAACGGAAACAAGAAAACTTCAAAAATCCACGTGAGCTTCAACATACAATAATACCTTCTCACATAACAACAACGTTTTTTGCTATTAGGTCGCCGGTGGTAGGCGACGGCGGATATTGGGTGGCCGGTGGTAGGCGACGGCGGCTATTGGGTCGCCGGTGGTAGGCGACGGCAGGCCAGCGGCTGTTGTCGACGGTCACTCACTGAGATTGAGAATTGAGAATTGAGAAAGTGAAAAGTCAGAATTTGGTTGAAATTGAAAATTGTGAGACATGATTACTGAATATTGATTACGTGAATGAGAAGTCTAGAGGGTCTTGGAAACATAAATCAAATAAACAATTCTATTATATAATATATATAAATAATAAATAAATAAATATTTTTTTATATAATATATATACGGGTACGGGGCGGGGCGGGGAGTGTGATACCCGTCCCCACGTTGAGCAAAACGGGGATCCCTGTCCCCGTCCTCGGGACCCGGTTTAACGGGGAATCTCCGTCCCCGATCGGGGCGGGTGGACCGGGTTACCCAACGGGTCAGGTCCTATTTCCATGCCTAGGTTTTGGGGTTTTGGTTGGTGCGAATGACTGATTTTGGGGGTGGATTGAAGTCATATTGCCATGTATTTGTGATCTAACTTAAAATATGTTGCTAGGTAAAAGAGAAATTTGTTATTGAAAGGATTATGTGTATACATTTCTCAAGGATGAGTTCAAAACCACCATAACAATGATGATTCTGAATTTCTTAGCCAAGAGGAGAAGGAAATATTACGATACGATTTCAATGGAAGCCTTGTTTTTATTATTTTCTCATGTCATTTCATTCATTTTTTTCAAAGATCGATAGATGAGTAGCATCCAACTATACCATAGGCTAGGTTGACATCTTCACCAGGTTTTGATAACGGAGAATTTACGATGTAATATATCTTAAACTGGATGCGTATATTACATTTACTCAGAACTTGAGGGTTTGGTAGAACAAATTAAGCATATGTCCTGTACTATGTACAGTGGATGTTAAGCGCATTATTGTAGAGAGAAGAATGAAACCTCTGTATTTGGTACAATGACTTTTGTATTTCTCTTTTATCTGACATATATTTCTATAATGTAGTGTGTAACAATTCGATCCAAGATTTGCACCTCTAAATGCACATTGTATGTATTTGGCTTGCACTACTTTTGAAGCATGTAGCTCATATAAACACATGCCATCCCATCCTACAAATGTTAATAATAAAAAGGATCTTCTTATAACTTGGTTATTTCAGTCTTCCTTTAGTAGAAGTAACTTTTGATGTTACCGGGATATAGGTTTTCTGATCTCACTGAAACATATAGATTCCTCCCTTCTTTCATTTTTTTCATTATTATACAATTTGTTACTATGATTTGAGATGCATTTGTGTTGCATATTAACATTGGTGCAAATTGTTATGATAGTAGATTGATCAACATATATCATGTTATAAATATTATGAATGTGCCTTTACTGTTCAAACAACACCATGTGGAAAAAGAAAGCAGTAACATAACTTGAATTTTCAACACACTGCATGGTAATGAGGAACCCTTGGATAAAGCTGAAACGATTGCAAAATTTCGGACTTACATAAGAATACAAGCCAAATTGCAGCAAAATCAAAGAATAGGTAGGATAATGTCTTAAGTTTCACATATCAGGAATGTTCTATGAGATTCTAGAATAACATTGAAGCAACCATAACTTATACATGTACACTCTCAAGTAAAGGGGTGTTTGGGATTGCTTATTTAAAACAACTTATGTTTATTTTGAAAAGTTCTTTTCAACTTATGCGGTGTCAAACCGGAGTTTTCTAAAAAGTGATCGGATTAGATTATTGTGGTACCAAAACGTAATAAGCTAATAAGTTGTTATTTAAAGGTGTTTGGGATTGCTTAATTATACATATAGAATAACCAAAAAAGTCATAAACACTTTTCAAATAAGTTGATAAGTTAGAACCAAATGACTTATCAAAAACTCATTTTCAGCGGTTTGACACCGCTATAAGCCCTTTTAATTTTTCTCCATCCAAACACTAAAAAGTGCTTATCTCCGGTGCCACACCGCAATAAGATAAAAAACACTTCAAACAAGCAATCCCAAACACCCCCTAAGTAAATTAGCATACTAATCTTATTTACATTCGAAAATCTGCAAGTTTTTTTTTAAAATTGAGTATCATGCTTCCTTCAGCAAACCACTTTATAAAGTTACGGGCTATTTAATAAACCCTTACCCGATAAGTTCTACCGGATCACTTTACCTTATCGAATGAACATGACAAAAATTGGGAATTTTATCCGATAAGAGCGATGAATAGGACCGAGAGTCTTAGGGTCCGTTTACCAAAAGCTTACGCAGGTAAGCACTTACCAAGTCACATTATCGTACCGGATGAATATGGCAATGACCAAGAGTCTTACCTGGTAAGTGATAAAGCAAGGACTGAGAGTCTTACTTGGGAAGTGAGGGTGAAGACTTTTTCCACGGTTAGCGCTTACTGTCAAAATTGTTGCATGCAATACCGTTTTAGTGGACTAAAATCTTACCGGTAAACACTTAATCGGGTAAACGTTTGGTAAACGACCCCTTACTTGATAAATTAGGGTGACGAATCATACCTGGGAAAAAATGTTGCATTTGATGTCGTTTAATTTACTAAAATCTTACATTTTACGTTAAGTGAAAGTGTTGACTATTCGTCTATTACAGGTAAATGCTTACCGGGTAAGTGTTTGGTAAATGACTCCTTAGATTTTAAATTCAGTAAGGCAATATATGCCTGCATATAGTTAACTTGAACTTCATGTATTTTCACTCATTGATTCAGTTGTTGTGTCCAACCCATATTAATGTGCGTTCGATGTAAATGAAAACATGTAAAAGTGGATATTATTAACTTCATCATTTTCCCAATCTGTCTATTCCCAGTCTGCAACTTCTTTCACTGTTTAACTTAGAACGTTTTCGCATGGTTGCAGGGAAAAGTTTCCCATAATGGATTACGATGGTTTGGTACCGGTTTTCTAATTTTACTTTTAAACCATCGGCTTTAAAGTTTTCTATCTCTTTCTTTTATGCTGCTGTAAATTTAGTTGTTGTCTAGGTTACTTTGAAACAACCAGTTCTTAAGTTGTGAAGAAACCCCAGCTCTAACAAGATGCTTACGTCGGGGAAATGAAACCTTGCACTGAAAGAGCAGCTGAACCTAAAGGAGAATATCGAAATGCTTTGCACACCCCAATTGATGCTGAAAATGAAAACGATAAGGTTGCAAGTAGTGCTTGATTTTGTATCTTCTTTTGTGTGATGATCACATCACCAATAACCAATATGATAGTTGTTGTTTGATTTACAGGAAATAGACTCAAATGATGATGATGGTTCTCCTAATGAGGTGGAAATGGCAGCTGACGATGATTAGAATTGCTTTTGATTTGGGTTTATTTTGTTGATGTTTTATGTTAATGGTTCATGATGACTTGTCGAAATAGATAAGGATTATGCCCATTAGTTTATGTAAAAAGAAGTCCCTTATCATTGTTTTTGTATCTAATTTTTTATTCTCACATCTATGTAATAAAGTAGATACATCAATTTCACCATGTTAATGTTTATATAACACGATGAGATAGTCATTATATATGTTGAAATAAGGAAATTTTTTGCTTTGGTTTTTTTTTTTTTTGTCAATTTGCATCACAAAAGAAATGAATGGGTCTAATTTTATACTTGTAATATGAGTGATTCTTTTGCAATTTTTTGAAGAACGATAGTGTTTTGTGTGTGAAAAATAGCCAACTATGATAGGCAAATTGAAAAAGTCAATCACATTATTATATTAATGCAAACTCGATTCTTATAAATTACAAATGGGCATACAATTTTTTGTTGCAATTGGAACCATAACTCCTGTTTATTCAAAATGTATTAATATGTAAAGATTTGGTGTAAATCATATCATCATTAAAATCTCCTCCAACAAAACCACTGAAACTTCAAAATCGTTTACATTTACGCCCCTCATCGCATTGCACGGGTACATAACTAGTATATATATATATATATATATATATATATTGATATTTGATAATACAAGGAGCAATGTCTATTCAAACAGGATCAATCAATGTAAATCCCTATTGTTAAATGCTAATAAATTAATTCTTATTGCTTATTTTACGATCATTTTCCAGTATTATTTATTCCATTAAAATGTCCAAATTTACTGTATTGAGCTACACATCACCTCCTTTTCCTTCGATTGTTCATTGCATATATATTGTTCTAATATTCCGATAGTTTATTTGACCTTTTACATTCACTTAATGGCTATTTTTGTTTACCTAATGAATTAGTTTACAAAAAATTCGTGATTGTTCTATAGCTAGTTTTATTTTCTCACGGAACTGAAAGATGCTTTCATAAACACCCTACATTATAAGATCCGACAAATATTATTTTTCTCTTGAATATATATATATATATATATGGACAGGTTTAAATAAGAAGCTAAACATTTTGCGAGAAGGCGAGAAGTGTTTAATCATGTATGATACACAAGCTTAATCATATATGATTAAACACATGTTATATTGACAATACATAGACGTTTAATCATATATGATTAAGCACGCCCACAAACCGTGTAATCATATATGATATAACACTTCTCGCCTTCTCGCATGATCCTTCCCCTCTCTCTCTCTCTCTCTCTCTCTATATATATATATAACCAACAATAACTATCAAAATGAGCAAGGTGGTCAATTAGGGAATCTCAATTATTGAAATAAAGTGATGATAGATGATTAGATTCTATCGATAAGTATCGTTTGACCTGTTAGGCTTTTGGTGGTGGACGTGTAAACGCTCTTGGAGCATATTGAAACGTCCCCTTTCTTGTTCCATATTGCTACCGAATACAGTTATTTTATTTGGAAATACGAATAATTGAATAGTGGTGTGCGCATCTAGAAAAGTATTTGAGGGACATACTTCTTTTAATCTCATAATATATATGTTACTCCTCTGTCCCAAAATAATTGGAAAACCCAGATAGTTATATGTAATTATTTCAGTGACTAAGTAACTAGAAGACAATTACTTTTATAATAAGGTGAGTAATGAATTCTTCAAGACAAATCAAAATAGAATTATAGACACTTAGGGGCCGTTTACCAAATGCTTACCCCGGTAAGTACTTATCGGTAAAATTCAATACTATCACTTACTTATCATGTAAGATTTTAGTCCAAAAAAATGGTATCATATGACACAATTTACCCGGTAAACACTAACCGTGGTAAGAGACGACGACCATTACTTACCGGGTAAGACTCTCGGTCCTTGTCTTCGCTCTTACCGGGTAAGACTCTTGGTCGTTGCCATATGTATCCGTTAAGGTAATGTGACTTGGTAAGCGCTTACCCGGTAAGTGTTTAGTAAGGCCCCTTATTTTAAGACAAACTAAAATAGAAATGTGAACTATGTGAGATATGTGATTATCTTTTCTTTAATTTGCATGTAGAGACCGCTCCAATTCGAATAGTTCCATCCATATTTTGTATATGTCGTTATGGATCGCTCTCCAAATATTTAAAACTTGTATTTTTTGATTGGGATTAAAAAAATAAAGTAGGAAACTATTAGAGAGCTGATAAAAAGTACTAGCTTCGAATAAGATTTATTAAAATGCCGATTAATATTTATAATAACATGTTGTGTTAAAAAATATATGGTATATATATATATATATATATATATATATATATATGCTATATGTAACTATACATCATTACGTGATAACAAATTATTACAAACGAATATCACCAAAATTGACACTACAATAAATTGGCTTTATATGATGCCTAATAAGATACATTATAGGACCAAAAAATGTCATATCTAAAAGTATTAAAATAGGTTTATAGGACTCTTTAAGTCGTTTTGACAAGTTTTTTTAAAAAGCGTCATATTAGCTATTTTAATTCTACAACACCAATGGAAAAAATATCCTATAAAAAGATGGGTTTATAGGACTTCTAATATTATAAGTGTCATATAAAATATCTATTATGACATTTTATTTTAAAACCATCTTAAAAAACTTGTTAAAACGTCTAAAAATGTCATATAAATCTATTGTAACGCTTTTAGATAAGACGCTTTATAGTTTGGTCTCTTTAAATTTAAATTTTAAGTAATCTATTAGCACACTTAGATATTTTAGACGTCATATAAAACCAATTTTATTGTAGTGTAAAAACGACTTTGAAGCAGATTTGAAACTCTTGTTATCCAAAAGGAATCAGCAAAAAGAAAATAACATATTCCACACACAAACAAAAGAACAATATAGTTATAAAGTAAAGATTTACAAAATCTTTAGAAAATACTAATACTTTTCTTAATATAGTTGCATTAAACATTCTATATAAAGGCATATGGATATGGTCTCTTCCATACACCCCAAAGCAAACACAAACAACAATATTACTAACTAAAAAAACTTCCTTAATTTTCTCTACTTTCACCCAATATAAATCATGGAATATTATTCCAAGAACACATCTGACCTTGCTAAGATCGGTAAAGAAACGTTCGACCTCCTCGATAATGTGTTCCCGGGCGGTCATAACTCGAAGCCGCCATCATCATCAACGATTGCACCACCACGAAGAAACCCACAACAGGTGTTCCACTATCAATATCAACCACAACAAGCTTATGTAGTGCAACAACAAGTGTATGATGCCCCGGTATCTGGTGGCAAGAGGACGGAGAGAGTGATAAATTGTAACGAGGCGGCCAAGATGTATGGCGGAATCGTGTATGTGGATTATCCTAAAAGGAAGCCTGCCCACAAAGGTTTCTACTTTTAGTAATTAATATTTGTAATTCGTACGTTTGTTAAGTGTGTACGTAAGCAAAAGTAATAATTAGCTTGTGTATATATCTTGGAATTCGTATCCCTTGCCGCAATGTCGGTTTTACGTGGATGTGCCAAGATTGTTGAAATCGATTAGTGTGTGATAATATATACTAGTACTACTTGGTGGTTGTATTAACTTGATGGTGTTCTCTTTCTTATTTGAGTGATCACAACTTACTTCTTGTGTAGGGAATTGCAATTATATTATGTTTTTAGGGATGAAATGATTTCATTCATTAGAAGGACGAAATAATACAAGAATAATACGAACGAACCCCCCCCCCCTTCTGCTAACCTTGATTAGCAAACAAAGGGGGTGGGGTGACTTTGCCCAAATACATAACAAGTCCTGGGTTGATCCGACCCCCCCCTCGCTAGCCTCAACTGCTAAGTGAGTCACTCTTTGGAGGCGGGTTTTGTGTGGGACCGGTTGGTGTTGTCGGTAATCAACTTTTGCCCAATTAAGTAAGAAGGAAGGCTAGCTAGGGAAGACTATATTTGGTAAGCGCTTACCGGTAAGAAAAATTACCCTCACTTACTTTATCATGTAACATTTTAGCTATCAAAATGGATTATTGGTAAAAGTCTTAAACCCGGTAAGCACTTAACGGGTAAGACTCTCGGTCCTTGTTATGCCTCTTACCGGGTAAGATTATTGATTCTTATCATGCTCAATCAATTAGGCAAGTGATATCAATAAGCGCTTAGCTGATAAGCATTTTTAATAAACGGCCCCTGAACAAACTGATCCAAAGAAAACCAATATGAACAAAAAGGTTGCATTGAAGGCAAGGTTAAACTTAAACTTAAGAGAGTTTCGAATGGTGTATATATAAAAGAGATCACAAAAACCTTAAGAAAGAAATTAAGCAAGCCAAATTAAGAAGAGAAAAACAAAGCATTGTAGATCATTATCAATTTATGTGACATCTTTATTAAAACAAAAACTGCAAATTATAGTCTTATAAAAACAGACTAGAAGCGTACTCGTGCAATGCAACGAGATACATCACGATTTTAATGTTTCATTTTGTTTTTAGTCGATTTACAGTACGATTTTTGATGGTTTTGAGAAAATGATAATGTTTTTTTTATAAATTTGTTTAATTTAGGCTTAATAATATAATGTTGTTTATATAAAAAAAATTAAGTATTTTGTTAGAATTCAATGATTATCTTATATATTTTAATGACATCTAGAAAAAATAATATTTAATAATATAATTAAAACAAATTTATAGTAATATAATATATTAATTAATAGTGATACATGAAAATGTATGTATAAAAGGAAGACCCTGCACATACCAAATTGGTGGGTGTTAGAAATATGCAGTAGTAATATGTATCTTGTGCTTTGATACTTGTAAATTAAGAGATTTTAAAATCTTGCATAAAATTATGGTACCTTGTGCCTAATAATTTGTATGTAAAAGTTTTTTATCCGTGCTTTATAATATAGTATAGATAATATTCAATTGATAATACCCCTATTTTAACCTATCCTTTTTCATACTCCTACATTAATATACAAAAAATACTTGTTCATTATAAAAATATTGACGAGACAATTCTAATAATGAAATCCAAATACCAAGAAATTAAGGGGGTGTTTGGTTCATTGATTTTGAAGGAATTGAAAGAAATTGGAATGGATAATTCATTTCACCAAATTTCAACTCTTTTGTTTGGTTCACATATTGTTAATGATGTTATCCTTTGAATTCTATTGAATTCCACAAATCAAGGAATTCATCATTCCTTAGTTAAAGTGAAAGAATTGAATTTCATAGAAGTGGAAGGAATTTGAAGGAATCCATTAACCAAATTCCAAGCTCATGTTTGGTTCATGGAATGAAAACGATGAGATCTTTTCAATTCCATTGAATTCCATAATTTAAGGAAGGGAAAATTGCATTAAATTGGAACTAACTTTCATATGATTCCTATTTTCGGGAACCAACTTTCAAAATTGTCATTTAAGGGCTTGAACCAAACTTTTTGTTTATTTAAGAGCTTGATTAACTTGTTTATCAGGTAACCGGTTATTAGACATGACTTGGCATATAATTATTTAAAAAAAATATTAGGTAAGATATTAGGTGGAATTTTAATGCCAAATCATCATTACTATTTAAAAAAAATTAAGAAATCATAGGAGAGAATCAGATAAACTCAATCGACTCCTTCTTCCCCAATGTCTCGACGTCTCCCAACCTATTCCTCCATCGCAGCCCTAGCCCACCATCACCCTTCGGCCGTTGGCGCTCACCCTTCTGCCGCTGCTTCTTCGACCGGCGCTGCGTCTCCGACCGGCGCTCCATCTTCGGCAGCAACTCCCTCTCCGGCGGTCACTCATCAGGTTTCAAATATCCATCTTGACTCAAATTCCACTTCCAAAGAAGTTATATTGATATTAATTTTCCTTTGGTTTGGAGTCTGTTTAATGGTATTATTATTGTTCAACAAATACAAGGATCCTGTTCTCTTGGATCCGACTTGATCCGTTTGAGAGAGCTTGTATGATTACGTTTCTACAACCAGATTCATTTGAATCATGACACCCGAAGTAAATAAACGACTTCAACTTGATGTATAAACGTGATCCGAATATAAATGCTTCAGGAATTTGTTGGTTGTTTAAATTGGTGGTAAACCCCCACTGGTTTGTGTTTGCCACCGTCTGCCTCCCTTGTTTGATTATGGATTCTTGAAATCTCCCATTTTTTTTTCTGAGTTACATCCTCTCCAAATCCAAAGACTTGATTGATTTGCAGAATTGGATTGGTTACCCACTCTCCTTGATGTAATATTACTGTTTACAACAAACAGTAAGGTATTTGATATTTGTCAAAGTTTTTTTTTTTTTGCTTTGACAAAAAACAAAATTTAATTTAATTTGTGAAAATTTTTGTAAAAAAATCTTTACTTTTGAATCGAGACATATGGAATCAAAAACAATTTTTGTTAGATTTTTCTTATTAAATTAATTTTAATTGAAATAAAAAACGAGATATTGAAATTAAAAAAAAAAAGAGATGTGGAATAATTATTTTTTAAATAAAAAAATTAGGTGCCATGTCAGCATTTTATATTTATTTTTATAATTTAAAATAATGATGTGGAATCTTATTTGGCAAAAAAAATGGAGTGATGTCATCATTAGTAGGTCAACAAGTTAACCAAGCTCTTAAATAAACAAAAAGTTTGGTTCAGACCCTTAAATGACGGTTTTGAAAGTTGGTTCCTCAAAATAGGAATCAGATGAAAGTTGGTTCCATTTTGATGCAATTTTTCCTTTAAGGAATTCATTATTCATTGGCTTAAGTGAAGGAATTGAATTCCTATCAACCAAACGTGTTGTCAAATTACATTCAAATTCCTTCAAAGTCAAATTCATCCAATAGATTCCAATTCCATCAAATTTCATTATGTGAACCAAATGCCCTATACGAATCAAGTAACACAGTATGCAACATTCAATATTACAAATTAAGACGTACAACCTGCAACGATAGAAGTCATGTTCTTGGAGTTTTTCCGATCGATGTTGTTGAGTTGAGACAGCATGACGTTTGATATGAATGCGTTAGCAAGGGATATATTTGTAAATGATTGAAAAAATATTCTTTGAATTAATTAATATTATTAGAACGGAATCATGATTAAATATACATTATCTTTTAATTTAAAGATTCTCTTTTAATCAACATCATTATTCGTAATTAAAGGGCAAACACATTTTCATAAATAACACTATGTTCCTATTGAATTGATAAAACAGACACATAAACAACAAACCAAGCCATGTTAATTCTTAGGATATGTTTGCTTTGCAAGATTTGTTGGGATTTAGAATCGAGTTACATTATAATCATGCGTTTCCACAAACATTGAATTTAGAAATCCTATAAATCAAGATAATTGTTATTTTATGGGATTTCATTTAATTTGTTTGTAATAATGTTTTTTAAAATATACTTTGTATATAATCGAAGGATGTGAAATTATAAAGCATGATTAAATTATAAAATTGGCATAGAAGGATAAATGCGAATATCTTTTAATTGATGATTTTTGTTTTGTTTAATTTTCTAATCAGATAGATACACACCCGAAGAGAATAATAGAGTTTTTAATAATTTTATATATAAATATATATAGCCAAAGATTGCGTTTAGACATATCCATATCCATTTCTGACCCATCTTTATATTTGCATCCATTTTCCATCAAACGTGGATTAAAATAAAATTTCTTTTTATTGTATAGCCAATTAGCAATCTGAATTTCACTATTTCACTATTTCACTTTTCTAACAATTTTATAGATAACTAAAGAGATGGTACCAGTGAGAATCTACACTATTTTGGTGGGACCAAGAAATGTGTTTTTGTTTTACTCAGTCATGTCATGTCTAGAGGTGAATCAAGATGTTATTTTTGCTAATAGAAGAAAACAGTAACGTTCTTAGGGACTGTAATATGCTAAAAAAAATTCTTGTGGTTGCATGGGTATGGCACCTTTTAAATCCGCCATTTGTCTTCTCCCAATCTAACTATTGCACCAAACGTGATACAATACATTTTTTTGTTGTGTTATGTCATATCATGTTTTGTATGCCAAACTAAACAGTAAACCATTGAACCATTTTTATTACATTCACGATCAAATTGTTCGATTAAAAATTGGGCCTAATAGAGCTTTCTTTGAAGGAGCCTGGATGATTTGGGCCGAATTTTATAAATTATGATGTAGTTACTTATGTGTATATTTAAAATACAATATTGACTTAAAATTAAACGTTTTAATGCATTGATAGATAATCGGAAATTTTCATTGGTATATTTTTTGAGGTAAACCCAAAAATAAGTGAGGATTTCAATGTCACGATATTACTGTTGAATTTGTTGGTTTTAATTCAATTTTTTTTATATTCAATATGATAGACCTGTTGAAATCATTCACAACCCAAAATAATAAAATTGTGAGTTTTACAAACAATTGTGCAAAATACCATGGATCAAGATTAAAAACAACCAATAAAATGTTGAAAAAATCAACAATTAATGAAAGCACAATCAAACATTTACATGGTTCTACCACTGGAATGATGTTGCATGTCGTTTACGGAAAAGTGGTTGAATGTATTTCACCGGAGAACCAAAAAGGCGACTACAATGACAAAGAACACGAAAGGCAAATGATTTAATAGTACAAAAGATGTTGAAGATACTCCTCTATATGCTCTCTATTCTTTATGATTATTTTAGAACCAAACAAGTCATGTATAACAACCCGCACTGAATCTATAAAGCAGTCTATTAATATAAGGAAATATCGCCAAAAACGGCCCTAGACAACAATCTGACTTTTTAAAAGTAAACCAGGTTTGCGATAAGGCAACCTATTACAACTGAGATTAAGTGAAATAAAAACATGCTAAATGGTAGTCTTATATTCTGGTACCCGATCAAATAAAGCAGTCTATTAATATAAGGAAATATCGCCAAAAACGACCCTAGACAACAATCTGACTTTTTAAAAGTAAACAAGGTTTGCGATAAGGCAACCTATTACAACTGAGATTAAGTGAAATAAAAACATGCTAAATGGTAGTCTTATATTCTGGTACCCGATCAAACCATCTCCTTACCCTTGGTAGAGCTGCCTATATCTCGACGACCTGAAAAAGTTTTAGTTTTGAAAGAGTGAGGGTTAGACCAAAGGTCTAGGGAGTTCCCTCAATAAACAGTTCAAAATCCAAAGCAATAAGAGTTTATATATAAAAGAAATCAACTTAACCCATTCAGCTTGAAAAGCAAAATACTTTAAGAAACAAACTCGCTTCCGGCACACACTACCATAGTACCATTGCCTGAAAGAAACGGCGTGTCTGGCTCACACTGACTTATCTGGGTCACACCTCCCAATTGGCATAAACGGGACACCCCCCGGTATGAGCACAGGCGGGCCACCCCCCCCCCCCCCCCGACTTTGGCCATATAGCTCCCAACAATGTATGCATACAGTTGTTCAACACTTAAATAAAATCATATAATATGATAAGGAGTACTTGCAGATATAAAGCTCGCGTAAAGAAAGACATGCTTTAAATAACTTCCGCACATAATAACACTTTAAAGAAACCCATAAACATTTAGTTAGCAATCTCACGTACATCAATAGCTTGCAAAATCATATGGGAGTTTAGTTTGAAAAGACTCACCTTTGGTCCTTGCTCACAATCCGCGTTCTAACGATTCACGACCTACGACAACACCGAAAAAGTCGGTAAGACACCCCGCTACGAAGAACTCTCAAACCTCCCCTAACAGATACAGGACTACCTATCAGATACCCCCACCGGGTGTCCCCGACCCTCGATATCAGCCTGCTCCCGAATCAACAACACCATCCCCCGCCTCCCGGGTCAAAACCCCCCGGTTCCCGGGGTTTTGTCGACCGGGACTCCCCCGGTCCCCCACTTCGCCCGGGATATAACTCCCCCGGGTCCCCCTTGAACCAACCTACATCCGGGGTGACCGATCCCCGGGGTAGCCCAATATCGCCCGGAGGCGATTAAGGGTCTGTGTAAACCTCATACTTCGAACCAAACTCCCAAATCATCAATCGAATGGATAAAACTTACCCATTTAAATAGGTTTTTGAACTCTAAACCACATTAATCAATCTATTAGCATTAACTAACATTGAATCGATTCTAAGGAATAATATAGGGTCTTCTATTCAACTAAGACCAAGCCTTATCAAACATCAGACTTCAACCAAAATAGAGACAAAATACTATCATCAAAACTTAGACGGAAGGAATGGATTCAAAATCTTACCTTAAAGAATGCTACTAATCGAAGCTTCAAAATCTCGATTTCCCCCAAGTCGGCGCTTGCTCTGATCTTCTTTCCGCTTTTCTCTAACCGCCACAATAAGAATGAACCAAAAACCCTAGACTAAAACCTTTTTATTGACAATTTACACTTAGCCCCCTTCTAAAATTGAGCCTTGACCTCTTCACACCCAAACTTTAAAGTTGTCAACTTTGAACCTGGTTATTACATCATGGTATTATATATAGTCAAATAGGTATCTGTATCCTAGACCAAAAGTGTAGGAGTCGATTTTTATCAGGCTGACACGATCATGCTAAATCTCTAGAATCGTACAAAAAAAGCCCCAATGACAATGTCATACCCTTTTATATGGCACGACAATGCCAAAACTCCATTAAGCATTATCGTGCCAAACCTTTGAAGGTTTGCCGATGCGAATCTATGGTTGCATGATTGTGCCAGTTTCTTCACAAATGTTACACACCATGTATAGCTCTAGAAAACTTTTTGTCCAATTTACATGGTTGTGCAAAAGTTCTTATTTTCACACGACGGTTTTGCGTATGAGAACTTGTGGTATCACTATTTCAAAAGAACATATGCAAGATGAAATTAAAAAAAATACAAATATGAAAATAAATCAAACATTGATTCAAAAAATTAAATTGGTTGAATAAAAAACGTATTTACCAATTTATTTCTTATAATTAATGTTCTTTTGAGGAAAAAAAAGTTTTGTTAACAACAAAATAGAATAAACGTTGATATGTTTAATTCGTAGACTCTCAAAATTTAATTTAATTATGAAATATTGAAATCAATAAATATATATATATATATATATATTGTAACACCCCGAATTTTAGAACTTGGTATTTGATATTATCATGTTATGTGTTAGAATGTAAAGTATTTAATTCTTTACTTAGGCCCAATTAGCTCGTGGGCCCTTAGGGTTTTTAGGGTTTCCTTCTTTTTCTAGTTTTATTGCCTATATATAACCTTGTACTCTTTCATTGTATTAAGAAGAGAAAATCAATAATATAATCCCTGATTACATGGTATCAGAGCCGCCGCTTCTAAAACCCTAATAGCCGCCGCTTCTAAAACCCTAATAGTAGTCGTCCCACTTTCTACCATCCTCCGGCGTGAACAGTGTTTCTGCGTGAACAGTGCTCCCGATGTGAATAGTGTTCTGATGTGAACAGTGATCCGGTGTGAACAGTGTTTCGACATGAATAGTGCTCCGGCATGAATAGTACTCCGGCGTGAATAGTACTCCGGCGTGAACAGTACTTCCGAAGTTTTTTTGGTACACTTTTTTGGTTCGAAGATTTTTCCCGTTCTATTTCATCCCTGTTCGTCTTGTGGCACCCTGTGAGTGCGCTGTTCGTTTTCGTTTTTGTTCGTCGGTTTTCTGGCACCCTGTGAGTGCATTCTTTGTCCAACTTCGAATTTCTGGTTTGTGATTCATTGGAAGATGACTGGAGAAGATAAATCATCTGGTAGTACGGTTACTATACCCGCGGAAGAATATGCTCGACTTTTAGGGACTGAGAATTCCACTGCTTCGACTGCTACATTTGCTGAGACAGGTAACTCTAGTACATGCCTATTATCCTCTGCCTCCAAATGGGTCATTGATTCAGGTGCTTCAGATCACATGACAGGTAATCCCACTATCTTCTCTAATTTCAATAAACACACGTCTCCATCACATGTCACAATTGCTGATGGGTCTACCACATCTGTCCTTGGTTCTGGCACCATTGATCTTACCCCATCTGTTTCGTTATCTTCTGTACTGAGCCTACCCAATTTCTCATTCAATTTGTTATCAGTCAGCAAAATTACCCGTGCTTTAAATTGTTGTGTCACATTCTTTCCTGATTTCTGTGTCCTTCAGGATCTGTCGACGAAGAGGATTATTGGTAAAGGGCGGGAAACTGACGGCCTATACATATTTGAACAACAAATACCTTGCTCTTTGGCTTGTTCCAACTCATCGTCTCCGCTTGAAGTTCATTGTCGATTAGGTCATCCTTCTTTACAAAATTTAAAGAAGTTGTGTCCTGAGTTTTCTTCTTTATCTTCTCTACAGTGTGAGTCTTGTCAGTATGCCAAATATCAACGTATTCATTTAAGTCCTAAAGTCTATAATAAGCGGGCCTCTTCTCCATTTGAGTTAGTCCATTCTGATGTTTGGGGACCATGTCCGGTCACTTCAAAACTTGGATTTAAGTATTTCGTTACTTTTGTTGATGATTACTCTCGTACGACTTGGCTTTACCTTATGAAAAATCGATCTGAGGTGTTTACCCATTTTTGTTCATTTTATACTGAGATTAAAACACAATTTAAAGTCTCCATTCAAACTCTTCGTAGCGATAATGCAAAAGAATATTTGTCTCAAACATTTCAGTCATATATGCTTCAAAATGGTATTCTTCATGAGTCTTCCTGTGTTGACACACCAGCCCAAAATGGGGTTGCTGAACGAAAGAATCGTCATCTCTTAGAGGTAGCTCGGGCTCTATTATTTCATATGACTGTTCCAAAACTCTTTTGGGCTGATGCTATTGCTACTGCTTGTTTTCTCATCAACCGAATGTCATCTGTTGTTTTGGATGGAAGAAGTCCTTTCTCAGTTCTGTTTCCTACAAAGTCATTGTTTCCTGTCGACCCAAAGATCTTTGGTAGTACTTGTTTTGTCCGTGATACTCGACCACACATAACTAAGTTGGATCCAAAATCTCTGAAATGTGTATTTCTTGGTTACTCTCGACTTCAAAAAGGGTATAAGTGCTTTTCTCCCACACTTAATCGATACATTGTATCTCGAGATGTTACATTCCATGAGAATATACCTTTCTTTCCTGTGTCCACTCCTTGCAATCCAAGAGATAGCGATGATTTGTTGGTATATACTGTACCAGTTCCTGAATCCCCTATCCTATCCGACTCGACACAGCATCAAGAGCCTACTAAACCACCGATAGTTCATGTGTATAATAGGCGGCAACGACCTACGTCAGATCCCGACCCTATACCATCTTCGTCATTGTCTGCAGATTCTTCTAATGATGATCCTTCTGCTTCAAGTGATCCACCACCATCCGATACACAGGATCCTGATCTTGATGTTCCCATTGCCCTTCGGAAAGGTAAGCGCTCATGTACTTACCTTATTTCTTCAGTTGTTTGCTATGATAAACTTTCTTCTCGTTCTCGCTCTTTGATCTCTACACTTGATTCATTTTCTGTTCCTAAAACGGTTGATGAAGCTTTGGCTCATTCTGGATGGCGGGATGCCATGATTGAAGAGATTAATGCTCTAGATCATAATAATACATAGGATTTGGTAGAGTTACCTGCAGGTAAAAAGGCAATTGGCTGCAAATGGGTATTCACTGTGAAAGTTAATCCAGATGGATCAGTGGCTCGTCTGAAAGCCCGGTTGGTAGCTAAAGGATATGCTCAGACTTATGGGGTCGACTACTACGAGACATTTTCTCCTGTGGCTAAGGTACCCTCCATCCGCTTGTTTATTTCATTGGCCGCTACTTATGACTGGGTCCTACACCAACTGGATGTGAAAAATGCATTCCTGCATGGTGATTTACATGAGGAAGTTTATATGGATCAACCACCTGGGTTTGTTGCTCAGGGGGAGTCTGGCAGAGTCTGTAAATTGCGTAAATCATTGTATGGTTTAAAGCAATCCCCTCGTGCTTGGTTTGGACGGTTCAATGCTGTAGTGACTGAGTTTGGCTTACGGAGGAGCTCTTATGATCATTATGTGTTCTTTACTTCATCCCCTTCTGGAAGCATTCTACTAGTAGTGTACGTTGATGACATTGTGATTATTGGGAGTGATGACATTGGGATCAAGAAGCTGAAAGATTTCCTTGCGTCCCGGTTTCAAACAAAGGATCTAGGTCCTTTAAAATACTTCTTGGGAATTGAAGTATCTCGTACTCGGAAAGGGATATGTTTGTCTCAACGAAAATATTGTTTGGATGTATTGAATGATTCTGGGATGATTGAAACGAAACCGTGTGAGGCCCCAATGATTCCGAATATGAAATTGAAAGCAGATGATGGAGATTTACTTGAGGATCCAGAAAAGTATAGAAGAATTGTGGGAAAACTAAACTACCTGACGATTACGCGTCCTGACATCGCGTTTCCGGTGAGTGTTGTAAGTCAGTTTATGTCATCTCCAAGAACTCCACATTGGGAGGCCGTTAGACATATACTGAAGTACCTAAAGGGTGCCCCTGGTCTTGGCATTCTTTATCAAAATCACGGTCATCATGTCATAGAAGGGTTTACAGATGCCGACTATAATGGAGATCCTACGAACAGACGGTCTACGACAGGATATTGTGTGTTAGTTGGAGGAAATCTAGTCTCGTGGAAAAGCAAGAAACAGAATGTCGTTTCCCGGTCAAGCGCTGAATCTGAATATAGGGCTATGGCCCAAACCACTTGTGAGTTGATATGGTTGCGTAATCTGCTTGGTGAACTTGGGTTTGCTCAATCTAAACCAATGAATCTATATTGTGATAATGAGGCGGCTATTCACATAGCAAATAATCCCGTGTTTCATGAGAGAACAAAACATATTGAAGTGGATTGCCATTTCACTCGTGAAAAGCTAGATGATGGAACCATCTCAACTCCTTTTGTTCGAACAGGAAGTCAACTTGTCGATGTCTTTACCAAAGCTTTACCTGGTTCGCGGATCTCTTCTATCTGTAACAAGCTGGGCATGATTAATATCTATGCTCCAGCTTGAGGGGGAGTGTTAGAATGTAAAGTATTTAATTCTTTACTTAGGCCCAATTAGCTCGTGGGCCCTTAGGGTTTTTAGGGTTTCCTTCTTTTTCTAGATTTATTGCCTATATATAACCTTGTACTCTTTCATTGTATTAAGAAGAGAAAATCAATAATATAATCCCTGATTACATTATGAATTATCATGTTTTGGGATTTAAGTGTAATTGGGGTCTCGATCAGTTTTGGTCCTCGCGAGTTAAAATATCAGAATTGGTGAGTTTTGGGTCAGTCGGGGCCTTCTCGGCGATAGTGCCTGCGATAGTGACATGGTCACAATCGCGAGGGCACAATCGCCCAACTTGTACCGCGGGGTGGGGAACCCTCGCGACATTGACCGCGATAGTGACATAGGTCACAATCGCCGGGGCACAATCGCCCCATCTGTACCGTGGGGTGGGGAAGCCTCGCGACATTGCCCGCGATAGTGACGGATGTCACAATCGCCGGGGCACAATCGCCGACAGCCAGCCCGGGTATAAATACCTCATTTACGGGATTTCTTCATTTAGGGTTGATTTTGGGAGCTGATAGAGGGTTTCTCTCCAGCGATTTTGGTAAGGTTTCTACCCTAACTTCAACCATATCAATTAATGATCTTATGGTGGTTTTAATGGTGGAATAAATGCTTCTTTAGGTGTGATTTTGGAAGGATTTTAGCTTGTAACCACTTCTCAAGTCTCCAACTTCCCACCTACCACTTTAGGGTTTGATTTCTTGTGAGAGATCACCAAGGTGAGTGTTTCTTGACTCTTCCATTCTCATACATGTCTGATAATGTGTTGGTAATTATGTGCATTTTAGTTATTCGCTTACTTGTTCATGTGGAGTTAACCTCAAACTCTATTTTGGGGGTAAAATGCAAATGGAGAGTATTAAATATGCTATTTGGCCAAGTTATGTAGTAATGGCCAAGTAGAAGTAATGAGTTGTATGTTTGATCGTTAAATGGGAATTGATATTGATCTTAAGTCTCGACTTGAGTTGCCACATATGTATAGACTAAAGACTCGGTTTGAGTTGAGGTCAAGTATAGACTAAAGACTCGGTTTGAGTTGAGGTCAAGTATAGACTAAAGACTCGGTTTGAGTTGAGGTCAAGTATAGACTAAAGACTCGGTTTGAGTTGAGGTCAAGTATAGACTAAAGACTCGGTTTGGGTTGAGGTCATGAATAGACTAAAGACTCGGTTTGAGTTGAGGTCAGTAATAGACTAAAGATCCGGTTTGGGTTGAGGTCATAAGTAGGCTAAAGATCCGGTTTGGGTTGAGGTCATAAGTAGGCTAAAGATCCGGTTTGGGTTGAGTGCCAATTAGCTAGAGATCTTGTTTGGGTTGATGCTAGTCAAGATTTAATGACTTGGGAAAACATTATAAATTGCGTTGATGATATTGTTTGTTGCATATTGATTAATGTCAGGTGAAGCACATTGGTAGAGCGCCGTGAAAATTATAATGATCTCGTATTGTGATCTCTTTTTATGATTTAATTTCATTTATGTGTTCTCACTAGGCCTTAGCCTAACGCTTGTTTCTTTGGTTGTCATGTATGACAGGAAACTCTAGTGGTAGGCATCTACGGGAATGAGTGGTCGATCGAGCGATCGAGAACGATCATTTTGAAAGATCTAGAGACCGGCATTTTTGGTGTATAGCCACTATTTTGTGGAGGATAGCGACACCCGATTATAATCTGATAGAGAATTCTAGATTATTTAGGTTGTCGTAACTTTATGCCTCACTTAGTGAACTTGCATTCCTTATGCTTTATTCCCCTTTTTGGGTTGATACTTTAGGATGCCTTGGCGGATTTTGTACTACAGGTTTTACCAATTTACAGTCGTCATATTGCCAAAATTTTAAGTTTTAAATCACACCAATTTTTAGGTTGTTATATATATAGGGGAGCGATCAATTGAAAACTAGTATTACATTGGAAACCGAAATCAACCAATCAGTGAATTTCTTATTTTTATTTTTAATTGAAAAAGTTTATTTTTGTCTTTTACATTATTTCATAATATATATGGTAACTGTTATTATTATTATTATATTAATAATTATTTAATTTTAATTTAGCTTATATATGGTAATAATAATCATTGATTAATTTAAAAATGAGATATTTAATTTAGATAAATTATTTAATTTTAATTTAGCTTATATATGGTAATAATGAAACAATAATGCTAGCACGATGAACCTGATGAATCTATTTTCATTATGAAACAATAATGCTAACACGATGAACCTGATGAATCTATTTTCATATACGAATATGCAACTGAACAGGTAATGAAACAAAAATGAGAAGTTAACAAAAATGACACAAATTCATCATGTATCATTATAAAACAATAATGCTAACACGATGAACCTGATGAATCTATTTTCATTATTAAATAATAATGCTAACACGATGAACCTGATGAAATCTGTAATCCACAAATTCATTCTGTTTCATCACAATATTAGATTGTGTGGGAAATTTTATAAAAAAATGAAATTAAAAAAAAAATCTTACATTTTAAAAGAAAAATAATTATTTTTGATGAAAAGACAAATGTTCCTCGTTTTCATAGTAAAAAAAATCAAAATTTAGATTGCGTGGGAAATTTTATTTTGGTTTCAAGTAATCTAAATAAAATAAACTTTTATTGGCATATTTGAGACACAAAATCAAAAGACATATTTACCCTTTTCATCTATTATTTTTATTTATTATTAATAAATTAATTAATTTACTACCATATATAATTCAAATGAATCTTAACCATTGATTATAAAGATCAATGGCTGAAATTTGGTTTCCAAAGTTTCCAATGAAACTTGGTTTCCAATTGATACCACCCATATATATATATATATATATATACTAGTTGTGTACCCGCGCGATGCGGCACGGGTGAATCACAATTCTAAAGCCAATTACTCATCCATCAATTATGTTTTTTGTTTCGTTATGTTCTCTATCCCTTTCGATTTTATTTCATGGTTTGTGTAGTTTATTTACCGGTCAGCCAATAAATAAAATTGAAGTTTGATATGGTTTATTAATGGGATATTTGAAAATTACCTCATAGAAACAAAAGACACAAGAACCAAGTATGAGTAATCATGAAATACTCACAAAAATCTTGGTTGTCAGAATACATGGAATCAGGAAATTGAAGATTCAGAGAAAAGGCTTAATTTTGGTTGTAGCTTAAGACATTAAACTTAAGCAAATTTTTTCTAATAGAGAACTAATTTATTACTTTATGTTGTCCAAGATATTTGAACACCTAAATTCCTTCCTGGCTAACGTGAAGTTAGCAGAGCTGCTTCAAATGGCCCAATATATCTAATGTTCTAGTAGATGCAACATAAGTGGCACATGGTCAACCTTAACACAACCTGCATGTAAATTAGCCAAATTATGATTAGAATTATTTGCATCTTCACTCAGAAGCAGAAGCAATAACACTTCCACCAATCAGTCCTCACACAGTACCTGCAAATATCATTGCCTCCTACTAAGTGCCTATAAATATAGTTTCTGCTACTTTCGGTACCTCTTTCAAGTAAAAAATGACTACACAAACAACCATGAGACATAGCCCTCTTCGCATTTCCCTTGCTTCAGAAAAACAATTCTCCATAACGTCTTTAATTTACAAACCAAATAGCTAAATTCCAAGGAATCCATGTCAGTGGTAATATGATGCCAAGTGTTGTCAAGTTATCACTTCTATCTTTCTCGCCATATTTCTTGATTCCACTCCTTCAGACATTTTCTCTTCGATCAATAAAACTTCCTAATTCTTGCAATACTATGTACGATGCAAAGTAATGGCACTCACTAAGATGTCAATGTACAAGATTAGAGACATTATACAAAAGATATTATATATCCTAATAAAAAGGATTTGACCAGAAACTTGATTCAACTATACAAGTGCCTCCTACAACCATCTTTCAATTCAGTTACTTAGGGGCTGTTTACCCAAACACTTACCCGGTAAGTACTTACCGGTTAATTTCGACGCTATCACTTACCTTATCGCGTAAGATTTTAGTCACTAAAACGGTATCGTAGGCAAAAATTTACCCGGTAAGCGCTAACCGGGTAAGAGCCGTCGCCCTCACTTACCGGGTACGACTCTCGGCCATTGCTTTCGTTCTTACGGGGTAAGATTATTGGTCATTGTCATATTCCTCGGTTAATGTAATATAACTTGGTAAACTTGATAAGCGCTTACCCGGGTAAGCGTTTGGTAAGCGACCCCTCCGTCTTCTAAATTCCTATGTCGTTAAAAGTTGTAGTCACCATTCTATCCAATAAGACTACTTAATGATTTCTGTACTTGAATAAAGAGAACACATTGATAGACTTGATTTTCATCATCAGGTAGTTAAAAATACCTTCATATGTCCTTGTAAAGGTTCAATACAGGTTATTATGTAACTAATATCAGAAACCAAAACAATAGCTTGGGTAAAACAAAAGAAAAAACTAACAAAACAACACAACAAGATGATTTCATCTTGCGATTCTGTCAACATTCCACATTCTGGATTAATGAGCACACCTAAACTGCCTTCAAATGCATAGTAAGATATACAAATCTTTTGAAAGAAAACATGTTTACGCAGCAACAATAACAAAATTCTGTAAATATTCAAAATAAAAAAGGCGAAAACTTACTTTGTAGTTGCTTGTCCATGTACCTGTAAACCAATCGAAAATTTCGTAAACAATATCGTATAATAATCGGATGAACAAATACATTACAAAAAATATCACATTTAGCTTATTTCAAAGAAAAAGAAAACTGAAACGAACATACCCTAATAAATTGTACCCTAATATCTTGTTATGAGTAGTTTGTCAACTAATCAGTCAAACTGCTAATTGAAGCCTTATGTAAGGTACAAACTTTCAAAAGCTATAAGAAAAGTTATATAAGAACTCAACATAATTATAATCCAACCAAGGTTTCTTTTCCAAACCAAACACCAATCTACCGCCGCAACAGAATCTCTGAAAAACATAAGCATCGAAACAACTTTATGATCGACCCTCATGGGATTTTCGCTCATTTAACATAAACAACGTTCAAGAAGTTTATAAATTTTCCAATCTGTAGATATATCAATCTGTTTATCAGAAGTGATACGGTCGATCCATGTGGTCTGTAGTGTGTTCAACAACATCCAGAAGATAGACCAACCATGTCTTCTATGATTCAAATGTTTGAGAGCATGGGCGAACTACCTCCACCTAAGTTTCCAGGTTTCTTTTGCAAAAAAGCGATAACATATACCAGTGGTACAGTCGGAACAAATTCAACAAAGGAACTCACCATTACAATGTTGAGTGCTAGGTAGTAAATTTATATCTGTAAACGCAAATAAGAACCTAATGTTAGAGGCATAGCAACATATGCGTTTCTAAATTAGTTGAAGCTGAAAAGTTAAGAATGCATATTTATGAACTAAAAGAAGAGATTCCATGGAACATTCGAACTAAATTTGAGTTACTCATGTATATTGTACATCTCGAGTAAGTCTTGCAATTGAAGCATTCTCATGTAAGGATGCAAGTTATCCGTGATGTGAATTCACATTATTTCAAGAAATTGTTAATTATGAATCATTTTTGTTAACTTACCATTGATTTATTGCAAAAAGAAGCGCATTCAAAGATATCGTCCATATTGTTCTAAAAACGAACACATAACGCCATAGAATCTCAATGTCATAATGCATAATTACAAGTCACCCCATAGTTTAGAATGATGAAAGATAAGTAACAATCAATAAGCTCATATAACATATGCATATCAAGCAACTTAAAGACTTCAAATTTACCCTTCTACTTCCATCAATTAAGCAAAAACATCAAAGGGAATAAATTTTAATTACTCCACAACAACATAAACAAATTCATATTCAAATGCATCAATGGCAATGAACAAACAACATAACCCAACTTACCATTAAAAAGGATCACTAAATAGAGTTAGGAAGAAACATCTAAGGAATTAAAACTTTCATAACAAAGCAAGATAACCAAAATTTGATTGCAAAACATCACAAACAATGAACAAGTAACATATAAAATCGATGTCAAACATCATTAACCCAACTTACCAATAAAGAGGATCATTGCAAATTGCCTCCTAAATCTTTAGTCTGCATATCCTTAACTACCCAAATCAACAAATAAATAAAGAGATATTTATAAACAAAAACAAAGATCCAGAAATGAATCTACAAGCATTGCAACAGATAAGAATCCAATAGACAAACATGAATGCGAAGAATATAAGAAATGTAGTAATAGAACTGATATTCATTACGAAGAAGCTTAGAATGTCGCACTAAAATGACAGATATACACATTAGTTAAACATCGTAATTTGAAACCCTAACCAACACAAACAAAATGTTCTTGTTGTCCCTCGTTGCGTTACCAGCCAATTCGAGAACCTGAACAAAATCAATTTCACGATTACAAGGGAGGCGAGAATCGAGAGGGAGAGACGAGAGATGGAGATAGATGATGACTACCAAAGATGCAAAGTAAAGAAATTGGAAGATGAAAATTTGAAATTTGAAGGAAACCTAGGTCTTGAAACAACGATCAGAACATCTCCGTACTCTAAATCGCCACTTCCCAGCTGTAATTGTCTATAAGCCTGAAACCCAACCCTGAAATAGAGACCCGCTAAAGAATTATTCACAAAGAAAGAAACCTGACTTTTTGTTTTCTCAAAAAGAAAGTCTGAACCTTTCTTCAATAAGTTAGTGTATCATCAACTTGTACACTATGCATCTTAACTTGTAATTCATAGTTTTTTTAAAAATCATGCTTTAGAAAGCAATACCTTATGATTTGTAACTTGTATTTAAGAGTTTGATGTAAATGCATTATAAGGTAATATAGATATGTTGTTCTTGTGTATATGGTAAAAAAATTGAACCTAAATAAAGTTTTTATTCTTTATGGTTTGATTTATATAAATAATGATTAGGAGTTTTTGTGTATGCTTGATGAGAAGATAAAAAAATATATATAATTTATAACAGTTCGTACTAACATCAATAATAGATTTTGGTCATCTCAAATCGCTGAACTAAAAAGCTAAAATGTCATTATATAGCTATATATAAACCATTTTCAATCGAGGGTTGGGTTCCGGTAAGAAGTTGGGTTAACGTGAGAAGCGTGATAAATGATTATCAACCGTTGGATGAAAAATTGATGCACATTAGGATTAGATGTACCAAATCAATTTTCTTCTAAGCTGCAATTCATGGAAGAACATTTGATTAAAATTTCAAAGTAATCAACGGCTCACATTCATTTATCATGATTCTTACGTTAACCTTAATTTCTCACACGATCCTTCACATTCCAATCGATAAAGTAAAGTGCTAAATAGCCTTAAAAATGTGCTAAAAATGCTTATTGATGGGTCCAAAATTGTCCAATATTGACTCACAATTTGAAAGATAAGGATGAACATCACTTTAACTTAAATAAAATGTAATTTTGACAGAGTTGAAAATTAAAAAAAAAAATACTCATGTCAAGTGTGTTGGTAAATTCGAGAGATTGAATTAAATAAGATATAAAAATATAAATTTAAATAAGTTACTTAAGTAAATTAATATGTATTAAAAATAATTGTAGTTAAATAATTAATTAACAAATATATATATCAAAGAGTTTAATCAAATGATAATCTCTAATTTATGAGATCCGTAAGATTTAACATGTCACTCATTTGAAGTATCAATTTTAATTATTTAATTAATAATAAAAAGGATGGATTAGTAATTTATGATTTTGTATTTAAACTCATCAAATCAAGAAAATTGATTATATCATAATTGGGTTACCATAAAAAATTCCATAATTATCATTACTAAAATTTAAAGTATTTCCTAGTTTATTGTTTTACTAGAAGCGTACTCGCGCAATGCACCGAGATACATCACGATTTTAATGTTTATTTTTATTTTTTGTTTTTTATTGATTTACAGTACGATTTTGGATGGTTTTTATTGAGTGATAATGGTTTTTTATATATAAATTTGTTTAATTTAGCCTTAACAATATAATATTTTTTATATAAAAAAAATTAAGTAATTTCTTAAAATTCATTAACTATCTTATATATTTTAAATTTTTTTATATTTAAATTGAGATGTTTATCCTGTTTTGATTATGTTTATCAGAATTCAAATTTCATAATTTTAGGGTTTGAGGATTAGAGATAAGAATTTTGGGGGATAAGGATGAAATATATTAATTAGGGTTAAAAGTTTTACAGGTAGTACATAGTGAGTTGTAATTAAGAGTTTTTTATGTAATCTTTATAATATAGTATAGATAAAGTATTAGTTAGTTTTTGTTTTAAAAAAAAGTAACATTAATCTTTTATTAAAAAATAACAATTAGTTTTTTTGTTTTCGATTTCTTTTTCTTCTTGGTTTTAACCAGGGATTGTTTTAGATTTGCAAAACGATGATAGATATTCACAATGTATTTTAAAAAAAAGGTGTTTACAACTATTCAAAACAAGTGTTCATAACGTGTTTTTAAAATAGTGTATCACGGTGTGTATTACAATGATAATGTTCATGAAGTGTATCATAGCAGTAATATATCATAACGTGTATATAGACTGTATGATGTATCACAACGTTTTTTTTGAACGACGGAGATATTATAAAAAACTAGCAAAAAACCAGAGAAACAAAGTACATATAAGAAATAGCAAGAAGAAGGTTTTGTAACCAACCCACCCAATTAATGTTACATTTTCTACTCCTATTTGTAACCTAAAAGAACAAGTGAGACACAATGTTATCCCACAATGTCGCTTTCTTAGGCTTAGGGATCCTAAAAAGAGTCTCATTCCGAAAAGACCAAATAATCCATAAAGCCGTTAGAACAACAGCCCGGAGGGGAGAGAGAAGAGGAAAGATAAGATTTTTAAAATACCTAAAATACTATTTAAAATCTTAAGTCAAGACTATCAAAATTATTAATTTTCAAATTTAACCTTTGATGTGTGTTTGAGATAGGATCTCATGGATTTCATAGAATACTAAGTGGGTGTTTGGTTCATGGATTTTGAAAAAATTGAAATGGATAATTTATTTGACCAAATTTCAATTGTTTGTTTGGTTTACATATTGATTATGATGGAATCCTTTTGAATTCTACAAATCAAGGAATTCATCAGTTTTTGCCTAAAGTGAAAGAACTGAACTCCATCCAATTTATACCAACCAAATGTGTGGTTAAATTCCATCAAATTCCATTACAATTCCGGCAAAGTCAAATTTACTCAATGAATTCCAATTCAATCAAATTCCATTATACGAACATAAGGATCCATTTGGTTTGTAGGAATAGAGTGAATTGGATTTCATATAGGGATTTGGATTTGGAGGGATTTGAAATTCTTTTGTGTGTTTGGTTTGTAGGATTGAAATTGATTTGAATTCCATTATTTATTAAAAAAAGTAATTAAAAATTATGAAAAATTATAAAAGTAATTAAATTACTTTTTATTTAACTGATTATTAGAAAACAAGTGTTTTTAACATTTTTAAGCATTATTATAGATAAATTTTACGAAATTCCTTGAAATCCTAACCATTACCTTGGGATTTCAAAATACTATGTCGGAGGAATTTCAAAGAAACCCTGTGACAATCCTGCAAACTAAACACGGAATTGTAATAGATTTAAAATCCAAATATCTCCAATTCCAATTTATTCCGGCAAATCAAACGCGTCCTAAGTTTTCTTGAATGATCCCTATATATCAAATATATAAATAATTTAAAACTAACATTGTAAATGATTATTGATATTATAATAAATAATAAAAAGTTAGAGTACTAAAATTTAATCCGTAAGAATTATATCTTTAGCACTTTTAATTAAAAAATAACCACAAGGGTTGTGACGTATTGGTTGTGGTGGAATATCCCATCTATCCAGGGTTTGAATCCAAACGTACACAATAATTGTGACTATTGAGATTTAATCAGAGCTGATGTCTTACAGTGTTAATTTATCAAGGGATTAGTATAGAAATAGCCAATGACACCAATTAAAAAAAAAGAATTTAATTAAAATGCCCAAACATGAAAAATCGATACCCAAAATGCCCAAAATCTCTTAGTTTTTGTCAAAATACCCCATAACCCAACGTTTGTGATCCGTGTAAATTGAAAACACTGGGTGGCTACCATTTCGTCCGCGTATGAGCAAAAACACGGGTTAACCCCGTGTAAATCCATATGGCTTCAATTCATTGAAAAATTTGGTTTTTATTATATATTTATATTTTATACCCCTATAATTATTTAGTTAGTTTACTTTATACCTTCTATTTTTCTATTTTTCTATTTTCATCATATTAACACATATAATCGTATATTAACTAAAATACGTTAAAAAATACGTTTTAATTTTAACAAGTTACACTATTATAATCGTCTCTTTGATACCTTCGAAATAAACTCAATATTGAATATTTTTGGATTTAATTATTTTATTATATATCATATATTTACACTTTATACCCCTCTAATTATTTAGTTAGTTTAGTTTATACCTTTTACTTTTCTATTTTTCATTTTACACTTTCATCATATTAACACATAGAATCGTATATTAACTAAAATACGTTTTAATTTTAACAAGTTACACCATTATAATCGTCTCTTCGATATCTTCGAAATGAGTCCAATGTTGAATATTTTTTAAAAATACGTTTTTATATATCATAAAATTATTTAACGTATATGTGTTAATATGATGAAAGTATAAAATGAAAAATAGAAAAGTAAAAAATATAAAGTAAACTAACTAAATAATTATAGGGATATAAAATGTAAATATATAATAAAAATCAAAATTTTCAATGAATTGAAGTCATATGGATTTACACGGGGTTAACCCATATGGTTAACCCCGTGTTTTTGCTCATACGCGGACGAAATGGTAGCCACCCCGCGTTTTTAATTTACACGGACCACAAACGCGGGGTTATAGGGTATTTTGGCAAAAACTAAGAGATTTTGGGTATCGATTTTTTATATTTGGGCATTTTAATTAAACTCCAAAAAAAAAAAATATGGATACTTTTATATCATGATTGTTATTTTGAAGTTAATTTAAAAGTATTAAAAAGAACAAATAAAAAAATAATCGAAAAAAAGGCTGCCTTTTTGCGTGCAAGCAGATATGAAGAAAAAGAAAAAGAAAAAAGAAAAGCAAAAGGAGTGGGCTTTGTTGCACTGCTCAAAAGCTTTGAAAACCCCGCTTGTTCTTCTTCTTCTTCATCGTCATCATCTCAACTCCTCTATATAATAAATCCATTCAAACCCTTGTTCTTCTGCAACAAAAATCACTCTTATTAGAAAGAGGGAGAAATGGGCAGCAGCAGCACTTCGTTGGAAGATGTACCTTCGTTGGATATCATGACTGAACTCCTTCGCCGATTCAAATGCTCCTCCAAGCCCGATAAACGCCTCATCCTCATTGGTACTATTACTATTACACTTTTCATTCATCTTTTCCTTTTTCTAATTGTCCCTTTTCAGTTTTTAATTTTCGCGCTGGGGTTTTGGTTTTAAGATCTGTAAAATGTTCCCATCAATTGGGGAGATTTTGAATTATTTAATCCGCCATTGCTAACCTATGTTAATCTGTGTTAATTCGTTTGCTGCTTATTTATTGGTGGAATTTTGCTTTCTTCGATCTGTCAATGCTTTTTTATGTCACAATTTTTGGCTACTCCTTCCATTTTTTATAAATGTTTGAGTTTTGATTTCATGGCTTAACCTTTTCATCTTCAAAATTGATGTCAATATTTAGTCTTTTTTATTTATTTATAAGAATTTAATTGTTACATCACTCTCTATAAGAAGCATCACAAATAAGAAATGTGAAAAGTTACTATGCAAACAAAATTGGTTTCAAATTTGCATTTGAAAAATGGAAGATTTGTTTTCTTCCCTCTCAATCCCCTTTTCATTTATGCAATAAGATTATTCATAGGGGAGCCTTTTTTTTAATACATTGATCTTTTTTTAATAGTTGGAGTTTTTTTTTATGTTCTAGAGATTGATAGGTATTGCCATCTACGTGTTTGATTAAATGTTTATGAGCAAACGAATGAAATGTAGGTCCACCCGGCTCTGGAAAAGGTACCCAATCCCCCATCATTAAGGATGAATACTGCCTATGCCACTTGGCAACGGGTGATATGTTGAGAGCAGCCGTCGCAGCTAAGACCCCACTCGGGATTAAAGCCAAGGAAACCATGGAGAAGGTAGCCTATGCCACTTTGGTTATGTTATTTATAGTTGCTTTGAGTTGACATGGTGTTATTTCTTTAGGTTTATTTGTTCTTTGTTTTGACTTGTTTCATTAGCGATTTTTCTTAGGGAGAACTAGTGTCTGATGACTTGGTGGTTGGAATCATCGATGAAGCAATGAAGAAGCCATCTTGTCAAAAGGGGTTCATTCTTGATGGGTTTCCTAGGACAGTTGCCCAAGCAGAAAAGGTTTCTTGATCCTTTCACAATTCGTTTTACATCATCTGAATCGTTATGCATTTTGTAGGTCTCAGATAACGTGAATTCAGCTTAGAGTCGCATCTTCATTCATGTGCTCACAGAATAAGAAAAATAAAAGTTTGAAATGTTAAATAGCCTAAATGATTAACATTTAAAATCAGACCCTTGATTTGTTTTTTGCAGCTTGACGAGATGCTTGAGAAGCAAAAAACCAAGATTGATAAAGTGCTTGATTTTGCAATCGACGACTCCATCTTGGAGGAGAGAATTACTGGTCGTTGGATCCATGCTTCAAGTGGTAGAACATACCACACAAAGTTTGCACCTCCCAAGGTTCACGGCGTTGATGATGTAAACCATAAGAGATACCAGATATCTCATGAAAGTTACATTCATTTTCATTTCCGGATGCCTTATTAAAATGGCCAAGTTTCCTTTTCAGTCATGATTATAAGTTACAGTTACCTATTTGCTGATTGTCAACCTTACAACAACAACAAAATTCCTTCATTTGTCATTCTTCAAGGGAATTATATACTTTTTGACAAGTAGTTGAACACTTCCTGAAGCAATGTGTCAATTGCTGAACTAAGCGTTGGAATTTTAATATATAATCCAACGTGGGTATTACTCTATGCAGATATGTTTGGGTGTATCTTTGCATGTATCCTTAGTGAACCAAATGAGTATATGTAATGACTATGAATAGTATTAAGATGCTACCTAGTGTTGCTCCTTGAGTCACATTAAGAGTGCAACCTTTGACTAGAAAATAGTTTAACATACATCTTTGATTTACTAGAGTAGTTGACTATTGAAAGCCTGAGTTTGGAGTAAATTAGTGATGCTACTCCTTTGTGACCAGAGTATCATGGGTTTCAGTAAAACCTTTTTGCTAATTGCAAATGCAAAGTTGCCTACTGAGATGTCTTTCCCTACCCTTAGAAAGCCATGAGCCTTGGTGTGCCTATGATTCACAAATATTGTCCAATTTTGCTGCTTTACTGCTTTTGTGTGCTAGGTAAACTTCGAAAAGATACGGACATACCCCTCTTGCTTAAATCATTTGATATATAGCAACTTTCAAAAAGTTCAACATGATGATGATGATCATCTTTCATATAGTCGATTAGTCGGTCTATTTAATACCATACCGCCATGGTACTTACAGGATAGTAATTTGTGGGTCTTGACGACCACACCCAATCTTATTGCATGCTTATTGTTTCTTTTTGTAGGTTACTGGAGAGCCTTTAATGCAACGTAAAGATGATACCGCAGAAGTTCTCAAGTCAAGGCTGGAGGCTTTTCACCGCCAAACTGAACCCGTAAGTGCCTTTTCGCCTGATCTTGTTGGAAAGTTATACATGATTTTACTTGGATGAAAATCAACATTTGAATTGGCACATAGTTTAAGTGAAGTGGTTGGAAATAAATGCTTACATTCTACCGCGATACTCTATTTTGGAGCGGGACATATTGGGTGTTGTGTTTGGTTTGGTTTGGTTTTCAAGGGAAGTGATTAACTAGTTGTTAAATATCTAAAATACCCTTCAACAAAGACAAAACAAGAAATCTTGTAGACTAAAATCGATACTATCAATTTATTTGTAGCGACAATAGTGCACAAATAGCTAATGTCAACTTGAAACATCCCTGAATAGGGTATGTTGCAGTTTTAACAGGAAATGTCAAGTGGTAGACCATTATGCAAAGGTTACTCGCACTAGATCTTGCCAATAATCTTTTACATCCCGTTTTACTTGTTTAACGGTTACATTATTTCGATGAATGAATGGATAATCTAGATTTATAAAACTTCTTTTGATGTATTAACATCGTGAGGCATTCCGCACTTTTTACAAGTGGGTGGTTTTCATGGAAACAGCCGCCATACTCCTTGGGGTAGAGGTCACGTTTACATACATCCCACCCCCCCTACCCAGACCCCACCCTCGGGTGGATGTATGTAGATCGTTTTCGTTTTGGATCTTGTGGGGCATTCATATGTTAGAAGATGTGATTGTGGGTCCCATCTGTGTAAGGTAGAAACGAAGATGGATGCACATTTTAGCTCAATCGTATTTTGCCATATGCCTGTCATATGATAATGCCAGGATCGTTTTGGTTTCGGATCTTGTGGGCCATTCATATGTTGTGGGTCCTATCTGCGTTTGGTAGAAACAAACGAAGACGGGACTCACATTTGAGCTCAATCATTGTCATTTTCATGGTATTTCCTTGAAATTGAAAAGCTGGTTTTGTGTATGACCTGCAGGTTATAGACTATTACAAAAAGAAGGGCGTTGTTGCAAAGCTTCATGCGGAAAACCCCCCTAAGGAGGTGACTGTTGAGGTTCAGGAAGTTTTGTCGTCTTAACGGATGCCTGCAGCTTTGTTTTTTTATCATGTTAATGTTATATCTAACCCGATACAACATCGGATCGGCATATACATTTGTGCTACAATTTTCATTTTTCTAAGCATTATGCAGGTGGCTGAGATAACATAAAACTGTACCAGAATAAAACTCTTTCATGTTGTACCAGAAAATTGTCATTTAGAAATCTAATGCAATTTGATCTCTTTAATTCATGATTTTTTACGGATCTTTTTCAATCTTAAATAGCATATCAAAGTATAAACTATTTAAAGAAAATATGTTTAAAGATGTATACCAGATGTATAAAAGCATATTTTTCAAATCTTAATTCATGGTTGTTTACCAAGATCATGACAAAGATCAAGTATCCTATCGGGATCGAGAATCTTACTTAGTAAGTGAGGGAGATGAATCTTATCCTATTAGTGTTACCAAATAAAAGACTTTTACAAACGGTCCATTTTGATAGCTGAAAATGTTAAAAGTAAGAGTGATATTCCTGCTAATAAGTTTTTACCCGATAAATGTTTGATATAGATATATTTTCTAAATAATTGGGAGAAAAATAATTAATAAATAAATTCAATGATGAATCGTGCTCTATTGCCAAATCTATAAAGGCATAAAAAGATTTTTCAATAATGGAAGATAATTAAATATCAGCTTATTGACAGAAATCACAGGGTTGCACAAAGACAGTTTTTTTTTTTCTTTTAAATTATCTTATACATATATTTAACAGGGGTCGAGTCTCAGTGAGAAGTTGAATTAACAATAAGAAACGTGAGAAGTGGTTATCAACCGTTGGATGAGAAATGGACGCACATTAAGATGAGATGCACCAGATCAATTCCCTTGTAAACCGCAATTCATTAGAGGACTTGAGATTAAAAGAGATCAATGGTTTAGATCAACTTCTCACACTTCTTACCATTAACTCAACTTATCACATGATCCTTCGCCTATTTAACAAACCATTTTAAATATATTTCTTAAAACCTCAATGATAAATAAATCCTCTTTATCAAGACGAACAGATGGAATGTCAAGTTCTTGCTTCCCTCGCCTACTTAAAATATTAGGCTTGACCCATGGAAAATGGATCCAACTTCTACAAATTATCCGACCCTTTTTCTTTTTCTTTTTGTGTTAAATATAATTTAAAGATAGTATTTTTAAATCATATATTAATTTTTGCGATTTATGTATTAGTTTATAAAAAGTTTTACATTATGAAAACATAAAAAAAAAAAACGTCATCCAACTTTCTCATCATTGTACTCTTGTGATTTTAGTGTCATCAATAATTTTAGGTAACAATTGACTATACCGGTTGAACCAAGTCACACCAGACCATTTTTGGTGGTTTAAGGCTTTGGGCGGCCTGGTGGTCCGATTCAGTTTGAAAAATAGTCAAAACGTTTGGTCCGATCTGGTTTGCTGTTTGAATGTTTTTTTGAGCGGTTTGGACCGAACCGACTAGCAAAAATACGCATGTATTAATTATATTTAGTTTTCATGTTGTAGGTTTAATCTTTATGGCTCAATTAAAAATAAATTCCTCTAAAGACATTACGTTTTTAATTTTCATTTCTCAAATGACCACGTTATTTATATCGGCAAAATTCCGAAATCTGTAAAAGATTGAAAAACAAAATTTCAATTCGACTTGCTCAATATTTGTTCAAAATTCAACTATTCTTGGTTGAGTTATTTAACTTTTTCTAAACTTCCTCAATGTTTTTTTTTTATTTTTTATTTTAGAGATAAATGTTTCTTTCTTAGTTCGATATATTATTTATTATTAACGTTATATAGGCAGAAATTTCATTTTGCATATAAATGTTATGTTATTTTAGTTTAAAACTCATTAGAGGTCCAAACTGTCTAAATCGGTCAGACCATAATGCTTTTTTGTGGTCCGGTTTGACCGGTTTAGTCACTTGTTGCCAAACCACTCGGTTTGGAAATTTCTTAAACCGTCATTTGCGGTTTGGTTTTTTGGTTAGGGGGGGTTAAAACACTCAAACCGGACCACGAACACCCTTAGTTAAATGGTATATTTGGGATTATGAAAATATAACATTCCATTCCATCAAAATCCCAATTTATTGTGAAGGAATGTTGAAATCCCTTGTTTGTGAGATTTGGCGGATTTTGAAGATCCCTTCTTTAAAAAAGAATGAACCAACCGAGGAATGAAATTTGGCCAAAAGAATTCTAAATTTCAATTCCACCAGATTCCTTTAGAATCTGCGAACCAAACATCATCTTATTGTGATTGTTATTTACGTGAGATTGAATTGGTGATAAGGAAAACATAAGTGAGTTGGATGGTGTGTAGTGCACAATCACAAATATTGTCTCTATCACCTTAGATCGCCATAAGGTGGGGGTCAAGGGGTTGCACTCCCTTGCGGGGTCTTAGGGGCAGAGCCCCAAAACCTTTACAGATTTTAAGATGTTTACTTAAGTGTTGTTTGTTTTTTAAGAGGTCTAAAGTCTGAAGTTTTATTTTAGTTATGATTAATAAGAGATGATGTGTAAAAAGGTCTGAATGATTCAGACTTAAGAGCCATTAAGAGGTTTAAAAAAAAAAAAAAAAACCCTTAGAAAATTTAAGTTTCAGGACCTTTTATATGAATTTCAAAAAGTTGGAAACCTTTTTGAAATGAAACAAAATCATGTGGACTTAGAGCTTCTGAGCCTTCTGCTCAGAGCTCCGAGTCTTCGCTTAAATTTCATAAGTGACAAGAGTCAGAGCCTCTGGACGCTAGACTTCTTCTAACTCGAAATCTTTGAGTTGGTTGTAACTGGTTTCTAATTTTATCCATTAACATTTATAACTGCTGTGTAATTATGTCTTAACCATTTAACCGCTCATAACCATCGATCTCTCATATAAATGTGTGTGAACGAGAATCTACGTGTATATAAGGATTCGATCTGAGGGGTTGTTTGTTTACCTCTTAATAGTTCCATTAAAAAACACCCTATGAATCGCTAAGAGATGAAACTTGTTTGACAAAAAAAAGTTTGTTTCTTAATGGTTCTAAAACCATTTGAATCATTTTGTATCTTGGGTCTCCCTTAACCATTCAACGCTGTAATTTCATTATGAACACCATCGACCTTATTAAAATCACTTATGATTTGAATTTTGTTGATTTGCTTCAAGCCTTCAACCATGGATATGGTTTTTTTCGATCAGTTTCACCATTGATGTTTTCTGCTAAAATCCTTTGGCCAATCTAGTTGGTTCGGATATGGGGCTCAATTTCGTCGTGAATTTATAGTGAAGAAAGGAGTTGTGCTTACTGGTTGGTGGTAGTCAGAGGTGCTAATTAGATTTTAGGGTTTTTCTTTATAATTTGTTTAGTTTCTACTTAAAATATATTAGAAGTGCTTGTACATTAATTTTAATATTTATACATTAAAATTTTTATGTTTAGTCGAAAATCTGTAAGAATGGTAAATGAATAAATTTATCTATTATTTATTTTTTGTTTTATTTTATAATATGATAGTGGAATTTTAGTTGTCAAATATAAAATTGTTTATGTGCCATGTCATAGTTATTGACAACATGTCATCATTTCAGATTTGTTATTTTAATTGTAAGTATGACATGGAATCATAGTGCCATCATTAGCAAGTCATTAGGTCAACATGGTCTCTTAGCCAAGTCTCTCCCAACTTTACATAAATGTCAACACTTCCACAATGCTCACTTCCGCAATTGCGGTTGTGGGTTAAAAGTGTACTTTTTTTGAAAGAAATGGACACGGCGGCAACCGCACTTCCGCAATATTGCGAAAGTGCCACGTGTCGTCACCCGGATGAAACCCTAATTCTAGTTGGCGTCACCCAGATGAAACCCTAAAGTATAAATTTCACAAGTTTAGGGACCTAAAGTGCAAATTATCAAACTATAAGGACCAAATTTGTAAAGAGACCAAAAATGTAAAATATAGGAACCTAAAGTGTAAATTTAAATCTTTAGGGACCAAAATTTGTAAGGGACCAAAACTGTAAATCCCACGGGTCCACAATTGTGGTGGCGTTGGTCCACAATTGCGGCGGTGCCTGTGGCGGTGTTCGACTTTTTCTTGCTGGAGGTGGTGCTCTCAACGGTGATGGTGGTGTTCTCGACCGTGGTGGTGGTCGTTTGCGCAGAACAAAAGTTAAATATAGAAAACAAGACTTACCTCGTTAGCCATTACGAAAGCGTGTGAGTTTCTGGAAGCCATGTGCGGGATTCTCAACTCGCGGAAGCAAAGTGCATGAAGTGGGTTGGAACCGATATTCTTATAGGGTATACAATGGTCCCCCACACTTTTTATATAAAAAATCTTTCTTAACGTGGGGTAGTTGGGAAACCGGTCCCAAAAAATGGGTTTAAATCAAGAAATCGATCCACTTCCACAACTGCAATATGACATTGCGGACCTGCCGCTTTAGATTGTGGATCTATCACATCCTGCCAAGGGATATTAGGGTTCACCTGGGTGACACCACGTGGCACTTCCACAATATTGCGAAAGTGTGGTTGCGGACGAGTCCATTTCTTTAAAAAAAAAAATTGCACTTTTAACCCACAATCGCAATTGCGGAAGTGGGCATTGTAGAAGTGTTGACATTTATGTAAAGTTGGGAGAGACTTGGCTAAGAGACCAATTTCCATCCGAAATTTGGTTATTTAAGTCAATTTCTCTAAATTAAAACAAATGCGGAAGCAAAGCAAACATACAAAATGAATCTGCAAGGTGTAGATCGCCAAGAAGGGTGTGCAGAAAGTCAATCGATCCAATAGGAACTGACCGACCATAATTGGATATCCAATTGTAATTGGATTGGATCGGATTGAAAATCTCATCATCCAATTTGGATCGGTCAGTTCTTGGATGATAGTCCATAACCGACCGAACCGAATCGAACAACATCCAATTACTATCTAATTAACCATCTAGTTTTCCATCCAACTATTATCCAATTAATTTGTTTGCAATTTGCTTAAATCTAAATCTGTTTTATTTTTGAATTTTTAGTCTCACTTGTGTTGGTTTTAACACAAATTAAAAGTGATTAATCAATTTGTTTAATTGTTAGAAAATTGAATTAAATTAACACGGATCCGATCCGATGTGATCATCCATTGGATGTTGGATGGATCCAATCCGATCAAATGGATATCCAATGAATGAAACCGAACCGATCCAATCATCAATTGGATTGGAAAAATCTAATGGATGATTGGATCGGACCGGTTCCCCTGACATCCATTGGATGTCAACCGATGAACAACCCTATCGCCAAGGAACCTAGGAGTAAAAAAAACAAACTGGAACCAACCTAATAACACGAAAGTGAATCACATAAAAAGAAACACAAAAACACGAAAGGAACAACATGAGAAAGTACCGACTTTTGGAGAGTTTATCCAAACACCTCACGAGATTGGAAAGAGAAACATATAGACAAAACAAAACCCAACCAAATAAATCATCACTAACTAAGAACAGTTATTTTTATAATAATCCAAACAAATAGAATAGTGTGATCGATCACTTTCAATCTTATTCATTTTTAAATAATATTTTCTTAAACCATTTTCTATTCGTTAATACGTAACCCTTGCAACGTCATCTTAGCTTCGTTTTAATGCTAACGTGCAACATGTATGGGTTTCTATTCCATTTAATATAATATGTTTAAATTAATTTTTTAGGATGATTAATTTAAAAATAATTATCAACTATGATTGATAATAACATTACACCTTGGTTGGTTTTATAACGAAAAAATTTAAAGCATCATCACTTTTACACTGAACATTTTTCTAAAATACATTGTTCTAAAACCAGTCATATTTTAGATTTATTGTTAAAAAATGACGATACTTTACAATTTTAATGATAACAAATCGATTAATTTTTTGTGATTTTTACGCTATTAATAATATAAAATTTGTTGTTGGAAAAATAGTCAATTCTTAAAAATTAGTAACATTTTGAAACATATCGACATAAACCATTTAATATATAATGATCGTTGAGGGCTTTCATTTGAGAACAAATACAATAATATTAAATTTGAGAATTGGTGCATAATGTGCAATTTCATATGGGTTTTTTTTTTCTCATCTACAACTTGGATTTAACATATATTTGTTTCATAATATGTTTGTTTTACAATATAAACATTTTTTATGTCTTTGGGAAATAAAAAATTACAACTAAAATGTTTCACATTATGAACTAAATACATATAAAACAAACATATTATAAAAAACTATATATGAATCAATATATTAAATTCCAATTTTAAATGAAAAAAAAAATCATACAAAACAATACTTTTTTATAATAGTTCTCATAAATTTCAAATAGCTAACCTCATACACCGCTCAAAAGTGATTATATATGGAAGACAAAAGATAAGTTTTTGTAGAGATACTTACTTGAATTGCAATATTGGAAAAACAGACCTTCTAATGATGGTAGATTGCGAATAGAACAACCGTTTAATAGCGGCGGAAACGATTTGAGGGAGCAATAGCGCAAACGAGCTACGTGCTGATAACGTGTTAAAGGAAAAACAAATAGAACAACAATATGGAGAGAATAACAATAAGACAGAGAAAAGAAATCTGTAATTCTCATTAATCATAAACCCTTTAAATAGGGAGGAGTTTACAAAGGAAAGGAAACATTCATTATGGTAAATTCTAATACTAGGAAAATATTATATCAATCACTTCCTTTTGATGATGGCACATAATCCTACAACACTCCACCTTGTGCCGAGTCAAAGGAGTGATGGTGCACAATTGTTGCCTCGTTAAAACCTTACGCCAAAATAAAAACCCAGTGGGAAAAAATAAAAGCCTGACGAAGGAAAGAGTACAACGCACCAGTTTTTTGCAATATATAGACATTTCCTTCAATCTAGTTTTCTCTTAGATTCGTACATTAATCGAGAGAGTTAGGAAAATATGATGGTATATAAACAATTGCCTCACTAAAACCTTACACCAAGGAACAAAACCCAATGGGAAAAATGAAACCTTGGTTAAGGAAAGAGCACAACATACCAATATCACAAATATAGTAGACTCCCCCTTTTGTCTATTACTCCCCCTGATTCGTGCATTAATCAAGGGAGTTTGGAAAACATTTGCACTTACTTTCTACATGTTTCCCAATATATGGTTTTAGGTAATGATTTGGTAAAATATGTTATGTCCTCTTGACATCTTACTTGATTTAATTGAATTTCGATGAGAGTTTTCTTATTGTTGATTGTATAAGACTTAAGTAGAATATGCTTTGTGTTATCACCCTTGATGTATCTTATGTTCATTTCTTCGATACATGATGTATTATTTCCATATATGCAAATAGGATACTGGTTGAACCCAAAATTACTAACTCCTCTAATATATATAATGATAGTCCTTAATCATATACATTATCTCATGGAGAGTAATATTATTGGATTAGTTCAAGGAGGTAGTTACAAGGGTTTGCTTAGCTTACTTCCAAGCAATCGGCGTATTCCCAGTGGTAATTCCTTATCCAATTTGAGAACAACCTTTGTATGGGTCAGACATATACCTAATATCAGCAAAGACATACCAAGAGGTTGTTTGGTGTTTTTCTATAAGAGCTAATACTTTTGCTGCTTACAAGCTAGGTAGGAATTGAATTTTCATTATCAATCTTATTTTTATTTCTACAGGGAAAGTATAAGCCCATGTCAATGGTTTTAAAAGATTTACTTTATATCATTCCAAATGACGTTGCGTTGGCGCTGAGCTAAATCTAGCTAACAAGTTCACTGAGAAATAGAATATACAGTCAAATGTATTGTGCTAAGTACGATAATGCTTATATTGTACTTAGATAGGGAATTCCAACTCCCAACACTTTTTTCATCACCATCCTTTAGACGAAATGGACAATTCCTTATATCCAACACTTTGACCAATCATGGGAGTGCTAACCGGATGCGCTTTGTCCATATTAAATTGCCTGATTATTTTCTAGACATATGTGATCGGTGAATTAATATTTCACAAACTCGGTGTCCTGGCTCAAATAGCTAGACAAACCCAAGTTTTCCCAAGATTTTTATCTCAGATTTAGATTTCAAGTTGTTTGTGGTTTATCTTATTTCATCAAGAGTGCCTATTATGTTCATAACATCGACATATAAAGCTACTTTGAAAATCTAGAACTTGTTTTTCTACATAAATACGTAAGGGCACAATTCATAGTTCTTATATATCATTTCCCAATCAAGTGTTCACTTAGGGGGTTATACCACATCCGCATAGATTGTTTTAATCTATAAAGTGAGCGTTTCAATTTTATTGCAAACGCACTTCGTGGTGTAGAGTTACTTGATTTTGGTAATGTAATGCCATCAAGCACTTTTATATCTCTAAATCTAGATCCCTATAGAGATATGTATTAACCACATCCATGAGCTACATTTCCAGTCCTTCGGAAACTACTAGGCTAATTAATTAGCATAACGTTATAACGTCCATCACGGGAGAGTAAGTCTTCTCGTGGTCAATCCAGGGCGTTGCGAGAAACCTTGCGCCAAAGGAGAGTCTCATACATTATGACTTGATTATTCTCATTACGCTTTACGACAAATGATTTATCTATGTCTTACAAGCTTTACACTTGGTGGGTTAGCACTACCAAGCCAAATACCTGTTCATTTGTCAAATAATATGATTATCCTGGATTGCTTATTTAGGTCAATTTGCTCTTTGTTGATATTTTTCAACTGAGCATGGTTCGATGTCAATGTGCTCTATCATCTCATAAGCAACAATATATGCGAAATATATCATCAATGAGTATGTATGATCTGTCCATCGACTCATATGTACTCTCATAATTCATTTGAAATTTCTTTAATCTCTGGAATCAATATTAACTTTGGAGCGTCCTCCAGTAATGATTCATAGACATAGTTTAATCAGAGACAATCTCATGAGAGGTTTATGTATTGATGACAAATAGTTGTGCCTTACTCTTCTCTTCCTTTAGATGAGTATCTATCGAACCAAGTAGCTTCCCCCATTTTCGTTTGGGAGCTACGACCTCAACTACACCTCCACCATGTGTGATTGCAACGCACTTTCCAGCGACGTTGTGCCCTTGTTTGGGGACTTTAACCTTGCGAGTATATTTGCAGCTCGTATATGTGATTTTGTCACTTCTGGAATAACATTAAACGTATAAGGTATCGAGCCTGATTCGTTTGACTTCAACATTACGTTGTGAAAAATGAGACAGAGTGGGAATATTCAATGGCACTTCCTGTCGTTCCCATGGAAAATCCTTTTTCCTATCTCCCCCTAACGACGGGAAGATTGTCTCATGAAAGTGACAACCCACAAATCTAGCGGTAAAGATATCACTAGTCAAATATTCTGATTAGCGGATAATTGTTGGGGATTCATATCCAACATATACCAAATCATCTTTAAGGACCCATTTCGATGCGTTGTGGGGGCGCAATTGGCACATATAATCAAACATACGTAAATGTAAAGTATCAGGCTTATATCCAGTTACCAACAGGTACACATGAGGTTGGTTAGCAAGCAGTGGGTCTAAAAACGAAAAAAAAAACTGCATATAATAATTGCATAACCCTAGGTAGATGTGGGTAAATTGGTGTGCATTACTAATACCCTAGATGTCATCATATTCTTTTGATAACAACTTCTATGAGACCATTTTATATATACACATGGGATATAGGAAACTCTACATTGATCCTCATACATATGCAATTAACATCAAATCCTTATGATGTAAATTCTCCAGCATTCCAAGTCATGTAGATGAATTAATCAGGGTGGTGAGCCCTTAAACGTATAGCTAGTGCTAGGAGTGCAGTATTTCATGTGGACAATAATACGACATGCATTCATCGTGTCGAAACCAGAACCATAAAGTTTTAATGGCCCGCATTTTGGATGTTTATGTCCATAAATATCACCTTGTATTCGTTGTAACAATGGAATATTTTTGTATTATGTCCTTAGCTTTAGGATGATCTCATTCCTGTCTTGGCTAAGGATTAGGGTATATACAAAAGTTCTAGGTATTCGAGAGGGCATATTATGATGGCAATGTTATTTCTTATGCTGCAGAAGTCAATAGTTGCAATTTGCCTTGTTTTGCCTATCACTCGAAAGAGAATGTGTCTATGTGTATTTTGCAATACACGGATCACTATGTCATAACCATGGTGTCCCACATGGTCATGTCGAAACATATATGTGTCATTTCCCTAAAGTTTTTTATTGGTGACAAAAATGTTTCGATGGCTCAATAATCTACTAGCTAGTTTGACACATATATATGTTTACTTTCAAATTCATTAAAACTTATGTATATATGCTCATTATAATTTCCATTTGATACGAATATCTTTACAAGGTTCCTATTGATCTTGTACCAATAAGAAAATGACAGTTCATCGTCTAAGTATTTCGGTTGAATGAATTATAAAATAAGTATTTGTCTATCATTTTAGATTGTGTGAGAGGTAAAAAAAATCAATTCTCCTCGATACATTCTTACACGGAACGGAGAATATTGAAATTTTTGCATTTGTTATGATGTATTTCTTTACATCTATAATGGTTACATATTCGATTACTTAGTAGAGAAATTAATTTTAATACTTAAAATTAATTTTCAAAGAAACATATGCTTAATCAATATTAAATTAATATGTTATAGTTCATTTTCAACTTGTTCCCTTTTTGAAAGAAGCACTTTTTAGTGCATTTCTTATTTGATTGTCCATTATCACCTGGGATAATAGTTGTATCCCTACTCCAAGTGTTGAAAAATATTTCCTGACTCTTACCAAGACCCTGACCCTTTCTAGGGTCTCGTTCACATGGTGCATAAATGTGTGAAATTGTTTTTAACTCACAATCATTTGGAGTTGTTTCCACCTCTAACGCTTTCATTATTGATATCGAGAATTTTCTTTGTCCCGACATATGTGGCGTTATTTGAAAGAAGTTTGTTATGTCTCTCAACCACATGCAGTTGGTTGATGCGTTTGTCTAAAGGTTACATTCCAACTTATATTGGTTCAATAATATTTACCGATGTATGAAAAGTGAAAATAATGTTATGAATCATGTTATGAATCATTTCGCTGTACGATTAGTTCGAGAAGTACATGTTCATGAATACTCCCGATTCTCTCTTTCGGGGCATCCCACTGTTCTTTGGGGTTTTTAGTGAAGGTATTCTTATGAAGGTTATGATTTATTTATCGTCTCAAAACATGATGGTATTTGCTTGTGCTTTTTCAAGAGGTTGTTTTAGGGCCAATAGGAAGTTAATGGACTTTAGATATTTTCTTGTACCTTTTCAAAAGGAGGTTTATATACTCATTTATGATACTCAGATTCTTTTGAGTTTATGACGTTGATTTTGGGATAAGTTGATTCAACAATTTACGTATATAAGGGATAATATATGATTTTCCTTTTGATAAGACAGTGGATTGTGGTTATAGTTATTATTTTATGTATGAAATTTCATTATCATAACCATATTGGATTTTTGTATGCTTTAATTTTATTGATAATACTTCATCAATATTTCAATTTGTAAAAACAAATCACTCAATCTATTGGATTTCCAGGTAGTATGAGAATCAAATGGATTTCTTAAGTCCCTACAAACCTTAGGGCTATTTACACCCGTTTGACAAAATTCAATCGATATTTTGAGATTTATTTAATTTAAAAATAAAATTATTAATTATAGAACACTTGGCATGAGGCCAAAATGACTATGAGTTTGACATATAAAGCCAAATTTAATATCTTAATAGTATTTTTGGAGCTTTTGGTAAGATACCAAAATATGGGGGTTGGAAATGTAACTTCTAAAATTTAATTACAGAATTAAGAATTATGAGTAGAAACTCAAGATAAACATTTAAATTTATATATTAAATTTTATAAAGCATTCAATGTCAAAATGAATAAACTACAAAACATTTTAATAATTATATGATCCTCAATCACAAATATGACTACTAAGAATTCAAGAGGCTTTAAATATATTTAAATACTAATATAATATTTGAATATTACAATATAAATAATAGGAACGTATTTACATATCCATATATAGTTGGTTTAAAATAGCAACTAGAATATTAAATAACTCATATCATTGAATTAAATAAATTATCATATCTTAAATTAACTTGTTATAAAACAAAAATATGTGATAAAAGTGTATATTTTAGGAATATTTAAACAAATATATAAAAATTTTTTGATTAACCAAAATAAAATAATAATGAATTTATAAATTGACATACATATAGAAGATTTCAAAAGAGATAATAATGATATTAGAAATCCATAATCAAGTTTATAAGTATTTATTGCCCCATATAATTAAATTAAAAATGGCAAGCCAAGTTAAATAAATTAACTATTATATTCAAATAATAATTAATTAGCATATCTCACAATAATATATTAATCTAATTTAAAAGATACCATCAAATTGTAGACATAAATAAATACATAACATTATATAATGAAATTGGCCATCTAAACATGTTTAAACTAATTGAATAATCATAAATAAATAAAAATAAAAATAAATTCAAAAATTTAAATTATAAATCTATCATATACATAAAAACTATCATTCCGCATTAAAACACAATAAGTTAATATAATAAATATTTAATAAATAAAACCAATTTAATAGGAGGTAAATACAAACCATATTTTAAGTACATACAGTGAGCTACATCCGTGAAAAATTAATTGAAGAATACGGTTTTTTTTTACTAATTGTTTTTTTAACAACAATTCTAAAGTTGCATAGTCCCCAAACAAAATTATTGATTTCAAATCAAATTAAATAATGATCAATTACTATTATAAAAAAAAACATATCACCATTCAAAAAATAGAAGGATTTTGAAAGTAATTGGTTACAACATTTCAAATTGCCAGAACCATTTTTATGTTTATTAAAATTGATCGGAGACCACAAACTAATAAGAATAAGAAAAAAAAATAAAAACTGAAGCATATAAGCATGATCATGGCTAAAAGAGTTAATCACGATTAATCATAATTAATAGACACAAAAATTGTAAGTTTTTGTAGAGATACTTACTTGAATTGCAATATTGGAAAAACAAACCTTCTAATGGTGGTAGATTGCGAATAGAACAACCGTTTAATAGCGGCGGAAACGATTTGAGGGAGCAATAGCGCAAACGAGCTACGTGCTGATAACGTGTTAAAGGAAAAACAAATAGAACAACAATATGAAGAGAATAACAATAAGACGGAGAAAAGAAATCTGTAATTCTCATTAATCATAAGCCCTTTAAATAGGGAGGAGTTTACAAAGAAAATGAAACATTCATTATGGTAAATTCTAATACTAAAAAAATATTATATCAATCATTTCCTTTTGATGATAACACATAATCCTACAACATGTTTCACAATATAAACATTTTTTATGTCTTTGGGAAATAAAAAATTACAACTAAAATGTTTCACATTATGAATTAAATACACATAAAACAAACATATTATAAAACAACTATATGTTAATCAATATATTAAATTATAGTTTTATATGAAAAAAAAACATGCAAAACAATATTTTTTTTATAATAGTTCTTATAAATTTCGAATAACTAACCTCATACACCGCTCAAAAGTGATTATGGAAGACAAAAGATAAATGTCTTTGACTTTCACATCGTGCAGTTTGACTTTATTTGGTCGTTTCTTTTCTATTTTGAAAAGGGTGGTTGGCTGGTGGTTGTGGGTATTATCAATGTTTTAAAACCCGAATCGACTCGGCCGGTTCAACCGGTTGAACCGGGAACCGGTTGAGAGACCGGGTCAACTATCACCGGGTTTTTGGGATTTATGAACCGGATCGAACCGCCGAGTTTTTGAGAAAACCGGTAAAAACCCGGGTTGACCCGGTTAAATTTTTTTTTTTTTTTTTTGATTAATATAAAATTTGTCGTTATGTGATTTTTTTAATGTTTTTGGATTGATGTAAACTTTTTGTTATGTGTATTTTTAATGTTTTAACTTGTGGACATCAAATTATTGGTTTTATATATACACATATATAGAGGGAGGATCATGCGAGAAGTTAAACATTTTGCGAGAAGGCAAGAAGTGTTTAATCATATATGATTACACGACTTGTAAGTGTGTTTAATCATGTATTATTAAACGTTTATGTATTGCCAATATAATATGTGTTTAATCATATATGATTAAGCTTGTGTATCATATATGATTAAACACTTATCGCCTTCTCGCAAAATGTTTAGCTTCTCGTTTGAACTTTTTTAAGGGTTGTAAAATATCCTTCTAATATATATATATATAGGGTCGGGTTCATTTGTTAACCCGATTTTTTGTACTAACTTTGTGAACCAAATCTTGACCATTGATATTAAGATGAAGGGCTAAGATTAAAACCCATTTACATTAACTCTTATTTATTAGCCTTATAATAATTAATTATATGGAACATATATGATAGGGGCTTTTGAGGAAATTCATAACCCTTTTTCACATTTAGTATTGTAACCCCCACATTAAATAAATGTTACAATTAACAAAAAAAATCAATAATGACATCATATTTTTATTGTACATATATATTAAACCAAGGCTAACAATGGCTTACTAATGGTTGAATTATGTTAACAAAATTAGTATGAATGGGATGGGAAAAAAGTAAAAGAATTTGTAAGGGAACATATATGAACATGTATATGTTAATAACCACTCCATTAGTGTTCATTTGAGAAAGTGAACACATATGAAAATAAATGGACATATATATCACGACCGAACATCTATGATCATTCATTAGAGTTCATTTGACATATTTGTTGAACGTATATGAACATATATGGACATGTATATAACGAATGAACATCTATGATCATTCATTACAGTTCATTGCATGTCCTTGTTTGGTTCATGACAGGTATGTTCATCTCGTATATCGGACAAATTTCTCGAAAAGACCACCTATACGATATACGGATTTAACGAAAAATGAACAAATCTACTATAAAAATATTCAAAATATTCAAAAAAAAAATATGAAAAAGGCATGTCCTTGTTTGGTTCATGACAGGTATGTTCATCTCGTATATCGGACAAATTTCTCGAAAAGACCAACTATACGATATACGGATTTAACGAAAAATGAACAAATCTACTATAAAAATATTCAAAAAAAATATGAAAAAGGATATAATTCTGAAATCGTAACCTACGCCTAAATTTGGAATCTTGATATGTGTAACTCCTACACAATTAATGACATAAGATTATATATCAAAATGACAATACTACCCTTTTCTATTAAATAAATAAAAAAATAAAACATAAACAAACCTTACAATCTTATTGGTTGATGACGGTTCACATAGTTAGCAAGAAACACACGGTTAACAAATGATCCTCCCTCTATATATATATATATGCAAGAAAATGAAAAATACATAAAATTTCTTGAAACCGGGTCAACCACCCGGTTGAACCGGTTGGACCGTGACCCGGTCACCACACCGGGTCAACCTTAAAACCGGGTTTTAAAACATTGGGTATTATTGACTTGTATTATGTGCATTAAAATTCATTTTAAGGGTTTCATTTGTTTTTCTCCAAATTAAATGGCAAAATGCATAAATTTATGTATCGTCAAGCTCTTTTCAACTATTATAATCGAGCCCCGTCCTCGACCTAAGTTTACTACATACATTAATGGGTTGTTTGGTTGGTTTTCCATTAAATTCTGTATGGATAAAGTTGTCTGTGTGGATTAATCTGTCTGTATAGATTTAGAAGGTTTTTATTTGAGAAAGTTTTTTCATAGATGGAAGAAACATGTTTTTTAATGGGAGAGACTAGTTTGGAAAAAAACTTGGTTTTCTGCATAAAGCTCCCCCTTAAAATCTTACTGAATAAGCCACTTTCTATATCATTAAGCCACTACCAAATAGTCATATATAGTTGACTGAATAAGCTGTGAATCTCATTAAGCTGCTAACAAACAGACCCTAAGTTTCTATTGAACTCTTACGAGCACAACAATTCTAAAAAATCCCAAAATATACAAAACCAAGAAAACTGAAGAAAAAAACTCCAAGAAAACACATAAACACGGTTATAGATCTACTGAAAATAACATAATAGTCGACCAATTTTCCAAAAAGATAATCAAAGGCGCTACCCCTTGACCGTCGTGCTTCATTGTCGTTGGTGGTTATAAGTTCCAATTTAGTATTGTTAGTTTTAACTTTTTTGAATTAATTTTATTGACTAAATTGTATTAAAAAATGTGTTTTGTTTCGATATCTATTTTCATACCTTACTTCAAAAACTACAATTTTAGTGTTAACAACAAAAAATTTCAATCATGATCATTTAATAAATAAACTTTTAAGCTTTTTTATTTACAAAATTAATAACATTCCCTTTTTTATTTACAAAGTTATAATATATTATATTAATCAAATAAAAAACATAATAATGCATATTATTTGTATCAAAATCATAACACCTTTTTCAAAATAAAACTTGTGAAAGTGGATGTAGTGGAAAATCATAATCATTTGGGTTGTGGCCTACCGGTTAAGCTTTAGGAAAATGTAGTGGAAAATCTCATCTACCTCAGGTTCAAATCTAGGTGTTGCCAAAGACCAAACCATTGTGGCCATGGAGGTTCACTTGCGATGTCTCCAGGCCATTCGTGGTCACCCGAAAGATTAGTCGATGCATGTAAGCTGACTCGAAAACCCACGGTTACCCAAAAAAAAAAAAAACTTGCGAAACTAAATTTCCAAAATAGAAATGAAAACAAAATATTACTACTTATTTTAATTAATGCATGTTGCACATTTTCTATTTAATTAATGATTTGGACGATAACTGTCCGTATTTTGTAACTTGATTAACAGATAATCATATTTTAATCTGTGTCTTTTTTCTATAAAACGTTGTGTAATAATACTAGCTGAATGCCTGAATCTCACAAAAATGTACACATCTCCTCCGCCACCTACCTCCACTTTCCGGCAGCCGGCGGCGATCTCCGCGTCAGCAAAGCCTACCATCAACATCCTTAGCAGAAACCAAACATGGGTTGCGGGTTCCAGGTCAAGGCTCCGGACCCGGATCCGTAGGGTCAGTGACAGTGGGTCCACAATGATCAGGGCGGTGGTGAGCAAGGAAGAAAGCAAGAGTAGTAGGGCGGCGGCAGAGAGTAGAAACGGCGCCGTTAACGGAGGGATGATTGATCTGAAAGCCATGATCACAATCAAGAAGAAGACGAAGGAGAAGATGGAAGATACATGGGAGTCATTCATGATTGGAATTGGTCATGGGATCTTGATTCAACTCATTAGTCAAGATATTGATCCAGGTAAACTAGAGGAAAAGATTTCCAAAATTTGTTCGAAATAAAGAATCAAAAATCAAAACTTAAAAAAAAAACATTTATCTTCAATAATTACTATTTTCGATATTCTATCATTAATTATAATATTAAAATATGTCATTCATCTTTTAAAATATTATTTCTTTCTCTCTAACTGTTTATTTTGAAAGTTTCCATTTAGTCATCTCATTTGGTAATCATTTTTTTTTTTTGAGACATGAGAAAAAACCTTTCTTTCTCCTGTTTTCTCCATTTTGGAGATAGTTTTAAAGAGGTTGTTGGAATAAAATATTAGTTCAAAACCTAATTTTCTACAATTTGGAGAAGCTGTTCGAGATGCTCTGGTCCTACAGACATGACAGGTCGAGGTAGGTTTCGGTGGGTAAAAACAATAAAATAAAAGTTACATGGCATATTCGAGTTTTTTTTTTCTTTTGTCTTTTAGCTAGGTCCGACCTGATAATGACATAGTAATTTTTCTGTAAAATTGCGAGAGGAATGGTTATGAAAGGAATCCTTGGGCGAGAAATGTTCATTTTGGTCAATTTCTCAAAATTAAACATCTCTTCTTTCTTCTATTCTATCAAGATAATAATAGACCCGGCCGGCCAGGTCGACCGTGATTGGACAACCATTCTCAAAAAAATGGGCGGGCCGGACCTTGACCGTTGACGATGTTATGATAGTTAATTAAATTTTACGAAGTAAATGATATAAACTAATGATATCCATGTTGCAGAAACCAAATCAGGCATTTTTGCGCAATCTAGTGCAAGGGGTTGGTTACCGAGGGCATCGACTCATCCTCACGTTATGGAGTTCACGTCTAACCTAACAGTTCCGGCCAACTTTGGCCAACCGGGAGCCATTCTGGTCACGAATTTGCTCCGGAAAGAGTTCTACTTGGTTGACATTGTCGTCCATGGGTTCAACCAAGGTCCGGTCATCTTCCATGCCAACACTTGGATCCATTCGCAACATGCAAACCCTGATAGCCGAATCATCTTCAAGAATCAGGTATCGGAAAATGGTTATTTTTATCATAACAAAAACATCATATCAACTTATTGGTACAAATGTTTGGTTTTCTAAACTTAAATTTAGATATATTTCAAACCAGCTGCAATCTTAACAAATTCTGCTGTCAAAACAGGCTTACTTACCATCACAAACCCCACCGGGGCTTAAAGATCTTCGTAGAGAAGATCTACAGAGCGTAAGAGGCAACGGGAAAGGCGAAAGGAAACCGCACGATAGAGTCTATGATTACGCCCCTTACAACGACTTGGGTAATCCCGACAAGTCCCAAGAGTTGGCCCGGCCGGTTATTGGTGTTCCAGCCAGACCGTATCCTAGGCGTTGTCGTACTGGACGACCAAAAACCAAATCAGGTAGATTTACATTCCCATTTTCTCTCCTTATCGTTTCTTGAATCCTATAAGAAAAAACACATGAAACCCAGTTAGATGCCTTTGAATAAAGAAATCTAATGGGTTTCATGAATTCTTACAGGGTATCAAAACCAAGGTCTATCATTTTAAGGAAAAACACTTTGGATAATTTGTACTCGTCTATAAAGTAAAGTGTTTCACACGTTTTGGATTTAAATAAGAATAACTCTATTATTAATGTTTAGAAATAGCTCAAAACTAAATATCCAAATCTGATATGTTCATTGTCACAGCTCAACAATGATATATATATAGTACTAACACACCTTTGCTAATCCTAATTCCATTAGAACTAGATAAATCCTAATTCTATTGTGAATATAATAAACTTTCCTTATCCTAACCAAACTTGTTAGAGATATCTTGAGATGAAGATTATCTTTCGAAGCTTATCTAACATTCTCCCTTGTAAGCTTCGACTTGGTCTTGGACATGTCTTTGAACTCCTATTAAGCTTCTCATTTCACAAAACTTGATCCGTGCCAAAGCTTTAGTTAAGATATCCGCCTTTTGTTCAACTCCTGGTACGTGCTCCACATCGACTAGCTCCCTTTCAATGCACTCTCGTATAAAATGGTAGTGTTTATGTATGTGTTTGCTTTTACCATGAAATATAGGGTTTTTGGTGAGCGCTAACACAGACTTGTTGTCAATCTTTATGAGGATTTTCTCGATCTTCCAGCCCGTTATCTCTTTTAGAAGGTCCTGAAGCCATATGGCTTGTCTAGCCGCCTCTGTCGCTGCCATGAACTCAGCTTCACATGATGAGAGGGCAACCATGTCCTGTTTTTGTGAACATCAAGTAATCGGTGAGGATCCAAAGTAGAAAATATGAGCAGTAGTGCTTCTTCCATCATCTTGATCAATATTGTGACTATTATCGCTATACCCAATTATATTCTTTGATCTTTTACGATTAAACTTCAAGCCAAATGCAACCGCTCCTTTTAAATATCGAAGTATTTGCTTCATCATTTCACCATGTGATTTGCGAGGGCTTTGCATACACCTGCTAGCGACTCCAACAGAGAAAGCTAAGTCTGGGCGTGAGTGTAATAAATACCTTAAGCACCCGACGTTCCTTCTATAGCTCGTAGGATCTATCTCTGTTTCTTCTTGTGCTTTTGAAACTTTTAGTCCAAACTTCATGGGTACTTGAGTTGAATTGCAACTTTCCAAACCAGTTTCTCTCAAAATCCTTCGTGCATACCCTTCTTGTTTGATTTCGATTCCATCTTCTCCTTGATGTACTTCAATACCGAGATAATAAGTGAGTCTTCCGAGATCCGCCATCTCAAATTTAGATGACATCCCAGCCTTGAATTCACTTATGACTTTGAGAGTGTTTCCGGTTACAAATAAGTCATCTACGTAAATAGCAACAATGAGAAGAGTTCCTCTTTCTTCCTTGCGATACACAGAAGTTTCTTTCGTACACCTTTTGAATTTCATCCCTTTCAGAATTTGATCCAACTTTGTGTTCCAAGCCCGTGGAGCTTGTCTCAAACCGTACAAGGCTTTTGAAAGCTTATACACCTTGTGTTCTTCACCTTTTACTTCAAAACCTTCGGGTTGACTAACATAAACATCTTCCTTTAATTCTCCATGTAAGAATGTTGTTTTCACATCTAAGTGATGAATTTCCCATCCATGTGATGCCGCCAATGCAATCAACAACCGTATGGTTTCGATACGGGCAATTGGTGCAAAAACTTCATCAAAATCTATGCCGAATTCTTGTACATATCCTTTAGCCACAAGCCGCGCCTTGTACTTGTTGATAGTACCATCCGCATTCTTCTTAATTTTGAAAATCCACTTGAGACCAATAACTTTTGTCTCACTCGGTTTATCAACTAGAAACCATGTCTTGTTTTTGTTGATAGAGTCGATCTCTTCTTTGCATGCTTGTCTCCACTTTAACAAACCCTTTGCTTCTTTATAGCAACTTGACTCATTATTTATTGACAGTAGAAGTCTCTCACATTACAAAGGCTTGAAGAACATAATCATCAAGGTAGCGAGGTTGACTTACTTGACGGGTCGATCTTCTTAGTGGTTGCTCTTCTTGGGTTGTGTCACTTTCATTATCGAGATTATTATGGGTGTGATTATCAGTATTGTTGTCGTTTCCATGTTCATGATTCTCGAAGTTAGTGGACTCAGCGCTTTCGGTTTCGTCATGACCTTGGTGTTGATCATTGTCGATCACCACGGGTCCTTCTCCAGTATCTACAGCCTCACCCCATATCATGTGAAACATTCATGGATCCCTTCTTGGTTCGTCTCTTGTTTCATTCCAGATCCAGCTTGTTTTTTCGTCAAATACTACGTCACGACTCACCACTATTCTTTGTGTCGTTGGGTTATACAATCTATAGGCCTTGGATCCCGGCTCGATATCGAGATGCACTAGTGATTGTGTTCTATCGTCCAGTTTCTTGAGGTTTGTAGCTTCCAGCTTCGCGTATGCTAGACAACCGAAGACCTTTAAGTGTTTTAGGTTCGGTTTCTTCTCTCGCAATCATTCGTAAGGGGTCATGTTCTCAATGGCTCTTGTGGGTACCCTATTGATTACATAAGTAGCATGGCGCACTGTTTCTCCCCATAAATAATTTGGTACCTTCATTGCCTTGAGAATACTCCTTGTCATCTCCATCATCGTCCTATTTCTTCTTTCTACCATACCGTTTTGTTGTGGTGTGTAGGGAGCCGTGAGTTGTCTCTTGATCCCGCTTATCTCACAAAATTCATTGAACTCCCTTGAGGTGAACTCTCCTCCTCTATCAGTTCTTAGAGTCATGATCGCTTTCCCAAGGTCATTTTCTACTAGATTTTTAAACGCCTTGAATTTACCAAAAGCTTCACCTTTTTCTTTTATCAAGATCGTCCACATGTACCTCGAGAAATCGTTTATGATATAAAATATATATTTGTTATGAGCTATGGTTGGTGGTGTTAGCGGACCACACAAGTCTGCGTGAAGAAGTTCTAGTGGTTTGGAAGCTCGAAACATAGATGCATTTGGAAAAATTTGACGAATTTGTTTCCCGACTAAGCATGACTCGCACAACTTCTTTTCCTCTTTGATTTCCGGTAGGCCGTGAACCATCTCTTGTTGGACATAGCTTTGATTGTTTTAAAGCTTATGTGTCATAACCTTGCGTGCCACCTCCAAGTATCGTCTTCTATTCTTGTGTGTAGGCATATCGATTTTCCAATCTTTAGACTTATTTTGTAAAGTCTATTTGGTGAACGCACGACTTTTACCAAGAGTCTTCCACTTGGATCATGGAGTGTTAGGTAGTCTTGTCTCATCCTAACATCACACCCGGCTTCCGTAGCTTGTCCTAAACTCAAGATATTGTCCTTAAGTTCGGGAATAAAGTAGATATCGGTGACAAGTTCTTGTTCATCCGTTTTACTTTGAAAAAGTATTGACCCTTTGCCTCATATTTCAATGCAAGATCCATCCCCGAACTTTACCTTGCCTTTTATATTCTCATTGAGTTCAGAGAAGTAAATCTTGTTGCCGGTCATGTGGTTACTTGCTCCATTATCAAGATACCAAACTCCTTCTTCCCCTTCCTTGGTTTCGTAGTTCCTTGGTATGAGATTTTCTTCGTTTAAGAACACGGCTTCATGCAGATAAAGGGCTGGATCAGCTTCTTCTGTCTCTGCTTTATTTGCTTCTTGCATCTTTTGTGTTCTTTCAGGGCATGTAGAGGTGAAGTGGCCGAGTTTGTCACATCAATAGCACATTATTTTTTATCTATCCTTCTTTTCTCTTGTCTGGTTTTGATTAATTTGATTTGTTGTTCGTTCCTGTGAGTTGAATCTTCCTCTGCCTCGTCCTCTGTTTTCTCTGCCTCCTCTTCCACGTCCTCTCCCTTGTAAATACGTAGAGCTTTGTTGATCTGAATTTGCGAATAACAGCTTGCCTTGTGTTTCTCCGTGATTCTCCTCATCGAGAATTCGTTCTTCATAAGCCTTAAGTCTTCCTATAATATCCTCAAAACCTGTCGCCTTCAGATCTAGAACTTGCTCGAGGGAGGCTATGATATGGATGTATTTGTTTCTTGGCAAACTATTGAGGAATTTCTTTACGAGTTTAGGTTCCTCAATCGTTTGTCCAAGAGAGGCCGCCTTTGTTGCTAGCTCCGATAAGTTTCCCGCAAAGGTATCTATTGTGTCCGAGTCCTTCATCTTGACCCTTTCGAATTCGGACATTAGAGTTTGTAGTCGCGCTTCTTTGACACGATCGACGCCTAGATGCCGAGTTTTGATTGATTCCCATGTCTCTTTTGGAGAATCTAGATCGCCTACTTGCAAGATCAGGGCTTCCGGGATGGATTGAAAGAGTAATGCTATTGCGACATCTTTCTTATCAGATTCAACTGTTCCAGGTTCAATTGCTTCCCACACCTTATGAATTTGCAACAAAACTTTCATCCTCATGGCCCATACCGTATAGCTTGTAGAGGTCAGTATGGGACATTGGATCGAGATCATCTTATCTGATTCCTTCGGGGGAGGAGGCGGTCTGGCATCTCCCATGGCTTGGTGACATCGGCTTATTGGCACAGCTACGTGATCGAGACTTCGAGTTGATCGATTCGACAAAGCTTTGATACCAAATAAAGTAAAGTGTTTCACACGTTTTAGGTTTAAATAAGAATAACTCTCTTATTAATGTTTAGAAAATAGCTCAAAACTAAACACCCAAATCTGATATGTTCATTGTCACAACTCAACAATGATATATATATAGTACTAACACACCTTTGCTAATCCTAATTCCATTAGAACTAGATAACTCGTAATTCTATTGTGAATATAATAAACTTTCCTTATCCTAACCAAACTCGTTAGAGATATCTTGAGATGTAGATTATCTTTCGAAGCTTATCCAACAGTCTAGCTCTCTCATCCATCTATCCCTTCTCAACACCCTCGGACAATATGCATTTAGACCATTTTTCATATATATATATATATATATATATATATATATATATATATATATATATATATTGGAAGGATATTTTGCAACCCTTAAAAAGGTTGCAACCCTTGCAACCCACATCTTAACCGTCGGATTCATGATCGGTAAAGTCAGTGTCGTCCCTGGAGGAGGGCGGGCCGGGCGTACGCCCAGGGCCCAACGAGAAATAGGGGCCCAAATTTTTTAACTATATAATAGTAATAAAAAAATTAGTTAACAAAAGAGACAATTTTTTAGTATCTAATAGGACTCAAAGAATTTCTTATTATATAAGGGTCCAAACATGTATTAACTAATTACACTCAAAATGAAAAAAATATGTGAAAAGTTAATTGGTCGTTCATTTTACAGTATTAATTGTAGTTTCTTTAAAAAAAATTAATTTAGTACCAAAGTCTAAAATTACTTACCTAGAAAACTTTGATATATTATCCATCATTCATCTCTCACTGACTCTTTTGATTATTCAATCCATATGAATTATACATTTCTTTAAGAATATGGTAAATTTCTTGATATTAACCAGGAGAACTCCTACTTTGTGTAAAAAATTATCAATTATATTAGACGATCCAACTTACATCTATACACTGTTTTTTCAAACATTATTGACTCTTTATTACCTAATAATCTAATATTGAGTGCATGAATCTTAAGTACCTTATCTCAAAAACAATAATAATATCTCAAACTATAACCAACATGAGTTTTTGATTCTAAGATTGATGATTCAAAAATGATTGTTTTAACCCTAAAAGTTTAAAATGGTGATAGAAAAACATTAGGATGAGGTGAGATGGGAACACAACTGATTTATATTGATTTACATAGAGTTGTACTCTGAATAGTCACACCGTAAATAATGTCAATCTATATATTAAATATATATCATAAGGGTGTTTTTGACGTTGGAACAAATTAATGATGCTAACCACAAGGGCTGTGGTGTGGTGGTAAAGGCTTGGGGAGTTCATAGCGCTCAACCCGGGTTCGAGCCCCACTAGCAGCACTTGTGGTCACTGAGGATAAACTCAGGGCTGCATGTTTTAGCAGCTGCGCCAAAGACCCTAATTGTCAGGGATTAGTCTGGGTCTTAGGCCCAGGATACCCTTTCCAAAAAAAATAAAATAAAAATAATAATGATGCTATGGAAAAATGATATGGTAGATCATATTAATTTATAAATAATTATTGATTGATTTTGTTTCTAGGAATTCTCGGAAAAATGGTTTATATAAATTATTCGTATTTCTTGAATTCAATGTTATTTCTTATGATACAAAGCGAAATATTAAATAATTTTTTTCGTACTTATCGAGGGCCCTGTTTTACATCTCGCCCAGGACCCAAAATTTGTCAGGATCGGGCCTGGGTAAAGTTAATTAAGAACCCGAGAACATATAAATGTGTGAATCGTGATAAATAACACGTTCATAGTCATCATGAATGTGTGATTCATGATGAATAAAACGTTCATATTCATCATGATTGTGTTATTTGTGATGAATATTCATCTTGAAGAGAGACAAGTGGCACGCTGTGAGGAACTTTCTTCTCTATATATAATGGAATCTCGTTTATATTTTTACGGGCTCTTTAAAGTGTAATCTGATAGGATTCCGCATATTTTATCACTCGATACAGATCCAGAGTCTGAGACAAGAATAGAGAAGCCACATCCTGTATATGTTCCTAGAGACGAAACCTTTGAGGAGATCAAGCAGGACACCTTCTCTGCTGGAAGATTAAAGGCTCTTCTACACAACCTCATACCGTCGATCGTCGCCACGTTATCAGCCTCCGACATCTCTTTCGGATGCTTTTCCGACATCGATAAGCTTTACAACGATGGATTTTTCCTCAAAGATGCACAACACAAGAATTTCTTCCTCAAACTTATGAATCAAGTAACAACAGTTAGTCAAAGATTGTTGAAGTACGACATTCCAGCCATCATTAAGCGTACGTATGATTTAAGGATTCAAATTCTAACATTTCGATTTCGAAATCATGTAAAATTATCGGATTTTTTTGTATTTCGTTTAGGGGATAGATTCGCTTGGTTGCGTGATGATGAGTTTGCTCGACAGGCTTTGGCCGGTGTTAATCCGATGAACATCGAACTATTGAAGGTACGATTCTACATTGTCTCCGGATCAGCATAAACGCGAAAGATTCGAAGTTGTATTTCGAGATTTGTGTATTTAATTTTGTTTGTTTTTTCAGGAGCTTCCAATTCTAAGCAAGCTTGATGCTTCGATTTATGGTCCTGAGGAATCTGCAATCACTAAAGAAGTAATAGCAGAAGAACTTAATGGAATGAGTGTTGAAGAGGTAGGCATTGATCTGGTATCGTGTCAAAATGCTGTAAATGTTCTAATAGACTGCTTTATAGATGAAACAGTTGTGCGTCATATGTAAATTTGAAACAAGTTTTTTATAACACACTTGGTTTGCCAAGAGACTGTCCTAAAAAAAAGCTGTTATGACGCCCAAAAGCATTTGATCAGCTTGTTATAACAGTTTTACATGGGATTCACAACTATTTTGTCAGTGATATAAAACAATTTATTAAAATATTTAGACATATTTGACGTTATGTAAAATTGATTTTATTGTAGTGTCATAGGGCCGAGCCTGACCTATGATCCAACTTAAAATATGGATTTTTGATAATGTAGTCTGTCGTTTGTCACGAAACAGGCGATTCGGGAGAAGAGATTGTTTATAATCGACTACCACGACACACTTCTACCATTTATAGAACGGATGAACGCGTTGCCAGGAAGGGAAGCGTATGCATCCAGGACCGTTCTGTTCTATAACCGAGCCATGGTTCTACGGCCTATAGTCATCGAGCTCTCACTCCCACCAACGCCTTCTTCGGCTTCAAACAAACGTGTATTCCGACCAGGCCACGATGCAACGGCTCACTGGGTCTGGAACCTAGCCAAGGCTCATGTTTGCTCCAATGATGCCGGCATTCATCAGCTTGTCAATCATTGGTTAGATTTCAAATTTTTTTCTTTTAAGTATATAATATTTATATACAACAAATACCGCTGAAAAGACTGGGTTTTATTGGGCCAGTAATTAAGATACCCAAAATGATCAATTGGTAAATTTTGGCTAAAAAAGTTGGGTTTTTTTGTTTTTTTCTTCTTCAGGTTAAGGACTCATGCATGTATGGAGCCTTGTATAATTGCAACCCATAGGCAGCTTAGTTGTTTGCACCCTGTGTTCAAGCTTCTGCACCCTCATATGAGGTACACTTTGGAGATCAATGCACTTGCTAGGCAAAGTTTAATCAATGGAGGTGGGATCATTGAGGCTAGTTTTAGCCCCGGAAAGTTCTCGATGGAGTTGAGCTCCGCGGCCTACAAGAACTCGTGGCGGTTCGATTTGGAAGCGTTGCCGGCGGATTTGATCCACAGGTAAGACTTGCGAGATTAAATTTATCACTACAAAAATCGGCTTTACAGGACTCCAAATATGTCTATATGTCGTAATAGACTGTTGTATAAGACTAAACAATTGTGCGTACTATGTAAAGATGTTACAATAAGTGATCGGACATTTTTGGACCTTCTACCAATTTTTCTAAGACACTTCTAAAATAAAACTTTATTATTATTTTATATGACATTATTTGAAGAAGTGTCTTGTAAAAACTAATTTGACACTTTATTTCAAAAACGTCCTAAAAAAACTTATTAGGACGTCCAAAAACGTCTTGTCGATAACTTATTGCAACACTTTACTTAGGATGCACAATTGTTTGGCCGATTTATTTGTATTGTGTAGCAAAATGCCAAGAAATTAAATCATAGTTTTCTGATGATAAATCTTGAAATTTTATCAGGGGGATGGCGGTTGAGGATCCTACGATGCCGCATGGCGTGAAGCTTGTGATCGAGGATTACCCGTATGCAGCAGACGGGCTCCTAATATGGTCCGCAATAAAGGAATTGGTCGAAAGCTTCGTGGGTCATTACTATTCTGAACCCGACTCCATTGCGTCTGACATAGAGCTTCAGACGTGGTGGAGTGAGGTTAGAAACAAGGGCCACCATGACAAAAGGAACGAGTCCTGGTGGCCTGAACTCGATACAAAAGAAGATTTGTCCGGTGTGCTGACCACTATCATCTGGATAGCTTCTGGTCAGCATGCAGCTATCAATTTCGGGCAGTACCCGTTTGGCGGGTACGTTCCTAATCGGCCTACGCTCATGAGAAAGCTCATTGCCGAAGAAGACGAGCCTGAATACGACCAGTTCCTAATGAACCCTCAGTTTACGTTTCTATCGTCCTTACCGACTCAACTCCAGGCAACGAAAGTGATGGCGGTTCAAGACACGTTGTCGACTCACTCAGCCGACGAAGAGTATCTGGGTCAGGTGCACCATTTCCAGAACCAATGGCTTCATGATGGCGAGGTTTCGAAGTTTTTCGAGAGGTTTGGTGCGAGACTAGAAGAGATAGAGACGGTTATAAATAGTAGAAATAAGGACGCTCGTTTAAAAAACCGAACGGGGGCCGGGATACCTCCGTACGAGCTTCTTCTCCCGACGTCCGGTCCCGGTGTCACCGGACGTGGCGTTCCAAACAGTATCTCCATTTAGGGTCAATTAGTTTACGTTATTAACCTCCAATTAACTAGTCTGTTATCTCTAGGGGCGGATCTATTCACTAAAAGAGGGCAGGTGTACCCAATGACGTTAACTTTCACAATGTATAAAAGATCTCCGTAACGAGTTGTGCCCCCGGTGCTCAATGTGTGCCCCGATCATCGGAGGTTCTGGATCTGGTTGATTACCTCAACCTTTTTTGGGTGTTTGAAAAATGTCTTGCCAAGCTAGAGATGCACAAGGCTCTCGGACCTTCCAAGCCCGTTTTTTGTGAGAAAATCTGACTAGGCTTTGGGGTTGAAAAATGATTTCTTTTTCAGACCAGGTTTTCCTAAGATCTTTTTTAGGTAGGGTTTTTTTGGGTTAGGCCTGACCCAACGGGGTTCGGGCAGGACCCTTTTTGTGCATCTCTATGCCAACATTGGCGAAGTGCAGTTTTGTATTTTAGTACATTTGTATGACTATTATAAAATTTTGACCAAAGTTAAACCTTAACAATTATAACATGCAGTTGATTAAATCATAAAACATTGATAAAGGTTTCTTCCTATAACCAAGGCTTTGCAATATCTAAATCATTAAGAGATAAATCTTGTTTGGTAAAAAGAAGGTATGTATCTTAATGGTTTTAAAACCCTACGAATGATTTTGTATCTTGGGTCTCCCTTAGCCATTTAGCGTCATAATTTCATCCTGAACAATTATCAAACAACCATATTTCATTTTGCATTATATAATAAGAGTCTTTTAATCATTCTGATCACTTAATCAAAAACCATTTAGCAACCGTCGTATAATGTACACCTCATTTAAAGCATTTGGTGAGGTTGAAAAATGACCAATACGCCCATGCTAAATAACTAAATAAGTCATAAGAAATATAAGGTGATGGGATATTCTGGGAAAGGGAAATTAATAGACATAAAGGCACATGCCATCATATAAAGCTGGGAAGATCCTTGACGTTATCTATCCCTAAAGTGTTTTTCTTTTTTTTAAACACTAGTATCTATCGACATGTTTGATTTTTATAATTAGGTTATTATTATTTAAACATAATAATTATTATTATTATTATTATCTAAGGACAAACGAGTTGGATATTCATACATGAAACAAAATTATGAATTACAAAGGGGTTTATCCCCAACTTTTTGATATAATCTTGCAAAATAATAAAATGTTAATGGAAAAAAAATAAATAAAAGATTGTTAACATTGCATCATCATGATTAATATTTAAAAACTTGGTTATATATTAGTTTCTTGGATAATGAATATACATGAAATATTTGTAGAAGGGGGGTTGAATACAAACATAACAAAATTTTTAAGTTTAATTTTATATGTTTTATAGAAACAAAGAGTTACAGATTGTTGTGGAAACTAGGAAGGAAAGACGTAACCTAAACAGTTTACCTGGTGACAAATTTGCTTTCAAAGAGATACTGAAATAGTAGAAGAAGATACTCTAACATATTTGAAGAACTAAGATGATCTTCAAATATTGACGTCGATTTGCCTAAGAAACTATCACTCATAATTTAAGTTAAAACAGTGATTTTCAACATTGACAAGGGTTGTTTTTTATAACCACTAATGCATTAAATGTTGTGTGCCAACTTTAACGCGTGTCTTTATCTAATTTGCTAATTTGTGCATGTTTGTACTCCTCATTTCAGTCTTTGGATATCTTAAAGATAATGATGTAAACATTTGTTGCTGTAATCAATCCTTTTGTATGCAAAGTGAATAGTAAAGAACACATGGTATTATTAAATAGTACTTTAGAACTTACTTTGGAAAACATATTGATTTTAGTTCCTAAGAGAATCGAAGGTTTTCGGGCAAGAAAAGTCGGAAATTTGGAGTTCGATAGCGTTGGGTGACTATGCCCGATGACTATGCCATAGGGCATTTTCGCCAAGCAATGTCACGGGGATCAAACCCCTCTCGGTACACCTTGGGCGACAGTGTCACTGTCACGGGCGGACCACCAAAGTCTGTATACTTCGGGCGATTGTGCTTGGCGAGAATGCCATGGCACAATCGCGGTGGATTGTCACCGACGGACTCCAGGAAGTTTTAAACCTACTTCTTCCACCCTTTTTCATTTACTTCTTCACTCATCTCATCCCTTTCTCTTTCAAAATGTTCCCTAACACCCATGTCGAACCCTAGCTCATTTTGAGGCTTTTCTCTTCGAAATCAAGTGTTCTCTCATCATCAAAGCTCATGATTTCAACCTTTGTGTTAGATTCATGTATTCATCTACATTCCTTGAGATTTCTAGGGTTTTTTTTTTTTTTTTTTTTTTGGGGGGGGGGGGGTTGCTCATAATTTAAGTGGTGAGTTAATCGTTCTCTCTTCTAAATTTTTTATAAGTTATAAATACCCCATTGATGATTTCCTGGTGTTTTATTTCTCAAGTTTTTGGTTTAGATGATTTTTCGGAAAGTTATGTCAAATTAGGGGTTTTGGCAAAAATGGAGTTTTTGATATAACCGACCGAATAAGCTCTAAGTCCCATTAAGCTCATTAAACTATTAATAAATATGCCCTAAATATCATGAGAATGTAAAAATAAAAGATTAAAAGAAAGTTCATATGTGATTCATTGAAAAAAATCCAAAAAGACAAGATGCATATGTGAACCGACTTTACTGATTATTTATATGGGTTTATATATGCATCTTTAAATGAATTTTTTTAATAATTTACATGTGAACCTTCTTTTCTTACAATTTTTATTAAAGTATCCCACTACTCTAGTATTTAACAATTAATTTGTTAAATAATTAAATATCATAAACAAAAAATAATTAAACAAAAAAATTTTAATTATTAAGATTTCAAATGAGAATTATCACCCTTGGTTTGTTTCTTGATTCCCTTTTTAACTTATGAAAAGATGGTCAAGATTATAAGAATTCAGACAAGATAGTTCAAAATTTTCAAGGACCTGTTTGATTTGAATTTACGAATGGATTTTCATATAAAAACTTAGGTTTATATAAGAATGTGTCCATTATATAAAACCAAACAAGTTATTTTATTTTAAATCCCATTAATTACTGTTAGATATCTTTAACTAAACGGGTTCAGTTCACCCTTAAATATATATTAAGATGAGATGCACTGGATCAATTCTCGTATTAAATGCAATTCATTATTGTGTTTGAGATTAAAAGTGATCAAATAGTCGAGATCATTCCTTAGACTTCTCACCACTTTGACTCTCTATCTTTTACCCTAATCAAACACCCATACACATTACTTTATATGTTGGGGTGAAATAAGGTGGAATCGGTACGGTACCGACTTTTTTTTGTCAATACCGTGTACCAACCAATTATAATCGGTATGCAAAATCTTATACCATGTACCAACCAATTGTAATTGATACCAACTTTTTTCGGTTGGTACATGTTGGTAATGACTTGTACTAATATCAAATTACATATACGAAACAAGAAAAACTAATTCAAAATATACAAATGATCAAACAAAAAAGTTAAATGTAGCATTGTTTAATATTCAATGCATGAACTAGTTCAAAATAATGGAGCGTTTATTCATCCATGGGATCTTCACACAAAGTACCAAACAACAATGAAATCCTTGAATTCTAAGCATTAGACATTAGTGCATTACTTGTTGAAAACTAAAAAAGTTAAAGGATTTTCAAATTTTAAACTCAAATTTAATAATAACATTGATTAATAAAATAAATTATTAATTAAATTATTAAAAAAGTCGGTACCACGATATTACCGTGATACACAAATTCAATACTGTATACCAACCAAATTCAAACACTTGGTATGATACAACCAACCAATTTAAATTAGTACCAATTTAATTAGTACAACCATCACCTGTTTGATTTGGTACAAAATTGTCAACCCTCAATTCAATCACTCAAAAATTTAAGAATAAAGTCGCGAGATTCGGCCCAAAAATGTCGAGGTGCAGGCAGAATAAGAACACCATACGAGATCGAAAGCGATGTCCTTTTTCTTCTTTAATCATCCCACAATTCAAACTTCCATTTCAATACTCCTCTGAAATCTATGTACCTATTTCAAGAAAAACCCACCATTGCACCATCTACACAAACAAAACAAATTTCTTTCCTTCTTCGCTAAAACAATTTCTTCTATCAAATGTCAGATCACACTCCAACTCCAATCCCACACGACTCCAAAGAAGAACAACCCCAAATCAAAACCCCCCTAATTCACCACCTCAATACAAACCAAACCCAAAACCTAAATCAACCAAATCAAGACGACAAAGAAGAAGAAGAAGAAGAAGAAGAAACCCATCTTGATAAAAGCCTTCAAAGGTTGAAATTTTATTTATGTTTGTTGGGTTACGATCAATCTTCGGTTATAAGATGTGTGATTTCTTGGGTAACGTTTTTGGTGATCGGTGTTGCGGTTCCTGTGGTTGTACTTTTGGTGACCACCAACTGTTTGAGTTGTGGTCTCTACCAAATCAACGGCTTTGAGCTTGTTATTGTTGCTTCACATGCTTGTTTGGCAGCTGTTGCTCTCCTTTGTCTTTCACATAATTTGAGGAAATATGGGATTCGAAAGTTTCTATTTGTTGATCAGTATAGTGGCCATGTTGAAAGATTCTCAAAGGAGTATATTCACAAGATTTCTGTAAGTAAAATACCCAATTCCACTAACTTATTATATCTGTTTCATTTTAGGTTTGAATGAGAGTAAATTTGATGACTATTTGTTGATTCTTTTGGTTTTCATTGTTCTTTAAATCTTGTTCTGTTGTACAATTTAGTGTAACAAGTCTTGAAATTGTTATCTTATACATTCTCAAACTTTGGTAGAATGCCAAATTGCCACTCTTAAGTCTTCTGAATTGAGGAAATCTAGATGGGTTTTTTTTTCTTTAGGTTTAAAGAAAGGGGGATTCAAACTCATGATCTATAATTTATTATCAGTGGTTCTTTGATCTTTTGGAATTTGAAGTATGCTTCAGAGCTATGCTATTTTAGACAGGAAGTGGATACAGTAATCTCAAGTGTGTGTGTGTGTGTGTTTTTCCGGAAATGGGTGATCCCACTAATCCCATATTCCGATGGCAAGTCGTGACTGTGGGCTTCGGTAAATCTCCTGATGGCCACAAGCACAAATGTAGATGGCAGGATTCGAACCCGGGTTGATTTTATAAACCCGTTGTCTTTATCCACCATGCAACCTCCCTTGTGGTTGTGATCTTGTTCAGAGAGCCAACATGCATTTTTCGTGCATTTGGCTCTTTATTCGGTGGACGTGGTTATTGGCAAAAGCAGAAAGATTTCCTTTTATGAATTGTGCAATTAATTTCAAATACGTCATATCCAATTCGGAGTTGTTGATGTGTATATCGAGTTTGCCAGTGTGTTTTCTAGCAACCGGTCAAAGGAAACTATAACTATGTACACCATTATATATATGTAAATTGCAAGAATGGAATCGCAAATGTGAAATGCCCAGGAAAAAAGTCTCGTTTCGTTAGGCATAAACTAGTTTTTTGAAATGTTAAGTCAAGTAGCGTTTCAACAAGCTCCAGAGGCTTTTTTCCAATTTAGTTTTCAACATGTTGTTTTAGGTCATTTTACTTCGTCATCTAGCTTATCAGCTAGTCTTTTTACCAAAAATGACTAGCTTTTCAACTAATAGTTAGTTTATTAGCCAACAACTAACTTTTCAGCTAACCGCTAGTTTGCCAAACATAGCCTTAGTACATTTGTTTTAAGGAATGAAGAGAGTAGGATTGGTTAATGTTACGTTCTAATCGCAATTGGTAACTAAAGAGACGTTCTCTTTATACAGGAATCCATACGCTTGCTAGTATTGTGGCTTCTGCCATGTATGATCTTGAAGATTGTACGTGAAATCATCAGTGTTACGTACATGCACCATGAATCGTGGTGGAAGTCTTCCGTCGTCCCTGTAGCTCTGACTTTGTCTTGGGCATACGTAAACACGATCTATTTATCATCCTGTCTCGTCTTCCATTTGGTCTGTATCTTGCAGATCATCCACTTTGATGATTACGGGAAACTTCTAGAAACAGAAACCGATGTTCTGGTATTCATCGAGGAGCATGCTCGTTTACGCCATGATCTTTCAAAGATAAGCCACCGGTTCCGAATTTATCTCATCCTCGTGTTCACCGTTGTCACATCCAGCCAGTTTGCAATGCTGTTCCAAATCACAGAGTTCAGTGACAAAGTAACTTTCATAAATGGAGGTGATTTTGCGGTAAGTGGCACAATACCCTACACCCTGAACCCTGAACCATGAAATGTTTCATCATCATATGTTATGAAGTTGCATATATCTGTGTGTTTGTAGGTATCCTCTATTGCGCAGGTGGTGGGGTTGATTCTGTGTTTGAATGCTGCCGCAAAGATATCCCACCGAGCTCAAGGCGTTGCAGCACTGGCGACGAGATTGCATGCTTTAGCTTCGTGTGGTCCAGATGATACGTCTCATATGAGACCCTCGAATAGAGCGATGAGCACGGTGTCTTCAGAAAGCGATTTGGAAGCAATGAACTATATTCCACTTCCTACGAACACACAATTGGCTTCTTATTTGTCTTCATACCACAGGAGACAAGCATTTGGTAAGCAAAATGGCTTCGATTCGCTATCTATATTAGGCCTGTTGAACAAAAAAAAAATGATTGTGTCCGGCTTAAGTCTGCAAATGATCAGCTTTTGGAGTGATATATGGTTTGACTTGTTGTAAAATTGAGAGTTTTGATTGATGATGTTGAACCTTTGTGCAGTGATGTATCTGCAGAATAATCCTGGAGGGATTACTTTATATGGTTGGACGGTGGACCGTGGTCTGATAAACACGATCTTCTTTATCGAGCTATCACTGGTTCTCTTTGTGCTGGGCAGGACTACGGTTTTCACTAGCGAGAGTTTGCCCTGATGTTTCTTCCACACGTAACGATTCGGATTAGTCCTTTCAAGACTTATCGACAGACACTCCCACGCCAAGTTCACGGTATGCAAACTTACTTCAGCTATTTGTTCCATTGGCGGCAATCATAGTCGAGGAAAGTTCAAATGAGAACCATTAATAATTGATTTTCAAAATAGTTTAAGGTTCTCGTTTGAATCTGCACATGAAGATGTGATTATGAATCCGAGTGAAGGATTAAAAGAAATGAAGAATGGAACAAGGTTGATATAATCGTTGATTTTGACTGATTGTAACCTTAGAAATTAAAGGTTATTTGTTATTTACACAAACCTTGTAATTAAAGAGTTAATTTCATGGTATGTTTGTGATCCAATTGTAAATATAAGTTGATGCTAACCTCATCTCATCAACTTATGGCTCAAATGTTTAATTAAAACCTACTCATTTAAGTAAGTTTGTTGCCAGCTGAGCTTTGTCATTCTACTATTCTAGTTATTATAAAGAGTAAATCATATTTTTTTCGTTATTAAGTTTGGTCCATCTTTAAAACTAATTACAACTTTGGTTATTCTGGTTGTCATTTTGTTTCATTTTTTGTCCATCTTATTAACTTTAGTTAATAAAGTTAAGAGTATTTTGATCCTTTTATTAGTTAAAATTATTATTATTAATTAATTAATTAATTAATTAAGAGTAAACTCCAATTTTGATCCCTGAAATTTAATGGATTTTGTAAAATTAAGGGGAAAAAAAAAGAATTCAAAAAAAAAGGCAAAAACATGGTTGGATGAAAATACCCCTGGCTCTAAAGGAGCTTTTTAACGGAGTTAGTGATCAGGTCCTTCTTTCAGAGCAAAATTCAAACTATGAAGAACAAAAATTGAATTATAAAACCACAGGTCCCGCTTTCAAATAAATCACCAAACCTTATAGACCAAAATTAAAGTTTACTCATTAATTAATATAACAAGAACTTAAAATGAAAAATAGAAAATGAAAATAAAGTGAGGAGGTGGTGGTTAAAAAGAATGGCACTTTCTCCTTAAAAATCACATGCTTTCATGTTTTAAAAACCCACACTAGACTATGTTGGCATTCCAAATTGCCAAGTCTGAAATGGCACTTTCTCCTTAAAAATCACATGTTTAAAAACCCACACTCGAAAGAAACTAGACAGGCTATGTTGGCATTCCAAGTTGCCAAGTCTGAAACTACCTTTCAAGTTTGTCAAGGGGATGGGGTTTAAACAATTTGTTGAGCTTGCATGTCCTATGTTTAAGATACCATCTAGATGGATGGTTAATAGAGATATATTTGGTATCTTTTTTGAAGAGAGGATGAACCTTAAGAAACTTTTCAAGAAAAACACAACATATTAGTTTAACCACCGACACTTGGGCATATGTGCAAATGATCAATTATATGTGCATAACCGCACATTTTATTGGTGAACAATAGAAATTGAATAAAAAGATTATCTCTTTTGTGCCAATACATTCACACAAGGAGGAATCCATAGCCAAAGCCCTAGAGTGTTGTTTGGTTGATTGGGGGATAAAAAATATTTCTACTATCTCAGTAATCAATGTATCTAGTAATGATATTGGCATTGGGTTCTTGAGAAACAAACTAGTGTCATGGGGGTGTTCATATGTTAGAGTTCGATATTTGCATATGCAAGGCATTGCACATATTTTGAATTTGGTTGTCCATGATGGATTAAAAATGGCAAATTTGTCGGTTAAGAAGCTTAGGGATTGTGTTAGGTGGTTAAGGGGCTCTCCTTCGAGGCTGGCAAAGTTTAGAGAACTTGCAAATTTGTTTGGGGTGGAAGAAAAAAGTTCTTTATGTCTTGATGTCCCTACTAAATGGAACTCCACTTACATGATGCTTCGGACTGTCATTATTTATAAAACTATGTTTGAAACCTATGATGGACATGATGTCTCGTTCAAGTTAGATTTGGGTGAGTATGTGCTTTCATATATCGATTGGGAATCTTTAGAGAGCTTCGTAATCCTTCTAAAACCCTTTTATGAGATGACAGTGAGAATCTCGGGGTCTCTTTATATGACTTCTAATTCTTATTTATCTGAAATTTTATATTCGAGTTGCATTCTTGTGAATATGAGGCAATCTCCGAATAAAATTGAATAGGTAAAACTATTTACATAATTAGGCTTAATTCATTTGAATTATATTGTGATTTACATATGTTTAATTCTTGACTATCTTCTTATTTTCTCTATAAACACAATATGGGTAAAATAATGAAAGAAAAGTTTGAAAGATATTAGAATGATCCAGAGAAGATGAACTTTGTGATCTTCTTTGCCAATATATTGGATTCGAGAGATAAAGTTGAATACATGCAAGTCTAGTTGAGTCAATTGTATGGTGAAGATCAAGGTGAAGAGTGTTTTAAAAAGGTAAAGTCTAAACTCGCTTATTTGAAGACTATGTGGCAAAATATTCTAGTTCTGATTCTGAACCTTCCAATATGATCAATTCTCAACCAGGAAAATGTGTCCCTATTGGAAGGATACACTCTAGATTAAAAAGTCAATTAAATAAGCAAAAGATTAAAAGTGGGGTCTTACTAAACAAAAGAGTGAGCTTGAAGTATAAGTGAGTCCATTGTAGATAATAGCAATGATTTTGATGTTCTAAGATGATGGAAAATGAATAGTAAAATGTTTCCATACTTTCAAAAGTTGGTAGAGATGTACTTGTTTTGCTCATTTATACGATTGTATCTGAATCAACCTTTACTACAAGTGGGAGGGTGTTGGATAATTTTAGGAGTTTTAACTCCTAAATTGTAGAAGCCCTAATATGTACGCAAGATTGGTTATGGAGCCATACCCAGTCAATTGCGGTTGAAAAAAATATAGATGAAATTAAGAAGTTTAAGAAAGGTACGACATTAGTTTATCATGATGTATTTGAGTCACTATCCTTTTTTTCTTTTACTTTTTAATTTGCTTTCAAACTTGCAAAATTGACAAATTTAAGAATTGGGAACTCTATCCATGACGATGATAGTTCACTTGCTTCAAAAGAGTTGGAAGATAATTGATGATTGATTTTTGATGATAAGAACTAAAGGGTTGCTTGTTTACCTCTTAATAGTTCTATTAAAAGGCAATATCTGAATCGCTAAGAGATTAAATTTTTGTTTGGCAAAAAAAATCTACCTCTTAAAGGTTCTAAAACTCTCTAAATGATTTTGTATTTGGTTATTAGATACTTAAATCTGGGCTGAAATTGAAAAGGCAATGAAAAAAATGAATTTTGGCTTCTGGCCCAAATTCTGGAAAAATTGAATTCTGGGCAGAATTTTAGGGCCCAATATTTGACCCAAACTAACACGAGATCCGCGGGTTTCGCAGGCTTCCAGCGGGTTTCGAGTTCCAAGAGTTTCACCCGATATCCAATCGGGTATTGGGGCCCGATCTGATCTGACCCGTCCATTATCACCCCTACCACCCACCACAAACCCCAAGCACCACCTCTACCTCAAACACCCACCCAACACCTCCCCACGTCCCACCCAACACCACCCCACCTCATCACCCTCCACCCTAAGCACCAGCATCCACCACCCTACCCATCAAAAAACACCCTACCGCCCCCACCTCCTTTTCCCAAAAAAACCATCCATACCTACCACCCACTCCAACCCTACCTACACCAACATCGCCACCACCTCATCATCCCCACCCACCAAGAACCCTACCTACACCAACACCGCCACCACCACATCACCCCCACCCACCATGAACCCCCCATGCACCACCATCCACAATGTAGATGTGGTTATAGGTGGAGTGGGGGTGATCGATGGTGGTAGGTTTGGTGATGTGGTAGGTGGGGTTGGTAGGGGTAGTGTTAGGGGGTGGTGGGTGGTGGTTCTTGGTGGCGATAGGTGAGTGGAGGTGGTGGGGGATGAGATGGTGGAGTGGGGTGGTGGGGGTGTTGGGTGAGGCGTTAGCAGTGGTGGGTGATGGGTGTGGGTTTGGTGTTGTGGTGCAGGTGGTGCTTGGGGGTAGTGTTAGGTGGGCGGGGTGGTGGGTGGTGGTTCTTGGTGGCAGTATGGTGGTTGGGTGGGGGGCAGTAGGGTGGTGGTGGGATGGTTGGTGTTAGGTGTTGGTTGGGGGCTGGGGTGTTCAGGTTGGTTGGGGGTAGGGGTGTAGTGGGAGTGGGAGTGGGGTTTGACAGGTTAGGTGGGGGTTGTTGATAATTGGAATGGGTGGTGGGGTGAACATCATGTGAAACCACTGTTTAAGATAAAAGATGAAGATTCGTGAGATCAAAGAAAACTAATGCCCAGGAGATGATCTAACGGAAAAGTAGTTCACGTGAACCCAACCCTGTACATATGAAGGATCGTGTCAGAATAATCACATTATTACATTTACTCAATGTAGCTGCTTCTCAATTTCAGTGCTTGCTCCTCCAGAATGTAGCTTCTGCTATAAATGACCAAAAAAGAACAAATTTCTTTTCGACCAAATTAGCAGGAATTGTTTTCTCATGATAACAAGAATACTGACAACATTTCTAAATCAGAAGCATGCCAAATCTCACATCAAATATAAGCTCAAGACCAACCAACTTAATGACATCACTACTATCCACTCTTTAAAAGCCATGCACAACACACAGACTTCAAACATCCCCAAAAACAAATAGGAGAAATCAAACAACTAAATGGTTTTTTAGCATGCCCAGTCCAATCAAATATAAGTTTAATTTCAAAGAAAGAATGTCCAGCCACTGACTTTGTTTAAACATGAGAATGCTTCATTACTCTGGGCTTAAAATGCTGCGAGATGCTCTAAATTCAACAGTTTGCAACAAGAATATACTTCATGTGCCAAATTTATATCACTTAGGGGCCGATTACCAAATACTAACCCCGGGTCACTTACCTCACCAAGCGAGCATGGCAAGAACCGAAAATCTTACCCGATAATATGGTGGTGACTCTTACCCGTTTAGCACTTACTGGGTAAGATTGTTGCTTACTCTGCCATTTTGATGGCCGAATATCTTACCAGGTGAGGTGAGTGAGGGTGGTGACTTTTACCTGGTTAGTGTTGGTAAACGGCCCCTTGAACTACCAACTCATGGAACTACTGACTCCACTTTAAACTATACATTTAGCCCTTTTTAACTGTAGGCCAGATGTTTCAGTAAACTCTGCAATTCATCTCAAAGAAAAATTGTTTACCATATACTTCAGTAAACACAGTACAAGTTTCCGAAACTTGGAGAACAAAGAAAGCTCTTTCACAAGGTAACCTAATCAAATCAGTTGTTGAAAGTCTATCCAGCAAATATCAATCGAGAAATTCTAGTGTTACTTACAATTGCATGTCAGTTGCAACGATATCAAGTTAACCCTGAAACATATATAGTGGGCATATGTTATATCCTAGTCTTAAGTTAAAAGTGTCTCTGATGGAGAAATTAGCAAAAGCCAAACTTTTTATTATAAAATGATGCACTATATAAAGTTCTCGTTAGATTTGGATGCATGTAGGATCATGGGTTTCCTAGAGCTAGAGTAAAAGATGTTGGTTTAATACCAAACAGCACCTTTGTATTTTTTTTAACAATTAATATGAATTCATCAGAACATGAGATCCCTAAACCTTCCATGCAACATACGTCTTTTTGTTATAAAAATTGTCCCCCTACAAATTTCACAATTTAAGAGAGAACAGTGTTTCAGATGCAGGTAGAAATCACGTGATTCCTAAATCTAAGAAGCTTCCAGCAGGTAAAGATGAAATTTTAGTTCAGTAGATCATACACATTTTAAGCATAGAAAGGTACATTGATGAGGATGGATGGACAAAAAGTACCTGAAGAATGGAAAATTAAATGGAAATTTTACAAGTTTCTGGATGCACAGGTAACCTCGTCAACTTTGATACTGCAGTGACATTTGCAGATAGACGTCAAAAAAAATCAGGATACTGAAACTATGCATACTTGACCAAAAATTTAGAAACAAAGAGATAGAGCAACATCGACTCAAGGGAAACAAAAGTGAAACAATCATGCTAGCATCTCTTACAAATCCCAACCACACCCTTTTCTGGAATGAAGGACGGATCATTTCAATTAAAAGCATATTACTTCTATGTAATAAGATGCTTTGACAATTTCCTTGAAATAGTACCCCATCCATTTCATAATACGACTTCCTTTCTTATCATGAAATTTCAAGCCTAGTTCTCAAAATGCAAAATTTGACAATAATGACGTTAGTTTGTTGGGTATGAGAACTTCTGTACATTTAAATGCTTAAAAGCCAAAAGAAGACTTCAGTTTTAGAACAAAAAGAGTAGCAGAAAAGCTACATACTTGTGGAAAATGGAGTCCAGCAACTGCTACAAACAAAAAGCACATGCATCATTATTTTATGGGGTATCCAAATTTGTTCTACTTAGAAGTCATTTCTGCCTAGGCATTAATCATTCCGTGCTCTGCCTCAATAAACAGAAACAATTCCGGTGCAAAGCACGGACTGTGTTAGAGTGGTAGAGGACAAATGTGAGCTGGCAAGAACAAGAAAAAGGAGGATGGACCTTGGTCATCTTGGAACCCATGGGAATCCCTATATAATACCTTTTATCATCCCTGATAGCAGTTGACGAAATCATATTTTCCAAGAAACATCAAACCCAAGCACCTTCAAGCACTACCATCACAATCCTTTATAGATTCTACAGCAGCAGCCAAATCAATAAATGTGCCCTCAAAGCAATTCAAGACATTAATGGATCAAGCTTCCACATATAGAGGGTAGTAGTCCAGGTGAACTTAATTCGTATGGCCAGATCATCAATGTTGAAGCAAGTTATTTGGTAAAAGTAGTTTCAACATCTTGGAAGACCCTACTGGTAAACAAAGAAATTCAATGTCACCGGTATCAACCAATCAAACACATCCTGATGGTGGGATTATACATGCATTATACAGCTCTGGACCATGCCTACTGGGATTCTTCAGATCTAAGCAGTTAATTGCGCCGCAATTTCGGCAAAATTGCGGTGCAATTTCGGTTTTCGGTATTAGAAAAATTACGGTACCAAATTGCGGTCGATTATAGCGGCACCGCAAATTGCGGCGCTATTCACCGAAATTTGGTAAAAAATTGCGGTCCGAATCCGAAATAACGCAATTTTCCTAGACTGTGTTTGGGCTTTTTTATTTGTGGGCTTTTTTATTTCTAGGCTTGGACATTTGACTAACCTAGTCTAAAAAAGGTCCACTTCTCTCATCTCAATCTCATCTTCAAACCCTTAGTCTAAAAAAGGTCGCACAATTTCAACGACTTAACTTATCAGTCCAGCACTGCAGTCGACTTTTTTCATGATCAGTCCACTCGATTCCCTTCAAGACTTCTTCTAATCGGATCAAGACTTCTTCTAATCGGATCAAGACTTATCCTAATCGGCTCCTATTCTCGATTCCATCGACCATCAGACATCAGTCCACTCGATTGCAGTCCAGGTTAATGATTGCTTCAAAGAAATTACTGTTTTGCTTTAGATTTTTTAGCTACCGATGTAGGGTAAAACATGATTGCATTTTTATGTTATGATATAAGAAGTCAATAGACAAACAATAGTACATATATGACTGTATGAGTGAAATTTTTGATAATGAAGAGTGCAGATACAGTTAAGATAGTGAGCAATTGAATGGTTTGATTATGTTATGTAAATGTTAGTTTATAACTCTTTCAAGAACCAAAAGAAACAAGGAGCAATTTAATGTTACTTACTTACCTTTAAAATTTAAAGTGGATTGCAATTAGTTCATTTAATCATCTACGAGATTTATAAACTCTATTACTATGTTGCTTGTGTGGTTTGAAACTTTTTTTGAATTAATGAATTATTTGACTTGATATGTGTTAGGAATACAATATATTAATTATTAAGTTATATATATATATATATATATATATATATATATAGCGGCAGGTTCAAACGAGAAGCTAAACATTTTGTGAGAAGGCGAGAAGTGTTTAATCATATATGATACACTGATACACAAGCTTAATCACTTATGATTAAACACATGTTATATTGGCAATACATAGACGTTTAATCATATATGATTAAGCACACCCACAGGCCGTGATATCATATATGATTAAACACTTCTCGCCTTCTCGCAAAATGTTTAACTTCTCGCATGATCCTTCCTCTCTCTCTCTCTCTTTATATATATATATATATATATATATATATATATATATATATATTCCTATTAATTTATGAACCTATTTTTTTACCGATATTTAACCGCAATAACCGCAATTCTAGGTCCTGACCGCAATTTCCGCAATAAACCGTGTTAACTGCTTAGCTTCAGATAGCTAGTCTGGTACAGAAAGGGAAAGAGCAAAGCAACTACTACTGGACTAGGGTATGGAACATTTTATTCAACATGAACAATAATATCCTTCAATCACCTTCACCACCAGAATCCATGACTCATGAGAGAAAAGATGACCTATGCAAAAGTAGAACTACAAATTTGAAACTCATTTGCCACGTACCAACATGCATATATGAAGAAGAGGGACCAGCAAGGAAAAAGTAATATCCATGCTACAAAAACTATAGCATGCTGCTATAATCACATTGGGATTGGCCCAAAGGAAAAAATTAATGATCCTTGATAGCATTACAAGTATATCAGATATAATGCATTACCTTCAAAGTGCATAACTTTCTGTTAAATACTCCGTCAATGACAAGCTAAGAATGTCCCTCCATGCTACACCAACCACCTCTTGCAAACACAATACGAAGATTAAGAAAGATGAAAGTAATAGCAAGAACAACCCTTCTGATATTAAAATCTAAATTTATGAATTGCTTACAGTACACGAATTAAAAAGTTGCTACATAGACAATTCCTAACAGTAAATTTCCCCAAAAGCAAGGCCACTGTGCCACACCTTGCACAAAGAAGTCAACCTGGCTATGTATCTGGTCAGAAAGCAGAAGCAAAAATATCTCCCCACCAGATCATGAAGGGCGCCTGCTAAAAACAGCATGAGTGATGATCACCTCACTGCAAATGTTGCCAATTCCTTTCACTACATGGGCTTTCACCTCAACAATGTCATGTTTTAGTACTGCACAAAACTAAATCAGAGAGATAAAAGCTTTGTAGCACCCGTTATCTTAGCCAAACAAACCACCTGTCCCTAATTTGGCTTGCTGCAATTCCTTCCTACGCTGCTCCTCTAAAGGATCAGGACTCTTCATTACCCTACGTGTACGCCTGAAATAAGTGGGTAATATTGATTAGATTCGAGAACAGGCTTGACTGGTTAAAATGTTTGGAAAGGTACAGCTATGATACCTGTCCTGCGCATGATGGGCAGGAAAAGTGGGCATAAAATCTTTGGACTTGGGAAGAGGGACTTCACGAAACCACTCATGTTCAAGGGCCGCTTCAGCTGTTATCCGCTGCAAATATTCCAGAATTCCCGAAAAATTATTGACAATACAGAGAAGTGAAACTTTTTCACCAGACTGTCATTCAATTACAAAATGATACCTTTTCAGGGTCGTAGGTTAGAAGTTTGTTCAGCAAGTCAAACCCAGCATCAGATAGAACTGGTGATCCGGTAAAAGATGTTGCAGGGAATTTTCTACGTAATAAATTATACCTGAGGAGAATAGAAGATTGTCAATAAAACCAAGAACTACTTGCAACATAACTGAATCTGTCACCAATGGAGGCCAGAAAGCCAGACCAGAAAATCACCCAAAGCTGGAAGCCTGGGAAAACAGTGGCAAACAAGAAAATGTGAACCTCATATTCAACATAAGAACATTTCAATATAAGAAAATGAACACTTACTGGTGCTTGACAAAATTCAGCTTCACTCCAGGAAGTTTTGAGAACCCAGGCCAAATAGCCTCATTTGGTGTGCCAAGGGTTTTGAAAATCTGCAATAAACATTTTAATACTATCAAGGCAGCAACAGCAACAAAAGAACAACAAAGCGGGATAATAAAGCAGATTATTATCCAAAAGAGCATCCTATCTTTACAAGTTTGTCAATTTGACAAACAAATTATTATTTAGCCAACTTGATAAATATTCTGTGTTATATCTCCATTTTAGACACTCCAGTCAATTTGAATGGCTGAAATTCCTGCATGATGCTTCCATGGATATTCATAAATGGGTGGGAAAACAATTGCAATGACAAATGGCCAACTTTTTTCTGGTTAAAACATCCTTTTTGAGAGGTCAAGGTTTTCTTCTCTAGAATTAATATGGTTATATGAGTGACAGAAAAACTTGAAAGCGAGGACAACTTGAAGTCGAATGTTTGACCTATACATGATTTTAGGGCTTCAACAATAGTCCAAATTTATACATCCTGTCTAAAGGTTGAGGTTTTTTCTGTAGAACTAACATGGGTATACGAGTAGTGGAAAAAGCTCTGCAACTGCAAACAGTCCCTCTTCAGAGAACTTTTCCGAGACCTCAGATCCTAGGTTTATTTTGTTCAATTGATGCAACTGAGATGTGATTTTTATGAGGGTAACAGTTTGCTTGTTTCTGATGAAATAGATGGGATGGTGAGGCTTGCTTATAGAACACTGAAGATAATGTCAATGGTTACTAACCACAAATTTCAATCGATCAAGATTATATTGATATAAGCATTCTTTCTGATTGTATTAAGCTTGAGATAGGAAGGTGGTCACTGGAGATTGAATACATTACAGCCTCGCGTGCCACATCATTTTTGTGGTCATTCAAGTAGTGGAGTGTTGAATTGCAGAACCAATGGTGAAATGTTGGTCAAAATTAGTTATAAAAAAATTCATGTAGAATCATTTGTTAGGTCATTATCCGATATTAATGATTACGAGTCCATACCACACAAAATGCTACCATGGACCCTTTACACCTACCTTTTTGGAACAGTCAATAATCTGTTAAATTTATATCTCTTACGAGACATGAACTCAGAACCTGAAGGTTGTAGAGATCCACTAATACCATTGGCCGAAAGGCCACTTCGTCCCCTATACGCCCACTAATAGAATTATTATTTACCAAATATCAAAATACACTTGCATTTCACCTCCATATTCAAATAATAAGCTCCTATAGCGGAAAATAAACCACAACTACCATTGAGGAAAATAGGTAATTTCACCTTTAGACTTTCCAAACTTAAAATGCTTCACTTCTTATGGGACATCCCAAAATAAAATATTGCATTTCTATTGAAACCAAAGGAGAACAAGAAGTTCTGTTGCATACAGAGAGTGTTGCTGTTCAATAAATATGTATCACAAGCTATATAAGTTAGACTTACCTTGTCAAGCTGATCAAACTCTGTTTTTCCGTTGAACAATGGTTGCTTTGATAACAATTCAGCCATGATACAACCCAATGACCACATGTCGATTGCAGTAGAATACTGTTTTGCTCCCAATAAAAGTTCCGGTGCCCTAAAAGAGTAAAACTACCCAAATTAAATTAGCACGGCAAACATGTAACACAAAGACGTCTAATAAGACCAACCACCTCAAGGTAACTATTCTAAAAATCAGACAATCATACCTAACAACATCATCTCAAAAGAAATCACAGAGCAGAACTCGACAAATTCCAATAATCTATAAAGTGTAATCTTGAGTATTGTAAATCAAGAACAACACCATCAGAGAATTTGCAACCAAGTAAAATACTTGGAATATGCAATGGTAAAGTACAGTGTATAGACAAAGTCCAGTAGTTTTAAAATGAGAATGTATTTGTGGAAGCTGATAAGAGCTGATAATATGATGGAGTAGCAATAAGAAAAGTAGTAGCAATAAGAAAAGTCGGCATTTAAACAATACAATATGGAAGACGTGAAATTCACCAAATACTGATGCTGACCTGTACCAAAGAGTCACCACCAAATGAGTGTAGGGCTTTAAAGGGCTTCCGTATTGACGAGATAATCCAAAGTCACAAATCTTCAACTCACCACGATTGTTTAGGAGTAAATTTGATGTCTTCAAATCTCGGTGAAGAACCCAATTGTCATGGAGATACTTTGTTCCCTCTAAAAGCTGGAGCATAAGGCATTTAACTTCACTCTGACTAAAAGGTTGTTTCATTGTCTCCATCAATGCCTTAAGATCATGTTCCATGTATTCCATTACCATAAAAATGCTGTCCAGATTACTGCCAACCACCACTTCCTTCACATCTACCACTGAAGGGTGATGAAATGAAAGAAGGATATTTATTTCCCTCAATGAAGTCAAAGGAAATCCTTCTCTTTCTTTCTCCATTTTCACCTTTTTTAAAGCAACAACTTCTCCACTCTTTTTATCTTTGGCCCTGTAGACAACTCCATAAGTGCCTTCATCTATCTTGTTCAATCTCTCAAACTCATCAACACTTCTACAACCTTGTAGCATATTTACACTTCTTTGAGGAGGGAGAGCAGGCTGTGTGGTACCACAAGAGCCATCTTCGCTCTCGGAATCGGTATATGATTGGCTGACACTAGGGCGACCACTACTGTGATCCTCATCTATCTCCATGTAGTCCTTCCTTGCCAACTCCTTCTCTGGGTAGTCGTCACTACTTGAAGCCCTAATATGATAGCCATTTTCATAGGACTCGGATGATCGTGTTCTAGTTCCTTCAGAGCCTTCCCTGTGAAGCTCCCCAATCTCTGGACTCAATGACTGCTTTCCCGATCCAAGATGATCAGAACCAGAAGGCATTTTTCGCCTCTTCTGAATCCTGTGGTTGCCCAATGCATCAGAAACTTCACCTTCATCAGCTGGAGAATTGGCATCATTTGCCCACCGAGATGATCTTATATTGTGCGCAGGCACATAATCCTCATCTTCTGGTTGCCCTGCATTCTGAACATAGACAAGACGCTCTTCCTGGGGAGGTAAAGAAGATAAGTCCACATGCTCTTCATGAAGTGGGGAAGAAGATAGACCAGCATCGGGTTCAAAACCATAAGAATCAAGTGTCCCAATATCAACAGGGGTACTACCTGGAGAATGCTCAGCAGTCTGAAGCTTGTCCTTTTCTAGGGTGGAATTTTGTACAACAGGTGGAGGAATAGGATCAGGCGATTGCCGATAAGACTTGGGCACTGGAGGCATAGCAACAGTAGCATTAGCTGTAGAAAATCTACTCTTAGATATATTACCCACTTCCTTGTCATCTCTATCCCATACAATAGGTGAGAACTTCCTCTTCTTACTCGGAGAATGAGAACGGGCCGCTTCCTCTAGCCTAGAACCCTTATCATTTTTACCATGTATTTCCAAATCAATGGCCGCATCAGACCCACTATCACTAGACAACTCCCCAGGTTCCCGATCCCTAACTCTAACAGGATACTCGCGATGCCTCAAACTTCCATCACCACCACTACCTCCTGAATCACTCCTACTAGAAACAGACTGGTAACCCCCACTGTTCACCGACTCTCTTTCTTTGACATCCCTCTGTCTAACTCTACCCCTGTCTTTGCCATCACGAGCCCTGTTCCTACCCTTCTCGTAATCTTGATTGCTACCATTCTTTAAGCGTTCATACTCACCTCTAGAATAAGGAATTTCCCTCTTGGATGCATCAAAATCAGCCTCATTCTCCCTAAATTCATCGTAGTATCCCCCATGCCTTCCTGCGGCCATAGATTTGTTTATATACAAAACAAGACAGAAACTGATTTCTAAAACCCTAACCCCCCAAAAGCTTTACTATAAACGAACAGACCGATACGTAATTCTAAATCGAACCAGTCACAGATCGGGAAATAATAATATATGGATCAAACAAAATCAGAATAATCAATGTTTTTAATCCAATCTAGTATGTCACTCTTCTCTTAATTGCGATGAATCGTGAAACCCTAGAAATCGAAGAATAGGATAACGTATAAAAGAGAACAAAAACCTTGAAACTTCTCAGATCAAGTAGTGGGCGTCGGTCTCTCTCATAGAATACTGGAAAGCGGTTGCCGGCGGCGTCAATTGATAAACAGCGGCGGTGATTGGTGTTTGTAGGAAAAGATTTTAGAGGGAGAAAGTTAGACAAGAAAATGGAAAGGTGTATCGGAGAGCGACGATATTTCCATCCTGTATACGGGTAACGATTTAGATGTTTGATCGGGATGTGACAGATATTGGCTGCTATAACAAAATGAATTGTTTATTAAATTTTATAATTTTATATGTATTCTTTTTTTTTAAACAAGGTAACATTTGTTTACCTTTTAATGGTTTCATTAAAAGACAACCTCTGGAATCGTTAAGAGATGAATCTTATTTAGCAAAAAAAGAACGGCCTTTTAATGGTTCCAAAACCCTCTGAATGATTTTGTATCTTGGTCATCCCTTAACCATAATCGTATTTCATGTTGCACTATATCATAAGAGTCTCTTAATCATTCTAACTATTTGATCATTCTGCATCAAACCATTCAGCAACAGTCAAACAACCCCTAAATATTGCATTGATTTTATGAATTAAATTCATACTTATAATTTTGTAATGAAATTAAGAATAAATACTAAAGAGTGAATTTGTACAATATTTGGATTTGATTCTTAAAACGAAATATCTATATTTATCGTCTCTAACTTTTTAATTTCAAAATACTCGGGTCTTCTTCGTAGTTAACATCACAAAATCAGTTTTTTTTTCGTAACCATAGGTTTCTGGGTCAGCTTACGTGCACCAACTAATCCCCGGATGACCACGAATGGTCTGGAGTCATCGCAAATGAATCTCCATGGCCACAAGGGTTTTCGCAACGCCTAGATTTAAACCCTGTTTAGATGAAATTTTCCACTAAAATATTTTATCAGTGCGCCACAACCCAAGTGGTTATAAATCAGTCTTTTAAAGACGACCAGAGACGAAAACCATATTTTGTACAAACTACAAGACAAAAAATGTAAGTCATTTTAAAATTAATTGTGATTCACATCTTTTTTTTTTAAGATCTTTACTAAACTTTAAATATTTTGCTTGTATATTCCGATGTTCAACTTAAAATATATATGAACTTCTTTTGATTTCCTTTATTTTTCTAAACTTGAAATTTTCTAACGGAAAAGTTACTTTGGCAATTTAATAGTTTTTTAAATAAATATAAAGATTTTGAATTAATAATTATATGTAATTTAATTTAGAAAATTTGACTTGTGATTGAATATATAAAAATATTTTTGAACAATTAATTTCATAGTGAATTACATTTTTGGTCCATGTAGTTTAGTTGAAATTTGATTTTTGTCCTTGATAGGCCATCAAAGACTGATGTTAACTACAAGTACCCTGAAGTTAGGGGTGTGCAGAAAGTCAACCGATCAAATAGAAAGTGATCGATCCAATTAGAGCCAACCGAGCATAATTGGATGTTCAATTGTAATTGGATCGGATCGGATTGAAAATCTCAACATCCAATTTGGATCGGTCGGTTCTTGGATGGTAGTCCAGAACCGACCGAACCGAACCAACCAACATCCAATTACCCATCCGATTACCATCCAGTTTTTCATCGAACTATCATCCAGTTAATTTTTTTTGCAATTTGCTTAATTCTAAATTTGTTTCCTGTTGTTTTTGAATTTTTAGTCTCACTTGTGATGGTTTTAACACAAACTAAAAGTGGATTAAATTAACACATTGAATTGATCTGATCCGATGTGATCATCTATTGGATGTTGGATGGATCAATCCGATCCAAGGACATCCAATCTGATCCAATAGACATCCAATAAGAATATCCAATGGATGAAACCGAACCGATCCAATCATCTATTAGATTGGAAAAATCCAATATCCAACAGATGATTGGATCGACTCGGTTCCGCTCACATGTCAACCGATAAACAACCCTACTGAAAGTTATTAAACTGAAAAGTTTAAGGATCATAAATATAGATGGTTTAGCTTAGAGACCAAATCCAAATTTTGAACAAACTACAAGAACCAAGAGTGTAATTCACTCGTCATAGCTTTATATTCGTTTTTTTTTTAATATGAGTTTGCATGTTTCTTTAAATCTTATATTTAACTTTAAAATGGTAAAAGTATTCATAGTCATAAATATTTTTATCAAACACTATAAAATTAACTATCTTTAACTTTGGCATAAACAATTACTTTACTCTGTACAATAGATAACTTTGGCATAAACAATTACTTTACTCTGTACAATAGAAGGTATGTTTTGTCTATATTTTAATCTAGACTTCGCCACCAAATGAGGTATACTAAATTCGTTTAGTTGATTTTTTAACAATTAAATATTTATTAATTAAAATTTAACCTGTAACAAATTGAAGTCATTATATAAACATATGATTTCACCAACGGTAAGATTATCATTTCATAATTTTAGTCAATATAGCTCCAAACTCTTCTTTTTTGTGTTTATTGAATTACATAATATACCACAACTTAAAATGTAATTCCTCATCATGTTTTCATATATTTAGCTTCAATATGTCACATAATTAATATTTTGTAATCCAAAAAATGATAGGTCTACACATATGCATGTGACAATGACATAACATTTTTGATGTATTGGAATGCTCTTTGTTGGTGATTTTAGTGAAATACTGGGTTAATTTTGTGTAATTAGATTCATAAAAGAATATAGAGTTGTTAGTTAAGCTATAATACGGGCTAGGATATGTACCCAAGATCGTTCGATAGCGCCATATGACAGGGTCCTAACATCATCCTCACTTATAAGGTAAAGTAGTTTGACGAACATGCTCGTCTTCATTCTAGACAATAGCCATAATCATTTTGGCATATGATAGGTAACCCGGATGCATTGTTCTTAATCAAATTCGAAACAAAATTTGTCATATTGATCAACTGTTACAGTTATTTATAAAATTGATGGATGACACAAAATGTTTGTCTAATAATTACTATGGTGGCTGAATTTGAAATGATATCTTCACATAAATAAATGCTATAGAATCTATTGTCTTGGATGCATCTATGAGCCTTGTCATAGAGAACCATAACCAGCAGAGGTCAAGCAAGAGCCCATGAGATTAAGTGAACAACTACTGCTGTAATGCAGCCCAGCAACCCACCAGCCACCACCTGCAACATAAATCAAGAATCATCCTCACATGACTCAAATAACAAAATCAAACGAGTCCGGTATATGCGTCTGGGAGGGGTAAGATGTAAATAGACTTAACCTCTACCTCAAGAGTAGAGCAGTTGTTTCCGTAAATACCCCCGGCTTGCAAAAAGTGTGTGAAAGAGAGAAAAGCGTATAAGATGAACTTTGAAAACCTGGTTACGAGTAAGCAATAACATACAAGTATAGGAAGGACTCGAAAGTACAAGAAAAACATAATGAAACCAAAGGGTCATCCGCTTAGCGGTGCCCGGGTTATAAAAAGTTCCCAGCCTCCTTGGAGGTCAGGGGTTTAAACCTCATTAGAGGTGAGGAGTGTGCGTGACTATTTGCCATATATATATTATCTACTAAGAAAACATTCTCTAACAACTCTACAATCTTCTAAACCACAAGGGTTGTGGCCTACAGGTTAAGGCCCTGGGGATGTGGTGAAATATCCCATCTGCCCAGGGTTCGAATCCAGGCGTACACAACAATTATGGCCACTGAGGTTTAATATGTCTTACAGTCATAATTTGCCAAGGGATTAGTCTAGGCAGAGCCTACCCTTTCAAAAAAAAAAAAAACTACAATCTTCTAAGTTCTAACTTGATTGCAAGAGTCCATTCCCTGGACCAATCGTCCTAGGACGGCTCAAACAACTCTCTGTTTTTCTCGAGTGTTATCGAGTTTGCACGGTTCAGATCAACGAAGCTCGACGATGGATTTTGGTAGCATCAACATCCTTATGGAGAGTCTAGAAATGGGGACTTGACGGTTTACACCTCTAAATGATTAAGCATTTTCTTGATCTTTATGCTTTTGAACAAAAAGCTCGTTCGATGATGAAGAAAATACAAGCCAAGTGAACATCAGGCGAACAGTTTTAAACAATATCGAAGATTCTTGAAGTTAAAATACTTGAAGAAGTAAATGCATGTAAACATACTTGAGGAGGGGTGTGGCCAAGAAGTTCACGTAGTGGTCTGCTTTGAGCCAAGGGGTGTTCAGCAGGAAGTTCGTATACGATTTGATTCAGAACCTGAAAATTAGTAAGTTCAGATAAGAGGAAATGGTCTGGACAAGAACAGTTATTTTATTGACGTGAGCATGTGAGATGGGCATGCCAACACACAGGGGAAAGGGGGTGATCAAACCTCTGCTTGGCGTCCAGCATGCAATCGTACCCCAGTTGCATCATACATTACCTATCACAACATTCATCTCATAAGAATTTACAAGTAGTCACAGCATCATTACCACGAAGTTTCTCAGTTTATATTGGCCTCTTCCTAGGCACACGTTTTCATTAAACTAGAGAATAGAAAGGTAATGGGAGTTCAAAAATGTAAGAATATGTGGAACCCCGTTAGATTACTTTCCAAATGAGCCCTTGAAGGGAGGTTCCAACATATATTGAGGATGAATTTTAATTATATCCGATATGGCGCTCCAACACGCCCTTTAACGGAGGTTAGATGGGCACAAATTGTCTCCAAAGTGTCAAGTTCCTGGAGTGATAGATCTTGGCTCTAATACCATGTAAAAATATGTGAAACCTCATTAGATTACTCTCCAAAAGAACCCTTGAGAAGAGAAGGGAGGTTCCAATATATATCGAGGAGATATGGTCCAAGTCTAGCCGATATGGGAATCCATCAAAAACATTCGTAAAAGTTGTTTGAGTACTGAAATATTTATGAGGTATGCACCACCATATGAACATAGCAAATAGTTAAGTAGAATTGTAGGGAACACCATAAGCACATGTCTTAAAACAACATAGAAGAACCTAAGGGCCTATTTGTTAGCAGCATAATGAGCTTAATGGGATTCATGGCTTATTCGGTCAACTATACATGACTATTTAGTAGTGGCTTAATGATATAGAAACCGGCTTATTCAATAAGCTTCTTTTTTTCTTTTTTTCTTTTTTTTGGGGGGTGGGGTGGGGAGGAGATTTATGCAGAAAGTCAAGTTTTTCCAAACCTGCCCCTCAATTAAAAAGCACTCTCCTTCCATCTATGGAAAAACCCTCCCAAACAAGTGTAGCCGATGTGGAACTCCATCAAAAGCATTAGTAAAAGCTGTTTGATTATTGAAATATTCGTGACGTATGCACAACCATACGATTTTTTTTTGCAAATAGTTAAGTAGAATTGTAGAAAACACCATAAGCACATGTCTTAAAACAACATAGAAAAACCTAACAGACGAGTAGATGTATCAAAGCCAACATGTAGAAAGTGACAACATTGAGCTTCCATATATGATATAACAAGGATAATTAACATACATACTTGAGCTCATTTCTATACTTCAACATGAGCCATTAAGGTTACCGGTTTGAGTCACAAAACCAGACCTCTGCTAAATGCAAGGAAATGGCGTATACAAAGACATCCCAACCTTGTAAATCAAACAAGCCTTGATGCACTTGATCGCCATATTTAAATGTGCAGATACATGCACCATAAACTTAGAAAGTAATAAACCAATCACATGGGCGTATACGCAACAATAAATAAACAAATAAAACAATTTAAAGGAGGACATATTTTCTTGCATCTTAAACCTAAAGCTATGTTCCAATATGTGCATAGTAAATAGAAGAGTAATATAGCTTTTGTGATGATGGTACTTGTAGATTCTAAACTGTTCATTTGTTTTACAAGATGCATCATAAACAACAGCAGACAATGAAAGGAACTTCATATGAATGTATAAGAAAGAGAGATCATACGACACAAGCTAATATCAGGGCAGTGGCAAATGTAGAACCAGCAGCACCATCTTGTAAACCAACAGCAACGGCAAGAGCAGTCACAGTTGCGGAATGTGATGATGGCATGCCGCCTGATCCCACAAGTTGCTTAAGATCCCAACGTTTTTCCCTATACCTGCATGTCTACAACAGTTATATGATTCTTAGGATGTAACAATACTAATAATTGGTACTAAGTAATGCAGCGACAGAATCAATCCAAGACAGAGAGATTATCCTTCTGAACCATCTTATGGCTTTTAATTGCAACAAACCGTAGTTCTTACGACGATTTTGGACAAAAAGTACAAAATTAAGATGGTGATTTTTGCTTTTATTATTCCCAGAAATATGTCCAAAATCAATTATTCACAATTTTGCAAGAACTATGGTTTGTTTGCAATGAAAAACTAAGTATGACTATTTGAAGGAAAAGTAGATTGAATAAATGGAAAACAAATACTTATTTGAGTTGATGAACAAGTAGATTGAATAAATGGAAAGTGATACAAAAATGGAAGGTGAGTGGAAACCTAATTTATGTAAATTTGCTTCAAAACATAGCAAAATCAAAAGTTTTCCCAACTATCCTTAAATCAGAAAACATACCATGAACCCCATAATAAATTCATATACACAGAAGCACCAATTTCCTCATTCAATTTCTCAGATTCAAAAGCTCTAACATGAAATAATCATAATTCATGAACATTCATTTTGCACTAGCATGAAAATGCAATCACATAGCAACACACGGTTCTTAATTATTATTATTATCATCTAGATATGTAATTCTAAATTCACCGATTGGAAAACACCAATGGAAAAGATAAAAGATCATAATTCAAACCTAGCTAAAAGAAAGTAAATCAAATTAAATTGGGGTTCCATGTGAGAAATTAGAATGGAAGAATAAGCATACCAGGTGGTGAAGACCTTAATAGACTGGGCGAGAGCGAAAGCGATGAGTGCAGAAAGGAGAGCGTAGTTCATATGAACATGGCGTGAATTCTGGATCGGTGGCGATCCTGACATTTCCGATTCACCCATGGATCTCATATTAATCTATACGATGGTGTTCGCAAATGGGTGTCTGGATTATGGAAAACGAAAGAGAGAAAAAAAAAAGCAAACGAATGATGATTGTGTCAGTGTATAAGCCAACGAAAGAGAGTAACGATCTTGATTTCTTTATAGGTTCATGTTCATGGTGGTAGAGACTTTCCCTCTGGTTGCATTTTGTAATTTTATATGTATATTCATCCTAATTATAATCATAGGATTATCATAATCATAATTTATAATTATAATTTTTTGGGTTATTTCAATTGTCTCTTGGTGCATTTCGAACGAGGGGTGTTTGAGATTGCTTATTTGAGGTGTTTTTTAGCTTATTGTGGTGTGCCATCGGAGATAAGCAATTTTTAGTGTTTGGATTTTATAACGGTCTCAAACCGGAGATAAACACTTTTTCATAAGTCATTTTGTTTTAACTTATCAATGCTTATGACTTTTTTTGGTTATTTTATATGTATAAGTAATCTCAAACACCTTTAAATAACAACTTATTAGCTTATTACGTTTTTATACCACAATAAACTAATTCAAACACTTTTTAGAAAATTCTGGTTTGACACCACATAAATTGATAAACACTTTTCAAAATAAGCATAAGTTGTTTTAAATAAGCAATCCCAAACATCCCCTGAGATGATTGCTGATTTTAATTATTTATGAGTTAAATAATAGGTTTTATACAAAATTATGACAAAATTATTGTATACAAATTTGATTATTTATTTATGAGTAAACTACAAATTTGGTCTATGTGGGTTATAAAAAATAACACGTTTTTTTTATCCCTACGGTTTTAAAATTCTAAGATGACCATTATGATTTGTAAAAGTGTCTATAATTAGTCCCTTCCTCTAACAAGCATTAAAAAAATTCTATTATTTGAGAGATATTTTCGTCTTTTTATCAAAGAAAAAATTTGTTATTTATCCAATCAAAAACCACAAGGAACAAATCTTAAAATCGATTTAAAAAAAAATCGTTGAAAGACAAAAAAAATGTTCATAATTTAACGGAATCTTTTAACGACGTTAGAGGGAGGGAACAAATCCAAATGTTTTTTGCAAACCACGATGATCATCTTGTAATTTTGAAACTGTACGGACAAAAGACGTTATTTTTTTGACAAACCACAAGGATCAAATTTGTAGTTTACTCATTATTTGTCTTTTTCTCTCCTAAATTCTCATCAACAATTTATGATAAAACTCTTTTTTTTTCTTTTCCATTTTATCTATTAGTTTCTTAAATAATCAGATTATTTATCAGTTATCTGAATATACAACATCAAGCAAGAGAAGCATTTTCAAATATCATTTCTTGTAACACATTTTATCCATGTTGATTATGTAACTCTAAAATACCATCTATGACACACTTATTAGTTATTATAAGCAATTTTTACAAGAATAGCTCTATTATAAATATTCTTATAAGACAGCCTTCCAACAATAATACGATTTGATCCATCATAACTTTTGGGTTTTTTTCTTTGGGTTCTTAGTATCGAAACAATACTCTTCGGATATCCACCTATAGCCCTACAAAAACATAAATTTTGCATTTCAGTGATATGTTAAAGATGGTAGCGGCCGGCGATTACTCCAACAATAAGAACTTGTTTTAGGGGTTATTTGGTTGGTTTTCCATTAAGTTCAGTATGGGCTAAGTTGTATGAGTGTGGATTAATCTGACATATTGGGAGGGTTTTTGTTTGAGAGGGTTATTTCATAAATGGAATGAACGTGTTTTTTAATTGGGAGGGGCATATTTGGAAAAAAGTTGGTTTTCCCTCTAGAAGCTTACTGAATAAGTCACTTTCAATATTATTAAGCCACTGCTAAGCAGTCATTTATAGCTGATTGAATAAGTTGTGAGTCTCATTAAACTCATTAAGCTACTAAGAATCAGGCCCTTAGCTTTGTCATTGTCGTCGCTATCATCGTATCAAACACAATCGACCGCCTGCCTCGCTTGTCCTTTGCTTCTCTCTCTAATCATTCAAGTATGGGCCAATTAAGGTCCTTTTTTTGGTCGACTTGCATGAATCTCGACTAATCTCAAGGACTCTGAAGTTAACAGTCAGAAAAATCTCAATAGCTCTAAGGAGACCCGAGTTGCTGATCTAGGGAGATGAGCCCCCAAACTTGACCTTTATTTGACCTAACAAGAACAACAAATGCCAGATTGGATTTTGATTGTTTTCTTGACATTAAAGAACCCCCCCCCCCCCCCCCCAAAAAAAAAAAAGTAACCCCAATGCATCAACCATAAAAAGTTAAAACCACACAAACACACAGTAAAAGCCTCCATTCTTAATTTCTTATGCTTCACAACATATTTCTCATTAAAAAGGTCAAAACTTTTACAATATCTTGCAGGACCCATCTACATATCTACTCTTATCAAATAAGTAGAACTTATGAAAACCAAAATCTTAAACAAACAAATAGATCACAAGTATATGCATCTGTGTTTGCTCATCTTTAACTTATCATAATCTACAAGAAATTGTTCACCTAATTCTAATGCAAGCTTGCTAACTCAAAAACTAGCATCTAACCTTTTAATTTGGATTCAATCCCAATAGAATGACTTCAATTATATGAATTTGAGATAGTGAAATCAAATAGAAACTCAACAAAGCAAGATCAAGATTCAAGGTTTACCTGTATGTGGCAATGGATGATGATGAAAGATGTTTTCATCAGCGAACCCGAATATGCTTTCCAAGATCAAGTGTATATCTTCTATTCTGAAATGGGAATCATCGGCAGAATAAAACTGATGAACTTGATTATCGATCTCGATCCAACTGCAACCTGGTATCTTATAAGCCTTTTGCTCCTTCAATCTCATCCATACCATTCTTGCCTTTTCCCACTCCCCTAACGCTCCATAAATATTCGCCAACATCGTGCCATACCCGCCATTGTTTGGATCAATTTCGATTAGTTTCTTAACCGCAATTTCAGCCAAATCCATTCGGCCATGAATCTTGCAGCCATTGAGCAACGAACCCCAAACAGCTTCATCAGGCGGGGTTTTCATTGCTTTTATAACTTCCATAGCTTCTGCAAACTCACCTGCTCGACCAAGAAGATCAATGAAACACCCGATATGATGAATGTCAGGCTCGATTCCGTTCTCACTAACCATTGATGTGAAAAAGGAACGACCTTTTTCGACCAATCCACCATGGGTACAAGCATTTAATAGCCCGACAAATGTAACACCATCCGGTTTCACATTATGTTGCATCATTTCCTCATAGATCATTATTGCGGATTCACTTTGGCCGTGGAGGGCGAAAGAATTGATCATGGAATTCCATGAAGTTAAGTTTCGTTTTACGGTATCATCAAACACCCTTCTGGCTTCTTTCAAGCTCCCACATTTTCCGTACATATCAACCAAACCGTTTGCGATAAGGGAGTTAGGAGCAAGCCGGTTTCTAAGAACGTAACCATGAGTGGATTTCCCGAGCTGTAACATACCTGTATGTCCAAAGGCCGAAAGCGAGCAAAGAACCGTAACATGATTTGGTTTCATTCCATCGGCAATCATCCTCCTAAGAAGACGAATAGCTTCTGAATACATCCCATTGTGAGTACACCCAGCTATTATAGAATTCCATGATGGCGTATCTCTATCAGGCATTTGCTCAAACAACTCAACTGCATTCCCCATTTCACCAGCTCTAGTATACCCCGAAACCATAGCAGTCCAAGACACAACGTTTCTCTCAGACATTTCATCGAACAGTAGCCGGGCAATACCTATATCCGAAGAAAACCTCGAGTAAGCGTCAAGTAAAGCCGTTTGCACAACTGGGTACTCACCATAACCCGTTCTTACAATCTGGGTGTGCACCATTTTCGTTCCGTTCGATCCCAAAACCTCTGGACACGATTTCAAGACGTGTGGGTAGATAAAATGGCTGACTTTAGGTCGTTTCTTTCGAACCATATCACGGTATAACAGGAGCGAGGAATGATGATCTGGTTGAAAAGAATAAGCTGTGATCATGGCGGTATAGAGGTAGACATTGGGTGAAACAAGCGAAGAGAAGATTTGGCGAGCGTAATTGAAGTTGGATAGAGAGAGTACACAGCAACGAACGAGCTTGAAAGTGAAGAACTGGTCTTGGGAGTGGCCGGTGGCGATAAGATATGCTTGAAGCTGCTTAAGATGATTAAGGTGGTTGATCTTTTCGAGTATTCCCAAGATCTGCGTGTTGAGGTTGGAGGATGCCGGCATCTTTAAGCCTCTGCGCTCAACTCCAACCTTGTGTGTGTAATAATTTCAATTCCAAAATAAATGTAAGAGTAAATTACGTTTTTAGTCCCTGTGGTTTGTTACAAATTACGAATTTCGTCCCCATCGTTTTGAAATTTCATTTTTCGTTCCTATGGTTTGCAATTCATTTTTTATTTTGGTCTCTGAACCAAAACACTACTTTTAAGTATAAAGGACCAAAATAGAAATGAATTGTAAATCATAAGGATGAAAAAAGCAATCAAATTTAAACCATAAGGATGAAAAAAGTAATAAATTATAAATCATAGGGATGAAAATCATAATTTCAAAACCATAAGGATAAAATAGAAATTTTCAACAAACCATAGGGACTAAAAATGTAATTTACTCTAAATGTAATGATTCTTGTTGGGGGAGGCTAATTGCACATTTGACTTTGCTAAATGCACCTTCATCATTAATTTTCTTCTCACACACATCGACATCAAACTCTGCCTTTTACCTTCCCAAATCCCAATGCATGAATTACATTCCCAATGCATAAAATGACCTGATTTTGACATAATTATTGGTGTCATTAGCACTTCCCTTTTTATTTTAAAATGCTACGAATTGGCGGTTACCAACTTTAATTTATGATTTTATGTTAAGTTTTATAATAGATTTATTAATTTTTAAACATGTCAACATGGGTCGTTTTTTTTGTAATACACGTTTTTAGGGCTGTCAAAAATAAACGAAATGGAATAACTCTTTTGAACGGAATGAAATTTGAGTTAAACGGTTTTGGTTTATTTGGTTTTTGAGTTAAACGGTTCGATTAATCGAATAAAGATAATTATTTGGTTCGATTTTCGGTTAATTTTTTTCTAATTCGGTTAAACTGAATAACACATTCTACTAAAATAATTTGTTAGATTACATCTTTTACTTGACGTAAAATGTCGCATGAAGAAATAGTGTCTTTTGATAAATATTTTTTTGATAGATAATATTTTTTATTTAATATAAGTAATTATTGAGTATAGATGTTTGATGCACTTATGTATATATTAGATGCAACGGATATTAAATTTGGGAAATTATTATTGGAGTAAGTGTCAAACGAAAAAATATAAATATTTATTCAGCTTAAGCAGTTAGCGAACCGAATAACCCAAAACCGATCCAACCAAAACTTATTTCGTTTGGTTATCGATTAGTTTTTAAAATTTTTGAAAGTCAATTTAACCGATCCAACAACACCCCTACACGTTTTGGTGCAAAAAGATATATCTTTTTTTTTTGGTAACCATGGATTTTCAGACCACCAAAAACATATATCTGCTCTAATAGATAGAACCAAATCTCTATATCAAAAATTTGGTGCATTACTATTAATTACACCAAATTTTGGTATTTCCATAATAATTTATTGTCAAATTTGATATTTGGTATCCCAATTAAAACTTGGTCTTATATTTTATTTTTATTCTAAAATTTTATAAATAATAATGTGTCGAATAGAATATTGCATCAATTTTAAAGAACTAGATTTTGTTTGGAAAATTAATACAATATTTGTTTCACTTGTAATTTGAATAATATCCTACAATTTTGTTGTTTTTCTTTAAAAACAAAGTTTATAAAAAAAAAAACTAATGAAAACATCATGCAACAAAAGTGTTATTTTCAAAAGACTAATAGGAGTCATCGAACATAAAATACCTTAATGATCAAGATATGAACATTTTGTTTTCTTATACCAAAAACTCAACATTTTAGTTGATTAGTCTAATGCAAACTGAACAAATATTAAATATAGACTTATAATTATTTACAAACTCAATAAATCGTTTATACGTGTTGTTTTATATATGAAACAACACATGCAACAAAACTAAAAATATAATGTTTAGGCAGTGTTGTTTCATACGAGAAAAGTTCACAACTATCTTGTGTGTGGAAATAAAATAATACCGTATAAACCTTGTATTTTCACACGTAAAAACTGGTTTGTAACTTTGTAAGAATTATTGGGTTTGTAAAAGAATACTCTACTAATATATAATGAGGGAGATTAAGGGAAAACCTCAAAAAATGGAAAACTAAGAAATACCCTGGTAGCCTAGCCCTTTATCTTTACGATATGCACTTGTGCATACAAGTAAATTAAGTTATTTTTTTGAATTTTATGCACGTGTGCATTATACATTTGTGCATATGCACGTGTGCATATTACAAATTAGTTGTATGCACAAATGTATATCGTTCAGATGAAGAGCTACCAGAGTGTTACTCAGTTTTTCCTTTTTTTTGAGATTATGCCTTGAACCTGACCCTATATAATATTACCCATAAACACAAGCAGATAGAATTGAAACCATACATAATAATACAGTAAATTTGGAGACTAACTGGCAGTAATTTTCTAACTCAGAAGGTGTGTATCATATACGAATGACTGAAGCAGAAGAAGAATCAGGGGTGGCATGAAAGTTAAGTTGTACAAAGTGACCACTTCCTTCACCTCTAGCTAATCTTCCTGGATTCACACATATGCATTTCACTTCTTCTCCTTCATTTGTTCCCTCAAGGCTCAAAACCTATACAATTGGTTGCCCAAATCAACGTTAGGATATGTGGAACCCCTTTTAAATCTCTCTAAAGACCCCTACTAGAGATAGCATTGCCTTATAATCAAAGTTGTTAGAGGCTCTAGGCGCACTTAGGCGCAAAGGGGTCTCGGGGCCTAGACGTGAGGCGCGGGCCTCAAAAATGTGAGGCGCATCTTATCAATATATATACACACACACAGAGTTACACACAACTCAAATATGCAACAAGTTCCACTAGAACAACCATTAGTACATCGATGAGAAGGGTTTAAAGCGTGAGCCATGAGGGAGAAGTTTCAAGGTCTAGGTATTTATAGAAAAGGAAGCTATATATTATGGTTTGACTTACGTCACCTATTTAATAACTCTTCTTGTAAGAAGTTAAGTGAGCCTTGTGAATACGCCTAGCCTCGACTTCAAAAAAGTCCAAGACCTTGAGCAGCCTCAGAGCCTAGGCGCGCCTTAAGCACACTTTTAACAACTATGCTTATAATGAGTAGAGGTTCCTACATATATACAGTTATGATGGTTTGTGTCTAATCAATGTGGGACTTCAAACACGCCCCCTCAAACGGAGGCTAGATGGTGCCCCGAGAATGAAGACGGGAGAGTATAGAGTCCCTAGATGTGGTAGATTCTAGGCTTTGATACCATGCTAGAATATGTGGGACCCCTTTACATTTCTCTCGAAAGAGCCCTAATAGAGATAGGATGGTTCGTGTCTACCCAATGTAGGGGACTTTAACAGGCCCCCTCAAACGGAGGCAAGATGGTGCCCCAAGAATGAAGACGGGAGAGAGTAGAGTCCCTAGATACCGTGTTAGAATATGTGGAACTCATTTACGTCTCTCTAAAAGAGAGCCCTTATAAAGAGAGGGGAAGGTAAGGTTTGTATATATAAGTTTGGTGGTCCGTGTCTAGCCCGCCAACAATCAACAATGGCAGAGACCAAAGATGCAAGAATCTTGAAGTTGAGAATTTTGATTGTTACCTTCACAAACTGTGTGAGGTCTGAAGGGACGATGAGGATGTCTGGAAGGGTAGACATTCGAAGAGCTTCTGGGGCGAGTGACAAGTCCAGGGGAGTGTCTTCGGCAGGTGGATATAGAGGATAGAAACTGTCCTCAAGTTTAAAAATAGTAAGTACGAAAGAAGGAACATTGTCCATATTTCTATTTTAGTTTGTCCCAAAATAAGTTTCTACTTTCCAATTCTATATGTAATTATGATATGGAGAAATTAAATACTCCATTTATCAGGGTAAAGCTGTCATTAACTTAATTAAAAAGTGTAACAATTACATCTTCTTTTTCGAACATTTATTTTGGGACGGAGTATTTGTCATGCCAAGAAACATACCTGTGTTGGCTCAGGAGATGGTTCGTGAGTGTAGTCATCCGATTCTTGATCCCTCGTGAGACCACATCCGTACTAAGCTGTTTGAGAACGTCCACACTGCAGCACCCTACCTTCACCTATAGATTCAGACCAAATTATTCCTCTATTAAGCTCAGTGCTTCTATCGAGAGCCGGTGTTTTCTAATGAAGATATTATATTTGCAAGTCTCGTGAAATTTGGATGTTTTATTCGGTTAACGAGTTGATGCATTTCTAGTCTAGAAGTTGGGTTGCAACTTGCAATGTGCAACATGGAGCATCAATATTTACCTTATTTGCTGAGAACATTCCTGGATTCGTAATGCAAGTAATCTGGGTAACGAAAAAAGATCAAGAGATATGGTAACTCGGTATTGATTGCAAAAGTAGACATTAAAAATAACTTGAAAGAAAGAAGAGAGAGCTGATTATACCTGATGATTTAGATCAGCTAGATTGATATCAAAAGCGGGCTGCAAACCAAAAGATACGATAAACGTTAATATTTCAACGAGGAATTCCTAAGCAAGCCTAATATTGTATAAATATTTCACTTGCAATAAATCACCTGGGGAAATACATAGTCATGGTGCGCATCACGTACGGATGGCACAAGAATCACACGTGCAGCAGAACCCATATATTCCACATAATCTTGAAGCTGAAGAACGAGTGATGTATAAAGTTGAGGGCAAAACTAGCAATAACAATGTTGAGCCAAAAACACAGAAAACAGTTTAGTAGATGTTACCCTCCTAAGAACTTCAAGACGGAATAATTCATCATACGTCCTGTTTAGAGTACCCTTTTTGATCTCAGGGTGTTCGGAATCAATAAACGGCCCTAACTGTCAAAGAATCAAATACCATGTTAGTCTCTAGAATAATTTTGATCGATTACAAGATTGAAACTTGCTAATTCTCACCAGTACAAGCAACTGAGGCTGTTTTCTTTGTGCATACGCTAGAAGCTCAGATAGAGGCTCAAAGAATAAGTTATCAGTTGTGGTAAAAGGACCTGAAGCAATAATCTGGTCAAGGTGACATGAACAGAGAATCAGATAAATCCAGATAACATTTAGAAGTACCCCCCCCCCCCCCCCCCCCGCGGGGGGAATAATGTGAGTTTCATGGATAACAAGTTTACACACCAATGATAGATCTGATGGTATATCCGATGAATCAGCAGGTTGGTTATCCTGATCAACAGCTTGTCTCTTTGTTTGACGAAAATTATCATCAACAGAAACTGGTAGTGGTACATAATCAACAATTTTTGTTGCAATCAGATAGTGTCCACTTGGATTATGTCCTTCAACACCTACAACCTGTTGAATGTAATTGCGTAAACTTATGTTAAGATTAAGTTTCAGTTAAATTTTTTTCCTTTTCAATTGCCTTCTTCTAACTATCTACCTGGCCTGGAAAAAGAGAAAATTGGCCCAATTTCTGCAAGTCAAGACGCACCCGCTGTCCTCCGGAGTGTTCAACACTGTTAAAATCAGTAGAAATCCCTATTAGAAATGAAGTAATGGACTAACATAGTAACAAATGGTAAGAAACATATGAATATCCAACAGGGTTATGCAGGGATCAAATTTTCAGGGTCAGAGACAACCTGGTTTGTCATATTAAGTTCAGGTGGTTAGTCAAACTTGGTAATCCTAATTTGAACAAATAATTAAGTATTCCACTTCAAATCCTTACTGGCCTTTGACATAGAAGCCATAACTGTACATATAAAATGGATACATTTATTGGAGTAGGAACAGGCTAACATTGCCAATTGGGGCCGCTGTCATGGACAATCCTTCTACCCTTAACAAGAAAGCTATAACAGAAAGAATAAAGATGAACAAAAGAACTCAAAGATACACCAACAACAATGTATTTTGATAGCAAGAAGCAGCTTTGTATTTTTACCTGCTTTGGAGCATGATTGGTTTTTCCTTTAAACGGCCTTCTTCTTCACAGCAGATCATGCCAACAGCGAATATACTTTTCTGAAAGAAAGAATTGACAGATGTCACTAAGTTGTACAAGCTCTTCAAGGATGATTAAAAAGAGCAAAGAAACGCATAATTGCTAAGAACCATGTGGAGTGGAAACAAAATGTAGAGAGCTGAGAAAGGAAGAGATGAGAATTACTTGTGAAGCGACTGAAGGATCCACAGGTTCCTCATAAAGCTGAGATGCAACAAGAGCTTTTGAATATTTCATGATTCTATCTTCAAGACAATTGAACTAAATTTCCAAAAATCAATAGAGTTAGTGCTGTAGGTATGGTCAAGTGACCAAAAACAATCAAATGCATAAGAAAGTTACAATACCTTGTCTTCTATCCTGTCATACATGTACCTGCAGCCTGGTGCAGGCTGGGAACTGATAATTTCAAGGGAACACCTTTGGCTGGGCTGTACCCTCTTAATCACATCATCATCCGAATTCTCTTTGCCCTGTTCTTCTTTTATATCATTAACTATTGGTATGCTATTAAGAGTGGAGTGTACCACAAACTTGTCCTTCCGTTGGCCAAACGGTGTCACCAGTTCTAAAGGTTTCCCCGACTTATGCATGCTCCCATTCACTATAGGTGTTGCATCAAAAGACTCAAGATGTACATCATTTTGTCCTGCTGGAGAGGTAGGGACAATCTCTTTACCATCTTCATGCTCATCATTAAACTCCCTGTGGTAAATTTTTATGATTATTGATTCAAGACATAGGAAATAAGGCTCAAGCATTCATAGTTACACTAAAAGTTTGAATTTTTACTACCCTCTAGAAACTAAAAGTAATGATGTAGAACATATTTCTCAGAAAGAAGCTGTCAAATTCCAGTACAATAGAATCCAATTTTATCCAATTGTCCTTAAAATCATATATCAAGTAGAAAATTATATTGCTCATGTGTTCACTGCTTCATATTTTATTTTCTGATAGATACAAAAAAAAGGGTATTCACCACCCTCCGGAGCGCCCCCACTGCATCGGTCCAACGGTCATCATGGGGGAGGTAAATCGCAAATGCATCCCAAACGGCAGATGATGACAAAAAAAAAATGGAGCAGCCCAAAATTCATCCAGTATGAAAAGCTCACATGGTGACATCAGTGTACGTATGTAGCCCTTGTTCCTTCTCAATAATAGCTTGTTTCTGTTCAATTTGCAGTTGTTGCCGGAATGCATCCATATGAGCATCGGATACTATTAGTTCTAGTTGCCTGTCAAAACATGAGGTAGATATTAGCATATATTAACCTTTTATCACTTTGGCATACCCTCAAAAGTCAAAAATACACTTCAAATCTTCAATTGTCTCATTTAATTTGGATATGTGGCAGACATGTTAAGTGACCTGTACTCACAAGCAAAGGTAGACTATGCTATATAAAAAATCAGTACATAGTTTATCCAAACAAAACTCCATCAAGTCAGCAAGGTGCTCCCCAAAAACTTACAATACAAAGGGTTGTTAAGCGTTCATGATTAATATACAATGACAATCTTTTATACTATAGGACCATAACTTTCATGAATTTTCTGCATTATTTTAATCCCCTCTACAAATTTAACATTTTAGTTAACAAAGATGCAAGCATGGTCTCCTTACGGTGTGGAATACCAGCAAGTCTTTAGCAAATGCATATATAACAGGAAAAACAAAAACCACTACGACATTAAGTCATATGCAAACCAATTTGTCCTCCATTTTTTTAGGGAAACCCCATGTTTTCTCATTGTGGTTTTCAGATTATAGCAATCAACTTACTATGGTTTAAGTACTACCATAACCTTCAGTTTCCATTTAAGAAATTGACAAAATTGCTTCGTAAAAATATGCATGATAGTACAAGTATACCTCTATTGATGACATGGCCTTGATATATTTACACAAGGTTTTGTTTTTAATGATTTGGTTGATTGTATTATCCGACTTAACGAGTAGGTCACTTTCATTTAGTTATTCTTAAACAAATCTCTCATTGGTCGATACCTGAATAAATTGTCAACCTTATTACTGTTTTTGATAATACAGGGTCAGACCGTAGATAACCAAAGGCAAACAAGCAGGCCATGTGTTGGTGATTTTTAGTGTCATCAAGCATTTTGGTGTAACTGCGATTTACAAAAAATCGACTAGATCTTGAGGCAAACATTACGTGAGCTAGGAGGTGCAGAGTGCACACTCACAAATGTTGCCCCTATCACCATAGATCACCATAAGGCGGGGGTCACGGGGGCAGCTAATTAAATTTGAGTTTCTGAATATACCGAGTGAAACTCAGAAGGTTAGAATCCTTCTTAGCTTTGGTCAGAAACTTAGTATTTTGAAGACCAAATTTGGAATCGGAAGGCTCAGAATCTACTAACACCGTGTTACCTTCCAACTAAGAGTTTCTGAGTTGTGATCCATCTTGACCTTATTCACAAGTGGTTACAACTATTGTCCAATTATCTACTAACCACCCCATAACCATCGATCTCTCATATAATAAATATATAAAACATTTAATCCGGGGTGATATACTCTAGTTTTTCTGCCTTAGCAACGAGAGTGAATTCTTGGATTATCCCGATACTGACTTCGTGAAGCCTAATGCAGATCAACCCTATGAACAATATGATGTGGTGCCAACACATTATATTTATGTAAACTCTATTTTTGTGAGTCAGTGAGTGTAACTTAGTTTTATACCTCCAACGCTTGAACAAACTCAAATAACTTAAAAAGATATCCATGCGAAGTGTCAAAGTAGCCAAATAGTACCCAGTTTGAGAATTGAAATATACCTAATTAACGGCAATGATACCATCAATAAAAGTCCAAAAAAGAATATAATAACAGTGACGAAATAGATCTTCCTACCAAAAAGAAGCAGACTAAAATTTCTCTTGAACCTCGTGTTCAGAAACCATATACAGAAAGTTAAGATAGTCGAGCAGAGTAATTACCTGTTGATAGAGTACAGATCCCAGCTCGAAACAAGGTCCGATGGACTGAGATCGTAATTTATACAAAAAGTCAGACCTGGTCACCGCAATAAAACAAATTGGAAAGTAATCAATTGCAAGGAATACAAAAACGAGTTCAATATGAAATTAGCGGAGCAAATAAGTGCAACTCTTTCTTACATTTCTGAACTATTTCTTCTTCTTCAACTAGAACGAAATTGTTCTTCCTGAATTCTGCTCTAATTTGGTCTTCCATGGCGATCTAGGGTTCTTGCTGTGAATGTGCTTGGAGGGAAAAAGAAAAGGAATGAGCAAGATGGCGCGAAAACTTTGTTCGTCGTGTGTGTGGATTGGATTTTAAGCTTTAATCACAACTGGGCTTTTCGAATAAGGATTCCTGAAATTTGGGCCTTTCTGGGCCGGGTTTGTAAGATATTTTAGCCTTTCTCTTACATTAAATGTTAAAATTCAAGAAACCAACATACTATTTATTTTACGAAAATGTGACAACATACATGTAATAATACACATAACCTGTAATTTATTGTGTATTATATGTAATTGACTATAGTAAAAGAGTGTTTTCGTAAAATGAAGGTCCTCTCGTTTGAACTATTCGTTAGAGCATCTCAAACAGTTTCTCCAAAATGGAGATTCTCTATTTTGGAGATTACATAACCAACTTTATTATTAAAATATTCAATACAACTCATAAAATATTATTTCTCTCTCATAATCATTTAATTTAAAGCAATTTTATTGGTAGAAGAAATAAAAAAAAACTATTTTTATCTCATAAGTAATCATTTTTTGAGATATCTCCAAATTTGGAGATTTTTATTATCTCTCTCCTACTTTCTCCATTTTGGAAAAGGTATTGGAAAATTTGTTGGAGTCAAGCAACCGCAATGCAATACAATGCAGGAGTTGCAATTCTTTGGGGATTGGGCTCCTTGTGAGAAATGACTCTTAAGTTAGCCATCTAACGTATCATTGTATATTTGATTTGTCTCTCATATAATGTTGTTACGGTGAGATGGGGTGGGCCAATTGGGGTTTTCGGTTACAAAATCATTTGCTCTTTCCTTTTAACTTTGTTCAACTTGTATGTATGTGTGTCCTACCTTTTGAATTTATTTACCTTTATTTTGTCTTGGATATACTTTATCATTTGCTCCATTACTGTGGTTTTTAAACTTTTTTGAATTATATAATTTTTATATACGAATTTTGCATCAAATTGACAAATGAGAAAATCCAACACATTTTAATCGAGTTGTTTATATGAGTTTTCAATCTCATGTACGGTTCTATAAAGTGGTAATAAGGGTGACTTATCTGTCAACCTTTTCACTATTACCCAAAAAAAAACAAATCCTGGCTTACATAAAGTTGTCAAAGTACGATTAACCTATGGATTTGAAATAATTGCTTATATACTCGGTATTGATTATAATTCACAAGAACATTCCGTAGTCTTAGTAAGAGGGGGTTCGTTTGGTAAATTCCTACCTCCATATATATCTCTGAGATGTTTCGATTTTTCAAAACTCCATGGACATACAGGAGAAAAATGTTATCCCAACTCGGACCAAGTAGAACTTTTACTTGCTCAAGTAACAATTAAGGTGGAACGACGAATCTCTTTATGATAAACAGATCAAGTCTAAAAATTTTATGTGATATTTTTCTATTGAATCAAAAAATTCAATATAACTTGACAATTTAACATACACATAATCAATAGCTATAAGATCCACCTAATCAATAATCTATATCTATATCTATATCTATCTATATATATATATATATATATATATTAAAGGATAAACCACCATGTATGAGATGACATCTCCTCAAACTCAGAATATTATTTATCTATTTTCTCATTCATCCTCCTTTTTTCTTTGTTTTTCTAATTTCTCATTTTAATTTCCCATCAACATTGATTATTCATTATGTTTGCATTCAACACCATGACCCTTCATTTTTCCTATCTCCTCTCCATCTCCCCTATATTAAAGAAACAATATAGCTCCTCTTCATATTCTTCATCTCCCTTTCTATATATCACTCGATGTGCTAATTCTCCATTATTCTTCAAAAAAAAAATGTTTTCCAGGTAAACTTCTTCTCTTCTTCTCCATCATTTGATGTGTTTTTCATTTAACAATACCAATTATTCTTCAACAAAATTGTTTTCACATAAACTCTTTCTCTTGCTCTATATCATTTGATGCAATCTTCATTTCACAAACTTTTGTTCTTCAATATAATCGTTTCAAAACAAACTCTTTTCTCTTTCTCCATCACTTGATGCATTATTCAGTTCACAAACCGTTATTCTTTAACGAAAAATTTCAAGTTTACTTCGAGAATACTAATCCACGTATTATTCTTTTTCAACTTTTGTTGGGATTTTAAATTTATTTATTTTTACTTATATCTTCTATATTTTTCTGAAGGTTTTTTTAATGGAAACGAATGTTTGTTCTTGGCAATGATTTTAGATGGCAACAATGGTTTGAAAATTGAATCTTGAAATAATTACAATTTATGATATAAATTAACAAGTCAATGTTTAAAAGTTATTTGTATTTTTATCAGTTACTTCGGGAAGACTAATCCCAATATACACTCCTTTTGACTTTTGTTGAGATTTTATAATTCTTTTGTTATTTCCATCTTCTATATTTTTCCTTAGATTTTAAATTTAGTAATCATTTAAAATCTTATTAAAATTATTATTTTTTAATTTACATGATACTTGAATATAGTAAAATATATGTTTTTATTTACATAACAATTGAAAATATTAATAAAGTAGGTATAATTAATATAAATAAATAACTTGAGATGAAAAATTTTAGTTACACGAAAAAACCTTATTGCAATAAATATACGTAAATGAAATATTTATGATAATTGAATATAATATAACTTATCATTAATTATTAGTTACAAAGTATTCTCAGTTCTATATATTAGTGAATAATCGTTATATATTTTACACAACACTCATTATATTTTAATATTATTAAATGACTATTATCAGTTATTATTATTATTCACATAACATTATATATATATATATATATATATTATTTAGAATACTAAATGAACGGTCACTGCAATATAGTACATATATAAATTTGAATAAAGAAATTTGGATGTAACCGAATAATATGAATAATCTAGCTATATATATATATATATATATATATATATATATATATATATATATATATATATATATATATACACACACACATTGATTTGTACTATTTTCTTTAATACGCTACATACATTGATTTATACTATTTTCAAGTAAAATTAAATATGTATATCTATCTATCTATCTATATATCTATACTATATTATAAAAAAGACATAAATAACTCTTAATTACAATATTTTAAACATAAAATACAACTATTTAAAGTCAATTACCTAATTTACAATTTCACAATGCTTTCATACAACTTATATTTTATTATAAAGATGTAATTTATTTTACTTTTAGTTATGATCTGTTTATAAAAATAATGATAAATTATTTTGTTATGTTATTATATTTAAAATTATTGATAATATATTTTAATAAAAAATAAATCAAGTAGTTTATCTCATAGTGTTATCCTGTATTTAATATGTTTATTTGCAGTTAGTTATACAAATAAAAACATGGAACTTTAATAAGTTATAATTATGTTTCATTAACTTGTAATTTTGAATTTAAACTAATATATCTATACTATATTATAAAGTATTGAAGTTAAACTCTTAAAAACTAATTTTTATGCATTATAACCTAAAGTCCAAAAGTACAAATTGATTAAACATAAGTACAATTTATAAAAGTTCAATGTTTGAATTTGTGTAACTAACTGCAGATAATTACTTATTTTTATTTTATAAAATATCTAAAATTTTTAACTATTGATATAACTAACCGATAAATATAAGAAAATTCGAGATAAATCACCTTATTTTTATTTTTTATTGAAGTATGTTATCTTTTTAATTTGTAAATATAAAAAACTTAAATATAGTTATCATTTAAATTAAACATTTTTTGACCCGTAACAAAAATACTTTATTATTATTTTTTATAAAAAAACATAATTAAATTAAACTAAACTAAAATATATTTTTGTTTTAAATCTAGGTTTCTCAAAATCGTAAAATAAAATAAAAAAAAACTAACAAAAAATATGAATAATGATCGAGAGTTCGAGTTCTAGATTTATTTAGAAACCCGCTACATTGTGAGGGTACATTTCTAGTATATATTAAAGGAGAAACCACCATGTATGAGGTGACATCCTCTAAGCATCCAAATCCTATTTATCTTTTTTCTTATTTTTTTTATTTTTTATTGATGTAATTATTAGCAACATTTAATTAGTTAGACTTTACATATTATTTGGTTACAACTATTTGTTTCTTCTTAATATTACTCTAAATTTTAATTTACATAACAACTAGTGTGGGAACCGTGTGTTGCACGGTAGCGTGAATTATTTTGTTTAAGACTTAAAAATTATCTATATAAATATATATTAGTTCGTAAATAATATATATAGTGAAATTGTCTATATTCAAATGGTTTGTAAAAATTAGAAGAATCTAATTATTTAGAATTTTAATATATATATATATATATGTGTGTGTGTGTGTGTACGCACGTATGTAGAGAGAGAGAGTTTTGTTAAATAATAAAGTTATATAGCGAAATAAAATGAGTATCATTAACAATAGGCGTGCGAATGATTTATACATTGTTTGTATTCATTGATAACATTAATGAAGTTTTTTTATAGAAATTACAACATCTGAGATTTTATTAAAAAATAAATAAAACAAATGTAGATGTAAATGACATGGTAACTAATGGCATGTAATAAAAATATGTAAACAGAAAGTTAGGTTATAAGTAATATATAAAGATAATACTTGATCATTAATATAAATTACTATAGGAAATAATCCATTGTTAAAAAACCAATAATGTTTATAACTAACATGAACAAACAATATTAATTTTTTATTAGTACAAATTTCTAAGTTACAAATCATTGTAAATAAATGTTTCTAAATACAAATCAATAAATTTATTTACTATCATCAATAATTTAATTTTATATTGACACTAATTTAATATATGGGTTTTTTTATAAGTTGGATATCAATGTAAATAAATATATTGATTATAATGCAAAAGTTAAAAAATTAAATAAAAATTATTTATATATATGAATGATTGTAATTAATTTTTTAGGTTTATATATAAAAAATTAAAAGATTTAACTATTATATAAACAAATATAAAAAGTGTTAGCAATTATATATATATATATATATATATATATAAATAAAAATAGAAATAAAAGTAAAATGATTTACAAATATATAATTGTAATAAGTTATTTAAATTTTATGTTGTATGAAATGATTTTTATATATTGATTATTTAAATTTAAAAAATTAACATTTAATATATTGCAAAAAATTTAATAATAAATTACAAACAAAAAAAAAGTTTTGACAATTAATGTAATGGAAACATTTCCACGTAAAAAAAGAGATAAGTATAAACAATGACTTCTCATTAAATTTGGATTTAATAGATTTTGTTAAATGTATGTTTATGATGCTAAAAAAATGATATATTTTTCACTTGAAAAATCTATTTGATAGAGACAGAGAGAACCAAAAGCTCAAGAAAACGAAACAATGGGAAAATGAAGGGGAGGTAAGAAAAAAAAGGATAATGTTAAATGCAAACATAAATGCTAATTTAATATATGAGTTTCTTATATAAGTTGTAAATTAATGTAAATTAATGTTTTTAAATAGTAATCAATGAATATTATTTACTACCACTAATTTTTAATTTATAAAGAGATTGATTATAATCCAAAATTCAAAAAATTAAATAAAAAATATTTATATATACAAATGATTGTAATAAATTTTTTAAGTTTACATATTTTAATGTAAATTAAGAAATAAAAGTAAATGATTTATATATATATATATATATATATAATAAGTTATTTAAACTTTGTATTATATGAAATGATTTTTATATATTGATTATTTAAATTAAAAATAAAATTTTAACATTTAATGTATTGAAAATATTTAATAATAAATCAAAAACAAATAATAGTTTTAGCAATTAATGTTTTAAAAACACTTTCACATAAAATAAAATGATAGAAAAAAGATAAATATAAACGATGGTTTCTCATTAAACATGGATTTTAACTTTATGCAAATATAAGTAGAAAATATTAAAAAAAAGAGGCAAGATGAACTTTGGTGATGACACATCAAATATTGTATTACATCGTGGATTTCATCAACGAATTGTTGTTGTCATCAAACATCTGAAACAAACACGCTGCCAAAAACGAACCATCGGTTCGGTTGGAAAAAAGATTAAAATATAGAAAACATTAGTTAAAAAAAAATTAAAACTCCAACAAATTTCAGAAGGAATACATACCTGGATTAGTTTTCTCGAAGTAAACCTGGAAAAAAAAATTACCATGAAAAGGATATGTTGAAGTATAGTGAGGCTACATCCATCATTGAACCATTGTCATAAAAACTCTAAAACCGCTATAAAAAACAAACTCTTGATTCCATTGAAAAAACTTAGGAAATTTTTTAGAGACAAAAGTATTATAAAAAATAAAGAGCTTTAAAATCCCAACGAAAGTAAAATATAATGCATACTTGGATTGGTTTTCCCGAAGTAACTGAAAAAAATAACAATTTAAAAATAACATGTTGAAGTTTGTTGAGACTACATCATAGATTGTAATATTTTTCAAGAATACATCATCGAACTATTGTTGTCATCAAAACTCTAAGAGTGCTCCCAAGAACAAACAATTGGTTTCATTGGAAATAACTTAGGAAAAATATAGAATACAAAAGTAATTAAAAAAAACTTTAAAATTCACAAACATCAAAAGAAATGCATACCTGGATTAGCCTTCTCAAAGTAAATTCAAAAAACGATTTATTGAAAAATAACAGTTTATGAAATCAAAAACACATCAAGTGATAGAGAAGAAGAAGAAGAAGAAGAGATTGAATGATGGAGAACTCATGAGGAAGCAAAAGAGACGCATTGTTTTAAAAAAAGAAAGGTAGGTTTAGAAAAATTGATAGATTGGTTTGAGAGATCGATTTGATAGAGATGAGAGAACAAAAACAAACCGATGAGGAGATAGAGAGGAGATAGGAAAACAAAGAGATTGGTGTTTAATGTAAACATAAATGAATAATCAATGTTGATGAAAAATTAGAAAAAAAAATGTTTAAAGGGAAAATAAATGAGAAAAAAGAAAAATGGCTTTCTTGGCTTTAGGAGATGCCACCTCATTCATGGTGGTTTCTCCTTTAATATATAGATAGATAGATAGATAAATGGCTTTAGTATAGTGCGGAAACCGTGCGTTGCGCGGTAGCATGAGTAATTTAGGTAGTAATATGTAGATTGTCCATTTAAATAGATATATAAAGATTTAAAATACTTAACTCGTATATTGCTACATCTTATGTCTTTCATATTCCTTTTATATACATAAAGATGTTATATAAATACCTTTGTTTTGCAAAAGAAAAATTGTTATTAACCTTATCATTTTCAAAAAGAAAAACCATCTTATCGTATACCTACATTTATTTTTCAAACTAAAGATGTCTCTTTAATACGGGATAACCAAAATCACACTTTACATTAAAATTTTAAAATAGTTAACTCCCATAGAGGGGGTTGTTATGCAAAATAAAATGGGTTGTGGATAAAAGGGTTGCATCATGTAAATGAGTTGCATTTGAACGCCCTTCTTCATATAAATAAGTTTATTTTGCAAAATGAAAGTAGTTATTATTCTTATCATTTTCAAAAAGAAAAACATCATTATTTCATATACCCACATCTATTCTTCAAACTAAATATTTTTCTGTAATATGGGATAACCAAGATCACACCATGCATCAAGATTTAAAATTACTTAACTCTCATAATGTCACGTCATATGTCTTTTATCTTTATTTAATATATATATATATATATATATATATATATATATATATATATATATATATATAAAGATTTCATATAAATAGGTTTGTTTTGCAAAATAAATGTAGTCATTTAGCCAACTAACATTTTCGTTTCGAAATAAATTTTTTACCCTTTTATACTCACATTCATAATTCAAAATAAAGATTTCTCATTAATGTGGGATAGCCGAAATCACACCTACTTCAAGATTTTTAAAATACTTAAATCTTATAAGATTTTTTATTATTTTGTATACTTAACATGTTTGCAAAAAGAGCGTTAGCCAAAATTAACCAACCCGTAAGTTTTGAGGATCGACCAACTTCATGGGTTACAACAAATGCATCTCACCCCCCTTTATATACCAATCATTCATTGTCAATATTTCACCACTCAATCAATGTGGGATACACAAAACTCAACCACAATTGAAGAAATGATGAATAATCATTCCTTATAATGTCACCTCATTCTTTGTGGGTTTTACTTTAACATATATAAAGTTTTCAAAGGAATATTTTACCCGTTTATACTCACATTCATTCTTCAAAATAAAGATTTCTCATTAATGTGGGATAGTCGAAATCACACCTACTCCAAAATTTTAAAATATTTGAATCTTATAATATTTTTTTATTATTTTGTATAGTTAACATGTTTGCTAAGAGAGTGTTAGCCAAAATCAACCAACCCGTAAGTTTAGAGGATCGACCAACTTCATGAGTTTAGAGGATCAACCAATATGAGCCAACTTCATTAGTTACAACAAAAGGCATCTCAAGCCTCTTCATATACCAATCATTCATTGTCAATATTTCATCACACCATCAATGTGAAATACACAAAACTCAACGACAATTGAAGAAATGATAAATACTCATTACTTATGATATCACCTCATTCATTGTGGGTTTTACTTTAATATAAAAAGATTTTAATTGCGTGTGTTTTCACCATAATTTTACCATTTGTTTGGTTTTAATTCCAACCATGATTATATATTTTCAAAACATCCATCACACTTTTATATATCTATCATCTCCTTCCAAATTATCATCTTTTCACCAATGTGGGATGTTGAAACTCAACCTTATTTCAAGATTTGAGGAATACTCAATTCTCATTTAATTGTGTGTTTTGTGCTATAATCTTTACCATTTGATTGGTTTTGATTCCAACCATGGTTTTAGATTTCAAAAGCATCCATCACTCTTTTATATACGTGTTATATTCTTTTAAGTTATCATTTTCCCATCAATATGGGATGACGAAACTCAACCTTATTTCAAAATTTGCAGAATACTCAAACCTAGTTTAAATGTGTGTTTTGCACTGTAAATTTTACTATTTTGTTGGTTTTGCTTTAAACCATGGTTTTAGATTTCAAGAGCACCCATCACTCTTTTATATATCCATTATTTTCTTCCAAACTATCATCTTTCCACCAATGTAGGATGATGAAATTTCAAGATTTGAGGAATACTCAAACCTTATTAAAATATGTGTCTTACACTATAATTTTTACCTTTTGGTTGGTTTTGATTCCAACCATGGTTTTAGATTTTCAATGGCATCCATGACTCTTATATATACTCATTATCTTCTTCCAAATTATCATCTTTCCGCCAATATGGGATGTTGAAACTCAACCTTATTTCAAGATTTGAGGAATGCTCAATCCTCATTTAAGTGTATGTTTTGTGCTATAATCTTTACCATTTGATTGATTTTGATTCCAACCATGGTTTTAGATTTCAAAAACATTCATCACTCTTTTATATACCCGTTATCTTCTTTTAAATTATCATTTTCCCATCGATATAGGATGACGAAACTCAACCTTATTTTAAAATTTGCGGAATACTCAAACTTCATTTAAATGTATGTTTTGCACTCTAAATTTTACCATTTGGTTGGTTTTGCTTCAAACCATGGTTTTAGATTTCAATAGCATACATCACTCTTTTATATAGTTATTATTTTCTTCCAAACTATCATCTTTCCACCAATGTAGGATGATGATATTTCAAGATTTAAGGAATATTCAAACCTCAATAAAATATGTGTTTTACACTATAATTTTTACCTTTTGGTTGGTTTTGATTCCAAACATGGTTTTAGATTTCAATGGCATCCACGACTCTTATAAATACCCATCATCTTCATCCAAATTATCATCTTCCCACCAATGTGGGATGATGAAACTCAACCATATTTCAAGATTTGAGTAATACTCAAACACAATGTTACCAAGTCATTATGTTTGGTTTCTCTTTTAATATATATAAACACACACACACACACACACACACACACACACACACACACACATATATATATATATATATATATAAAGATTGATGTTAAAATCATTAAACTTTGTCAAAATCACTTTAAAATAAATGAAAATGATTAATATGAACTTAACTCAATCATTAAACTCTGGTTTAGCTATATTTAGCTAAACACCATTTCACATTATTTCAACATTAATCTACCCCTTATATATACACACATCTTCATCTTTCAATTTTCTATCTTTCAACCAATGTAGGACAACCTTAACAACATAGTGTTTCGTCTCTTCACCAAAGCCAACCTTTTTAAGCAAAAAAAATCAAAATTATGAGAACTTAGATAAGTAGAAATGAAGACCTCTCATGGTGCTACCTCATTTAATTGTTCAATTTATATATTGATGTTAAAATCATTAAACTTTGTCAAAATCATTTTAAAATAAATGAAAATGATTAATATGAACTTAACTTAATCATTAAACTTCGGTTTAACTATATTTAGCTAAACACCATTTCACATTATTTCAACATTAATCAACCCTTTATATACACATCTCATCTTTCAATGTTCTATCTTTCAACCAATGTGGGACAACCTTAACAACATAATGTTTCATCTCTTCACCAAAGACAACCTTTTTAAGTAAAAAAAAATCAAAATTATGAGAATTTAGATAAATAGAAATGAAGACATCTCATGATGCCACCTCATCACTCTTAGATTTTCTTTTTATATATATAAAGATTTGAGTAATACTCAAACACAATGTTGCCAAGTCATTATGTTTGGTTTCTCTTTTAATATATATAAACATATATATATATATATTGATATATATATATATATATATATATATATATATATATATATATATATATATATATAAAGATTGATGTTAAAATCATTAAACTTTGTCAAAATCATTTTAAAATAAATGAAAATGATTAATATGAACTTAACTTAATCATTAAACTTCGGTTTAACTATATTTAGCTAAACACCATTTCACATTATTTCAACATTAATCAATCCTTTATATACACATCTCATCTTTCAATGTTCTATCTTTCAACCAATGTGGGACAACCTTAACAACATAATGTTTCATCTCTTCACCAAAGACAACCTTTTTAAGTAAAAAAAATCAAAATTGTGAGAATTTAGATAAATAGAAATGAAGACATCTCATGGTGCCACCTCATCACTCTTAGATTTTCTTTTTATATATATAAAGATAGATTAGTGAAATATAATCAATATATTAAAAAACTCATTATATAAATGAAATTACAATCAATATTTATATTTTTATTTATATGACACTTGAATGTAATATATGTATATTTTTAATAATAAATTGATTATAATGAATATAAATAAATAAAATGAGATGACGATGAATCACGTCAATCTAATACATTTTAGTTTACATGTAAAAAACCTTACTGCAATCAATATATAAAATAACATATTTACTATGATCAATAAATATAATTAAAACTATAATCAATATAAAATAAATTAACTAGAATAACCATATATATATATATAGATATATATAATATCTATCAATCATTAGTTCATATGTTTAAAGAAAAATTGAAAGATATTAAGGTGACATCATAAGAATTAAGTATTAAGATATTGATGAATTGTAATTAAGGTTTAGATATCCCAAATTGGTGAGAGGTTGAAAGATTAGGGTATAGTGGTATGTATTAAAAAGAAGGATGAGATGTCATTTCGTCTACTCATGAGTTTTGAGTCATAAGTTTATCTTATTTGTTTGACCTTATTTTTGCAAAACAAAACTTGTTATATAAAAAGTAAAAACAAAATTTGATTATGGTTGAAGAGATATGAGTAAGAAAAAGGATAAGATGTTATTTGTCAACTCATTGGGTTTGAGTCATAAGGTTGTCTTATTTGAATGACCTGCTTTTGCAAAACAAATCTTATCATATAAAAATAAATTAAAAGTTAATTATTTGGATGACCTTATTTTTATAAAACAAATCTTATTATATGAAAATAAAAATTAAATGAATTGTGGTTGAGTTTTAGATATCTCACATTGGTGAGAGTATGGTAGATGGGAAAAGAAATATGAATATATAAACACTTGAAAAATGTCCTTGAAATCATAATCATTATCGGAATCAAAACCAAATCCAACCCAACGATAAAAAATATATTTATGAAAAAACACGGTTGAAATTAATCAAAACTAACCAAATGGTAATATCTGCTATATTTATTGTATATATATCAGAGTAAAGCATAGACAATGGTTCAGTGAGAATTTTTCAGTCACATTTATATTTTTTTCTAATTTTGATTTATTTTTAAAATCCACACACAATGATTACTAAACCTTTTATTTTTTTGCATTTCCAATTTCATTTTAGTTTCTTATAAATGGTTCAATGAGAACTTTTTAGTCACATTTATCTTTTTTATTCTTTTTTTTATTTATTTAAATCAACACAATAATTATTAAACCTTTATTTTTCTTACATTTCCAGTTTCATTTTAGTTTTCTTATAAATGAAATAGAATTCATAAATACACAAAACTATATATTATTATTTATTATGATAAAACACATTCTGAATTATTTTTGTCATTAATTGGAAACCTATTGTTTATAAACCATTAATATTTTTTTATAAATACTTTCATTATTTATAATGTTATAATAAATATAATTAAATCGGCAGATGACCGTCCTCTTTTAATTTCAAAAAGAAAAAAAAATTCATATAATGTCATCAATTATACAAACAATGCATAAATTAGGCAAATCATTTCTACCATTAATTGGCAAAAAACCTATCATGTATATATATATATATATATATATATATATATATATATATATATATAGTGGAAGGATATTTTGCAACCCTGAAAAAGGTTGCAACCCTTGCAACCCACATTTTAACCGTTGGATTCATGATCGACGGTTATTTTAATTTTATTTTTCTGTTTTTTTTAATTAAAAATATTGGGCCCCATATCTTTTGTAACCGTCGATCATGAATCCGACGGTTAAGATGTGGGTTGCAAGGTTTGCAACCTTTTTAAGGGTTGCAAATGAAACAACCCCTATATATATATATATTAAATTTCTACAATTAAATTATAATGTTTACAAATAATTTGTATACAGTTTGTTGATTATCATATTTAATAATTAACATGTATTATATGGACAATCTACATATTACTATCTGAGTTATTCACGCTACCGCACAACGCACGATTCCAACACTAGTTGATTAGAAAATAAAAAGAATTAATTAAGGAAAATAAATATCGTCACAATAAATGTATAAACAACAACAAAAACATAATAATAATAATAAAGTTGGACATTCAAAAAGGTATCAATTATAAACAAATGGGGTAAACTCCCCTCAAATGTATTTTCAATACAAATTTGTACCATGAGTTGAGCCTAAAATTGGCATTACATCCTTTACAACATATGAAACACACCATGCTCATATCAAACTCCAAAATCTATCTTTTTGGATGTAGCCCACAAAACCTACATCCATGTATAATCTTCTAAATTTCACATGACCCTTATTCCTTTATTTATTCACGAATACCGAATCAGTCTTTAGTTTTTTTTTATACTCGTAAAAGAAAGACCATATAAAAAATCTTTCTTTCAACCCGTGCAACAACCTCCATACTTCTTGGACTTTTTTGAACGAACTTCATCTTCGTCATGGTCATCTACTATAATCGAGTATAGGAAAGAGAGAGAGAGAGATGGAAGTTTACGAGAAAAAATGGTAGCTCCCAGCTGCCAAAATGATCGACCTTAGACCTCCGATGGGAGCTACGATCATCAATAGGACACCAATTACTATGAAAATCTGAAACATTCATCACACGAATCAGGCAACTCGAATAAAAAGATTGGAAATCTTTACAATAATAGTGCAAAAAATTTAAGTTATGACTTACCCAATTTATGCACCAACTTATGCTCCATCTTTTGGGCTTCTTGATCACTAGCCAAATGATGCAAGGTAGCTGCAAGTAAAAACAATGATACAAATGGGGTTGTATACCATTCTCATAGATTTTAGAGGGTTTTATAAGTTAATAACTTTGATTTTTGAGATTTTTCAAGATTGATTTTCATACTAGATAAGGTTCAACCGGGTTAAGCCAAACTAAACGAACCCGGTATATCCCAACTGAGGTGGGGTTTGGGGAGTGTAAGATGTACGCGCCCAAAGAGTGGAGCGATTGCCTTCAAGGCCCAGTTGTGAAAACTGAGAAGTGCAACGAAGAGAGAGACAAATATGACAATTAAACCGGATTAACCAACTAAATCGAATCAGGTCCGGTTGGTTTTAAAATTGTTAATTGTAACATATTTGCAAGATGGCATGATCTTTAATGGTAACTTGGTTTACTTGAAAGGAGGGACTTACATAATAGGTTGTTGGAGCCAATGCAAATCCTCCAAAGAAGCCAAGAAGACCACCAAAGAAAGGGATTGTGATTGCAATAAAAGTGGTGATAGCTGCAAATATCTCAACAGATCAAATCAAAAGAGCCTCACAAGCAAAACACATATTGTCAAGATAAATGGCATCAGAATCTTACTAACAAATGAAGTACGAACAACGAACCGAAGGCCACCACTCGGTTTAAATTTCCTTGATTTAACCAAGTAGGTTTCGATCATGTCGTACACTGGCATTGAAAAAAGCTGAAATGTTTTCGGGTCATCCCAAGAAAGAAAAAAAATGTTAGATTTTGGGAACTAATAAACAACTGATAAGATTTGTATACTATAGTCGTACTCGTACCTGATAACCGCCAATGACATGAATGATGACAAACATGTTGGCCGTGGCAATAAGCCAAGTGGGGTGTTCAAGAGTGATGAGGATGTTGTCGTCAACAATGTTTCCAAAGACATAGTATCCGACTATGGCAACAGGGAAGTAGCAAATGGCAACAATGATATACGCAACGACACAACCTAACCACATTGGACCCTTGGACGGCTTTTCAGGAGTCGAAGGGATGGTTGCTTGGATCTCCAAGACCACATTGTGACCAGCATATGCGAAAGCTACATCACCCAAAGCAGCAAACATGCCGAACATTTGACCCACAGCGGTTTTTGACCTCAAGCTGTAGTCCACACCCTCATGAGTTCCCCTATTCCAAGCAGCTACCCAAGCAATCATAGAATAGCTGCAAGTCCCCATAAATAGTTAGCGAAGTAACAGGTGGTCTACTGCCCTAAGTTAGTAATACCAAACCAAACCAAACCAAACGAACCCAATGAATCCCACACAGAGTAGGTCACCCCGAGGAGTATAGAGACCGCTTTTATGAATATCTTTGGCTTCTAAAAAGGTTTAGTAGTGGCAAGCTTAAATTAGCGACCTTATTTGGTTGCAAAATATGGTGCTTATGGGCAGAGGTCCGCCTTTCAGTGCCACAACACTGAAAGGTAAGCGACCCCTGAATCTACAAGCACCACCAAGAACGGTACTTGTCCATTCTTGCGACCCCTATTTGGGTCTCAAATGTTGTATAATTTTGTACTGAAACGAATTGGAATAAAATCATACCTCAAGGACATGACAGCGGCAGCCAAAGAAACACCGGAGATGGAACTTAAGTTGGGGAGATGAGCGAGGACAAAGTGGACGGATGAGAAAATCAAGATGAAGTAAGTTGTCCTCATAGGTCTACAATTCGGACAAATCGATTGTTGGAACTTCTGCAAAGATTTACCTCCGGTGACCATGTAGACAATGCAGGTACCGACTTCCACCACAAGCTGCTGAGGGACGACCACGTAAAGCCCAAGTCGCTCACCGAAAGCATACTGGCCTAGCTCATGGTACCGGTCAAACCTCTTTCCCGGAACCGCTTCGTGCATCTCCACCATTTGCCACAACGTGTACAATGTAATCACCCAAGACATGACCAGTACCGTGATTCCAAAGCCCCTGCATTGTTATATATAGTCTTCATAGTGAGATTTGTTCCACATAGAAAGAATAGTGGATCTTACTTGAATAGTGAGCTATATATATAGAGAGAGGGTCATTCTTTTGTAAACCAATGATTTTGTGTTAACCTTGTTAACTATATAGAGGACCCATATATATATATATAGGTTGTGTGTGTGTGTCTATCTTTCCATGATTTTTCTCTCTTAATTCTCTCCTCTCTTCATGAAATCTGTAGAAATGTTGTTGAAGGATATGTTTAGTTGTTGAACATATCTTTCTGATTAAGGATAGTGATCCTTTCACGTTCTAATCATTGATTTACTGCATCTTTTTCTTTCAATCATTCTATTTTCTAACATGCATCGTACCCAAACACTCATAAAAAATCTTAACAAATTTGGCTTCTGTCGGGATTTTTATCGAACATCTTACGTGCATCATTTTAACCAAAGAAAATCTTACCATCCCAGTTGAGATAAGGCATAAGGAAGACTGAGGACACCGGCACCAACCATGGCGGTGACATTGTGAAAGGCTGAGTACCACCACTTTGCGTTTCGGGAGGAGGTTACTGGAAGCCAGTCATCAATGGCTTTTTCCTCAGCGGTTCTTGTATCATACTTTGAATCACCACCAGATTCCATCGAAATTTGAAGTCACACCTTTCTGTGGTCAATTCAATTTCTTTGATGAAGAAGAAGAAGGAATCAACATCAAGTATAAATAGAAACCCTAGATCCATGATTTGAGTTATCTCCTTAATTTTCAAAACTAGTGTACTCTATTCGATGACACATGTAGAGAAAATTTTGGTGAATGTGAGGAAATGGAAGTTTGGCGGAAAAGCTGCTATTTCTCTGTATAACTGTAATTTAAATAATCACAACCACAAACCTAAATATGGATCATCAATTACCACTTTACCCCTATTTGGACATTTTACAATTACCAAATTACCCTTACTTTGGGATGAACATCTTTTTATAGCATCTCGACTCAAACATGAAAAAAAAAAATGAGTTTTTGTTATTTGAACTTCTCCAAGAGCTTTGCTATATTGTCATTGTAATAGATAAAACTTGAAAACTTTCGAAGTTTAGAGAAATCTCTAAATTTGATGGTGGTAGAGAGAAATAATTATTTTATTCAATCGCATCAATGAGATTGAATTTTATTTTATATTAAGTTTTTTTTAAAGTGTATTTGAATTATAATAATATAATATGTGTTAAAATCTCTAAAATAAAGAATTTGTTGGAGTTGAATGTAATTTTTTTTAGAAATTTTAACTTTTCGTTCTCTACTTTAGAAAAATTTTAAAGAATCTGTTGAAGATGCACTTAAATATTCGTTTCTTACATAATTACACTATTTTTATGTATAAAAATAATTATAAAACTTTTTTAAGTTTTTTTTGGAAGGGTGTCCTAGGTTATGCCTAAAATAATAATTCCTTGGCAAATTATGACCGTAAGACATCAACCCTGATTAAAACTCAGTTGTCACAATTGTTATGTATGTCTGGATTCGAACCCTGGGCAGATGGGATATTCCACCACATCCCGAGGGCCTTAACCAGTACGCCACAACCCTTGTGGTATCGATATATTTCAGTGCCACCTTTATTTGTACTATAGCAATTGTCTTTTTTTTTTTTCAAACTGGACAGGTTTGTAAAAAACTTGGCTATCTTTATAGCCGATCGAATAAGTTGTGAGCCCCATTAAGCTCATTAAGTTACTAACAAACAGATCTTTATCTAGTCTTGTATACACGGAATGCTATTTTGAAGCTTACACGATAACTTGACTAGAAATCCCTTCACTAACGAGTCTTGCCTCCGGTCTCGCCTCAAGTCTTGCCTCTTGTGTTCATGTTTGACAAGCCTCATAACCAAATTCTTTTGGCTCAATGCAACTATTTAATGATAATTTATGAATCATGTGCTTTCTGCTAGAAATGCAAACGGTGAACGATCAATATATCCTTAAAGGGACCATGATACATTTGTGTTATCACCTATATGGTATCTAGGGGTGTTCATTTTGTCATCCAAATAACATAACCCGTTTCTACCGCATCAGCCAAAGTGGTTTAGAACTTCAACAGTGTGGTTTACAATTTGTATGCATTATACCGTCTCGTGTTTTCTCTATTTTAAAGCAGAGTTTAGCATGGTTGATGGAGCAAATTTTTCCCAAATCTCTAAAAATTCTAAAATAGCATAGTTATTGTAAAATTTCTAAAATAGCATAGTTATTGTAAATCTTATGTAGTACCACTTTGTATCTTGAAATGGAACTTCACTACCACTTTACACGCATCAAATTAGATAAATATTGTTTTTTATGCGGTATTTTACAGTTTGAGCCATATATTTGTGATTTGGAAATATGCGGTATTTTACAGTTTGAGGCATATATTTGTGATTTGGAAAGAAACTCAACTCGCATATGATTTACGGTCTTGGCTCTAAACAACACCACAAACACCATTGTTGGTACCTATGACCAACTCGTTCACTTCTAATGTCAAAAAATAAAACCATCATGGGATGATAAAAACATATACGATACCAAGTACAAAAACACTTTTATTATCCATAACCAACCGGTAATATTAACCACTGAATGGCATACACACTAGAATCAAAGAGCCCATTTCTAAACAATCATGCTCTATTTCAGCAATGGTGTTTCTTAAAACAGGAGGAGCAGATAAACAAAAGAAACCAGCCAAGGACGGTTGGTGAAAATCTAGGCTTCAACGGATGCAATGTGGCAGATCAGGTCGATAACACGGGAGCTGCACGGGAAAAATAAGCGTTGATGAGATAGCATTCATCTTAGCAGCAAAAAATAAAATAGAGATAGGCAAAAAAGACCACATTAATCACTAATCAGTCCATAGTCAGGAACAGTCCGAGATTTTTCAGACAGGTCTGTGCCCACGTCTAGTGAATATAAACATTTTGTATACAAGAAAAGATATAAGTACCTGTATCCCCATTCGTTGTCATACCACGACACAAGCTTCACAAAGTTGTCGTTCAATGCTATTCCAGCTTTTGCGTCGAAGATGCTTGACCTAGATAGTAAATACAGAAACAAATTGATTCGTAAAACAAGTAGGAGCCAAATCCATACCTACAATTCCTTTTCGCCTTGTATTGATTACAATATAGGATTAGTTAGTTATTAATGAAATCAGCATAGGAAGTTCTCACCTGCTGTCACCAATGAAGTCTGTAGATACAAGATCATCTTCTACATATCCTAAAATACCCTTGAGCTTGCCCTCTGATTCCTCCCTGCATCACCAAAAGTTATTGTAAATTATAAATATCCAGTGTTAATATTGGTATTTCAACCGAATATGTATTCCAACACTTACTTGATGGCAGCCTTGATTTGCTCATAGGTAGCCTTCTTTTCAAGCCTTACGGTTAAGTCCACAACTGAAACATCCACGGTTGGGACACGGAAGGCCATTCCAGTTAATTTGCCATTAAGGGCTGGCAACACTTTACCAACAGCCTACATCAACATAAATCATATAAAGTATAAAATTTGAATATCAATTTGGGTCCCACAATCATCGAAAGGATACTAAGACAGTTAATTAATGGTTCTTGATTATGTGCCCAATAATGGTATCTAGATTCTAATTCATGAGTCAATCTATTTACCTTAGCAGCTCCGGTGCTGCTGGGAATGATGTTGAAAGAAGCAGCTCGTCCGCCTCTCCAGTCCTTCATTGATGGACCGTCCACAGTCTTTTGAGTGGCTGGAATATTATTCATCAGGATGTTAAATACATTTTAATTTTAGTCGATACTCGATAATATGATCGATATAAGCAACTAGAAGAAAAGCTACATACCAGTGATAGAGTGCACCGTTGTCATAAGACCTTCAACAATGCCAAACCTATCGTTAATGACCTGAAAGTTTTATAAAGTTAAATGCGTCAGATGAAGAGTTCGCATTTTAGTTGTCAAAAAAAAAAAGATTGGCTGAAATGGAGCTCAAATAACCTTGGCCAGTGGAGCAAGGCAGTTGGTAGTGCAACTAGCATTGGATACAATGTTAAGCTCAGGTTTATATTCGTTCTCATTGACACCTACAACAAACATGGGAGCATCCTTGCTAGGAGCAGAGATGACAACCTTCTTGGCACCACCCTGATCATCATACAAAACCAATCCAAGTAAGTCCATCTTTTAGTACATATAAAACCATAATAAACTGAAAGAAAAGAACCCCCCTCCTAGGGCACCTGACCCAGAGATCAATGGTACCAAAGAGCGCTATGGGTTTCTTTATTCAAACCAAAGACTTATTTAAGTGGTGTTTCTGAAAAAACTTGGGTCCCAGGGCATACTACAACAACCTACAAGTAGAGAGAAATTGGGAATGAAATCCAATTTTTACCACAATCAATGTACATTTTCTACTCTTTTGTTTCCACTTACAATCTACAATCTCGAAATAATGACCATAAAAACCAACCATACAAACAATCAAGCAAAACCCAACTGCTAAAAGTTTATAAAAACTAGATATCCAAACAAACCTTCAAATGGGCTGCAGCCTTGTCCTTGTCCGTGAAGACTCCAGTAGACTCCACCACAAAATCAGCTCCGGCTTCACCCCATGGGATGTCTTCTGGGTTCCTAAATAGCATAAAAAGATGACCAATTTATAAAATTTCCTTCATAAAAAAGATCCCCAACAGTAACTTAAATAGCCTTCTGATAGATGTTACCTGATGCCAAAAACAGTAACGGGCTTCTCACCAAAGAGAAGGGTCTTCTCATCCTTGACCTTAAGCTCGTGGTTCTTCCATTGGCCATGAACACTATCGTACTTGAACATATACGTCTGCATGTGTGATAACCGGTGAATTTTTGCAAAGGGAGACACTAACATCTACATTACTAGAGTACTGATCTGGCTTGGACTATGCCCTACTATACAAGCTTAAATGAAATTAAGGCATTATTTCGATAAAACACCTTACGAGTAGAATTCTGGTATTATTTCCCTATATAACAGAGTACAACCAGACAGACACACAGACATGTACATATATATATATATATATATATATATATATATATATATATTTACACACACACACAAGGAGACGCGTCAATTATTTGCTAACTTAAGTCAAAATCATATTAACAATACAATAATTTCAATGCTCAAGTGTTAAGGGTTAAGATTCATCAAGATCGGTAATAATTTACTTGTCCACACAGACGCAAGACTCACATTCTACACAATTCTTAGCATTTGTAAGATCCATATCGCCACACATTATATGGCTGCAAGAATTCGTTAAACAAACATACAGAGACAGAATCGCATGACATTTGCATTGCATGACTGCAAGATTCGTTACACATACTTGAAGTTATTAGTTGCATCTGAACTCAAACGATCACAACGAACACACGGAACCGTAGTTTAGTAGCATTTTGACTACAAATTTAGCCCAAATACCGACAATTAGAGGAACTAGTTACCGTTTTACAGGTAACATAGTGATAGATCACCGCATACATTGGTATATACACATAGACGAGCAGACAAAAAAAAACTCACATGCTGCATAACTTCACTGTGCGTAACATAACATACACATACATACAGATACAGAGATCGACTCGTATTTGAAGTTTTGAACTCAGCATTTGTTATTTGTATCAAGTGATCCGTATTACCAAGTGATCCAAACAACAATTTTGACTTTAATTTCACTTTGTTTTCATCTACTCATTGCAATTCTGTGCGACTCCGACACTCGTAGACACACACACACACACATACACACACAGAGAGAGAGAGAGAGAGAGAGAGAGAGAGATCGAATCGTAAATAAACCAAAGCATTTGCAGCATAAGCAAAAACAAATCACAGATGATGAAGTTACCATGTAGTCAGTGGTGATGAAAGGATCGTTAACAGCAACAAGTTCAACATCATCTCTCTGAAGAGCAACTCTAGCAACTAGACGACCGATTCTTCCGAATCCTACCACACAGAAAGCAGAACAAATCAATCAAAGCAACAAAGCCAAAACACAGATCAAAGTATATCCAATCAAACAAACAAACAAAAAAGTACCATTGATTCCGATCTTAATCTTCTTATCAGATCCTGCACAATCAAACATAAGAAAATTTGAGCACAAATATCAAACAAATCAACTGTAAAAGAGATATGATACAAGAAATTACCCATGGCGATTGGACAGTGTTTTGGAGACAGAGAGATGGGAGTTGGTGGAAATGAATATGGTTTGCGAGGATAAAGGGTGCAATTTATAGAGGATCGGCGGATGAGCCGAAATCGGTGGGTCACGTGATAGGTGGTTTTTAAAATTACTTTCTTGGAGAAAAAGAAAGGAGATGGTAAATGAATATTAATAATAACTTCGAGATCGAGCCGCTGGTAATTTATCAAACCCATGAGCCGGTTTATTCCTAGAATCAATGAAAAATCAAACCACACATATCGGTATTTTCAAGATTTTAACATATCTATACTATATAATTAAAAGAGGAAATTGTATCAAAATGAAACCAACTTTCATCTAATTCTTATTTTGGGGAACCAACTTTTAAAATCGTCATTTAAGGGTCTAGACCAAGCTTTTTGTTTATTTAAGGGACTGGTTAACTTGTTGATCTACTAATGATGACATCACCCCATTTTTTTGCCAAATAAGATTTCACGTCATTATTTTAAATTATAAAAATAAATCTACAATGATGACATGACACCTAATTTTTTATTTAAAAAATAATTATTTCACATCTCATTTTTTATTTTAATATCTCGTTTTTTATTTCAATTAAAATTAATTTAATAAGAAAAATCTAACAAAAATTGTTTTTGATTCCACATATCTCGTAAAGATTTTTTTTCAAATTTTTTTCACAAATTAAATTAAAATTTGTTTCTTGTCAATGCAAAAAAAAAAAACTTTGACAAATATCAAATTAAACCAACACATCCATATCAATTTTAAATTTTAAATCGACTTTGGCAACCAAAATGTAATAAAGTCGATTAGAATAAAATCGATAACAAAACATGGATGAACCAAAATAAAAGTTCATAACATTCAAATTGTTAAGATTAGAATAAAGTCGATAACAAAACATGGATGAATTAGAAAATTGGAGGAAAATCTTCATTATTTGATGGCGTCTTGTGGAACTGATCGAACTTCATCAGGAATAGTTGGTATACCCATCTTAGAATTAACACGTGAACTCTGCAAAATAAACATTTTTTAGTTACAATATTCGATTTTATATATATATATATATATATATATATATATATAAACACAACGTGAACCCAATTATTATACTTACCCCTATAATAGAATCCTGTGAACCGATACCTCTTGAACCCTTCCTCTTATAATAACTAAATTTTCCTCTTGTGTATTGTTTTTTCTTGGCCTACCAATTGGATTTTTTGGTCGAATCGGAGCATCTTTCTTTTGATTTTTACAACTCCTTGAATTGTGTCCAACCTCCAAACAATTTCTGCAAGTCATCTTCCGCCCTGATTTGGCTACAACTTCATGGTCGTATGCACTTCTTCTACTTTGACTACCCCCTTCACTTGCATCTTTCCTTCTGGCTATTGTAGGTCTGTCGGGCATACGTCTGGATTTTGGGGGGAAAAGCTTGGCAAAATGTGTCCTTGGCCAAAGTTTGATCCCATTTAAAGGGTTTATCCTACAATTATATGTGTTAGTGAAATTTATCGTTGAGAACAAGGGAGACACAAACTTAGTTGGATCTTCGTGAATGAAGTATATCGCTGCAACAGCATGCGGGCAAGGAATTCTGGAAACTTGCCAACTCCTACAAGTGCATGTTCTGGATTGAGTGTCGACAACAAAGCCTTCTAGTCCTTGTCTTACTTCGAAAAGATTCCCACCATTAGGAGCAACACGCCAAAATCTGCAAATATATTAGGTAACCATAATGTAAAATTTATAAATAAATTACCTTATATGCATAAAACACATTAATCATCAACATACCGCATTAACTCTTTATTTTTTTTAACTTTCTTTCTTATATTTGGACAAATTTCACCATCCCACTTGCATGCTTTGTTGCTCATCCTAACCACTCTTTCCATCACAAGAGCTCTAATCTCCTCGAGCATAGTTATTATAGGCTTTCTCTTAGATGAGACAGTCAAAGAGTTAAAACACTCACTTGCTCCGTTTTCTACAGTATCACATGATGTGTCAGTCTTGAAGAAAGCCCTTGACCATGTCGCCTGTTGCCTTTCCATCAAATGGTCGTAAGCATGTTGAGACAAGCTTTTAATTTCTTGCATAATTCCTTCAAATTCTTGTGGTGTTCCCGACTTAGAATAAGATAGCATCAATTGGGTTCCAGGAAACTACCTCATAATCCCAGAAAGAATAGAAAGAATGATGTGTCTGATTGTAACACCCTGAATTATGGTAATAACAACTTATTTAAAATTTTCTAAATACATCAATAAATATATGGAAACGATTCATTCTATACAAAAGTCTATGATAAGGACGGGTGCTACTAAAACCCCATAATAGTTACTATCTCCAACGATGCGGAAGACTTCATCAACTACTTACATTTGCACAAAGCTAGGGCTCTACTCTTCATAACTGATAGAATCAACACCCAACAGAACCTGATGCACATGCCGACAAAATAAAAAAGGTTAGGCTTAACGCCTAGTGAGCTCAAAAGTTTACAACATATAAAAATTAACCGTTTAAAAGAAGAAATGCGGTTAAAATCATAATCTTTCAATTCGTTATGTCTTATATACGGAAACGACTCATTTTTCCAATGATATGCAATTTAGGCCAAGAACACCAATTTAAACGTTTTTCAATCTAAACTTCTTCAAGGACGAAGATACCAAAATGAACCTCCCATTCATAAATTTGGTTTAACACAAAACTCACTCAAAACGTGGATAGAAATTGAACTCTCCATTTATGAATATACGGTTAAAACTTTATATCCCAAAACACCCAAAACACGGGTGGGGCATAATACTCAACCCATAAACCAAGGATAAAACCCAAATATACAAACGCCACCGAAAACTTGGATAATAAAACTCAATACCCAAAAACAACACCTTTCGGTGACGGGGGATACCCGAATTCCATCGAAAGTGACGGACACACAAAGTTAAACCACTTATCAATGTTATATGAGCATCACTTAGGGATAAAACACTCGTTAGCATCAACCTTTCCGGGTCTATAGCTAACAAACCAACAAGCTCAACAACTCCATGTATTTTGCGTGGATAATCACCAAGTTCAACAACTCCATGTCTGTACCTTGGGAATCTTTATGCACTCATCAAGTTCAACCCCTCCAGGTCTTTACCTTGGAATCCCAAAACATCCCAGTTAAGCTCGTTCACAAGAAAGTTGCAATTATTGATCATAAGATCTCATGCCAATTTCAAGTTACAATACGGGGATAAAGTCCCCAACTAAACCAACCGACTGACTCATATGCCTATGGATCCAATGCATTACAGTCTAAAATGTTACATGACTCAAACGAATGGACTAACGCATTCAAAACATGTAACTCTCAAATAAGATGCAACTAAGTACACCATACGTCCAAGGCTCCTCAACGAGCTACCCATAACCGAACAATTGTTCCAAAGACTCCACCGAGTACGAATCAAGCCCAAGAGGCTAAAATAGACATTTGGCTAAAACATGCTAGCCAAAATAGTTATATAAACCAAAATACGCACTTTCCCAAAATCTTTAATTCTCAATTTACCATTGGCCTTCGGCCCCAAACCCCAAAAAGGTTTTCCATTTCTAAAATGTTCCCCATAGCCGGGAATGACCCAAACCCAAAGGACTCACGTATTCGTACCTTTCAAAACATCCCATTTCATGAACGATGCATAAAGCCCGACGGACACTTAAAAGTGCATTTTTGACCAAATACTTATTTATGCGATAATTCGTCAAAACTCGTTCATTTATGACACATTTAACGAAATGCCCAAAAATCACAAAGATGTGTGTTACATAAGTTTATAAAGTTAAATATACCAAATAACCAAAACATATCAGCAGTTAACAATTTTAATGTAAAACATAAATACTTTAAAATAAGCATTTTGGCATTTACACCGTTTTCACAAATCAACTTGAACTCACCTTGCTAGATTTAGGCTAAATCTAGATTTTACCCCACTTTGAGCTCCTTTGAAGAAACTTGAATCTTCAAGCAAAACTTCCAAAAACCTAGATCCATAAGTTTCCAACCATCAAAACATATAAACAATCACTTAGAATCATTCCCCAAACATAAATACCAAAATCCCCAAAAGAGATCAAAACCCTAATTTCTCCAAAACCAACAAATCCGAGATTGGAGATATCCAACCTTAAGAAACCACCAACGGAGCATTTATAACCTTATTACAAGAAAACTTCACCTTGAAGGCAAAGAGGCTTCCGAGAACACCCAATCCAACACTTCAACCCGAACTCCCGACCGTTGCACTTGACGAGGAAGATGAAGATGGAGGTTTTGTGGTTCAAGGTTCCAACTAGTTAGATGGTGAAGAAACATGTGGTTTGAGGAGGAAAAACCCCCAAAATAGGTTTGGGTTCGGTTTTGGTGTTTGGGAGAGAAAAGGGAAGGAGATAGAAGTGAGAGTGAGGGAAATGGTTGCGAATCGCGACTCTTAAAAGACCCTGGGGCCGACCGCGATTGTGCCCAGCGATTGTGCCAGGGCACTATCGCCCAAAACGTACCGCGGGCACACCCCCGCTGGCGATTGTGCCCAGGGCACTATCGCCAGGGCATTATCGCCCAGAGTGTACCGATGCTCGTTTCTTCCCATTTTCCGCACAGACCGCTCATGACGCGATAAGGCTTAATAGGTAAGATATAAGGGATGAAATTCTACGATAAGAAACAAGAATTTCTCAAAAGGGTTGGTTTTCACAGACAGGAATTTACGAGTGTTACACTGATGTTTCTTTATACCTATATGATGTGTTGCAATATCAATTTCAAACCAAAGTATGATTAGTATAGAAAGAATTTGGTCCGTGGGATTAGGGGTTCCAAATCCCAGAAAAAACACAGGCGGACGACGAGAGGAGTTCTTACCAACAAAAAAGAAAACAATATGATTATTTGGTTTCTTTTGTTTGCTATGGCGGACGTTAGTTCCTTTTATTACATTCATTGACCATCGTAAAACAGAAGGGGATGGAGAAGGGAGTATTGATTATGGAAACCTGATGAGTGATTGCCGAAGATGGAGCGGCTGTCGGAGATGGAGCGCCGACGGGAGACGCAACGTCGATCGGAGAGGAGTGACGACATAATGCTTGAGCGCAGACGACAGAAGGAGAACGGTAAGAGATGGGGCTAGGGTTGCGATGGAGGAAGGAGAACTGTAGGTAGTGGTGTTAGCGGTCCAGTTTGGGTGGTTTAACCCCTCAAACCACAAACCAAACCACTAGTGGCGGTTTGTTGATTTTTCAAACCGAGCGGTTTGATATCAAGTGCCCAGACCGGTTTGAAAAGCTATTAAAATTAAATGTTACATTTACCACTCTTACAATTAATTATTTAATTTACTTTATATCCCTTGTTTTTTTATTTTTCATTTTACACATTTATCATTTTAACACAAATAATCGTATATAAACAAAAATGCAATGAAAAAATACGTTTTTACAAATTATACCATTATAATCGTCTCGTCAATACCTTCAAAACGAGCCCAATATTGAATACTTTTTAATTTAACCGTACTATTAAATATCAAGAATATCTACGAATTAAATTGTTTTATATAAAAAATTCTAAAACGGTTATTGTACAATCTTTTGTACAATAACATTTACCACCCTTACAATGTTACATTTATCACCCTTACAATTACTTATTTAATTTACTTTATGTAACGTCCTAAATTTCAGAGTAAATTAAAACTTCTCCAAATGGGCAACATGACATTTGTATTGATATAAACCTCCAAAAAGAGTATCAGTCTATGAGACTTTACAACAAAACCTGTACTGATATAGGGTTTATCAACAAACTAATCTAAATATAACTATCTAGATTACATCAGTTGACGATTCAAAATTCATCAAAAGGATGGGACTTAACAGATGCCCAACTATCAATACTTAGTCATCTCAAAATGCCTCGAGACCAAGTCCGTCTCTCAACCCTTGGCAACCCCCGCTAAGGGAAACCTGTTATACATATCATTTGAGAAAAAGTGTTAGGCTTAAAGCCTAGTGAAAACATACAGTTTATCAATATCAAGAGACATAAATATGTTCGTCCAAACGGAAACCTTTTCAAATGAGCGTTTCCAAAATAACGGTTGGTAAAAATAAAATTCATTAAAACAAGGTCATAAACCTTCTTTCCAGAACCTCACAATTTAATGCACATGTAGTTCTTCGTTTTGGTTACTATATAGAACCTCACAACTTAATGCACATGTAGTTCTATATTTTGTTAACGGCCAGAACCTCACAATTTAATGCGCATGTAGTTCTATAATTGTTAACGGCCAGAACCTCACAATTTAATGCACATGTAGTTCCATATTTACATTACTTGGTAACCTCAAATAATGAAATATAAGTCGACTCAAAACTTAGGGATCCGCTAGTAATGGTACAAACTTGTCACAACAATTTATGTGACCAACCATAGATAGTCATATGGTATAAACACATTTTATAAGCAAAATGTCATTTCCAGTTCAACTTCTGGTAAGAATGAAAATCATCAAAATGAGTTCATAAACATTCTTTCACATGTCCACATAATGTGTAAGTAAAACATCATTTTACTTCAAATAATATAGAATCCATCATAAAATGATCGGAACCCTAAAATCTCCCAAAAGTTAACTTATATCCAAAAATGTATAAATCTTAAATCTGAAATCATGGAGATACATAGGAGTTCAAAATGTAACCCTTTGACATGTATAAAGTTTTAGAAAGGTAGTAGGAACTCACCCAATAGGTTTATATGAAAAACCCGAAGAACCAGATATCGACCCTTTAGACAAGACGAAGCTTTCTACACCGGAACCTCGGATCAAACACTTGATATATAATATCAACTCTAGAGAGAGAGAGAGAATGATTTTTAGAGAGAGAGAAGAGAGAGAATGAGAGATTTCAGAATGAACTCAAATGAGATATTTTGGGTTTTAAAACCCTTAAGTCGGTCCAGGCACTGTCGCGGGTTATGCCGCGACTTCAAGTCGCGGTGCAACTCGCGAAATGCCCAATAACTCAACCCAACAGTGAACGTTGCGGGTTATGCCGCGACTACTACTCCTCATGCAACTCGCGGCATACCAAAACCATAATACAACAGTGAACATCGCGACTTATGCCGCGACTCTAAGTCGCGAGCAAGTCGCGGAACTTACTGGAACTTCACAATTCACCGAAACCATAAACTCGTACGTTATACTGAATACGATGATAACGATTATAAGTTAAACACGAGATTAACAAAGATATAAATGTATTGAAAATCCGGGGTGTTACAATCCTCCCCAACTTGGGAATGATTTCGTCCCCGAAATCTTCACTTATACAAAAAGGTAAGGATATCTTCGCTTCATATCCTCTTCGGATTCCCACGTCACATTTGCTCCCCGGTGATGCTTCCCCTGCACCTTGACCAACGTGACTTCTTTGTGACGCAATTTCTTAGATTTTCTCTCCAAGATAGCGTCAGGTTCTTCCACACAACGGTTACCCTCGTCAACTGTCAATTCGGAGAGAGGAATTACGCTTTCCTCTTCCGCCAAACATTTTCGAAGGTAACAAATATGAAACGTGTTGTGGATTCTGCTTAACCCTGGCGGTAGTTCCAATTGGTAAGCTTGCAAACCTACCCGTTTGAGCACTTTGAAAGGTCCGAGGAAACGGGGACTCAGCTTCCCACGCTTTTCGAACCGTATAATACCCTTCCACGGCGATACCTTAAGCAACACACGATCGCCCACTTGGAATTCCATCGGCCGCTTCTTCTTATCGGCATAACTCTTCTGCCGATTCTGCGCCGCTTTCAATCTCTCACGTATACATTTGACCTTATCGGCCGTCTCTTGCACGATTTCAGGTCCAGCGAACTGCTTTTCTCCCGCTTCAAGCCAACACACGGGAGTTCGGCACTTTCGTCCGTACAATGCTTCAAAAGGTGCCATTCCAATACTCGAATGGTAACTATTGTTGTAAGCAAACTCTACTAAAGGTAGGTGAGAGTCCCAGTTACCCCCGAAGTCGATGACACAAGACCTCAACATGTCTTCCAACGTCTGGATCGTTCTCTCGCTTTGCCCGTCGGTTTGTGGATGGTAAGCCGTACTCAACTTAACTCGAGTACCAAGCTCTTTTTGAAACCCCTCCCAAAAGTTCGAAGTAAACCGACTGTCGCGATCCGACACGATCGACAATGGAATGCCGTGTCTCGAGACTACTTCATCGATGTACAATTTTGCTAGCTTATCCATCGGTAATGTCTCGCGCATGGCCAAGAAGTGAGCGCTCTTCGTCAATCTATCAACTATCACCCAAATGGTATCGTGACCTCGAAGAGTTTTTGGTAACTTTGTCACGAAGTCCATGGTGATATGCTCCCATTTCCACTCGGGAATCTCTAAAGACTGCAGACTCCCATACGGTCGTTGATGTTCGGCCTTAACTTGCGAGCACGTAACGCAACGCTCCACATAACGCGCCACGTCAAGTTTCATTACCGGCCACCAATAATGTAACTTCAAGTCCCTGTACATCTTCGTACTTCCCGGATGAATGGAATATTTGGACTTGTGAGCATCTTCAAGCAAAAAATCACGGTTACCACCAACTTTGGGAACCCATACACGACCGTTGAACAGTTTTACCCCACGGCTGTCTTCCGTTAGGAGTAAACGCTGCTTCGTCATGACTTCCTCTTTAAGATTCTCTTCCAACAACGCTTCAACTTGCGACGTCTTGATCTTTTCAATAAGACTAGACACTAGCTCAATTCTCGAATGGGTAGCCCGAATACAACCGCTATAGTCCTTCCGACTTAACGCATCGGCTACCACGTTTGCCTTACCAGGATGGTAAAGCAACTCGCAATCGTAATCTTTAAGTAACTCGAGCCACCGTCGTTGTCTCATATTCAACTCCTTTTGATCAAAAACATACTTTAGACTCTTGTGGTCAGTATAGAGTGTACATTTGGTGCCATAGAGGTAATGTCGCCAAAGTTTCAGGGCGAACACCACCGCTGCTAACTCCAAATCGTGGGTAGGATAGTTCTTTTCGTGTATCTTAAGCTGCCTCGAGGCGTAAGCGATTACTTTGCCCCGCTGCATCAACACACAACCTAAACCCATCTTCGAAGTGTCGCTATAGACCACAAAGTCTTCTGACCCTTCAGGTAATGATAAGATCGGAGCTTCACATAACTTCTTTTGAAGGACACGGAAAGCCTTCTCTTGCTTTTCAGTCCACACAAACTTCACGTTCTTTCGAGTCAAAACTGTCAATGATGATGCGATCTTTGAAAAGTCTTGAATGAATCTCCGGTAATAACCCGCCAGACCCAAGAAACTTCGGATCTCGGACGGACTCTTGGGAGGTTCTCAGTTCATCATCGCTTCAATCTTGGAAGGATCCACTTTCACTCCGTCCCGAGTGACAACGTGACCCAGAAGCTGTACTTCTTCAAGCCAGAATTCACATTTGGAAAACTTGGCGTACAATCTTTCTTTTCTCAACACCTCGAGAACTTCGCGAAGGTGTTGTTCGTGCTCCAACTTGCTTTTAGAGTACACGAGTATGTCATCAATGAATACAATGACCGACTTGTCGAGGAACGGTCGGCACACCCTATTCATCAAGTCCATAAATATCGTCGGTGCGTTCGTTAGACCAAAAGGCATTACGAGAAACTCGTAATGGCCGTAACGCGTTCTGAAAGCTGTCTTCGAAACATCTTCTTCTTTTACTTTCACTTGATGATAACCTGAACGTAAGTCAATTTTGGAAAAACATCCCGCTCCTTGAAGTTGATCGAACAAGTCGTCTATTCTCGGAAGCGGATATTTGTTCTTCACGGTTGCTTTGTTCAATTCACGATAATCGATGCACATTCTCATCGTTCCATATTTCTTCTTGACGAACAGGACCGGAGCTCCCCAAGGTGACGAGCTTGGTCTGATGAAACCCTTCTCCAAAAGTTCTTGGAGTTGTGCCATCATCTCTTGCATCTCTGACGGCGCTAGTCGATAAGGAGCTCTAGCGATAGGAGCTGCTCCTGGCACAAGATCAATTCGAAATTCTACTCGACGATCAGGTGGTAATCCAGGCAAGTTGTCAGGAAAGACGCCTGGATACTCGCGCACAATCTTCACGTCGACCAACTTTGACTTTTCTAACTTGGTGTCGATCACGTAGGCTAGGAAAGATGAACATCCTTTTACTAAGCACTTGCGTGCCTTAGCCATCGTGATTATTGCCACATCACCTTTTCTTTTCTCCCCATAGATCATGACGACTTCGCCACAGGGATTGGGAAGTCGAATTAACTTTTTAGAACACATGATCTCGGCATGATTGTTCGCTAACCAATCCATACCGACTACCACATCGAAACCTCCGATTAACATTGGCAGTAAATCAATCGAGAATTCTCTCCCTTCGATTCCGAGAGTACACTTCTTCAGAACATTACGGATCAGAACTTGACTACCATCAGCTATCTCTACTACTAATGCATCCTCAAGACTAGTAGTGGTCATAACAATCTTTTGACGGAACAACTCAGATATGAAAGAGAAACTGGCACCCGTATCGAATAAAACACGAGCAGGTACAGAGTTTATAAGAAATGTACCTGATACCACATCAGCGGATGCCTTGGCCTCTTCAGCCGTCATCTGAAATGCTCGACCCGGAACCCTAGGAGGGTTCTCCCTTTTTGCCGTCGCGCTACTCGACACAAGCTTTGGGCAATCTCTTTTTACGTGCCCCCGTGTCTTGCACTCATAGCAGACAATTCCTCTGATCGGACAGTCACGGGTGACGTGATCAGACTTTCCACACTTATAACAAGACTGAGAAGGGGTATTACAGTTACCTTGGTGCTTGGTTCGGCATTTTTGACACCATCTAGCTTCCTGTTGACTGCTGAAGCTTCGATTTCCGACAAAAGGTCGGGATCTCCTGGGATGAGCAGAATTGCTCTCCCACTTTCTCTTTTCAGTAACTACCACCGCCTTTTCTGGTTTACTCTTCGCGTAAACCTCTTCCATAAACTGCGCTTCCTCAATGGTTTCCCGAAGGTTAGAGGCCTTCGAGTTTCAGACCATAGTCATCATGTCCGACGGTAAACCTTTCAGATAGGCCTTAATTTTCTCTTTCTCAGTGGAGGCCACATGCCCCACTAACCCCAGCTTGTCCATGAATTGACGGGTATACTCCCTCACCGTCAAATTCCCTTTTACGAGAGTTCGAAATTCTGCCTCGATCCGATCCATAGCCATCTCATTACAATACTCCTCCAGCAGTTTTACCTTGAACTCGCCCCAAGTTAGTTGGGCCAGAACGGTAGGAGAGAGAGTAGATTGGATTACATTCCACCATGTCAGTGCGGTATCCCTGAGCAGTTGTGTACCGAATCTCACCCGCTGGTCATCACCACACTCGGATGAACCGAAAGTCTGTTCGACCGCTCGGATCCACTTGATACATGCAATCGGGTCTTCGGAACCCGAAAACTCTAGTGGTCTACATCCCAGAAAGGATTTGTAGGAACAACTCTTCCCATCCTTCGATGTACCAATGACCCTATGCTCTTCAGATCTGACTCTGTTCTCGACACATCCAGAGCCAACTACCACATTTTCTGCCACAACCTCAAGCCTCTTGGAGCTCGGATCTCGATCCTCTAACATCTTCAGGAAAGTCTCTTGTTGTTTCTCCATGGCCGACGTCACCATTTGCATGACACTGGCCATCATATCAGCTTGAGGATTTGCCACTGAAACAACGGGATTTATGGACGCCAACTCCACTCTTGGCTCTGGCTCTACTCCCTCGGTGAATATTGGTGGCATGCCCGGAGGAACGACTGCGGACGTTCTTACCACGGGATTAGGCTCACGCGAACTAACATCGCGTAGATCTCCGTCACCCAACGGACGACCACGAGTATTCACCATACTAACGGATGATTGCTACACAAGCATGAGAAAGAGTAAAAGGTTGCTTCTCAGGATAACACACAACGTACTATCACGTTATCAATTGTCACAGTAATGGAATTTCAAGCATAGTTACGTATAAATATTCTCATAATAACATTAGCTAAGTGGAATTATGAATATACAATACATAAAAGTTCTTGTCACCATTGCCACAACATTCGACAACTACAATTTTCGTCGACTCCCAGACTAACTCGTCTTAGAAGTTCTATCCAAACTCACAAATCAATACTTAACACACTCAGTCTAAGTCTAGACATCTTACATTCATGCCTAGATCACTTAAACTAGCGCTCTGATACCAACTTGTAACGTCCTAAATTTCAGAGTAAATTAAAACTTCTCCAAATGGACAACATGACATTTGTATTGATATAAACCTCCAAAAAGAGTATCAGTCTATGAGACTTTACAACAAAACCTGTACTGATGTAGGGTTTATCAACAAACTAATCTAAATATAACTATCTAGATTACATCAGTTGACGATTCAAAATTCACCAAAAGGATGGGACTTAACAGATGCCCAACTATCAATACTTAGTCATCTCAAAATGCCTCGAGACCAAGTCCGTCTCTCAACCCTTGGCAACCCCCGCTAAGGGAAACCTGTTATACATATCATTTGAGAAAAAGTGTTAGGCTTAAAGCCTAGTGAAAACATACAGTTTATCAATATCAAGAGACATAAATATGTTCGTCCAAACGGAAACCTTTTCAAATGAGCGTTTCCAAAATAACGGTTGGTAAAAATAAAATTCATTAAAACAAGGTCATAAACCTTCTTTCCAGAACCTCACAATTTAATGCACATGTAGTTCTTCGTTTTGGTTACTATATAGAACCTCACAATTTAATGCACATGTAGTTCTATATTTTGTTAACGGCTAGAACCTCACAATTTAATGCACATGTAGTTCTATAATTGTTAACGGCCAGAACCTCACAATTTAATGCACATGTAGTTCCATATTTACATTACTTGGTAACCTCAAATAATGAAATATAAGTCGACTCAAAACTTAGGGATCCGCTAGTAATGGTACAAACTTGTCACAACAATTTATGTGACCAACCATAGATAGTCATATGGTATAAACACATTTTATAAGCAAAATGTCATTTCCAGTTCAACTTCTGGTAAGAATGAAAATCATCAAAATGAGTTCATAAACATTCTTTCACATGTCCACATAATGTGTAAGTAAAACATCATTTTACTTCAAATAATATAGAATCCATCATAAAATGATCGGAACCCTAAAATCTCCCAAAAGTTAACTTATATCCAAAAATGTATAAATCTTAAATCTGAAATCATGGAGATACATAGGAGTTCAAAATGTAACCCTTTGACATGTATAAAGTTTTAGAAAGGTAGTAGGAACTCACCCAATAGGTTTATATGAAAAACCCGAAGAACCAGATATCGACCCTTTAGACAAGACGAAGCTTTCTACACCGGAACCTCGGATCAAACACTTGATATATAATATCAACTCTAGAGAGAGAGAGAGAATGATTTTTAGAGAGAGAGAAGAGAGAGAATGAGAGATTTCAGAATGAACTCAAATGAGATATTTTGGGTTTTAAAACCCTTAAGTCGGTCCAGGCACTGTCGCGGGTTATGCCGCGACTTCAAGTCGCGGTGCAACTCGCGAAATGCCCAATAACTCAACCCAACAGTGAACGTTGCGGGTTATGCCGCGACTACTACTCCTCATGCAACTCGCGACATACCAAAACCATAATACAACAGTGAACATCGCGACTTATGCCGCGACTCTAAGTCGCGAGCAAGTCGCGGAACTTACTGGAACTTCACAATTCACCGAAACCATAAACTCGTACGTTATACTGAATACGATGATAACGATTATGAGTTAAACACGAGATTAACAAAGATATAAATGTATTGAAAATCCGGGGTGTTACACTTTATATCCCTTACTTTTTTATTTTTTATTTTACTCCATTATTATATTAACACGAATAATCGTATATGAACAAAAATGCAATGGAAAAATACGTTTTCTTTTTTAGAAATTATACCATTATAATCGTCTCATCAATACCTTCAAAACGAGCCAATATTGAATATTCTTTTAATTTAACCGTAATATAAAATGGTTATTTTTAAAATTCAATGTTATATTTACCACCCTTATAATTAATAATTTAATTTATTTTATATCTCTTGTTTTTTCATTTTTTATTTTACACCCTTATCATATTAACACAAATAATCGTATATGAACAAAAATGCAATGAAAAAATAAGTTTCTTTTTTTACAAATTATACCATTATAATCGTCTCATCAATACCTTCAAAATGAGCTCAATATTGAATATTCTTTTAATTTAACCGTACTATAAAATATAATGAACATCTACGAATTAATTTGCTTTCTATCCATACGTTTTATTTTTTTCAGCGTTAGCATATTAAAAATACATAATCGTAGACAACTAAAATATATTAAAAATACGTTTCATTATTATTATAAATTATATTATTATAATTTTTTGTCAATAATTTTAATATAAACTAATTATTGAATAATTTTATGTCTACCATAAATGTGTAACATTATATATATACTTTATATATCTATATCTATATCTATATCTATACTATTATATTAAAATTGTAAAACGGTTATTTTGAAGATTCAATATTACATTTAACATTGTTGGGTCGTTGACCAACATCTTCCTAAATCGAAACGTGGCACTGGCTGCTACGCTATAAGAAAATAAAGTTGTATCTTCTCCACCAACAATTGATTTTGGCGTAGTGGTAAGCGCTTGATCCTAACATGTGGTATCAGAGCAGGTCACGGGTTCGAATCCCATGGAGTGCATTTAAATGTCAAAGGCATGTTGTACAGCCATTGACTTCTAGCAAAGATCTTGTTAGTGCTGGCAGATGTTAGGGGGGGATTGTTGGGTCATTGACCAACATCTTCCTAAATCGAAACGTGGCACTGGTTGTTACGCTATAAGAAAATAAAGTTGCGCATTCTCCACTAGCAATTGCTTTTGGCGTAGTGGTAAGCGCTTGATCCTAACAAATACCCTTACAATTAGTTATTTAATTTAATTTATATACCTTGCCTTTTCATTTTTCATTTCTCACCATTATCATGTAAACACAAATAATCGTATATAAACAAAATGCAATGAAACAATATGTTTCTTTTTTACAAATTATACCATTATAATTGTCTCGTCATACCTTCAAAACGAGCCCAATATTGAATATTTTTTAATTTAACCGTACTATTAAATATCATGAATATCTACAAATTAATTGTTTTCTATCCATAAGTTTTTTTTTCATAACATATTAAAAATACATAATCGTAGATCAACTGAAATATATTAAAAATACGTTTCATTTTTAATATAAATTATATCATTATAATTTTTTCATCAATAGTTTTAATATAACTTAATTATTGAATCTTTTTGGGTTTTATCTCTACTATATTATTAAAATTATAATACGGTTAATTAGTTTTTTGGAAAGTTTTGAAAGCCAAAATTTTAGCTTCACTTTTCTTCTAAGTTAATTTAGCACTCTTATAATAGTTATTTAATTTACTTTATATGTGGTTTTTCATTTTTCATTTTACACTTTTATCATGTTAACACAAATAATCATATATGAACAAAAATGCAATGAAAATATATGTTTCCTTTTTACAAGTTATACCATTATAATCGTCTCGTCGATACTTTTAAAACGAGTCAAATATTGAATATTTTTTAATTTAATCGTACTATTAAATATCATAAATATCTACGAATTAATTTGTTTTCTATCACTACGCTTTATTTTTTTTTCATTTTTAGCATATTAAAAACACATAATCATAGACCAACTAAAATATTAAAAAAAAACGCATTTCATTTTTTTTTATAAATTACACCACTATTATTTGTTCGTCAATATTTTCAAATAAGTTTATTTTTTACTATTTATTGATTTAGTACTATTATAAAATAGAATAAAGACGTATCAATTTTACTATATATATATATATATATATAGAAGATAGCATACCGATATATATTTGTAACGGTTATTGTAGGAAAAAAAACGAGGTATACAAATCTATATTAGATTTTTTATTGAATTAATTAAAAATTTATAATCAGATAAATTATAAAGGTATACAACTTACATCAATAGGGACAAAAATAAAACAAAAATGAAATATGATTGAAAATACATAACAAATTAATTCAGAGTTAATGCGTGATTCACATATAAGTGCACCAAACGACTCATACACCGTGTTTTCATGACTAAAATATCGTTAAGGACGAAGAATACAAACTTAAAATAAAACGTTGTTGTCATTTTGATTTCGAGATGTTTCGCGAGCGGATACATACCTTTGTCAATTGTTTCTTCGATTTCACGATTTTTAACGCCACATCGTGCGCGGGTATATGCCTAGTAATTTTTTAAAAATAGAGAATTAGCCCAACAACATTTAATATACTAGGTTCGACCCCGTGTATTACATGGGGTAATTTTAAAAATTAAATCATGCCAGAAAACTTATTTTACAGATATGAATGATCATCAAAAGTACGATGCTACTTTCCCAAGTTTTTTTCTTCTTCAGAGTTGTTTTTTGCAGTTGGTTACAAAATGTCTTTTGTTTTAGATAGTTTTCACAAATGATGTTTTACAAAAAAATAATAAAAAATATGAATAAATATTAAGAATTTATAAAACAAAGTTTATAATATAACATAAATGAAATTATGGAAAATAACATAGTTAAAATTGATATGAAATTGCAAAAAGAAAATCACGACAATTTAGTGATTATTTGTATAAAATCTCATACTAATTTTAACAAATCTCATACTAATCACAACACATTAATTCGTATATATTTATGATATTTAATAATATAATTAAATCCAAAAGTATTCAATACTGGACTCATTTCGAAGGTATTGACGAAACGATTACAATGGTATAATTTGTAAAAAAATAAAAATGTTTTTTAATGCATTTTAGTTCATACTAGTCATATACCCGTGCGATGCAGCGGAATGCAAGTAAAGAACGAACAATTAATGTTATTTCCTTATATACATTTAATCAATAATCAACCATGACCTAAGAATTACAATTTATGAAACCTAAACCCATAAAGATATTCAATAATTAGTTTATATTACAATTATTGACGAAAAAAATTATAATGATATTATTTAATAAGAATGAAACGTATTTTACGATTATGTATTTTTAACGTGTTAACGGTGGAAAAAAAATAAAACGTATGGATAGAAAAACAAATTATTTCGTAGATATTCATGATAATTAATAGTACGGTTAAATTAAAAAAAATATTCAATATTGGGCTCGTTTTGAAGATATTGAGGAGACGCTTATAATGATATAATTCGTAGAAAAATGAACATATTTTTTCATTGCATTTTTGTTGATATATGATTATTTGTGTTAATATGATAATGATATAAAATGAAAAAAGAAAAAAATAAGGGATATAAAGTAAATTAAATAAGTAATTGTAAATGTGATAAATATAACATTGTAAGGGTGGTAAATGTAATTGTACAAAAATTTGTACAATAAACCGTTTTAGTTTTTTCATTATATAGTATAAATTCTGATATTTAATAGTACGGTTAAATTAAAAAATATTCAATATTGGACTCGTTTTGAAGGTATTGACGAGACGATTATAATGGTATAATTTGTAAAAAAAAACGTATTTTTTCATTGCATTTTTGTTCATATACGATTATTTGTATTAATATGATAACGGTGTAAAATGGAAAATGAAAAAGTAAGGGATATAAAGTAAATTAAATAAGTAATTGTAAGAGTGGTAAATGTAACATTGTACAAAATATTAAGGGTGGTAAATGTTATTGTACAAAAGATTGTACAATAACCGTATAACCGTTTTAGAATTTTCATTATATAGCTAGACATATACCCGTGCAATGCAGCGTAATGTAAGTAAAGAACGAACAATTAATGCTACTTTTTTATAGATATGTCATCAACAATCAATCATAACCTAAGAATTACAATTTATAAAACCCTAAACCTATAAAGATATTCAATAATTAGTTTATATTACAATTATTGACGAAAAAAATTATAATGATATAATTTATAATAAGAATTAAACGTATTTTACGATTATATATTTTTAATGTGCTAATGGTGGAAAAATAAATAAAACGTATGGATAGAAAACAAATTAATTCGTAGATATTCATGATATTTAATAGTACGGTTAAATTATAAAAATATTCAATATTGGGATCGTTTTGAAGGTCAGACGAGACGATTATAATGGTATAATTTGTAGAAAAATGAACGTATTTTTCATCGCATTTTTGTTCATATACGATTATTTGTGTTAATATGGTAATGGTGTAAAATGAAAAATGAAAAAGTAAGGGATATAAAGTAAATTAAATAAGTAATTATAAGGGTGGTAAATGTTATTGTACAATAACTGTTTTAGTAGTATAGATAATTCGTATATATTCTGATATTTAATAGTATGGTTAAATTAAAAAATATTCAATATTGGGCTCGTTTTGAAGGTATTGACGAGACGATTATAATGGTATAATTTGTAAAAAAAAAGGAACGCATTTTTTCATTGCATTTTTGTTCATTATACGATTATTTGTGTTAATATGATAACGGTGTAAAATGAAAAATGAAAAAGTTAGGGATATAAAATAAATTAAATAACTAATTGTCAAGGTGGTAAATGTAACATTATAAGGGTAGTAAATGTTATTGTACAAAAGATCAAGGGTGGTAAATGTTATTGTACAAAAGATTGTACAATAACCGTATAACCGTTTTAGAATTTTCATTATATAGTATAGATATATTATTTATGTTTATATAACTAGAAGCGTACTCGCGCAATGCAGCGAGATACATCACGATTTTAATGTTTATTTTTATTTTTTATTTTTTTATTGATTTACAGTACGATTTTGGATGATTTTTATTGAGTGATAATGGTTTTTATATATATAAATTTGTTTAATTTAGGCTTAACAATATAATATTTTTATATAAAAAAAATTAAGTAGTTTGTTAAAATTCATTAATTATCTTATATATTTTAAATTTTTTATATTTAAATTGAGATGTTTATCCTGTTTTGATTATGATTATCAGAATTCAAATTTCATAATTTTAGAGTTTGGGGATTAGAGATAAGGATTTTGGTGGATAAGGATGAAATATATTAATTAGGGTTAAAAACTTTACAGGTAGTACATTAGGCTTTAGTAGTTATTTTTAAGAGATTTTAAGTAGATAGCTTTAAATGATAGTACATAAAGCTTAGTGAGTTGTAATTAAAAGTTTTTTATGTCATCTTTATAATATAGTATAGATAAGAGTCTAAAACAAAAAATAAAAAAATAAGAAATTAAAAGTAAAATACATACCTAATTATAAGGGTAGTAAATATAAGGTATAAATTAAAAAAATTGAATTAAGAAAATATTTAAGGAGGAATGAATGTGGATGTGTTAAATGAACTTATAATGTAAAATGCGTCCAGATACATGTTTAGGCGAGAAAATGAAAAAATGGGCTCACCAGAAGGCGACACATGTCCTTCTAATTACTTGTTTATTATATGTGTGTATATATATATATAAATAGGTTTAGATTTTGTTGGAAATGAAAGTTAATGCTGATAATGGTAAGAAAGGATATTCATCTTTGGATGCATTCCACCGTTAAGATGCATGGTGAGAAACGCAATTCATTGATGAGGTGGGAGTGAAATTAAAAGTGATTAATGATTCAGATCTTTTGTCTATATAAATATGCTTATCTTAATTATATTATTAAAATTATTTAATATATCGATAAATTTTAAACAAACTTTAGCAGAAAGAGTGAAAGAGAGAAATGGAAACAATTAAAAATACATTTATCTTCTAATATTAAATTTTAATTAATTTATATTTGGAGAGTTCTATATCTCTTTTGTTTTCACTATTTAAAGAAATATAAAAGAAAAAAATCTTAATTTTTTTTGAACGGCAAGTTAACCCACACACACGTTCCAGCGGTATTGGACCTTCATTACGGACAATCCCACTAATCCCCTGTGACCCGATCCAGCGGTATCGGGCCTCCGTTACGGGCAATCCCACAATCCCACTATATGGTGAAGGATATATATATATATATATATATATATATATATATATATATATATATATATATATATATATATCCACTTAAATATGTCTAATTGAGTCGTAAAATCTTCAAACATATGTATTTGGTTGCAATTGAGTTATGGTTGTTTTAAGAGCGTCTCCAATGCAATGTTCTTGTAAGCAAAAAATGAAGTGTCTTATAAAAACTACCATTGTGGAGAGTTCTTATAATAACCTAACCCCTTTTGAGTTCTTATTTAAGAACCTTGGTTCTTACCATGAAGTTTGTGTGAAATGACAATTTCCTCATTTTTATTTGTAGTTAAATTAAATATTTGATATTTATTTATAAATATATAATAATTATTGATGTTGACATGAAGTTCTTATAAGAACTACTATTGTGGAGTTTTATATAAATTTTGAAATTGATGAGTGAGAAATTAGATGACATCAAAAAGTGTAAAAATGAGGTTCTTGTAAGAACCTCAATTGGAGATGCTCTAATGCAACCCAACTGGATGAACCAGGTGCCCTTTTATTTCTTGGATCTTATATGGTTGTTAAATCCTTATTGGTAAATACATTATACAATTACACTATCACATATCCTCTTTATATGTATACTAGAAATAGGGGTGCTCACGGGTTGGGTTGGTCGGGTTGAAGGCACTTGAACAACCCAACCCAATGTTTGCAGTTTGGAAAATCTCAACCCAACCCAACCCAAACTGTGCGGGTTGGGTTGGGTTGGCCGGGTTGGTCGGGTTGAAACGTTAATATATCATTTTACAATCTAACCAAGTGATTCCGTTTGAAAAAATTAAAATCGAAAAGGAAATATAAAAATAAAGCTAATTAGAAAAGAGAAGAGTAGACGAAGAGTATCTGTTGCCTCTTGATTATATCGATGTTGAAGATTTTTAAAAACTTAAAGGTTAGATTCTTACGATTTTAATCGGCGTGGTCTCGTTGACAAATATAAACTATGGCTAAGATAGGAAGACTTGAAAATTGATAGAAAGAATAGTCGCTAAAAGTCTAAAACCATAAATAAAAATAAATAAATAAAAAGCATCGGGTTGACGGGTTGGTCGGGTTACTTTTGGCTCAACCCGTTTCCAACCCAATAGATGCGGTTTGGGCAAAATTTGTATCGATTATGTATCGGGTTACCTCGGTTTGAGTTTTTTTGCGTTTTTTCGGGTTGGGTTGGCCGGGTTGGTCGGAAATTTGAGCACCCCTAACTAGAAGCATACGCACACAATGTAACGAGATACATCACGATTTTAATACTTCATTTCATTTTTTGTTTTTTTGTCGATTTACAGTATGATTTTGGATGGTTTTGAGAAAGTGATAATGTTTTTTTTGTTTTAAATTTGTTTAATCTAGGCTTAATAATATAATGTTTTCTATATAAAAAAAATTAAGTATTTTGTTAGAATTCAATGATTATCTTATATATTTTAATGACATCTAGAAAAAAATAACCAATTACATATTTAAGAATATAATTAAAACAAAATTATAGTAATATAATATATTAATTAATAGTGATACATGAAAATGTCTGTATAAAATTAATGCCCTGCACATACCAAATTGGTGAGTGTTAGAAGTTTGCAGTAATAATATGTATCTTGTGTTTTGATACTTGTAAATTAAGAGATTTTTAAAATCTTGCATAAAATGATGATAACTTTTGCCTAATAATTTGTATTTAAGTGTTTTTTAATATAGTATCTATACTATATTATAATATAAAAACGTATAAAAAACTTTTAATTACAATATTTTAAGCACAAGTTACAACTAATTAAAGTCAATTACTTAATTTACAATTTCTTAATGCTTTGGTACAACCTTTTCAAGCACAGTATCTCACATAATCATCTGTTTGTGGAATGGATACTCATTTATTAATATAACTATTTGTTTTTTTGGTGAAGGATTTTATAAAATATATTTTATATTAGCATAATCTATTTTAAATGTATCTATTTGTGGAATGAATACTCATTTATTAATATAACTATTTGTTTTTTTGGTGGAGAATTTTATATTAGCATAATCTATTTTAAATGTAGATTTTACATTTAAATCTATATTAATGAGATTAATATAAAATCTTTTTTCTTCCATATTTTTTTATATTACATCTCATAATGATTTTTCCATATTTTATTTTATAAAATCTTTTTCCATATTTTATTTTATAAAATCTTTTTACATAATGAGATGTAATATAAACTCTTTTTTCTTCCGTATTTTTTTTGCTAATATAAAATCTACACGTATTTTATATTAGCATAATATAAAATCTACACGTATTTTTTTTGATAATATAAAATCTACACGTTTTTTTTCACGAGCATTAAAAGAAGAAAAAAGAAGGTTGATATGAATTAAAAATAAAAAATAACGAGATACACTAATAAATTATCGTATTCTTTAAAATAAAAATATTCCACAATATTTTCCAAATTAACCAAGTGTAAAAAAAATAAAATAGAAACGATGTAGATATAAAAATATTCTTCCATATTTTTAATATATTTACATTTAAATGTAAAATCGAAAATGAAAATAAAAGATTATAAAATATTCTCTACATTCAATATAAATATATATAGTTTCTCTATGTATCATCCGAATACAAGAATAAGACGAACGGTCGGGTGTCAATGGCGGAACCTGCAACTGAACAAAAGATATTCCACTATATTTTTGTTTCTTTGAAAAACTACTTTTTTATATTTTATTTTATTTACTGAGGATTTGTTTATATTTTTCAAAACCCACAATCATATTTTTCGAAGTAGGGGAATAAGATATATATACATATCTTTATTTTTATCGATTAATACTATGAGGTCTTGAAGTCAATAGTCAGATAAATATGTTGTGAGACATGTCATTTGAGTTTTAAATAATATAATACAAAACTATTACCAATATTATTGCACAAACTCATAACAACAAACGATTTAGAATATATGCAAGTTAACCACTTATGAAAATACATTCGTTTTTCACATTGTATTTCATTAACTGTTAACAGAGAAATTACGTTTCATTTTAACTTGGTTCAATATTCCAACAAAAAATTTATCGTCCTGTGCAATACATGACCCAACACTAGTAGATAACTAGATATAGATATAGATATAGATATCAAGGGATTAAAACAAAAAAGTAATGTTGTGCAAATGATGATGATAAATGACGTACTGCGCCTCACCTTCTTGGATTCTTCAAGGGTAGCGGAGTAACTTATTGAAATTCACTTCAGTGTAGTTTCATTAAGAAAACAATCATGATTTTGTAAAGTAAAGCTCTCGTTCTCCTCCTATATTCTCTCAATACCAGATAGATAGATAGATAGATAGATATACGCTGTGTATTGTTCATCACTATCGTTTTTTCTCAGTTCTAAATAATGAGAGTTTTGATTCTGGATTTTTCACAAGGAACAGAACAGAGGTATTATTCATCTAATTTTACATCTGCGTTTTTGGGTTTTGATTATTAGTGGATTTCTTGATGTGTTTTTGTTTCTGATTATTAATTAGGGTTTTCTTGATGTGTTTTTGTTTCTGATTAATAAGGGTTTTCTAATTCAAATTTATAATTAATGGCAGCAAAACAACAATATTATCGATGATTCTGGTTCAATACATTTGCATCAGTATACAAAGACTCCAATTAATCAACTGCTTCATTCATGTAAGTTTTCTTAAAACCCTTTTTTTAAACTTTAATGTTGTACATGTTCTTCGTTGCCAATATGAAATCTTGTTTTTTGTATTTTTTTTTTGGAAAAAAGTAAAAATAAAAAAGGGTTTTCGTATTTAAGGATTATGTTTTACTAATTTTTAGTGTTTTTTCTTGAATTTGTTGATGTAAATTGAATATAGATAGTTTTCTTAAATTTGTTAATGTGGCCATTTTTTTGCGATCACTGTCATTTGTTTTATGTTGGAGTGGATCTTCTTCTGTGTTTAAAGTTCATATGAATCTATATACTTATTGATATTTTAATAATATAATTAATATTAAAATTGTTAAAATAAAGTAACTGTAAAAGTTGATTGTAATAATTTTAGTAAATTTTAATACTCTATTTAAAAAAAATAGCACACATATTAAAGACACTCTAAAAAAATTGTTTTGTAAATACAACACCTTGCAAAAAAGTTTTTTTTTTTAATTTATCAAATTTCTTACAAAATTATAATTCTGTTAAAGGGAAAACAAATGGAACAACAATATGAATGGAATAACAATAAGACAGAGAGAAGAAGTATATATTTCTCATTAATCATAAGCCCTTTAAATAGGGAGGAGTTACAAGTAGATAGTTAGGAGATATTTCAGTTCTAATCTAACTCTGATATATTTATCTCTATCTCTATCGTCATATCCTTTAGACGATGACACACTTATCCTACAACACTCCCCCTTGTGCCGAGTTAAAGGAGTGGTGGTGCACAGTTGTTGCCTCGTTAAAACCTTACACCAAAATAAAACCCAGTGGGAAAAAATAAAAATATGACGAAGGAAAGAGTACAACGCACCAGCTTCTTTGCAATACATAGACTTATCCTTCAGTCTAGTTTTCTCTTAGATTCATACTTTAATCTTGAGAGTTAAGAATTAAAACATGATGGTATATAAACAGTTGCCTCACTAAAACCTTACACCAAGGAACAAAACCCAATGGGAAAAATAAAACCTTGGTTGAAGGAAAGAGCACAACATACCAATATCACAAATATAGTAGACACCCCCTTCTGTCTACTACTCCCCCTGATTCGTGCATTAACCAAGGGAATTTGGAAAACATTTCCATTTACTTTCTACACATTTCCCAATATATGGTTTTAGGTAATGACTTGGTAAAATATGTCACATTCTTTTGACACCTTACTTGATTCACTTGAATCTAAAGGAGAGTCTTTTATTGCTGATTGTATAGAAACTTAAGCAGAATATGCTTTGTGTTATTACCCCTGATGTATCTTATGTTCATTTCTTCGATACATGATACATTATTTCCATATATGCAAGTAGGATACTGGTTGAACCCAGAATTACTAACTCCTATAATATATGTAATGATAGTCCTTAATCATATACATTATTTTATTATCTCATGGAGAGTAATATTCTTGGATTAATTCAAGGAGGTAGTTACAAAGGATCGCTTAGTTTACTTCCAAGCAATCGACGTGTTCCTTGTGGTAATTCTTTATTCAGTTTGGGAACATCATTTGTATGGGTCAGACAGATACCTAATATCAGCAAACACATACCAAGACATTATTTGGTGTTTTTCTATAAGAGCTAGCTAGTACTTTTGTTGCTTACATTCTAAGTAGGTATTGAAGTTCCATTATCAATCCCATTTTTCTTTCTATAGGGAAAGTATAAACCATGTCAATGGTTCCAAAAGATTAATTTAATATCATTCCAATGATTTTGCGTTGGCGCTGAGCTAAATCTAGCTAACAAGTTCACTGAGAAATACAATATATGGTCAAGTGTATTATGTTAAGTACGATAATGCGCATATTGTACTTAGATAGGGAATTCCAACTCCCAGCATCTTTCGTCATCATCCTTTAGACGAAATGGATCTTTCCTTATATCCGACACTTCGACCGATCATGGGAGTGCTAACCGGATGCGCTTTGTCCATATTAAATTGCCTGATTATTTTCTGGACATATGCGATCGGTGAATTAATATTTCACAAACTCGGTGTCCTAGCTCAAATATCTAGACAAAACCAAGTTTTCCCAAGATCTTTCCTCTCAAAATCAGATTTCAAGTAGCTTGTGATTCCTCTCATTTCATCAAGAGTACTTATTATGTTCATAACATTGACATATAGAGCTACTTTGAAAATCTGGAACTTGTTTTCCATAATAAATAAGCAAGAGAACATTTCATCGTTCTTATATATCATTTCCCAATCAAGTATTCCATTAGGCGGGTATACCACATCCACTTATATTGTTTTAATCTATAAAGTGGGTGTTTCAATTTATTGCAAACACATTTCGTGGTTTAGAGTTGCTTGATTTTGGTAATGTAATATCATCAAGCACTTTTATTTATCTCTAAATCTAGATCCCCGTATAGATATGTGGTAACCACATTCATGAGTTGCATTTTCAGTCCTTCGGAAACTACTAGGCTAGTAAATTATACGGATGTCATAACATCCATCATGAGAGAGTAAGTCTCCTCGTGGTCAATCCAGGGCGTTGTGAGAAACATTGCGCCAAAGGAGAGTCTCATACATTATGACTTAATTATTCTCATTACGCTTTAGGACAAATGATTTATCTATGTCTTACAGGCTTTACACTTGGTGGGTTAGCACTACTAAACCAAATACCTATTCATTTGTCAAATAATATGATTCTCCTGGATTGCTTATTTAGGCCAGTTTGCTCTTTGTTGATATTTTCCAACTGAGCATGGCTCGATGTCAATGTGCTCTATCACCTCATAAACAATAATATATGCGAAATATATCATCAATAATTATATATGATCTGTCCATCGACTCATATGTGCTCTCATAGTTCATTTGAGATTAATATTCATCTCTAGAATCAATATTAACTTCGGAGCGTCCTCCAGTGATGATTCATAGACATAGTTTAATCAGAGACAATCTCATGAGAGGTTTATGTATTGATGACAAATAGTTGTGCCTTACTCTTCTCTTCCTTTAGATGAGTATCTATTGAACCAAGTAGCTTCCCCCATTTCCGTTTGGGAGCTACGACCTCAACTACACCTCCACTATGTGTGATTGCAACGCACTTTCCAATGGTGTTGTGCCCCTGTTGGGGACTTTTTAACCTTGCAAGTATATTTGCAGCTCGTATATGTGATCTTGTCACTTTTGGAATATTAAACGTATCAGGTATCGAGTCTGATTCGTTTGACTTCAACATTACGTTGTGAAGTTTTGGGGATCGAAATGAGACAGAGTGGGAATATTCAATGACACTTCCTGTCGTTCCCATGGAAAATCCTTTTTCCTATCTCCCCCTAACGACGGGAAGACTGTCTCATGAAAGTGACAACCCGCAAATCTAGCGGTAAAGAGATCACTAGTCAAATATTATAATTAGCGGATAATTGTTGGGGATTCATATCCAACATATACCAAATCGTCTTTAAGGACCCATTTTGATGCGTTGTGGGGGCGCAATTGGCACATATAATCAAACATGCGTAAATGTAAAGTATCAAGCTTATATCCAGTTACCAACTGTTACGCATGAGCAAGTAGTGGGTCTAAAAACGAAAAAAAAACTGCATATAATAATTGCATAACCCCAGGTAGATGTGGGTAAATTGGTGCGCATTACTAATACCCTAGATGTCATCATATTCTTTTGATAACAACTTCTATGAGACCATTTTATATATACACATGAGGTATAGGAAACTTTACATTGATCCTAATACATATGCAATTAACATCAAAACCTTATGATATAAATTCTCCAGCATTCAAAGTCATGTAGACCTGATGAAATAATCAGGGTGGTGAGACCTTAAACGTATAGTTAGTGCTAGTAGTGCATTATTTCATGTGGACAATAATACGACACGCGTTCATCGTGTCAAAACCAGAACCATAAAGTACTTTAATGGCTCGCATTCTGGATGTTTATGTCCATAAATATCACCTTGTATTCGTTGTAACAATGGAATATTTTTGTATTATGTCCTTAGCTTTAGGATGGTCTCAATCATGTCTTGGCTAAGGAGTAGGTTATATACAAAAGTTTTAGGTATTCGAGAGGGCATATAGCAATGTTGTTTCTTATGCTACAGAAGTCAACAATTGCAATTTTCCTCATTCTGTCTTTCACTCGAAAGAGAATGTGTCTATGTGTATTTTGCAATACACGGATCACTATGTCATAACCACGGTGTCCCGCATGGTCATGCCAAAACATATATGTGTTATTGCCCCCAAAAGTTCTTTATTGGTGACAAAATATGTTCCGATGACCCAATAATCTACTAGTTTGACACATTAGTTTCCATGATATATGTTTACTTTCATATATTCATTAGAACTTATGTATATATGCTAGTGATGGCCAAATGGGCCCGGCCCGATCGATTAACCGAGCCCGAACCGACTGAAAGCCCGGCCCGGTGGAAAACCGGTTTTGAGCCCGAAAACCTAGACCGGTTTGGGTTTTTGGAGTTTTCGGCGGCCCGGCCTGGCCCGGGACCGGTTCACGGCCCGACCCGGCCCGATTTTCACATTTTTAAAAATATAGCCGTTTATAGCCGTTTGTATTGATTTTTTGACCGTTTTTTGGTGTTTTTTACCCCTCCAAACCCATATAAATACTTGTGTTGGTTATGGATAGTGACACCAACTTACAAAACGCAAAAAACGCAAAAAACGCATACAATTCTCATTTATCGGCTCTCGTTATATTCGTTTCTCGCAAGTTCTAGTCTAATATATCTAGTTCTCTACTCTCTAGTCTCTACTATCAAGTCTCTATTCTCAAAATGGCGAACAAAATTATCAAGTTATTGCCGATCATGGACGAAAAGCACCAATTTGGAACCATTTCAACTTGGTGATGCTCCCCGACGGTACAAAAAAAGCAAAATGCAAACGGTGTGGAGATCTCCTTGCGGCGGCCGCAAATAGCACGTTAAAGCGCCACTACGAGTCTTCGTGCAAGAAGTTGAAATCGGGTGACGATCCAAGTCAACCCATACTTGACAATTCCGATCAAGTATGGTCGTATGATGCCGCGTTGGCCCGAGAAATGCAAATGAAATGTGTCATTCAAGTGGGGTTGCCGTTCGGACATTTCGACAATCCTCACATTACGAACATGATCAAACTCTCGCTCCAACCACGCTACGTGGGTTCGGTAAGTCGTCAAACTCTTAGACGTGATGCTATAAAACTTTGGAAAATGGCCAAAAAAGATACGCGACAAACGTTTTTATCATTATCCAACAACTTTTCTTTAACGTGTGATATATGGAGCGCACCATTCGGATTGCCACAATCTTATATATGCATAACGGCACATTGGATTGTGCCGCAATTGTGGCAATTATGCAAACGTGTAATCACGTTTGAGCACTTTGGTTCGCCACATTCGGGTGAGCGTCAATTTAATATAATTATGAGAAATATTGAATATTATAATTTAACTAATAAGGTTATTAGTATTTCATTTGATAATGCTAGTAATAATACGTTATGTGTTGAGAAATTAAAGTTGGCTTTAGCCCCTATTTTAAATGGAAAATTATTTCACACACGTTGTTGCGCACACATAATAAATCTAGCCGTTCAAGACGGCTTAGTAGTATGTAAACATTCTTTAACTAAGTTTAGACTTATGTTACGCCGGATTTTCACAAAAGGTAAAAGCATGCAACAAGCATTTATAAAATATTGCAAAGATGTCGGTTTTAAAGCTTTGGGACCGGCACACGATATGGCGGTTCGATGGAATTCGACTTACAAAATGATGGATAATTTATTAAGACAAAAACCATATATTCACGCATTTTATAACATTCAATACCCGGATAACACGATATCTGAATATGATTGGCAAATGCTTGAAGGCTTACATGATATTTTGGGCGATTTCAAAACTGCAACAACTTTGTTATCCGGTATTTATTATCCAACAAGCCTTTTACTTTTAAATCAAATATATATTTTGGCAAGTAAAATTTCTCAATACGAAGACCATTTCAACTTTCAAAACGTGGTAGCACCAATGAAAGCAAAATTGTTAAAATATTTTAAAGAGATCCCCTTCAGTTTTCTTTGTGCCGCGACATTAAATCCGTATTTAAATGTTACGGGTGTCGAAGTTTTAATACAATCAATATGTGTAGCGTTTGGTTTGGATACGACTACAAATTCTTCTTTTTCAAGGAACCGCATACTACAATTTAATAGTGATTTTCATCAATTATTTGATATTTATAGAATTAATTATGGGGGAGGAAGCCAACAAACCCCTACAACTCAAATGTTTTCACCGGGTTCTAGTTCTAGTTCTCGTGGGCGAAACCGGTCTGAATTAATGGCAAATTTAATGAACTCGGTTTTAAATGAATCTAGTAAAAAATCTAGATTTGATGGAGATAATTTGAGTGAATTCAATATGTACATACATACTAATTTTATAGCGGCATCCTCCACAACCGTCAGCGATGTTGAATCACTAGATTTATTAGAATGGTGGAAAGGTAAACAACCTCAATACCCGGTTTTGGCATCTATTGCCCTTGATATACTAACAATCCAAGCTAGTACCGTAGCTTCGGAGTCTGCTTTTTCTCTTAGTGGCAGGATCATATCGGAGCGTCGGTCAAGATTAACCTCGGAGTCGGTAGAGTGTTGCATATGTTTGAAGGATTACTTGGATGGCCAACAAAGAATTCAACATGAAACAAGCCTGGAGGCGGATATAGACGATGTAGAGTTAAACTTAGCCGAAAACGAAGTCGACGAAGGACTAAGTACACCGGGAACCGTAACCGAGGACGATGCTAGTAGTGCCGGTGGCGTCTCACGTTACGACGATGAAGAAGAAGAACCAGACATCGACCGCCTTGATGATAATACGGCTGTTGATCGACTGGAAAAATACGGAACTCTTGAAGACTACAATCCAGAGTATAATCCATACAATCCATACAATTACAATCCATGGGGATGGGGTGAGGGTGGGAGTTCGGGAGCGGGACCTTCGGGTTCTTAGAATTTATGTATTTTAAGTTTATAACTTAAAATTATAAATAAAATGTATTTTTAAAGTGTATTTTAGAGATTTATTATAAATAAAACGTATTTTTAAAGTGTATTTTAGTGATCCAATCCAATTTTTATTTTTAAAAAAAAAAAAAGGTAGCCCGATCTTGGCCCGGTTTTGGGCCCGGCTCGGCCCGGTTTTTGGTAAACCGGTTTACCCAAACACTAACCGGGCCACCCCTTTTCGGGTGAAACCCGGCCCGGCCCGGGCCGAAGCCCGTTTGGGCCCGGTTTTCTCTTTCACTGTAGCGGCCCGAAGCCCGTTTTGGCCCGGCCCGGCCCGGCCCGAGCCCGATTTTTGGCCATCACTAATATATGCTCATTTTCATTTCCATTTGATACAAATATCTTTACAAGGTTCCTATTAATTTTGTACCAACAAGAGAGTGACAATCCATCGTCTAAGTAATTTGGTTGGATGTATTATAAAACAAGTATTAGTCTATCTTTTTTTTCAAGGGTGTGATAGGTAAAAAAAAATCAATTCTCCTCGATACATTCCTACACGGAACGGAGAATATTGATTTTTTTTTTGTATTTGTTTTGATGTATTTCTTTACATCTATAATGGTTACATATTCGATTTTACTTTAGCAAAGAAATTAATTTTTTAAAATTAATTTCAAAGAAACATATGCATAATCAATATTATATATTAAAACAAATATGTTATATTTCATTTTCATCGTGTTCCCTTTTTTATAGAAGCACTTTTTAGTGCATATCTTATTTGATTGTCCATGAAAGTAGTTGTATCCTACTCCAGGTGTTGAAAAATCCTTCCTGACTCTTACCAATACCCTGACCCTTTCTAGGGTCTCGTCCACATGGTGCAGAAAAGTCATATGTGTGAAATGGTTTTTAACTCACAATCATTTGGAGTTGTTTCCACTTCTAACACTTTCATTATTGATATCAGGAATCTTCTTTATCCCGACATATGTGGTGTTATTCGAAAGAACCTTGGTGTGTCTCTCAACCACTTGCAGTATGTTGATGAGTTTGTCTAAATGTTACATTCCAACTTATATTGGTTCATTAATATTTACTTATATATGAAATGTGGAAATGATATTAGGAATCATGTCATCTTCTGTGAGCTCCTTGCCACAGAGATTGAGACGCGTTTTGGATATAACATTTCTTTGTTGAAAACAGTTACCTTTTTGTAATCGAGTAAGTGGGTTTCATTCCACTGTACGATTAGTTCGGGAAGTACATATTCATCAGTACTCCCGATTATCCCTTTCGGAACATCCCACATTTCTTTGGGGGTTTCTAGTAAAGGTATCCTATGAAACTTAGGATTTATATGTCGTCTCAAAACATGAGGGTATTTGTTTGTACCTTTTCAAGAGGTTGATTTTAGAGTCAATGGGGAGTTGATGGACTTTAGGTATTTTCTTGTACCTTTTCAAAAGGAGGTTTATGTACTCATTTATGATACTCATATTCTTTTGAGTTTATGACATTGATTTTGGGATGAATTGTTTCAACCATTTACATATATAAATAATAATATATGATTTTTTTTTTGATAAGGAAATGGATTTTGGTTATGAAATTTCATTATCATAACAATATTGGATTTTTGTATGCTTTAGTTTTATTGATAATACTTCATCAATATTTCAATTTGCAAAAAAAATCACTCAATCTATTGGATTTCCAGGTAGTAGGGGAATCACATGGATTTCTTAAATCCCTACAAACCTTAGGACTATTTACACTCGTTTGACAAAATCCTTTCGATGTATTGCGATTAATTCATCAATGAAATACATAGATAACATTTGTTATTTGGTAAATTTTGACTTGAGGTCAAAAAAAATCATACCATATTGGTATTTTGGGATCTTTTGGCAAGAGGTCAAAGTGACTTTGAATTTGGCATATGAAACAATTTTAATACCTTAATAGCATTTTTTGGAGTTTTTGGTAAAGATCAAAATATATGAGCTTGGATGTGTAACTTCCAAAAAATAATTATATAGTTTAAAATTATGAGTAGGAACTCACAATCAAGATAAATGTTTGAATTTAACATTTTCATGTTATTTTTGAACTTTTTGGCAAAATAACAGAAATTATGGGGGTTGAAATTGTAAAATTCAAAGATAATCTATAAGTCATAACTAAGATAAACATCTGAATTATACTAATAATTATTAGGATAAACATTTGAATATTAACACAAACAAATAGTAAATAAATATATAATATTATAACTAAATGGATAATCATTTAAATATATGAATATTTTAATCTAATTTGATGAACATTAATAAATCATAATAATATTTTAAAACAATAAAAATTATACTAACACAATTAAAATAAATAAGATGAAACAAATATTAAAATAATTAATAGTCCAATTCATTATTTGGACTAGTCTAAAAGAATATATATTTAATTGGTCGAATTAAATAAAATTAAGTAAACATGTCAGAAAATAAGTGAAGATTGACTCGCATAGATAAAGTATATTAAACTTAAATAAAAGTTAATATAATAAATATTTATTAAACAAAAACGTAAATTAATGGGGAAAAAAAACAAATTAAGTTTTGTTTTAGTTAAATAAAACAATAATACTTATCCCTTGTGGATACTTAAAAATTATTTATTTAATTCCTTTTGATAATTAAAAAAAATAAAAACAAAATCATTCAATTATCCTAATAATTCAGATAATTAGATCATAATCATATTACAATCACGTATAAATTCCAATAATTATCTTTTAATATAGGTTTTTTTTACGTCAATATAATTTTCATTTATTTAATTATTTCAATAAAAATAAATAAATAATCATGAATTCGATTTTTTTTTTGAATTCAATTAATATCAATCACAAAAATAACGGAAGTATTCTACAGAAAACTTAAGAAAAAAAAATAAACATGATTCATAATATTCACTTATGAAGAAATTGATAGAAAACTTACTAGATTTTTTTTTGACATGCGTGGCATTGAGCAAAAGATAACGCAGTAGCGATGCAATTTTGCGGCAAACCGTTCAACGACAACGTGCACCAATCGTTTAGAGACGATGAAAAACAGCTTTGAGCTTTACGTGCTGATAACGTGTTAAAGGGAAAAACAAATGGAACAACAATATGGAGAGAATAACAATAAGACAGAGAGAAGAAGTATATATTTCTCATTAATCATAAGCCCTTTAAATAGGGAGGAGTTACAAGTAGATAGTTAGGAGATATTTCAGTTCTAATCTAACTCTGATATATTTATCTCTATCTCTATCTCTATCGTCATATCCTTTAGACGATGACACACTTATCCTACAACAAATTCAAAATTTTAATGTAATTAATTGTTAATTACCCAAAATTACTCCTTTTTATTCTCTTTATTTTATGTCCTTTTGAAGTTTTTTTTATCTTTTTAAAATATTATTATTTCATCCTTAACATTATTTATTTGATGAAATATTTTTAAATTCATTAATCAACATTATAAACAAAATTATTCACGTATTCGTTTGTGTTTTTTATTTTATTTTTTGTAATAAAAAATTATAACTTCTACATGTAATTTATAATTTTAAAAACAAAATGAATAAATTGCTAAAAAAAATATTAATATTCGTTTGTGTTTTTTTATTTTTGTAATAAAAAGTTATAACTTCTACATGTAATTTATAATTTCAAAAACAAAATGAATAAATTGCTAAAAAAATATTAATATAAAATATTAATTAACATAATATGTATAGGTATATTAATATATTTGAAATATAATGGCCAAAATTTAATCTCTATACTTTTAGTAGTGGATTAAAAAAGGAAATGCCTCCATTTTTAGTGATTCACAAGTGTTATAATAACAGTGGGTTAGAGATGCCGAGGGGACCTTATATAGATTATGGTTTCATTAGAATATATAGATTATTAATTTATATTTTTAAAATATTATTATTTGACATGTTATTTTTTAGGAAAATTAATTAAAGTAGTCATTTCAGAAATTCGAGTTTATCTCCTAGCCAAAGTCTCTCAAAAATTAGTAAAATAGCCATTAGGTTCGTGAAAAGAGTTCGTATATACAAACACCTCATTTGAAGTCAATAATTCGATCCACGTTCGTAATATGTGTTCGTATATACGAACATAGCTTAAAAAATCAGATTCGTAAAAATAGTTTGTGGAAAATTAAGAGTCATTTAAAAAAGTTACACATTTGGCCCTAGTTAGTAAAAAAAAACTTACATTTTTGGCTCTAGTTAGTAAAAAAACTTACATTTTTTGTAAGTTCGTAAAAATAGTTTGTGGAAAATTAAGAGTCATTTAAAAAAGTTACACATTTGGCCCTAGTTAGTAAAAAAAAAACTTACATTTTTGGCCCTAGTTAGTAAAAAAACTTACATTTTTTGCCCCTAGTTAGTTAAAAAAAACTTACATTTTTGCCCCTAGTTAGTTAAAAAAAAAACTTACATTTTTGCCCTAGTTAGTAAAAAAAAACTTACATTTTTGCCCCTAGTTAGTTAAAAAAAACTTACATTTTTGGCCCTAGTTAGTAAAAAAACTTACATTTTTTGCCCTAATTAGTAAAAAAAACTTACATTTTTGCCCCTAGTTAGTAAAAAAAAAACTAATTTTTTTAACTTGGTTTGTATATACGAACAAGATCACAAACAGAGGCCAAATATGTAAATTTTTTTAATACTTTCAAACTTTTCACGAACCCATTTCACGAACCTAGGTTTTTAAAAAAATTTGAGTTATGTTCATATATACGAAGCCATTTTACGAACCTATACCAAATTCTGAAATTCTTTTGAGTTTTTGGGAGGAGTTCGTATATACGAACCCTTTTCACGAACCTACGAGCTATTTCACAAAAGTAAGGGAAAGAATGGCTAGGAGGGTAAATGTATTTTCTGATATGATTATTTTAATTAATTTTCCTATTTTTTATGGGTTTATGACAATATTATTTATTTATATTTTTATAATACAATCTCATTAAAGCGATTAAATAAACAATTTTTATACAAAAAAAATTAACGTGACAAATTATCTAAGATTTTACTGATATAATATTTTTTTAAATAACTATTAGTTTTAGATTTTGCTTTTCTTGTAAAAAAATAAAATGAAAATAGTGTAGAAATTTTTACATTGCTAATAACTTGTAAAAATATTAATACTATATAATATTCAAATGGAAAATTAGGGCTATTCGTAAAAGTATTTGTTCCTTATGCTTGTTTTTCCGTTGAAACCCCCCTCATTCAGAAAACATCATCTATAAACTACACAAAAATGAAGTTGAAATTAGAGGGGATCATGGTTTACATTTTTGCACTTTTTGAGTCCATCTTTTATCTCTTCCAACTCTTCCTTATTTGATTTATTAATTATTTGTCATTATTACATATGTGGTTTACCTATATCGTTTGTTAATTTCGGTGCAATAGTAGTTATCAATCCTTTACAAAATTGCGGTGGTAAAAATTTACTATTAGTTCACTGATTCATACATTTTTGTCTTTTTTGGGCTTTTATTTTCACTTGGGGGGGGGGGGGGCTTATTTTATTTTAATCCATTAAATTAACACTCAATCGAACTCCTATTTTTGGACACACACACATATATAGTTACGATAGATGTTATTTCAAATCTCAGTATTGATCATAACTATAACAAAATAGTTACATATGGATTGTCTCAATCGCTCTGCAACTACCGCCCATCGCCCTGGCCCTTCACTACGATCTCCATAGGCAAAGTTTAGGTTTTTTATTTTAAGGATTATTATTGTTCCTGTTTAGGTTTGAAAAGTGTGATTTGATTTTGTTTTATGAATTTTGGGTATTTCTTTGTATAGATCCTATCACTAATGATGATGGCGGTTGTTTAGAAAGGAACTGTGGATACTTGTCGGAGATGGTATACATGATTTAAAAACCCACTTACCTGAACACAAACATACAACGATAATACAGTAGGTCCCTTTCCCTTTATTGCTGCAGCTTAATGGGTATGATGCACTAAGGTAGGAGTATAGGGTTTAGGGGTCAAAGGGTAGGGAGTAGGGGGTAGCTTAGGGGGGGTGAGGTGGTGGGGTGGGGTGGGGTGGCAGGGTAGGGGTTAGGTCTGGGGCCTGGGTAGGGTAGGGGTTAGGTTAAGGGTCTAGGGTCTGGGGCCTGGGTAGGGTTAGGGTGGGTGGGGTTAACTTAGGGTAGGCGGGGTAGGTTAGCTTAGCGTAAGGGTATTAGGGTAAGGGTAGGTAAGGCAGGCAGGGCGGGGTAGGTTAGGGTGGGGTTAGCTTAGGGTAGGCGGGGTAGGTTAGCTTAGCGTTAGGGTAAGAGTAGGCAAGGCAGGCAGGGTGGGGGTAGGTTGGGGTGGGGTTAGCCTGGGGTAGGGTAAGCGTGGTAGGTTAGGGTAACCCATAGGGTGGGGTTAGCTTAGGGTTAGGGTAGGGTAGGCGGGGTAAGGTTAGCTTAGGGTTAGCTTAGGGTAGGCGGGGTAAGGTTAGCTTAGGGTTAGCTTAGGGTAGGCGGGGTAAGGTTAGCTTAGGGTTAACTTAGCGTTAGGGTAAGGTAGGTAAGGAGGGCGGGGGTAGGTTAGGGTGGGGTTAGCCTGAGGCCTGGGGTAGGGTAAGCGTGGTAGGATAGGGTAACCCCCCTCCCACCCTCCCTTAGCCTACCCTACCCCCTACCCTATCCAGGCCCTACCACCCTACCTACCCCACCCCCTAATCTACCCTTGACCCCCAACCCTGCCCCAACCCCTAACCTAACCTAATCTACCTACCCTTGACCCCTACCCTGCCCCAACCCCATAACCTAACCCCCTACGTACACGCCCCTAAACCCTTACCTACCCCGCCCCTACCCTTTACCCTATCTACCCCTAACCCTACCCTCCCCCCACCGCGACATTTCCCGTCCTTATCCCGAGCGAGCGAGCGAACCTGTTATTAGTGTCAGTAATGTGGTGACTAAAACCGAGTTAATATAAGTTGTCAAAAAATTTCTGGTCATTCAAACAAAGTCACTATTTATTATTTTGTTAAATACACGAAATGACAATCACTTTCATAAATTATTTATTTGCAAAATTATATCATTGTACAAATTATTTATTTTAAAAATGTTAATAAATTTATTTTTTAACAATGAAAATAAGATCATATCATGGAAATATTTATCTTGAAAATAATATATTGTTTATTTAAAAAATTATTACTCTAAAATAATTTTAATAAAGGAAATACAATTTAATAAAGGAGTATAAAATTTATTTTTTTGAAATGGTTTTTCTTTTTAATTTTTAAGGAGAAAGATGGCAACTAATACCCTAAGTGGGATATGAGCCTAGAAAGAAAACAAGGAAACCATTAAAAAAAGATGAGATGAGGGTTAACTAATAAATTTACATATTATAGATTTTTCAAAGTACAATGGCTACTATAAGAAATTTTATGAAAATTCATTTATCATCTTCTCACACCCTACTGTCAATGAACTATATATACCAGAGGGAACAAAAACACATATTGCTGCAAAAAATGGACAAATCCCAAATGCATATTCACACACTAAATTATGGTAGTTGCATAACAAAAACAATCAACCTATTATAAAGAAACAAAATTTATATACAATATAAAGGATCTTTGCTTCAGTTCCCATCTAAAATTTGACTAAAAAAGATTAGTTGTTACAAAAAAGCAGAGTGCAACACATATTCATATTTTCAACACCAAAGTTGGGGAGGATTGTAACACCCGCTATTTTGGGGTTGGGTGAAAAGTTGACTATTACCCAAAGTCCAAGGGGATAAAATGTAACTTGTGTTATATAAATATAAATCAGATTTTAGATATTTTGGAAATATCACAAATATCAGTTTTTGAGAAATCAGAGAGAGAAAGAGAAAAGAAGCAGTGAAGTGGTTCTTCGGGTTTTCTCCAAATCAAGGTACGAATCTAGCCTAATGCTTTGATCTGAATGCTTTTAGCCGCGTATAATCTTGTTGTGAAGGTTTTAAACCGTTCCATTGTGAGATCTGAGTATTTCTCATTTTGGATCTGGGTTCTGCATCGATATGTTTATGGTGTTCTTGATGAAACAAGACGATGGTCATTTGACCGATGGTCCTTCGACCGGTTGGCCGTTCGACCGATTGGTCACGATGGTCATTTGACCGATGGTCCTTCGACCGGTTGGCCGTTCGACCGATTGGTCGTTCGACCGATGTGTCCTTTGACCGGACATAGGTTCGACCGATGTGTCCTTCGACCGGACATCGGGTTCGACCGGACATCGGGTTCGACCGGGGTCGGGTTCGACCGAGGTTGGGTTCGACCGGTTGTGTCCTTCGACCGGTACTGAGTTCTGGTAGTGTGTTGTGTTCGTATTCTGGAGTTTTAAGTCATTAAGTTGTCTTTATTTTGGCTTACCGATTATCGGTGTTGTCATAGGTAGCAATCGTCTGAAGCAGGCTATAATCAGGAAGAAATCTGAGGTGAGTCCTTAAGCTAAATCGGTCTGTATTACGAATGCTATGTGATAAATGTATTATTTAAATGTGGAAAACCTGGTTTCAAAGTAACTGATGTCGTTGAGAAATACCTTCTAAAGATTTCACATTTTCAAGAATCACAATTTATAGAATTGAACCGTTGTTCATATGAATTGCCTGTATATCTGATTTAATATGAGTATGCTCTGAAATGACATGCTTTGGCTTTGAGTCTTAGTGCAATGGATCCATAGGCACTGTGTTCCTATGTCCCCTGTTTTGGGCATTTGGTTCACGTTTAGCACGGGATAGGCATCGGGTTGCCATGATAAGTAAGGTGTGGGCCTATACGGTCGGGCAGCGTCTCATGGTGCAGTAAGGTGAAATCCCATTATGTGCTTGGGTTCCCCCTGTTTTGGGAACTCTCAAGGATAGATCCAGAGGGGTTGACTTGAATGTTTTGAGCAACAGATCTAGAGGGGTTGAGCTCGTTATGTGATATGTGGGTATTACTTATACCATGTTTAATCACTAATGGTTTATTTGACTTCTTGACTTAGCTCATGGCTATACTACCGCGTGGCACCAATTGGGTTTAGTACTCTCTTTTATTTAGCTTGTCCTCACTAGGCGTTAGCCTAACGCTTGCTCTTGGTTGTCATGTTGGCAGGTTATCTTAGCGGTGGGGCTCGTCGGGACTGAGGGAGCGACCTTGGGGTCGTGAGAGATTCTTTTGAAGATTTATTTTGGAAGTGTAGCGACACCCGTCCCTAATCTAGATATTTTGTAGATTAATAGGATGTCGTCTTATACTTCAGTTATCTACCTCAATATTGGCTACTCTATACCCGTTGGGTTGATTGTGTAATGAAAATTGTCACACCTTATTCCGCAACTTGGTCTATTGCCGAATTGTTTCTTCAAAATTTTATTTCCGCAGTTTCTAGGGTGTTACAAGTTGGTATCAGAGCCTTGGTTTAAGTGAACTAGGTATGACTGTGAGATGCCTAGACTTAAGCTGAGACTATTAAGTTACGACTCGTGAGATGGGGTAGATCTTGTAAGATAGGATGGTCTTAGAGTCAACGGAAAATTGCACAAGTTAAAAGTTGTAACGATGGTAATAAGCACTCTTGCGTATTATACGTTCATAATTTCACTTAGCTAACGTTATTATGAAAATGTCTTACGTGAGCATACTTAGATTACTGTTGTTATAACGATTGATAAGTGTAGAAGTACGTTCTCTGTGTTTTCCGTAATCCTTATCCCGTTCTTTTGCATGATTGCGTTCAGCAGAACCATGGTTAATACCAGGAGTCATCCGGAAGGCCAGGAGGCCGACATACCTACGGCCGACCATCCGCTGGTGACCGTAGTGGGGGAAACTGTACGCGTGAGTAATGTGCTGGGTGGAGGACCCGAGCATATTCCTCGACGAAATTTGGAGGCTAATGAGCCTATTATAGAAGAAGTGACGGCCGAATCGAGAATGATGGATCGTATGATGTTGGCCATGAATAGGGCCATGGCACAACAACAGGAAGTGTTCTTGAAACTCCTCGAGGATCGAGACACTAACAACCGTAGGCCCGAAACGGTTGGCGAGAATGTGATTGTTGCTGGATCCGGGGGTACCGGACCCGTAATTACCCCCGTGGTGACTGCAACCCTAGGCGTCAATCGAACGACACGGACTTGCACGTTTAAGGCTTTTCTGGGTTGCCGACCACCAGAATTTAAAGGCTCGGACAATCCCTTAGATTGTATGGCCTGGGTTCGAGAGATGGAGCAAGCTTTTCGCTCAAGCGAATGTGGGGAAGAACAGAGGGTGATATTTGGTTCCCGAATGCTGCGGGGAATAGCTCTTACCTGGTGGGATGTGTACTCTGCTTCGCTGGAGCCAACTGTTCTAGACCAATTGTCTTGGTCTACCTTCAAGGAGAAACTGTTAGAGGAGTACTGTAACAAGCGGTCGTTGGACCGAATCAAGGATGAATTCCAGAATTTGAAGAAGGGAGGTATGTCTGTAAGGGAATACAGCCGTCTCTTCATGGACAAGCTAGGCTTTGTGGGACATCTGGTCCCGACAGAGAAAGATAAGATCAAGGCTTACATCAAGGGTCTTCCATCGGACATGATGTCGATGGTTCGTGTGACAAAGACCTCCACCCTTCGGGAGGCAATGGAAGAAGCTCAACTCATGGAGGATGCTTACAGTCTCGGCAGGGATCAGAATGGTCGCCAAGTCGAGAAGAGGAAGTGGGAGGGAAGTTCAATGCCCTCAAAGAAACCATTTTATGTCAACAACAACACTCAGCGAGGAGCTGACCATAGACGTGATGCTAGGTGGTGTTCCAAGTGCCGAAGCAAGCATTTCGGTCCTTGCAACTTTGTTCCCGGGACGTGCTACAAATGTGGGAAGACGGGTCACACGTTCCGAGATTGCCCTCTCAAGGGACAGATATGTTTTGAGTGTAGGGAACCGGGGCACGTAAGGGCGGAATGCCCGAAGCTCAAGACTGGGGGATTTAGCGGGAAGAAGATGGAACCGCCGCGGTCGACTGGAAGGGCTTTCCAGATGTCGTCAGAGGAAGCTAAAGCATCGACCGATGTAGTGTCGGGTACGTTTCTTCTAAATTCCGTACCTACGCGTGTGCTATTTGATTCTGGTGCTAGCTACTCGTTCATATCTGATTTGTTCTGTCAAAGGCTTGCTATGTCTAAAAGTATGCTAGAGATTGCTGTTGTGGTAGAAATAGCAAATGGAGGTCAAGTTCTAATTCATAATATCCTTAAGGATTGCATCTTAGAGCTTAAGGGGAAGAAATTTCCCATTAACCTATTACCAATGCAAATTGGCGGATTCGACGTGGTGGTAGGTATGGACTGGTTATCTAAGAACCAGGCCGAAATTGTATGTTCCAAGAAAATGATCCGTTTACCTGTGGCAAACGGAGAAGCGACTATAATCTACGGCGAAGGAAGGAAAAGCGATGTGGCGATTATTTCAGTAATCAAAGCTAGGAAGTGTTTGGCGAAAGGATACGTATCTTTCTTAGCATATGCCATCGATACTAAACTCGACCAACGGAAATTGGAAGATGTTAGGGTGGTACGCGAGTTTCCCGATGTGTTTCCGGAGGACTTGCCCGGGTTGCTGCCCGATCGTGTTGTGGACTTTCGTATTGACCTCATTCCTGGAGCGGCTCCGATTGCTCGAGCTCCTTATCGTTTGGCTCCTACCGAAATGCAAGAGATGGTGGTTCAACTTCGAGACCTTCTCGAGAAAGGTTTCATCAGACCGAGCTCGTCACCGTGGGGAGCTCCGGTTCTATTTGTCAAGAAAAAGGACGGTGCATTGAGAATGTGTATCGACTACAGGGAACTGAACAAAGTGACGGTGAAGAACAAGTATCCACTTCCAAGAATCGACGACCTGTTCGATCAGCTTCAAGGAGCGGGTTGCTTCTCAAAGATTGATCTTCGATCGGGGTATCACCAAGTGAAGGTAGCAAAGAGCGACATCCCAAAAACGGCATTTAGAACTCGCTATGGACACTACGAGTTTCTGGTAATGCCATTCGGCCTAACCAACGCACCGGCCATATTTATGGACTTGATGAATCGAGTGTGTCGACCGTTCCTCGACAGATCAGTAATCGTGTTCATCGACGACATCCTAGTTTACTCCAAGAACGAAGAAGAGCACGAGCAACATCTCCGTGAAGTATTGGAGGTGTTAAGACGAGAAAGACTCTACGCAAAGTTTTCAAAGTGCGACTTTTGGCTTCCAGAAGTTCAATTTTTGGGACATATAGTTTCAAGGGAATGAGTCAAGGTGGATCCCGCAAAGATTGAGGCAATGACGAATTGGGAACCTCCCAAGAATCCGTCTGAAATCCGAAGCTTCCTAGGATTGGCAGGATACTACCGGAGATTCATTCAAGGTTTCTCGAAGATAGCCTCGTCGCTGACAATCTTGACCCGGAAGAACGTGAAATTCGTGTGGACCGAGAAGCAAGAAGAGGCGTTTCGCACCTTACAGAAGAAGCTTTGTGAGGCTCCTATCCTATCCTTACCAGACGGGACAGAAGATTTTGTGGTGTACAGCGATGCGTCGAAGATGGGTTTGGGTTGTGTCCTGATGCAAAGAGGGAAAGTGATCGCTTACGCATCAAGGCAACTTAAAGTGCATGAAGTCAACTACCCTACTCATGACTTGGAATTGGCGGTTGTGGTGTTTGCACTGAAGTTGTGGCGGCACTACCTCTACGGTACAAAGTGCACTCTTTATACGGATCACAAGAGTCTGAAACATATCTTTAATCAGAAAGAGCTAAACATGAGGCAACGAAGATGGTTGGAGTTGTTGAAGGATTATGACTGCGAATTGCTCTACCATCCGGGTAAGGCAAACGTGGTTGCCGACGCCTTGAGTCGGAAGGTCTGCGGAGGAAATTCTCGTGCTACCTTTGCACGGATTGAAGTAACTTCAACGCTTATTGATAGAATCAAGGAATCGCAAGCCGAAGCCCTGCTAGAGGAAAATCTCAAAGGAGAAGTCATGGCGAAACAACATCTTTTGTTGACTAAAGATAGTCGAGGGGTGAAGCTTTTCAATGGGCGAGTCTGGGTGCCCAAGATTGGGGGTAATAGAGAACTTCTTCTCGAAGACGCCCACAAGTCAAAATACTCCATTCACCCGGGAAGCACGAAAATGTATAGAGATTTGAAATTGCTTTATTGGTGGCCAGTCATGAAGCTCGACGTGGCGCGCTATGTGGAACAGTGTGTGACTTGCTTGCAAGTGAAGGCTGAGCACCAAAAACCCTATGGCAGTTTGCAATCCTTGGAAATTCCGGAGTGGAAATGGGAACACATCACGATGGATTTCGTGACAAAGCTACCAAAGACCTTGAAAGGTCACGACGCCATCTGGGTTATAGTTGACCGCTTGACCAAAAGCGCTCACTTCTTGGCCATGCGGGAGACGTTACCAATGGATAAATTGGCGAAGTTGTACATCGATGAAGTAATTTCCCGGCACGGCGTGCCGCTATCTATAGTCTCTGATCGGGATAATCGGTTCACGTCGCATTTTTGGGATGGCTTACAAAAGGAATTAGGTACACGTGTGAAGTTGAGCACAACCTATCATCCTCAAACCGACGGACAAAGCGAGAGGACAATCCAGACGCTAGAAGATATGTTAAGATCGTGTGTAATCGACTTTGGGGGTAGTTGGGATGCGCACCTGCCTTTGGTAGAGTTCGCATACAATAATAGCTACCACTCAAGTATAGGGATGGCACCATTTGAAGCGTATGTCGAACTCCCGTATGTTGGCTCGAGGCGGGAGAAAAGCAGTTCGCCGGACCGGAAGTTGTACAAGAAACGGCGGACAAGGTCAAAGGCATCCGCGAACGTTTGAAGGCGGCCCAAGATCGACAGAAAAGCTACGCTGATAAGAAAAGACGGCCAATGGAATTCCAAGTGGGAGATTGAGTTATGTTAAAGGTGTCCCCTTAGAAGGGAATTATTAGATTTGGGAAGCGTGGGAAGTTGAGCCCGCATTTCCTTGGACCGTTCACTGTGACTAAACAGGTAGGACTCCAAGCTTATCAGCTGGAACTTCCTCCAGAAATGAAGGGAATTCATAACACGTTTCACGTGTGCTATCTACGGAAGTGTCTAGCAAAGGAGGAGAGTGTCATTCCACTCTCCGAGATCAGAGTAGATGAAGGGAATCGTTGCGTTGAAGAACCTGAGGCGATTTTGGAAAGGAAGACGAAGAAGCTTCGTCACCGGGAAGTCACAATGATCAAGGCTCAGTGGAAGCACCATCGAGGTGCCAATGTGACATGGGAAGCGGAAGAGGACTTGAGGCGGAGGTACCCTCACCTCTTTCCATAGCCGAGATTTCGAGGACGAAATCTTCTCCAAGTTGGGGAGGATTGTAACACCCGCTATTTTGGGGTTGGGTGAAAAGTTGACTATTACCCAAAGTCCAAGGGGGTAAAATGTAACTTGTGTTATATAAATATAAATCAGATTTTAGATATTTTGGAAATATCACAAATATCAGTTTTTGAGAAATCAGAGAGAGAAAGAGAAAAGAAGCAGTGAAGTGGTTCTTCGGGTTTTCTCCAAATCAAGGTACGAATCTAGCCTAATGCTTTGATCTGAATGCTTTTAGCCGCGTATAATCTTGTTGTGAAGGTTTTAAACCGTTCCATTGTGAGATCTGAGTATTTCTCATTTTGGATCTGGGTTCTGCATCGATATGTTTATGGTGTTCTTGATGAAACAAGACGATGGTCATTTGACCGATGGTCCTTCGACCGGTTGGCCGTTTGACCGATTGGTCACGATGGTCATTTGACTGATGGTCCTTCGACCGGTTGGCCGTTCGACCGATTGGTCGTTCGACCGATGTGTCCTTTGACCGGACATAGGTTCGACCGATGTGTCCTTTGACCGGACATAGGTTCGACCGATGTGTCCTTCGACCGGACATCGGGTTCGACCGGACATCGGGTTCGACCGGGGTCGGGTTCGACCGGGGTTGGGGTTCGACCGGGGTTGGGTTCGACCGGTTGTGTCCTTCGACCGGTACTGAGTTCTGGTAGTGTGTTGTGTTCGTATTCTGGAGTTTTAAGTCATTAAGTTGTCTTTATTTTGGCTTACCGATTATCGGTGTTGTCATAGGTAGCAATCGTCTGAAGCAGGCTATAATCAGGAAAAAATCTGAGGTGAGTCCTTAAGCTAAATCGGTCTGTATTACGAATGCTATGTGATAAATGTATTATTTAAATGTGGAAAACCTGGTTTCAAAGTAACTGATGTCGTTGAGAAATACCTTCTAAAGATTTCACATTTTCAAGAATCACAATTTATAGAATTGAACCGTTGTTCATATGAATTGCCTGTATATCTGATTTAATATGAGTATGCTCTGAAATGACATGCTTTGGCTTTGAGTCTTAGTGCAATGGATCCATAGGCACTGTGTTCCTATGTCCCCTGTTTTGGGCATTTGGTTCACGTTTAGCACGGGATAGGCATCGGGTTGCCATGATAAGTAAGGTGTGGGCCTATACGGTCGGGCAGCGTCTCATGGTGCAGTAAGGTGAAATCCCATTATGTGCTTGGGTTCCCCCTGTTTTGGGAACTCTCAAGGATAGATCCAGAGGGGTTGACTTGAATGTTTTGAGCAACAGATCTAGAGGGGTTGAGCTCGTTATGTGATATGTGGGTATTACTTATACCATGTTTAATCACTAATGGTTTATTTGACTTCTTGACTTAGCTCATGGCTATACTACCGCGTGGCACCAATTGGGTTTAGTACTCTCTTTTATTTAGCTTGTCCTCACTAGGCGTTAGCCTAACGCTTGCTCTTGGTTGTCATGTTGGCAGGTTATCTTAGCGGTGGGGCTCGTCGGGACTGAGGGAGCGACCTTGGGGTCGTGAGAGATTCTTTTGAAGATTTATTTTGGAAGTGTAGCGACACCCGTCCCTAATCTAGATATTTTGTAGATTAATAGGATGTCGTCTTATACTTCAGTTATCTACCTCAATATTGGCTACTCTATACCCGTTGGGTTGATTGTGTAATGAAAATTGTCACACCTTATTCCGCAACTTGGTCTATTGCCGAATTATTTCTTCAAAATTTTATTTCCGCAGTTTCTAGGGTGTTACACAAAATATCATCAAGTGCGTCTTTAATATCTTTATTATCGATTAAGTCCGTCTTGAATGAATTTAGAATATGAAATCATGACTACAAAGAAATGCAGTGCAAGCAAAACATTCTGCAAAAGATTTTCAAAATTACTGTAAAAACCTCAAATAATTCGAAGAATAGGAAACTTGAGAAAAGTTACCAAGACAAAAATACAATTCTCAGGTTACCAAATTCTGTAGAAGATATTATTATAAGCATAAGATAGTATCATGAATCAAAGAGTTTAAAAGGGTAAACTGTGATCCCTCTAATAATCAAAATCCACAAAAACTTTTATCAACACAGCAACAATTGTGCTCAACTTTTTAAAATTTATTAGAAATTTGAATTAGAAAACCCTCATAATCAGAAACAAAACACATCAAGAACGGATCAAAATCCACAAACAATCAAAACACAAAATTAATAATCAAAATCCACAAAAACTTTTATCAACGAAGCAACAGTTGTCGTCAACTTTTTAAAAATTCATGAGAAATTTGAATGAGAAAACCCTAATCAATAATCAGAAACAAAAACACATCAAGAACGTATCAAACTCCACAAACAATCAAAACACAAAAAGACAACCGATACTAACAAAAACCCTAAAATTAGGGTAAAGATTAGATGGATATATACCTCTATTCTGCTGTTCTTGAACCAGAAACTTTCGATTTCTCTCTATCAATGAAAGAATTTGCAAAAACTATGGTGATGAACTCAGTTTAGATCTGTTATTGAGAGAATGATGAACACAACGTAAATTTGCTAGAGAGAGAATATCAGAACCAGAGGATGAGAGCTTTTGCAAATGGTTAGGGGTTGTTTGTTTACCTCTTAATGGTTCCATTAAGAGGCAACATCTGAATCGCTAAGAGGTAAATCTTGTTTGGCAAAAAAAAGTGTTGCCTCTTAATGGTTCCAAAATCCTTGTATCCTGACTCTCCCTTAACCATTAAGAGCCCTGATTTCATTATGAACAATTAGCAAACAACCATATTTCATTTTACACTATATCATAAAAACCTCTTAATCATTCAAACCACTTAGTCATTCTGCACTAAACCATTCAGCAACTGCCAAACAGCCCCTTGTTTTCTAAACTAAGAATTGGTATATATAATTATATATCATCTAATTTTACATTTTCAGCCCTCCATAAATTCTATTAATTACTCCGCTACCCTTGAAGAATCCAAAAAAGTGAGGCACAGTACGTCATTTATAATCATCATCTTCACAACATACTTTTAAGTTTTAACCCCTTGATATTTGATATATATTTAACACCCATTATTTTAAGGGGGTGTTTGGGATTGCTTATTTGAAGTGTTTGTTTGCTTATTGCGGTGTGACACCGGAGATAAGCATTTTCTATTGTTTGGATAGAGAAAAATTAAAAGGGCTTATAGCGGTGCCAAACCGCTGAAAAAAAGTTTTTGATAAGTAATTTGGTTCTAACTTATCAACTTATTTAAAAAGTGATTATGACTTTTTTTGGTTATTTTTTATGTATAAGCAATCCCAAACACCTTTAAATAATAACTTATTAGTTTATTACGTTTTGATACCACAATAAGTTAATCCAAACACTTTTTAGAAAACTCCGATTTAACACCGCATAAGTTGATAAACATTTTTCAAAATAAGCATAAGTTGTTTTAAATAAGCAATCTCAAACACCCCCTAAAGCAAGAAGAATCAACATTTGCGGTCTTATTATTATTTTCTTAAACATGCGGTCTTATTTATATTTCTAGTCGTTGCCACTTTTTAAAAATTTAGTTTGTACTGGATTTTCCTATTAAAGAATGTTTCATGTGTTGTTTGTTTTGGTGAATAAGAGGTGAATAAGTTTTATCGTCCTCTTATTCAGCAATATTAAAATCCAAACCTGATTGAACTATGATCAAACCTAGAGAAAGAAAATAGGGATGAAATACTAAAATTCTATTAAGCGTTTAAAATTGAATTAAAACTCTCTAGAACAGGTTCCCGGGCCGGGTCCAAATTGTGTTTTACTAAAAAGGTCATCAATTCACATTGAAAAAGTGTATTATCTCTTAAATTGACATAATTCGCTTTACTCGGATCAAACCGTGTCGACTTTTGCCACTGATCAAACCCGCGATTTTACGGGCCTTGGTTCCATCTTAAATGGTGCACCCGTTCAATAACATTCATGGGTACGTCACTGCAAAATATTGAAGTTCAGTGGGTCAATGGTTCACTTATCAATTACTAAAGAAGGTTGCTATTCATACCCCTCTACTAAATTTCATACCCCCTCTTACTATTAGACATCTCTCACATACTCTCTATCCTCTTTTGAATTAGGCTATGTTGGCAAATTAGCTAATAAATTAGACGATAACTCATAAGCTAGCTGATAAACAAAAATGTTTGGTAAAAACTAGTTTATAAAATGTAAAATGACCAAAAATTGCATCTTGAAAAACTAGTAAATTACAAATATTTTATAATATAATTCAAATAAACTTTTAATAGTATAATTAAAACAAATTTCTAATAATATAATTTGTTAATTACCATAAATAAGTTTGTAAAGAAAAATTAATTAATATAATATGTTAATTGAAAGAATTTAAAATTGGTTATATATATATATATATACTATACATTTTTTATTTGTTAAAAGAAAATTTAAATAATATAATTTCTTGCCTAGACCTTATAATTGGTGCTTGTTATCCTGTTCAAATGATTATTGGTTTATATCTAAAACTGTCTTATGTGAGTTCATACAAACGGTATGTGCTTAGCTTTTGTGCTATTTGCCTTATTGTATGCAACATGAATGACTAACCTTTTGATGATCAATTTCTGAAACATCTTTCTGAAGCTTTTTGCACACTTACGCGGTTCTTAAGGTGATCAAAGCATGAGATATATCGTTCTCTTCTCAAAATGGGAATCAGTGGAAACTTGTGCTGAATTATTGTTTATAATTTTTACATACTGCTAAGAGTTATTATGATATGTGTTTATGATATAAATGATGATGGTATTGTGTTGTTTTTGGGGTAGTTCTCCCATCTTGCTTGGGTTCAAACAGATAGAAAGTTCGGAAGTCTTGGTGATTTGAACTATCCGTTGATTTCGGACGAGACAAAATCAATTTCGAAGTCTTTTAATGGGTTGATCAAGGATCAGGTACGAGTTCTTATGAATGTTGCTATTTGGTATAAAAAAAATTGAGAGCACCATTTATGTGGTAAAGCTTTGTTGTTTTGTTGATGAAATCAGGGGATAGCATTGAGAGGGCTATTCATAATAGACAAGGAAGGGGTTATTCAACACTAGACAATTAACAATCTTGTAATCGGCAAAAGCGTAGATGAAACAATGAGAACACTTCAGGTATAGTTTTATGATTCAAAAAAAGAATATTTATTGATTGTTAAGAGTATGTGTATATAAGTAGTTGGTTGAATGTTGATGATGGGTTTGGTTTGGTGTGTGTTTTTATGATATAGGCATTGCAATTTGTGCAAGAGAACCCAAATGAGGTATGCCCAACTGGATGGAAGCCTGGGGCGAAGTCAACGAAGCCAGATGTAACACCCTAAAGATTTAGAGTAATTTAAAATTTTAAAAATTCGGTAATATGACGTTTGTATTTGGAGTAAACCACCCAAAAAGGGTAAATGTATGAAAACGTTTACAAAACCTGCGCATAAATATGGGAATCAACAACAAACTAATCTAAATACATTATATCTAGATTACATTGGTTGTCAACCCAAATTTCCAAAATAATAAAGTAGTTTAAATGCCAAAACTCCAAATCATCTATCATTTCAAAAATGCCTCAAGCGCCCACGCTCATCACTTAAACCTTCGACAACCCACCACTAAGGGAACCTGTTATACACGTCATTTGAGAAAAAGTGTTAGGCTTAAAGCCTAGTGAGAACATACAATTTATATAGCAATATGGAAAATCATTTAATTCCAACGATAAGTAATATTTTCCAAGGAGTTGAGTTTACAATTGAAAGAATAACCACATAATGGTCGTAAGTCTTGCGCTGACGGGGGAGACCCGATTTTCCAAGGATTGTGGCGGAACACAAAAGTAAGCCACTCTCTGAGTTGTGAGCTCAATACTTGGACCCATGGCCACGAGCAACGCCGACTCGTACTCAGATGTGGGGGAGGGCACCCGAGGATCCAATTCATAATCGTTCACTAGGATTACATTTATGGCTCATGGCTAGTAACAGGTCCCACATTGTTAGACTTTACTTTCCTTTTGTATATCTAGTATAGTTTAGGGTCTTTTTATGTCATTTTTATATCTTAGTTTAGTGTATATTGCTTTTCCTTTTTCCCTTTTGTACTTTACGATCTGAATATTATTCAAACACAGAGAATGGAATTCTCCATCAAAACCTTTAACCTTAATCTCAATCTCTCAAGCTAACATGGTATCAGAGCTTAAGCTTCAAATCCATACTAGCTTCTCCTTCGCGAATGTAACAGCCTCGACTGGGCTTCAATCGTCTTCGGGTTTGTCATCGAATTCCAGCAACCACAATGACTACGACTAGAGCATCCACTTCTGCTGCTGCAACGGGATCTAGTGGATCTCGTTTGTTTGGTTCAGCTTCAATTCTGGTGCTACTGCTAACATCGCTACAGGTTTATTCAACTCTTTTTCTACCAGTTCAGCCTTCGGCAAATCAACAGCCACTAGTGGCAGTAGCGGTTCTAACACTCAAACCCTAGACCCATGTGAATCACGTAAAACCTGGTTCAAAGTAAGCAAGATCTGTGAGTTTTCTTTTTGGTGTAAGTACATCCTGGTAAGCTTACTCGTCTCTGCCAAACTCGTCTCCTGATGCCTTACTCGTGTCTTTCAGCCCTGTGCTACAGCCCAATATTGTTTCTGAAATTTTTGAGTGCTCAAGTTTTTTTACAGAAACATGTCTGAACCACTTTCCAGCAACTATAGGCCTATCTCTTGCATATTAGATGGTACAAACTATGTGTTGTAGACTAGTCACATGACTAGTCATCTCAAAGCTCGAATGCTATGGAAGTATATTACAGGTGCAATTACTCGACCAACCCGAATCGCTGCTGAAACAGATGTAGAATTTGGCAAACGAGAGGATCAATGGGACTCCAAAAATGGTGAGATAATGTCATATTTCTACAGCACATGTACAAGAGAAATTAATCAACAGTTTGTTCGATTCCACACCGGAAAGGAGATATGGGATTTTCTTCAGACACGATACACTACTTCTGAATTGGCTCGTGAATATCAGTTGCTTTCCGAACTCCATAGCAAACGCCAACAACCGTCTCAATCTATTAGTTCATTCCTATCTGAAGTGCAAGCCATATGGGATCAACTTGCTCTTGCTGATCCTATCCTCCCATGTCCACAATCAGCTAAATTAATTGATGAAAAGCGGGGTCGACAACAGATGATTGTACTTCTCATGGCATTGGATTCTCGTTTTGAGCATGTTCGAGCTTCATTGTTACATCGCTCACCTCTTCCAACTATTGATATTGCTGTTGCTGAACTTATCTCTGAAGAGACCAGATTGGGGACTCCATCCTCACCCTCACCTTCAGATTCGGTCTTTGTCACTTCAAGGTTTAAACATAACAAGAAGTTTTCAAGCAACTCTAACATTGGCCGACCCCCCTCATTTCCAGGCAACAACAACATAGGCAGATTCCCTCAGGCATGCTCTTTTTGCCATGACACTTCTCACAGGCTCCTCAATTGTCCAAACCGCTCTTGCAGAATTTGCAAGAAACAACAGCCAAATCATTATGCTTCTGACTGACCTCAAAACCCAAATCGCAATAAATCCATTGTTGGGGCTGCTTCAAATCAGGAACCCTCAGCATCAGTACAAGAATCATCATCATTTGCACAAGGTGTATCGGGTACACCAACCTTCACTCAGAATGATGTTATTGAGATGTTGAAACAGGTTATGTCTAGCTCTTTGCACACTATGGCCACATCTCCAGGTACCTCTTGGATATTTGATTCTGGATGTTGTAATCACATGACGCCACATCCTGATATATTTTTCACCAAGGAACCTGGTTCCTCTTTATCTTCTGTTAACAACGCTGATGGCACAAGGTTGCCGGTCGAACATGTTGGTAGTGTTTCTGCCTCCCAATTATCTCTACCTAATACCTTTTACATCCCAAAACTCTCTCTTAGCCTAATCTCAATTAGCCAACTTTGCGATATGGGTCTTAATGTTATATTTTCGCCTTCTGGTTGTTGTGTGCAGGATCCCAGGACGAAGCAGACGTTTGGGATAGGCCGTAGAGCGGGTCGGATGTACGAGCTAGTTTACTTACGCATCCCAGATACTTTCAAGCCTCTCACTCTTTCTACATCTCCCTCAACCAATACTTCAGACCTTTGGCATGCTCGATTAGGCCATATTTCAGTTGATAGACTTAAATTACTTGTGTCTTCTGGCATTTTGGGACATATTAATGTTGAGAAACTATCATGTTTATCTTGTCAACTTGGAAAGCAACATGCTTTACCTTTTTATCCAAATACTACTAGTTCGTATGCACCATTTGATATTATTCATTCTGATGTTTGGGGACCTTCCCCACACCCTACTATGGGGGGTTCTCGCTATTTTGTTATATTTATTTATGATCACACACGTTATACTTGGATATATCTTATGAAACATAGGTCTGAATTACCACAAATTTATATAACTTTTGCCAGAATGATTCAAACTCATTTCTCCAAAACCATCAAAGTGTTGCGTGCCGACAATGCCATGGAATACAAAGAGCACTCATTCATTGACTTCCTCCGCCAACAAGGTACTATTTCTTAATATTCTTGCCCTGGCACATCCCAACAAAATGGTCGGGCTGAACGCAAACACCGCCATATTCTTGACACCGTTCGTACACTTCTTATCTCTGCTCACTGTCCTGAACGCTTTTGGGGTGAGGCAACTCACTCAGCTGTATACACAATCAACCGACATCCCACTCCTCTTCTTCACAACAAATCTCCTTACGAAATTCTACATGGCACTCCACCTTCTTATGATTTTCTCAAAGTATGGGGTTGTGCTTGTTTCGTTCTTCTTCAGTCTCATAAACATACCAAACTTGAGCCTCGCTATCGGCTTTGTTGTTTCATCGGCTATGGAACGGAACACAAAGGATATAGGTGTTGGGACCCTATTTCGCAAAGACTTCGCACATCCAAGCATGTCGTGTTTTGGGAACACCAAATGTTCTCATCCATATCTAAATTCAAGATCCAACATCATTATTCCCCTCCTTTCTTTACTGATACTTCTGTCACTCTCTCTCCTGTTGTCTCACCACCATCTCCTCCGGTTAGCGAGGATACCTTCTCTCACTCATTTGATCCCTCTGTGCCTCCCACATCATCTAGTTCTCCTACCTCCACACCGGCAACTATGTCTGATCCGATCTCCTCCGCTAGTCCTGATTCGTCTGTCAATCCTGGTGATCCAGGCACAACTCCAGGTGATGTCCGCCGATCTCATCGAGTAAGAAATATTCCTACCCATCTTCGTGATTACCATTGTTATTCTACATTACTTGCTACCACTACTCCATCCTCCTATAAAGAGGCTTGTACTAACTTTCAGTGGCAGCAAGCTATGTCTGAAGAATTGCAGGCCCTTGACAAAGCTCAAACCTGAGAACTTGTTCCCCTTCCCCCTGGCAAAGGGGTCATCGGTTCCAAATGGGTGTATAAAATTAAAACAAAGTCTGACGGTTCTATTGATTAATACAAAGCAAGGCTTGTAGCTAAAGGCTACAATCAAGAGTACAGTATTGACTATGAAGAGACTTTTGCTCCTGTTGCTCGAGTTACCTCTGTGCGTAGTCTACTTGCGATTGTTGCTGCTCGCAAATGGCAACTTTATCAGGTGGATGTGAAAAATGCTTTTTCTAAATGGTGACCTAGTTGAAGAGGTATACATGAGGCCTCCACCCGGTGTATCTCATCCCTCTAATTATGTATGCAAGTTGCGAAAAGCCTTGTATGGTCTTAAACAGGAACCTCGAACATGGTTCGAGAAGTTCAGCACAACTATTCACTTGTTGGGGTTCGTAACTAGCAACTACGATTCTGGTCTCTTCACTAAATCCACAGATGCAGGAATTATTCTTCTTCTCCTATATGTGGATGATATGATCATTACAGGCAATGACACTCAGGGCATCACTGCCTTAAAAGAGTCCCTTCATCACCACTTTGAAATGAAGGATCTAGGCCCCCTACACTACTTTCTTGGTCTTGAGGTTTTATCTAATGCGTCTGGTATCTATCTCTGCCAAGCCAAACATGCCTCAGATATTCTCTCTCGAGCTGGCATCTCTGATAGTAAAGTCGCCTCTACTCCTCTCGAGCAGAACCTTAAACTAGCTCCCGGTGATGGCTCCCCACTTTCTAATCCTACACTCTATCGTCAGCTTGTGGGCTCCCTCGTCTATTTGACTGTTACTCGCCCAGATTTAGCCTTTGCAGTCCATATTGTCAGTCAGTTTATGGCTGCCCCTCGGACCACTCATTATACTGCCGTCTTACGCATTTTACGATATATCAAAGGTACGATTTTTCATGGATTACACTTCTCAGCCACCTCCTCGCTTGAACTTCGTGCCTTTTCTGATGCTGATTGGGATGGTAACATTACTGATCGTCGATCCACAACTGGTTATTGCTTCTTTCTTGGTGATTCACTTATTTCATGGCGTAGCAAAAAGCAGTCTCTCACTGCTCGCTCAAGTACTGAAGCCGAATATCGTGCCCTTGCTGATACTACCAGTAATTACTTTGGCTCCGATGGCTACTTTCTGATATGAGCGCTCCTCAGCTTCATCCAACCATTATACATTGTGATAATCGCAATGCCATGCATATTGCCCATAATGACGTGTTCCATGAGCGCACCAAACACATCGAGATTGATTGTCACTTTGTGCGTCAACACGTAGCTAGAACTACTAATACCGTTAGTCTCATCTCAGTTTCCACTTTTGATCAACTGGCAGATATCTTCACCAAGGCCCTTCTTCCCGGCCGCTTCACGACTCTCATTCACAAACTCAAGTTGGTTTCAAATCCCCCCCCCCTTGAGTTTGGAGGGGGGGGGGGTGTTAGACTTTACTTTCCTTTTGTATATCTAGTATAGTTTAGGGTCTTTTTATGTCATTGTTTATATCTTAGTTTAGTGTATATTGCTTTTCCTTTTTCCCCTTTGTACTTTACGATCTGAATATTATTCAAACACAGAGAATGGAATTCTCCATCAAAACCTTTAACCTTAATCTCAATCTCTCAAGCTAACACACATAACCGTACCAAATTGCCTCCGAGGACCCAATGTCTCAACTAAATTGGTGGGTGTTAAAAGTCTGCAGTAGTAATATGTACCTTGTGCTTTGATACATGTAATGAAGAGATTTTTAAAATCTGTATAAAATGATGGTACCTTGTGCCTAATAATTTTTACTTAAAAGTTTTTTTATCCGTGCTTTATAATATAGTATAGATATATTCAATTTTTTTCCATCTCTATATAACTCTTTCATATATATATTCTGTAAATGTTAACATATATATGCAAATTGAGAAAAGTAGTTAAATGTGATATACTTAAGATTTAAGAAAGATTATGCATAAGATGTACCAAGTGACTGGTGATGAAAAATGAATTATGAGTAATAAAAAAACAACATATTCTATGTGTAATACAGTAACGTGCAACCCCAATGAAAAATATTGAAAGGACGGAATTATAAATTAAAAAGAAATGTTCAAAAAATTAAAATTCAGAAAAAATCATTTTCCAAACGTTTATTTAGAAATAGTTATTAAGGGTTCGTTTATAAAACGTTCACTAGGTATCACTTTATTTTATCGGGTGTAATTGTGTAAATGACAAAGACCTAAAATTTTACCCAATAAAAAGTATAGTAAGTACGATCTTACCCAGTAAGTGATGGAGAATACTCTTACCCCGTTAGTGTTTAACGGCTAACAGACACTTACCAATTACTTATTTTGATGGCCGATAATATTACCCATAACTATGTGAGTGGTTATTGAAATTTAAAATTTTACTTTTAAAAGCAAACACTTGTTTTCAAACAAATTAAATGGATTATATGTATATTTGTTTGACGTTGATTTAAAGTGTGTTGTGGGGACCATTTGGCGTTCAAGAAATCATATCATGCGAGCAATTTATTTTGAATTCGGGTTTCCGAATCAGAACCCATAAATAATAAATAAACGGATAAAAACTCAACAATCAGAGTGGCGCAGCGGAAGCGTGGTGGGCCCATAACCCACAGGTCCCAGGATCGAAACCTGGCTCTGATATAAAAGGGTAGCTTCCGACCATTTCTTTTTGACATTTTGAAGTTCGGTTAATTTTACACAATTAGTCCTCAAGAATGGAACAATGTTCTCTTCCAACCAACTTTTTCTCAGGATTTTAAAGTTCGATTTTACACAATTGGTCCCTGAAGAATGGAACAATTTTGGTTATTTCTCTCGCCAATTTCATTTTTAATTTCCTAAAATTTAACCAAATGGTCCATATGGACTAATATCAAGGTATTAATTCCCTTTCACTACTTTTTGTTGTTGCGATAAATCCCTTTGGTCGGTAAAAAGTGATCCAACCCACCAATTCAATTCGAACCCAACCTAAAATTAGTATGTTGGGTTGAGATTTTTAACCCATTTAAGTTAATTGAGTCAACTCGTCTACCTCATTTATGTAAATGAGTTGGGTTGGGTTAAAATTTTTGACCTCTTTTCAATCCATTTACAACATGTTGTCAACTCATTTTATAATACTACATAATTTTATTTTATTTTTAATTATTAATCATTATTTAATTATAATTAATAATTGAATATCTGTTTAATGATTAAAAAAATATGTTTCCTAAATCAGATTTGACTTTGCCTCGTCACGTCACCAAACCAAATTCTCTCTTTTAGTCTTTTTGTAGTTTTGTACATGTTGCCTCCTCAAAACTGAAAACCCAAGTTCCAGTTCCATGGCATCGACACCGACTTGAGGCTTCCAGTTCCACAACGAGTCGACGACACCCTTCCACGCTGACTTTAGGATTCCACGGCGACACCCTACCACGACGGTCGACTACCCTTCCACGACGACTTGAGACTTCCATAGTTCCACGATAATACTCTATAATCTGTAGTTTTGTTCACGTCGACTTTGTGGTTGTGAAAAACTTTGAACAATTTATTTGACTTTATAGTTGTGTTTTATTGAAACTTTGAACAATGTATTTGGCTTTGTGGTTGTGTATTTCATGAAATTAAGTAGTTTAATCATTTTTATATTATTTAAAATTTTAAAATCAAATGAGTCAACCTAGGTTCAACCCATTTATTTAACAAATGGGTTGAGATAATCATAAACATGTCAACTCGCTACCAACCTATTTAAGTAACAGGTTGGGTTGGGTTGGGTTGGAAATCTCAACCTTTTAATAAAACAGGTTGGGTTTGGTTAAGATTTTCAACACAATTAATAAATGGGTTGAACCCGAACTCAACCTAATATGACCAATTGCCACCCCTTCTTTATCCCATAAAAAAATTCTCGTCTAAAAAATACAATATCTAAACTTTTATGTTTTGAAATAAAACGGAGCAGATGAGTTCAATAATGAAATCAATGAAAATCGAGGTAAGAATTTGTATTAAAAATATGTATAAGGTGTGAAACAATAGCAAAAAAAAAATGTTTCGTGAAAATTCTTGCATGAACTTGGTGGGTTGAGATCAAGAAACGTGGCAGCATAGAGTTTTTCATATTTATGTTTGTGTATTGAGTTGAATCAGGGAATTAGAACACGAATTGTTACAAGACGGTGATTCAAGCATGAACCAATGTTATACACATGGAGATAGTGTTTTAACGTAAAAAAGAATTACTAAAAATGGATTAGAAATGAAGGTTTGTGAGTTTAGTGGTCAATGTGTCACACAAAACTCATTCCAAGTGATGTATGTGACCTAATCAAGTCATCTAGGGTTGCAAGGCATGGGACACATAGACAAAGTGGACGGTAAGCCATTGATGGTTGGGTTAGGTCATCGCAACTCGGGGTGCAATTGCAACCCTTAGTCACTTGTATTAGTCGTATAGAAGGACATAGGGGGCATGTGTGGCAGTTCGAATCGTAAATTGTCGTGGCCATGCAATGCAAGTTTAGGCCGCGTACAGAGGTCAAGTCGAGCTCTTTGGGCAGTGTGTTTGTGAGAACTTACTGATGCAGTGGCAGTATGTGTGACGGACGAAAGTGCCTAAGGATTGCAAGCCTATATAATGAGAAACAACTTTACCAAGTTAGATAGGAAGTTGTCGCCATATTAATCAACAAAAGAAAACGATATAAAATTGTGTGTCATTTTATGAACATGATATGTGAGCACATGAACAAATGGTCTGTTTGGTTTGTAGGAATAGAATGTATTTGAATTCCATTATTTATAAAAAAAATCATTAAAAAAATATAAAAGTAATTAAATTACCTTTTGTTTAATTGATTATTAGAAAACAAGTGTTTTTAACATAATTTTAAACATTATTATATATAAATCCTACGAAATCCCTTGAAATTTGAAACCATAGTCATTCCCTTGGGATTTCAAAATTCTATGTTGGAGGTATTTCAAATCCGGACAATCCTGCTAACAAAACACGAGATTGAAATGGGTTTGAAATCCAATTCTCTCCAATTCCAATCCATTCCGGCAAACCAAACGCGTCTTAATTGAATAAAGGACGGCCGGACGCACGCCCAGGACTCAAAGGAAATAGGGGCCCAAAAATTTGAAGTATATACTATATTGTAGTAGTAAAAAATTAATTAAAAAGAAAAAAAATATATATAATAGGACCCAGTTAAATTTTTTTGGTATTATATTAAGGGCTCAAACATGTATTAATTAATTACACTGGACAATAAAATTTGTAAAAAAGTTAATTGGTCTTTCATTTTATAATATTGCTTAATGTTTCTCTAAAAAAAATTTATCCACTACTTATTTAAAAATTATTTTTGTCTAGAAACCTTGATATATATACTATATTACTCATCTTCCACATATTATTTTGATTATTCCATCCGCATTAAATTTTTGTGTTAGAATATAGTAGATTTCTTGGTATTAACTAAGAAAACTCCTACATTTTGAAAACGATATAAGACGACCCAACTTATATCTATATTTTGGATTTCAGAACTATCTTTCTTCTTTTTTTTCCAAAAATTATTGGCCCCTCATTACCTAATATTAAGTGCTCGAATCTTAAGTACTCTCTTATTTCTAAAACAATAATAAGATCTGAAACTATAGCCAACATGGACTTTTGATTATAAGATTGATGGTTCTTAAAATGTTTGTTTCAACTCTAAAACAATTTAATTCGTAGAATTTTTATATAAAACAATTTAATTCGTAGATATTCATGATATTTAATAGTACGGTTAAATTAAAAAATATTAAATTTTGGGCTCGTTTTGAAAGTATTGACGAGACGATTATAATAGTATAATTTGTAAAAAAAGAAACGTATTTTTTCATTACATTTTTGTTCATATACGATTATTTGTGTTAACATTATAAGGGTATAAAATGAAAAAACAAGTGATATAAAGTTAAATTAAACAATTAATTGTAAGGTTGGTAAATGTAACATTTAATTTTAATGGCATTCCAAAAACCGTTTTTCAAGAACTGACTTTTCAAGAACCGTTTTAGAATTTTAATTATATAGTACTAGGCATATACCTGCACGATGCAGCGGAATGTAAGTAAATAACGAACAATTAATGTTACTTTCTTATAGACATGTCATCAACAATCAACCATGACCTAAAAATCACAATTTATGAAACCCTAAACCTAAACCCATAAAGATATTCAATAATTAGTTTATATTACAATTATTGACAAAAAAATTATAATGATATAATTTATAATAAGAATGAATCATATTTTACGATTATGTGTTTTTAATGTGTTAACGGTGGAAAAAAAAATAAAACGTATGAATAAAAAACAAATTAGTTCGTAGATATTCATAATATTTAATAGTATAGTTAAATTAAAAAATATTCAATATTGGGCTCGTTTTGAAGGTATTGACGAGACGATTATAATGATATAATTTGTAAAAAAAGAAACATAGTTTTTCGTTGCATTTTTGCTCATATACGATTATTTGTGTTAATATGATAAATGTGTAAAATGAAAAATGAAAAAATAAGGGATATAAAATGAATTAAATAAGTAATTATAAGGGTGGTAAATGTAACATTATAAAGGTGATAAGTGTTATTATACAAAAGTTTAGGGTGATAAGTGTTATTGTACAAAAGTTTGTACAATAACCTTATTAGTTTATATATATACTAGCCATATACTCGCACGATGCAGCGGAATGTAAGTAAAGAACGAACAATTAATGTTATTTCCTTATATACATGTCATCAATAATCAACCATGACTTAAAAATCACAACTTATGAAACTTAAAGCCATAAAGATATTCAATAATTAGTTTATATTATAATTATTGACGAAAAAAATTATAATGATATTATTTATAATAAGAATGAAACGTATTTTACGATTATGTATTTTTAACGTGCTAACGGTGGAAAAAAAATAAAACGTATGGACAGAAAAACAAATTATTTCGTAGATATTCATGATATTTAATAGTACGGTTAAATTAAAAAATAATCAATATTTGGCTCGTTTTGAAGATATTGAGGAGACGCTTATAATGATATAATTTGTAGAAAAATGAACGTATTTTTTCATTGCATTTTTGTTAATATATAATTATTTGTGTTAATATGTGTAAAATGAAAAAAATAAGGGATATAAAGTAAATTAAATAAGTAATTATAAGAGTGATAAATGTAACAATGTAAGGGTGGTAAATGTAATTGTACAAAAGTTTGTACAATAATCGTTTGTACAATAACCGTTTTAGTAGTATAGATAATTCGTATATATTCTGATATTTAATAGTATGGTTAAATTAAAACATATTCAATATTGGGCTCGTTTTGAAGGTATTGACGAGACGATTATAATGGTATAATTTGTAAAAAAATGAACGTATTTTTTCATTGCATTTTTGTTCATATACAATTATTTGTGTTAATATGATAACGGTGTAAAATGTAAAATAAAAAAGTAAGGGATACAAAATAAATTAAATAAGTAATTGTAAGGGTGATAAATGTAACATTATAAGGGTAGTAAATGTTATTGTATAAAAGATTAAGGGTGATAAATGTAATTGTACAATAGTTTGTACAATAACCGTATTAGACTTTTCATTATATAGTATAGATAAATACTAGACATATACCCGCGCGATGCAGCGGAATGTAAATAAAGAATGAACAATTAATGTTATTTCCTTATATACATGTAATCAATAATTAACCATTACCTAAGAATCACAACTTATGAAATCTAAATCCATAAAAATATTCAATAATTAGTTTATATTACAATTATTGACGAAAAAACATTATAATGATATAATTTATAATAAGAATGAAATGTATTTTACGATTTATGTATTTTTAATGTGCTAACGGTGGAAAAATAAAAAAAACGTATGGATACAAAACAAATTATTTCGTAGATATTCATGATATTTAATAGTATGGTTAAATTAAAAAATATTCAATATTTGGCTCGTTTTGAAGGTATTGACGAGACGATTATAATGGTATAATTTGTAGAAAAATGAACGTATTTTTTCATTGCATTTTTGTTAATATATGATTATTTGTGTTAATATGATAATGGTGTAAAATGAAAAATGAAAAAGTAAGGGATATAAAGTAAATTAAATAAGTAATTGTAAAGGAGATAAATGTAGCATTGTAAGGGTGGTAAATGTAATTGTATAAAAGTTTGTACAATAACCATTTTAGTTTTTTTATTATATAGTATATACAATAATAAAATATTAAAATATTTTATTATATAATATAGTTTTTTTTATTATATAGTATAGTTTTTTATTAAAATATTGGACCCATGTAAATATTACAATCCATGTGACTCACATCTTAACCGTTGCATTCATGATCGACGATTACAATACATGTGGGTCTAATATTTTAATCTCATACCCTCCCATGAATTGCGCATTAGAAGGTAATTGATCCGATACATCTTATCTTGGTGCATCTCATCCTAATGTGCATCTATTTCTCATCCTACGTTGATAACCAAACGCTTTCACGTTAACCTCAACTTTTAATCAGAAGTTCAAAACCCAACCCTTGAAAATCTTACAACCCATGAAAAAGGATCAACATTTCAGATCTACTTCTCACGCTTCTCATGTTAACCTCAATTTCTCACACGATCTTTCGCTATAATATATATATATATATATATATATATATAGAGAGAGAGAGAGAGAGAGAGAGAGAGGTTATTATGCAACCCCTGTACATGGTGCAACTCATGCAACCCTTTTATCCACCACACATTTTACTTTTATCCTTTTTCATTTTTTTTAATTACATAAAATATGTGGTGGATAGAGATGTTGCATTTGAACCACACCCTATATACATATATATATATATATATATATATATATATATATATATATATATATATATATATATATATATATTAACAAAGGAAGATAAAAAGGTTCAAGCTTCTACAAGAGGCGGAAGCATACGGCAAGTCGGCAACGCAAATCAAGACTACAGACAGTAACCCGCAGAAAACGAGCAACAACAACAATGACAACCAAAAAAGAAGAGCCTCAACGGAAAGACATGAGACAACAAGCCCAATCAAATTAACAACAAATTCACACCCACTACACCGATCGTACATATATGTAAATTGTGAAACTATAGCAAAGAATGTTTCTATGAAATTTATTGCATGGACTTTGAAGGTTTTTTTTTTGGAAAAGGGTGTCCTGTGTCTTTGGCCCAGACTAATCCCTTGGCAAAGAAACTGACTACTAAAGCATGCAGCCCTGAAGTTATACCCAGTGGCCACAAAGTTGCGAATGCAGGGAATCGAACCCGGGTTGAGCGCTATAAACTTCCCAGGTGATTACCGCTACACCACAAGCCTTGTGGTTTGGACTTTGAAGGTTGAAATCAAGAACTGAGGCAAAATAAAACTTATAATCTAAAATAAAATTTTATTACAGTTACTAAAACATTAAATAAAACGTTTTTTATGTCAAAAAATAAGTGTCAATATTTCTATTTCTATTTATTCTAAAATAAATGTTTAGTTTGAAACATAGATAACTAAATTTTCAAATATACCCTTAATTAAATGCACAAGTATTTTTAGTTGTAAAGAGGGAAATTAAAATTGTATGTCCTTTTAATTGTGCACATTTTGAGATATAATGAGTAATATTTTAGGGGTTGTTTGGCAATTGCTGAATGTTTGGTGTAAAATGATTAAATGGTCAGAATAATTAAGAGACTCTTATGATATAGTTCAAAATGAAATCTGATTGTTTGGTAATTGTTCATAATGAAATCAGAACACTTAATGGTTAAGGGAGACCAAAGGTACAAAATCATTCAAAGGGTTTTGAAACCATTAAGAGACAGTTTTTTTTTTTTTTTGTCAAACAAAGCCTCTTAATGGAACAATTAAAAAGTAAACAAACAGTCCCTTAGATTGTTTTGGATCATTAATAAATTTAAAAAATTTAGGTTGGATTGAAATTGAAGATTGTATATGTAAATAAGGAAAAAAAATTAATCAAATCATTAATGAATCTAATAAAATTAGATTGACTTAAAGCAAAAAGATTGTGCAAGTAAGAATAAAATAAAAAAATATTTTAATAAAAAATTGGATAGATCGAAGGGACCCACCTATTGAACCGTTGAGTCCGCACCTAATCGTGTTTTTTTGAACGGCTTGACCGTTTAGCTTCTCGGAGCCAAAAAAAGGCGAATGTAAAAAGTAGCCGTTGCTCTACATTTTATCGATTTAAAACCCTAGTTCTATTTCTACATAATAATCGGTTACTTTTCAAGAAGCACTCAACCTGTTTGATAAAATTCCCCACAGAAACATCAGATATCCCTGCGTACCCAATTTCAAAAAACGAAACCCTAATAACTTCGAAGAAATTTTACTGCAGAAATGGCTTCAAGAACTGTGAGCAAAGACATAATCACTCTCCGTGGATCCACCGCCATCGTCAGCGAATTTTTCGGTAAAGATCATATCTCCTTTCTTGTTACTTTTTCATTTTTCGTTTTAAAATCCGTTTGAATTCCTAGATGCTAACGATTCTCGATCTATGCAATTTTCAGGTTATGCAGCGAACAGGTAAGAATGAATGGGGTTTTTCTCGTTTGGGTGTAGATTTTTGTGGATTTAACTGGAAAATATTAATTTTGTTGAGGTAATGTGTAGTATTCTGTATAATCGTGGAGTTTATCCGGAAGAAAGTTTTGGAAGAGTGAAGAAATATGGGCTTCCATTGTTGCTTTCTCAAGATGAGGGTGTTAAGACATTCATTGCGAATTTGAATGCTCAGCTTTCAGGTAAACATTGATTGTGAAATCTTAATAGAGTGTGGGTAAACTTTGTAATGTAAATTTGCTCATTTGATTTGCTTATCAAATTTGGGTATATTATAAAGAATGGCTGGAAGCTGGGAAGTTACAAAGGATTGTTCTTGTGATTATGAGTAAGGCCACAAATGAAGTACTTGAGAGGTGGAATTTCAGTATAGAGACGGATGGTGAAGTTGTTGAAAAAGGGTAAGATGTTCTTGAAATTTTAGATTTTACATCATCTCCAACCTTTAACTCCAAAAAAACAACAAATTGGTGGACCATTCATCCGGAATTTTGCCTTTGTTTTTGGTGTTTTTGCGGTTTTTGCAGTTTGGTTGGAGATGCCTTAGAGCATACCATACTGAAAATATGGTGATTTGCAGTATGGTGACATCCAACCATACTCCAAGCACCAAAAATATTTGCAGGTTGATTTTTTTTTTAAGAATAAAACACCAAATTTGGTGTTATACTATTCACCCTTCAAAAAGGGGAGGACCCACCATTAATCCATTTTTTTGATTTTTTTTTTATAATATCATTATTATTATTTATAATAATATCATTAATAATATTGAAAAATGTTTAATAATAATAAAAAATGTTTTTTTATTGAATTTTTTTTAGTGTCAAGGGTCCCACCAGTTTTAGTGTTTTTGGTGTTATTTTTAGTGTTATTGGTTGGAGATGGTCTTAGTCCCTAATATATTGTTTTCGTTCCAACTTAATTGTTTGTTGATCTCCAGAGTTTCGAGGGAGAAGAGTGATAAAGAAATCATGAGAGAGATTCAAGCTATTATGAGACAGATTGCATCCAGCATTACGTACCTGCCATGCCTCGATGAACCCTGTAAGTCTTGACACAGTTTTTGGATATGCATACTCCCCTAGTTTGACAACCCGTCAAATTGTGAGGTTAAGAAATCAACCCTAATAACTAAGTGGCCACAACTGTTGTGTACTCCTGGAATTGAACCCCGGGTAGATGGAATATTCCACCACATCCCCCAAGGCATCAACCACTAAGCCAGAACCCTTGTGGTTATAAGCTTTGGCAATGCTCTTGTCATTTTGAGTGTAATATTGTTGCTTTGGGTTGAATGGGGGTGTTTTTTCGTTCTTGTTTACAAGGAAAGTGTCGATTTCCATAGGATAGATAGACGAGTGGTTTTTGTTGCTAACAGTCATCTCGTGTTTAAAAACAAGTTTTCGATGTTCATCAAGCATGTTAGATTGATTTATATGTTCCAATTGCAGGTATCTTTGATGTGTTAGCATATACCGATACGGATGTCGCAGTACCATTCACTTGGACCGAGAGCGACCCGAAACTGATAGCAAATCCCCAGATGGTGAAATTGCATTCTTTCGATACCAAGGTTCGTAATCATAATATTTTCTTGTGGCTTTTATTAAAGAAATGTAACCCAGAATGAGTTGAGATGGTTTTATTTTTATGATGCAGATACACAAGGTTGACACTTTGGTGTCTTACAAGAATGATGACTGGGATGAGCAGTAAACAAAGATGATGTGATTTCTTTTGTTTCTGTGTTTTTTCTTGTTGACCCTTTAAAGGTCAATGGTCTTTGATTCACTTTGTGTAAGCCTTGAAAGAAAAATGGGCACTTGAAATTGAAGAATTTGCAGTAATGTTGCCCCTTGTATTCATGAAAATTGTTAAAAGCCAAGTTATCCATAAAACCGAAACATCACGATGTGGCCGAGCCTAGCTAATACCACGATAAATTGCACCCGGGCAAAGCTCATCCATAATATCAACATTTCTGTACCCGTTGTATTCTCTCAAACAAATCCAGCCTCTGTGAGATAAAAAGTCACGGAAATCATTTTCGGTGTAAAAGATCTTGTCTTCCGTATGGACTGGCACGTGATCTGGCTCCTCGAACAGGCATACTTTGATCATTAGCCCTGAGAGTTGAACGTTTAGGGTTTAGGGTATTCAAACATTTGACTAAAGTCAAACACTTATTGATGGAGTAATGGAGTGAATGATTGTTTTACCTTCATCAACATGAAGAGAGTAGTTTCCGAGAGGCATGTCCCTATCGAGCGTTCGCACTATGTTATCAGCGTCTTCCAACCAAAACGCTCTGTTTGTTCTCAACCTGAAAGCTGACTTGATGGTTTCTTTTATGGCATCCGGTGAGCCATCAATACCAATTCGTCGTGTGTAATCCCCCAATTTGACGGAGATAACCCTACCACCGTAACTGTTATTCTGATCGCCTGCAAATATAACACGAAATCTTAAAAAGGAAATGAAAAAAGTTACAAAGTTGAATAACAAAAAAACTAACCGTTTCCAGGAGTCTCGGTCTCCCTCCAATTCCATGGAGATACTCCGGTTGCTGCCATGGTATCGGCTGCAGTGATGGCAAGCGGATGCCCATCTTGATCCAACCGTCTTTCTAGATTTAGCGCATCAGCTGTCAGCAATGAAATCTGAAAACTTTTAGTTGTTTACCAACAACAAATTGGGGAAGTGTTAACCGGAAAGAGTGCAGTCTGCGTAAACGCTTACTGAAAATGGTGGTTTACTAATAAAATACCTTTATTGTCTTGTGCTGACCCAGTAAGTGAAATAAAAACAGGTTAAAAAGATGTTTAATTTTCTATCTTTTTTGGGTTAAAAAGATGTTTAATCAGAATGTAAACCGATAGGCAATAGCAATACTAATCAGGAGAGCATAAAAAATGAATCAGAAACGGAAACTGGTGTTAGAAAAATTGGCATGCCTTCTACAGGTCCAAAAGCAATGCTCGTGTCCTCTACGCCTGCAGAAAAACAGAAGGAGCACATTTTTTACTAAAAGAACAAGAATAAATGTATAGTAACAAATAATCAGTCCAAGATCGTTTGTTCTTGCAAACAACAGTGTTTTCTTTTTGGTCTTTTTGCAGTACCATGATTCAAAAAGTCAAGCACTACGTCAAACAGATGAATCTCAATTATAAATGAATTAGGAATTTGTTAGGTAGCGTTTGGTTCGTGGAATGAAATTCGATGGAATTGGAATTCATCAAGGAATTTGACTTTGAATGAATTGGAATTGGATGGAATTTGACCACGCATTTTGGTTGGATGGAATTGGAATTGGAATATGTTGGAAATAAAATGAATTCCATAGGATACCCCGTGGAATTGTGAAATCCGTGTTTGAAGGAATTTGATGGAATCCGCAATATTCCTTAGTTTTAATTATGTGAACCAAATAAGACTTTGGAATTTGGTCAATGGATTTGGACATTCCAATTCCATTGAATTCCATCCAATTCCGCGAACCAAACACCCCCTTAGAGTCCCACATCGACTAGAGATTGGACAATTTCTCATCTATATATGTTGGAACCTCTCTTCTTTTCTTAAGGGCTCATTTGGATAGTAAATTTTGGGGTTCCACATATTCTCACATGGTATCAGAGCCAATAATGTTGCTTCAATAAAAAGAAAAAAAACAATGGTGTCGAAAACTCGAAATAGTGATGATCTTATATGGGTCAAAAACATTTCAAACAACAGATGATCCCAAATCTATTAACAATAAACAAAGAATCAAGCCTTGATTCTTTGTGCTTCTTTGAACTTTTTTCAAGAAGAAATTTTCTATGTGATAGTTGGTTTATGCAAAATTAGAGTCATACATTTAATGGTTCCAAAGTTACAGTTGGTGATGAGGAAGACATAATTGCAGGATCAAGAAGGATTGAATTAACAAAAATGGAAGAATGAAGGAAATGACAATGAAAAGAAGATGATACCCTGATTCAATCTGTTGACAAAAATTACAATCTATGATCGAATTAACTGCTATTTAGAACTGAAAATAAGAACCCTAAAAAACCCCTTTCAAATCACATCACTGAATCACAACAATAGTTTACCTTTATCAGAGAATTTACTCTAATTGAGAGATAAATTTTGAAAATAATAGTTTACCTTTATCAGAGAATTGCATAAACGAATCAACCTTACAATTTTTGTTTCTATCTCTAATAATCTCTTCAACTTCTTTGTAAAACTGCATCTTATTAGTATTTGCTGAATAGCCATTATGATTATTATTATTATTACCCCCATTTTCGTGTTGCTTGGCTTTCTTAAACTCCTTGAGTAAGTTCCTCCACTTGTCCGTACACATGGTAGGGGATCGATCAAAACCTTTTTCTCTCATCTTCAATGAAATCTGATCCCACAAGTGCTTGTTTGACTTTGAAGTGTTGAAGAGTGAATCGATCTCATGACGGAGGATGATTAGGGTTCGAGTTTCTTCTTTGACCCAAGTCTCGGCTCGTTTCTTCACCGGTGCTGAGGCTGTAGCAGTAGCAGCAGCAGCAGCAGATGATGGCTTGATGGTGCTTTCTTCGCTGGTGGTGGCCGGAGCTGCAACGATCAGTTGGGTTTGGTGGTGGTGAGGGGTGGAGGTGGAGGTGGATTCCATCATCATGTTTTGCAGGAGGAAACATGTGGAATTCAGGGGTGTTTGGGATTTGCTTATTTGATGGTGAGATTTCGCACCGGAAATAAAGCTCTAATGTTTAAATACACATGGAAATGGGGTGGGACCTCAATCCCCGTCTCAGTCCTCGATCCTCATCTCTATCCTTGTATGGGAATATGATCTCATCTCTAATCCCTAACGGAGAAACGAGAACTTTTTTCGTTTATATAAACTATTTTATAAATCAAATATGCGAGACAGAGCACATTTTTAAATTTCACAAATTTCCAATAAATCTAAAATAAAAAAGAATTTAAATTTATACAAACAATCAAATCATATGATACTTAATTAGCTAAAACCAATATAAATCTAGTTTAATTAAAAAAAAAACTTAACGTCACACGTCCAAAACATATCGAGTAATATCCAAAACACATCAACTGTATTTTGACTTGACATCCAAAAGATTACATACTAACATCCACAAAATGACAATTTTAGATTCTAAACCTAGTTAAAAATACAAAATTATGAATTACCGATTTAGTTGAAATAAATAATATATTTAATTTATTAATTAATATATAACGGGTACGGGAAAGGGCAGGGCGGGGAGTACGATATCCGTCCCCATCCCCAGTTTGAGACAAATAGGGATCCTCGTCCCCGTTCCCATCCCCGGCTTAGCGGGGAATCCCCGTCCCCGATCGGGGCGGGTGAGTTCCCCAACGAGGCGGGGGGCATTTCCATGCCTATATTTGAATGGAGAAAAATTAAAAAGGCTTATAGATGTGATAAACCGCTAAAAAAAAGTTTTTGATAAGTCATTTGGTTTTAACTTATCAACTTATTTGAAAAGTTCTTATGACTTTTTTGGTTATTTTATATGTATAAACAATCCGAAACACTTTTAAATAACAACTTATTAGTTTATTACGTTTTGGTAGCACACTAAACTAATCCAAACACTTTTTAGAAAACTCCGGTTTGACACCACATAAGTTGATAAACATTTTTTAAAATAAGCATAAGTAAAAGTTGTTTTAAATAAGCAGTCCCAAACACCCCCTCAAACTGTTTCGAGTTTTTTAAGGGAAGGAAAGCAGCAGGGAAAGTACGATTTTCGTCACTGTGGTTTATTGTTTATAATTATTTAGGTGTATATTTTATTTTATTTTTCGTCCATAAGGGTGCGTTTGGTATGCAAATTAGATGGGATAAGACAGAAGAAAAATTCACTGTCCCACGTTTGGCACGACATGGGACAGGGACAAGGACTGGATAGGGTGGGACAAGATGTACAAAAAAAAGTGTTTTCTTGTTCCACCCAAATAGGTGGAATAACATGGGACAAAAGTGAGACAAAAACTAAAAATTAATGATCTACCGTCATTTGATATATAATCTTAATAATAAGAGTCACCATTACCCATCGCCGCCACCACCACCACAATCGACAACCACCAGTAGCCACCGCCAACCACCGTTGGCCACTACTACCTATTCATCCACTATAACAACCTCTTCCACCACCTCCACAACCATCAACCATTGCCACCACCACTACCATCGTCGACCACCTCCACTAACACCGATCACCACCACCCATGGCCACTACGACCATCGACGACCACCGGTAGCTACCGCCAACCATCGTTAACCACTTCTACATCTTCCTCCACTACAAAAACTTCCTCCACCTCCACAACCACTGCCCATCGCCATCTTCATCGATCACCACCACCCATTGCCGCCACCACTGACGCTCACCGCCAACCACTGTTGGCCACCTCCGCTTCTTCCTCCACTATAACCTCTTTTGCTATTGTCCACTGCCACCACCACTATCATCGTCGTCCACCTATACCTCCACCACATCAACCACGACTACCTCCTACACCACCATTATCTACTATCTTTCACGTCCTTCACAACTATCGTTCTTCACCAACCACCCATCACCTTTATCTTTACCTGTCGTTGAACTACGTCTCCTCCAATTCATAAAGATCTTCCAAATTGAATCAAATATTATATTTTTATTTGTATGAATCGGATTTTTTCAAATTACTATCAATTATTTAAGATTTTTTATTTAAATTTTGTACCGTTGTTTTTATATGTATGAAAATTGTGTTAAAAATGTTTTTAATTATATTCTTTAAAGATATACTTTAGTTGTATGATTTATAACTATTATATGATATAAAACCATCAAACAACTTTTAGGGAAACTTGTCTAGTCCTAGTCGTATCAACACAAGACAAACATTTGTCTTGTCCAGTCGAAGCTTCTTGTCCTGTCCTATCCTGTCTTGTCCAGTTATGTCATATCCAGTCCCGTCCAATCATGTGTTGCGTACAAACCGCTACGTAAAAGGCTTAACTAACAAAGTTTAGAAATTCCATTAAGTTAGAAACTCAAGTTTTTTTCAATTTTATCACTCTCAATTAAAAACACATGTTTCTTCCATTATGAAAAAACTTTTCAAAAGAAAAACATTCTCAATTTATACATATAGATTAATCTATAAATACAAAAGTTAATGGAAAACTAACAAAACCATCTCTATCTAGACAAACTTTTTTTTCTAAAACATTTATTAATAATTAAATATTTTGATTAAATTACATCTAGACTAAGGTTTTTTTTTTTTTTTTAAACCTCTTAATGACTCTTAAGTCTGAATCGTTCAGACCTTTTTACACACTACCTCTCTTATTAATCGTAACTAAAATAAGATTTCAGACTTTAGACATCTTAAAAAACAAACGACACCTAAATTACGTTTTTAGTCCCTATGGTTTGTCAAAAAATTTACAAATTTCATCCTTGTGGTTTGAATATTCAGTTTTCGTCTCTATGGTTTGTAATCACTTTTATTTTTGTCTCTGAGACCAAAACACTACTTTTAAGTATATGAAAAACTAAAATAGAAATGAATTGTAAAATATAGGAATGAAAAAAACAATAAAAATTAAACCAAAAGAATGAAAAAGGTAATGAATTATAAAATAGAGGGATAAAAATCGTAATTTCAAAACAATAAGAACGACAATAGAAATTTTCAACAAACCACAGGGACTAAAAACGTAATTTACTCATATCTATTATGACGTCACATCATCATTCTTCCCTTAGCTACCTCTTCTTTAATAAACCCTAGCAATTCAACACCAAAATATCAGGGTTTTAGAGATTGAAGATTGCAAACCGCCAATGAGACGCTAGATTGAATTGGGTATGGATTCATCTTCATTTTTTGTTGCTAAAACAGGCGGACTATCCATCTATGTCTCTGCCCAAGTTTTAGGGTTTTAATTTTTTTATACTTGAGCTATGTTTTCATGCTACCCTGTTAAAAACTCCATTGGCGATTCTATTTTCTCGTCTTAAGTTCCATCGATTTCCCCTAAAAATCAAAATATCAAGCAATTGCCAAGTTCGCATTTGTTTTTTTAGGGTTCTTAAATTAACGAAGTTCTTACACATGAGCAATATTTTTATGTCGAAGCAGGTGAGATAACCAACTCCATGTTCTACAATTGGTTAAAACCTATAGTGGAGACTCTATTTTATCCTATTAATTTCAAAAGTTTCCATGAACTTTATCCATAATGTTTCATATCAGGTCTTCAAGCAATGGAAGATCCAAAGTTTAACCTGTTAGGTTTTTTATATTCTCAATGTTATGAACAGTGTTGTTGAGCAATATCTGTTTGTTTATTGTAGAGCTTTGTCGAATAGAGCAAAGGGAGACTGGCAGTGGGTGTGAGCTACCTGGAGGTACTCTTCATTTATTTATCTTAGTTCCATTTGTGGCTATAAGAGTTGATAACACTTGTGGAACTGTTTCTGATATCTCCAAAATAGCGATTTTGGAATACCACATTTTTCTATTCAACTGACCGAAATAGTAGCGATTTTGCAAATAGAACTTTAGCAACTTGCTAAATTGAAATGCCGACTTGGCAAGTAACACTTTAGCAAGGGTGTAAGTGGCATGTTCACGTCACCATTTCGCAAATAGCACTTTAGCAACCTGCTGAATTGCTACTTTTTATATTAAAGAAAGTGGATTTCGCAAGTTGGCTATTCCGACCAATTGGTTGAAAAGGTGGCTATAAAGTGAAGAGGGGAGGACAAAATGACTATTTTGAAAAATTTCCCCAAATGACATGATCAGTTGTTAGTGTGTTTTTTTGCTTAATTTGTAACAGAAAAGAGTAGGGGCTGGTTGGTTGGTTTTCCATTAAGTTCTATATGAATAAAGTTGTTTATGTGGATTAATCTGTCCGTATAGATTGGGAGAGTTTTTGTTTGGGAGAGTTTTTTTTCATAGATGGAATGAGCTTGTTTCTTAATTGGGAGGGGCAGGTTTGGAAAAAACTTTGCTTTCTGCATAAAGCTCCCCCCCTAGAAGCTCACTGCATAAGCCACTTTCTATATCATTAAGCCACTACCAAATAATCGTGTATAGCTGACCGAATAAGCTCTGAGTTCAATTAAGCTTATTAAGCTGCTAACAAAACAGACCCTTAAGTGCTATTCATATGGCATTTTCCTTTGTTCTCCATTTGCAGGTCCCATTTTTATTCTCATGGCTGACTTGATATAAATGGGAAATGAGGTGCACACATTAAAAAATGTTGATGTTTTAAACTTCCTTAAAAGACCAATATCAATTTGCTTCATTCCATAGTTTGTTGAACCAGTGAATCTAACCTCTGACCAGATAGGAGATCAAGAATTATAAGAGCTTTTCGAGTCAGTAGTAATTGGTTTGCAAGACAACTTAGACAAGTGAAACCAATTCGACCTGGTTCCTAATCTGCCTTTTCTTGAGATCGGTCGGAGATTTGGCATGTAGTCACTTAAAGACATTGAGGGTCAAATTCTTGATATAGTTTATGATTAGCATGAATTAAAATAAAACTTCCGATTTTGAGTTCTTTATAGACGTCTTCAAATTATTGATCTTTTTATGGTTCTTGTAGACTTTGGCGATGACCAATGCCTGCGTCACTAGACTCCGCGTTATTCAGAATAAAGTAACAACAATTTATATTCCCAAAAGAAAGTTTCAGCTCAACTTTTTCAGACCGTTTCCTACATGCGCATCAGCAGCATCAACCTCTCTAGCCTACAACCCTCAATGGTTGACCGTTACTTGTCAACTGACTCCATCAGATGCACCTGCCCAACGATCCGAGGAATGGTTCGCCCTTCGAAAAGACCGGTTGACCACTAGCACCTTCAGCACTGCTCTTGGCTTGTGGAAAGGCAAGCGTAGGTATGAGCTATGGCACGAAAAAGTATTCCCTTCAGATGCAGAATCAACGATCACACTTGCTTCAAAAAATGCCATGGAATGGGGTGTCCTTAATGAGTCAACCGCCATTGAAAAATACAAAACCATCACCGGTCGTGAAGTGAGTTCATTGGGATTCGCAACACATTCAGAGGGTAAATTTGACTGGATTGGCGCATCCCCAGATGGGCTTCTTGGGTGTTTTCCAAACGCTGGGATTCTTGAAGTGAAATGCCCATACAACAAAGGAAAACCCGATTCAGCTATGCCTTGGACAAATATGCCCTTCTATTATATGCCTCAAGTTCAGGGTCAAATGGAAGTCATGGACAGAGATTGGGTCGATTTGTATTGTTGGACGGCAAATGGGAGCACTATATTTCGCGTCTGTAGAGATCAAGAATACTGGAAGCTAATTCACGGGATTTTAAGAGAATTTTGGTGGGAAAATGTAGTTCCGGCTAAAGAAGCTTTGGTGATGGGGAGTACGGAGGAAGCTAAGAAGTATGAACCAACATCAACGCATAAACTAACGGGATTAGTGATTCACAAGAGCCTAAAATTAGCCGCTGAATCGAAGCTTTTGTGTAGAGAAGTTGCAGGCCATGTCGAATTTTTATGAGGTAATCCCGTCATTTATTTCTCTTAAAGTTAATACTTTGGTTCAACCATGTATTCATCCGCTACGTTAGCTTATTATATCTATAATTATATAACCTTATATTCGCTTCTAGTAATTCTTGAAACATGATTTCATAGCATGAATTTAGAGCTTAGAATTTGACTTCCATCAAGACCAAGTCAAGAACTTTTGACCTGAAACAGCCATGACCACACAATAACTAGTGATTAAGTTGATTTCTTGAATGATTGGAACAAAATCTAGAGATTCTGGACCATTGATTCTGTTTATACTAAAAAACAGCTGCATCAAAATCTTAAGGGTGGTGGGTAGGATTTGAGAAAAAAAAAAAGGTGAAAGAAAAGAAAATGAAACCAGTCAGCTCAGAGAAACCCTGGGCTGATGAATGGGATCCTGTGAGAGATTCTCCATTTAACAAGAAGCGCAAGGAGAACGACGAACCAGGGAGAACCAGAACTGCAATGAAGTCGATATTTACCCTAACGTGGATGAAGAATCTCGGTAGGAAATCTGACAAAAACCAGCCGTCGACATGATGATGGGTGATACGTGTTTTAGTCTTTATGTTTTTGGTTGATAGATCTCTGTTTTTGGGTTCATTTCTTTCGGGTTTTTTTTTTCTGTTCAAATTCTATAGAGATGTCAAGGAAATATTGTGATTTCGCATATTAAGGCATTTTTGTCAAAGTTATGTTGTGGTTATCAAATGAATGATCAAGTTTTGAACTTAGATTATGGGTATCCACGGTTGTCGGATGCTTTTGTTTTGCTTCGTATTCTAATCATCGTACCAAATTTCTTACTTTTTAAGTTTGAATTCACACGCATGACCGAAATGCTTCGTTTTCTAATCGTCGGATTTAATTTAATGGAAATGGGAAGATTGACATTAAAATGACGACACAGAAAAAGGGCCATTTATGCTTGGTAAATTGTATATAAATTTCTTATAGAAACGAAGAACAAATAATTAAGTAATTCACTACAGCTTGGTAATTCAAACGCACCTCCAAGAGGTCATGTCATATTGATTTGTTTGTCGAGTTTGGAATACAACTTATGGTTTAGTTATAAAATGAAGTAAAAATAAGTCGATAAACTCTGAACTAACGAGAAAATGGTTACAAAAAGAAAAAAGAAAACGAGAACATCAAATTACCTGTGATTTTGCACTGTACTCATATACAATTAAAGAACACGGCCTGTTACGTAGGTCGTACGTGATCACATGTTATTTTTACATGCAAGTACAATGTAACATTACATATGATTTTGGATGATCTTGTGTTCTTTTATTTGGACATTGTTTTTCTTTAAACCAGACTCACTCCTACTAGGATGGTAAACGTACAACTATGTAATTTGAAATATATAATGAGTTCATTCCATTCAAGGTTATTAGATTTATCCAAATTAGTAATTACATCTACAGTACACATACGTTATTAGATTTGACTGCATACTGGACAGAACAAGACCTATTTATATGGAACATAAAAATGGAACAATGAGTTTTTATCCCTGAACCAAGTCATGCAAAACATGGAATTGAGTTATGTTTCGTACCGTCTCATGTACCAATCGCAACCTCGTACACCACAAATATAAACACTAAAGCCATTAAAAGAAAACATTCAAATCAAAGTTCAACATGAAAACATGTAAAAGAATTCAAACAAAATACGGTGATGATACTGTCTAAAATCTTCGGATGCAGGACGAGTCTGATACATGCATAACCCACGTGACGAATGGGCGGCACAAACCAGCAACAACCCAACAGCTCCACCCAATTCCACCCGGTGGCTCATCAAATCATTACGAGCCACCCTGAACCTCCTGGCCAAGACTTCAACGACCATCGTCCTTTCGGATATCATCATCCTATGACGTACTTTTACCAATCTTCCCTTCCAAATTGGAGCTGTACTTGACATTCATCGCTCATCCCCGCCTCCAAACCTACATCAAGAAGGCCAACAGCCACATATCATTTGCAGTATCACCATGATCAGCTATGCCACTCCACAATCCATCTCAATCATCACTCCTTTTTTAACTTTTTCCAATTTTCATTTCTTTGCAACTTTTTTTTCTTTCCAATTTTCTCTTCAACACATTAAACCAGCAGGAGCTTCCATCAACCAGCAGCTAGCAGAACTGATAAACCTCCAACCACAACCTCACTTGACTACCCTTTTTAACTAAATAAAAGATTTTGAAGAGAAGCACTACGTCGTCCATCATCCATCACAAACTCTTGCCACATAAACCATCATCATCACCGCTTAGCCATCAATCTCCATCTCTTGTGCCTTTTGGCACCTTGGCATCTCTTTTAGACAACTGGAGCAAAGATACTCCAAAGAAAAGGTTTCTTCATATTCGCTGTTGTGTACACACCGACCACACTGAGCACATCGAGGTATGCAGATTATGCAAGCCCTGCATAAATCCCCACATTGGTCTTTCACACGACAACTTTCAGCTGGACAGTCATACACAAGCCTCAAATTCTGACATCTTGGGCATACTTCAACATCAATATCGCGATCATCATCAGATGGCATACATAAATTTCCTCGATGATAATAATGTGGATTGTACTCATTTTGCTGCATGTTACCACTAGTGCCCAATAAAAACTTCAACTCTTTGAAGTGCTCATGTGTTATGCCATAGAACCCACCCGTTCTTATATGTTTGATACCTGAACTACCTTTATGTGACTTGAAAGCCTTCAAGTTATTCAAGATTCCCTCAATACTGAGTCTTGTGCATCCAGGAACAGACAACTACATGAAAAACAATACATATGTGGTCAGAAAAAGACAGATACAACGATAATACCAGATGATGTTTTATGGACCCTGATCATAGGGGAACTGGATTACAACTACAACATTAAATTCACCAAGCCACGTTAATTGCCTCATGATCCCAAGAGATTAGATTAAAATTCAATTTCAAACTGTCTAAAACTCCTCTAGTAACTTAATCCACTTGGACACTGCATATATCATAGAATTCTCATATTCAAGATGCACCACAAGATTCAAAGCATCAAAAATAAGAATGCAATCTTGAAGCAAAATAGGTAGGACTGATTGAGTTTTAGTTAGGTTACACAAGTAAGCACAATCTACATCCAGTGGAACCTCGTTGCACTTCACTACAAAATAATTCTGGTCCACATGGCAGCATCATACTGCAGAGTGGTTGATCAATGCAAACATAATGTATCGATTACAGATTTCGGTGGCTAGATGATATTGATGGGAAAAAGAAAATAAACAAGTTTCAACACCTTGTGTCAATAATACAGTAGTATATGCGCTCTATGAGGAAGTTCTCTTTCCATCCCATAAAACTGCAAAGCTCGACTCAACATAGTTCAAGAAAAGTGTTTGAAATATTAGTCAATATCCCTTGGTGTGAGAATGCAGAGAATTATGTACCAAAACCAATTTGACCGACTTCTTAGAGATAAAAATGGAAAAATTTTGTAGCTCTTGACTGAAAATAAGCCCAAAAAGGAAATTTTGCAACCAAAATAATATATCCCAAAATGACAAGTTGTGCAATTTTCATGTGACAAAGGAAGCATGGCTTATGCATTTATATTTCAAACAGGTAAATACATGTTCAAGATCAAGCAATGTTCAAGAAAAGGGAAAACAAGAGCAATTCCATGCATCAATTGATACCTCATATCTACTTTGCAAGTGATGTTACATGGCATGATTAGAAGCACAAGTTACTGACTAACATTCCAGCCATGCTAATTTACTGGCACTTATGTGCAAGAGCATTACATACATTATTACATTCAACATGCCCATCATGAAAGTAATATTTAAACTCCACTACCAAACAAAAAGAAAATAAACCCGCTTGGCAACATAATGTATGTTAAGAAATATGAAGTGGTCCTAGATGCCAAAGAATGCCTCACTATAGCTTGAATGTATATACAATCATAACCTACTGTTTTATACTTGTTTATTTCAATCTTTTCGAGAAGTTGCTCTACCAAAAGACTTGGGTGTTAGTTTTCTTACCCTTCCCTGACTCACATCCAAATCAAATATGTAATACTTTGTCAACAAAGCACATAAACGATCAGCCTTAATATTTCTAATTCAACAAGGTATACATCATTAATAAACCGCTTGTTCACGAATTCATATTTTATTGCATTCAAATGGAATACAACAGAACCCCATTATTTGCATTTTGCCATATGTACAGAAACGAAAACAGTTTCATCTGGACTTCAAATTTGTAAGACAGTACTATCCTTTGAATTAAGTTAAATCAAACTTGAGAGTTTTTTGAATATGCAAGGACTTGTCGGTAATTAACTATGTTATGCTTTTAAAAACACACAATGAACATCTATATTACATTTCCAGTGTTAATATTTGAATAAAATACATATGTGAAATGTCTGACACAATCATGTCCTTTTTGTGTTTAACTTGATTGTTTAAATTAATCCCAACATGATAAAACCCAAAGGTGAAAGACTTGTAACAACATGCTTCTCAATTAAGTGACATTTGATCCATTAATGCATTATCATTAATAAACCGCTTGTTCACGAATTCATATTTTATTGCATTCAAATGGAATACAACAGAACCCCATTATTTGCATTTTGCCATATGTACAGAAACGAAAACAGTTTCATCTGGACTTCAAATTTGTAAGACAGTACTATCCTTTGAATTAAGTTAAATCAAACTTGAGAGTTTTTTGAATATGCAAGGACTTGTCGGTAATTAACTATGTTATGCTTTTAAAAACACACAATGAACATCTATATTACATTTCCAGTGTTAATATTTGAATAAAATACATATGTGAAATGTCTGACACAATCATGTCCTTTTTGTGTTTAACTTGATTGTTTAAATTAATCCCAACATGATAAAACCCAAAGGTGAAAGACTTGTAACAACATGCTTCTCAATTAAGTGACATTTGATCCATTAATGCATTATTTGAGCATCGGCGCTTTAAACAGACAAGGATTCTCGATTCCCCTAGAACCGTTTCAAAGAACTTCAAAAAGATATTGCAATTGGTAGTAGATATCAAGAATATAAAAAGCAACGCCTCAAAATGCAATTATAATAATTGAAACACTGCTCACCTTGGTTAATTTTGGATTGGTCTGCAGTACATGCTTCAGACCATCATCAGTGATCCTTGGACATTTTATAAGGGTCAAACACCGGAGATTGCCTTCTGCCCTGTTCGTTAATTGCACAAGAATATCATCTGTAATCCTCTCATTCAATGGCTGATCAATATGAATACTCCTCCACAATAGCGAATCATTGTGAACAGTATAGCATAGAGATCTACAAACACGCTCCACTGAAAGAAGATCTCTTGTTCCCAGATAACTAAGAGCAAGAACAAATGCCTCATGAGGATCTCCTCCAACTGCATTAGAAGAATGACCCAAATCATCTGCAAGATCCTCACACTTCGTGACAAGGGCGCTAGTACTTCCATGATTGAAACCCATCATGTCCTCTGCACAGTGGACAGGATGAATCACACCCTCACCCTCGAAACTTCTGAACTGACATCCCATTGTGCATTTGTCAACCATACAACCTGCACCACCTTTATTATCAGATACCTCAGTGCTTGGAAACGATTGAAACCTCATAGCACTGTTCCAAATCAAATTGAGCCCTGCAAACAACCCATACTCTTCATTTGTATTCACAATGTTGTTCCTGACATATGTCCCATAGTCCACTTCCAAATCCTCAAGCCACCCGCTGATGGCAGTAAAAGTGGTACTAATATCAATGTCCATCCCAAATGGATCTGATGGCAATAGGTCAACTATGTCCACAGACATTGGATCTGGCGAGCCACCTTTATCAACTTTCTCCCTTCCATAACCAAAACGATCATGCATTTCTCCATTACCATGCCTAGGCTTAAGAAAGCCCTCTCCCCCTTTTTCTGTCATGCCTTCCACAACATACCCATTCACAATCCTCAATGGTGAAACCAAATTGTCTTCTGATGTATGGGCAGGAAAAATAGGCCGCTGTGAATAGTTCAGGGCCATTCTGTACACACCTAAAAGAGAATTACGTTTTCCCGGATATACGATGCTGAAAACAACTTCTAATGAGACCCCAGATTCAGCTAAATCACCAAATCAAAAACAAAATAGGGATATTTTCTCAATCTTTTTTCTTCTATTCTTTTTTGCTTTTTTTTTCGTTGTTTCGATGATTACCTAAAACCTAGGAGGAAAAAAAAAGGGAAAACTCAACAAGAAAACCCTCAATTTTGGGGGCAGACTAAAACAACGCGCCGAAAATTTTCAGAGTTTCTTGTAGGGAACCAATACCTATACGAATATCTATCAGCTACAATATCAAGAGAAGAGCGGAAAGAAAGCCCGAAAACGATAATCAATATACAAATAAAGAATCAATGAATAATAATGCCCTAGGGCTCGAATCCAAGACCTAAATCCACCTAACCAAAGAAACAACTATAAAAGAATCAAAGAGTGGAAGAATTTGACCTGATTAAGATCAGAAAACCTAGATTTTGCCCACGAAGAAAACGCAATCGACAGAATTTGATGAAACGATGGACAGAATATCGTCTGTCCTGATAATCCAAACGCCGTAAAACGTCGATCAATCGCCTTGAATGTAGAACACGATGATAAGCTAATAGTAAGGTAAGATAACAAGAATCGAACGAAAATTCGATCCGAGTTCGAACAAATCTGTCGATCGAGTTCAGGAGGAACGAGATGGAGTTTTAGAGAGATAGAGAAAGGAGAGAGTGTGTGGAAAAGGGAAATATGGAAACATATATAAATAATTACTGCAACTACAAGAGGGGTTAACCGACACGTGTCTGGTTCATAGAGTTTTACTGCTTCTTTCTGTGGTGGAAGCCGAATTTTTCTGACCCTTTGTGGTGGGTTTTACCGGTGACCGGTTAAATAGGAACTCTGGTCAAAGTCATAATTTTCTTTTTTCTTTTTTTAAATTAAATTGATATTCCCTTATGGTTGAAAACTTGCTTCGTGACCAAGAAATTCACAGGTATTTGTACGTGTGTCTAAACTCTGTATTTTTAACAAATTGATTTTTAATTTTAAAATTGTGTGATTTTATAATTATCCATGAGCAAAATAATCAAAAATTAATTATTATTATTATAATATAACAAACTGATTGTTTGATTTGTGTTATGATTCTTAATATAACAAACTGATAATGAATGTGTAGCGTTATTGTTCTGCGAGTTTTGGTATAACATCACAACTGTATTATTATGTATTTTATACAATCGGTTAAAAATTATAATGTTTTTTTATATGGTTTTATATAAAATTGTTTGAATAATTGTAGTTTCCGATATTAAGATTGATGAAATTAACCAACGTATATTTCAACGGATTTCACCCACATGACGATGAAGATGGATATGTCATTTGTACAAGATGGTAAGGGTACATAGATGTTAGGGGTGTTCCAAAAACCGACCAACTTGACCTACCAAATTAGAAATAACTCAACCCAACCTAATCTGAAGCCTATCGACTCAAACCGATGGTATTGGTTGGAATTGGTCAGGACCATTTGAACCCAACCCAACCTGATGAACCTAATTTCTTTTGATACCATAAATTTAATATGATTGTTAAATACTTGAGGGTGTTTGGGATTGCTTATGTAAAACATTTTTTTTTTGTAAAAGTGTTTATCAACTTATGTGGTATTAATCGGAAGTTTTATAAAAAATATTTGGATTAGCTTATGGTGGTACCAAAACGTAATAAGCTAATAAGTTGTTTTTAGGGGGTGTTTGAGATTGTTTATACATGTAAATTGTAAAATGACCAAAAAACTGATAAGTTGTTTCAAATAAGTTAATAACTAAGATTGCTTATTTGAAGTGCTTTTTAGCTTATTGCGGTGTGACACCGAAGATAAGCACTTTTTAATGTTTGGATGGAGAAAAATTATAAAAGTTTATAGCGGTGCCAAACCGTTGAAAAAGAGTTTTTGATAAGTCATTTGGTTTTAACTTAACAACTTATTTGAAAAGTGCTTATGACTTTTTTTGTTATTTTATATGTATAAGCAATCCCAAACACCTTTAAATCTATACTATATTATAAAAAAGACATAAAAAACTCTTAAAAACAATTCATTAAGCATTATGTAATGTTAAATTACTTAAAATCTCTTAAAAAACAACTAATGAAACAATATGTACTACTTTTAAATGCTTTTAACACTAATTAATAAATTTCATTCTTATCTCCCAAAATCCTTATCTCTAATCCCCAAACCCTAAAATTATGAAATTTGAATTCTGATAAACATAATCAAAACAGGATAAACATCTCAATTTAAATATAAAAAATTTAAAATATATAAGATAATTAATGAATTTTAACAAACTACTTAATTTTTTTTATATATAAAATATTATATTATTAATCCTAAATTAAACAAATTTATTTAAAAAAAAAACCATTATCACTCTCTAAAAACCATCCAATATCTATTTCTGATAAACATAATCAAAACAGGATAAACATCTTAATTTAAATATAAAAAATTTAAAATATATAAGATAATTAATGAATTTTAACAAACTACTTAATTTTTTTTATATAAAAAACATTATATTATTAAGCCTAAATTAAACAAATTTATTTAAAAAAAACATTATCACTCTCTAAAAACCATCCAATATCTATACTATATTATAAAGCATTGATTCAAAACTCTTTAAAAACAATCTTTTAAGCATTTGGTACTACCAATTAATGTTAATTTACTTAAATTTCAAGTTTACAACTTGCTATTGCCTATGGTACTACTTACTAAAGCACACTATCAATGCATATCCTTAAACACGTTCAACCTTATCCCTAAACCAGTTCAACTTCCTTCCTATCCCTAAATCCCTCCAACCCGTTCAAATCAAAATTCAAAACCATTGTTATCATCATTTTCATGTATCTCTATCTCTAAACACGCCATCTTCCCCCTATTTATATCCTTATTTAAACATGAATTTTGAATGGAGAAGATGAGGATGAAATCGAAAAGATCGATCGAATAACGCCTTTTTCAAACAACTGTATCAGATTTTGTCTTCTTTTTCGTTTTTGTTTGACTTGCTTGAGTGTGTATTTGTTATTACCGTCCTTCTTGATTTCTTCTTGATTTCTTTGAGGTGTTTGTGTTTGTATCTAAAGAGACCCGTCAATCGGTGGAACTTGAGAGAATCAATTGAGTGGTCTTATCTCAAATGGTGGTATCATGTTTGTCTTATTTTTCCGGTTTCTCGCATATTTGATTTCTTTAATATGAACAACAAATTTTCATTTCTACATGTCTGGTTTCCTTCATATGTTTGTCATTCCTTCATTTCTACATATCTATTTCTTTGTTTGGATGGTTAACAAAGTTTCTCAACAGTCAACCCATTTACCAACGGAGCTACAAGCTCGAGGGCTTTTAATTTTTCATTTACGGGCATGATGCTAGTAACAACTTATTACCTTATTATGTTTTGGTACCACAATAAGCTAATCCAAACACTTTTTTAAAAACTCCGATTTGACACCGTATAAGTTAATAAACATTTTTCAAAATAAGCATAAGTTGTTTTAAATAAGCAATGTTAGAATGTAACAACTTATCAAAAACTCTTTATCGCCAGTGTCAAACCGGTATAAGCATTTTTTTCCATCGAAACATAAAATTTTCTTATTACCGGTATCACACCGAAATAAGTTAATAAACACTTTAAATAAGCAATCCCAAACATCCCTATATGTAATCGTTAACCTTAATAAAAAAATCTTATGCTAATATCTTTTAATATCTCTTATATAATTGTTAGCTTTATTTATATGTCATCATGTTTATGTTACTTCGTTTAAACACAATTATTATCGTATCATAAAATGATGTATCAATGATTCTTCTTGTATTATAAAAACTTTTATTTTGTATCTTTTTCACACACATAAAGTGGGAATATTGGGGAGAACATGTTTGGTGTCCATTTTACACAATACTATATCCACTTTCTATGAAATGGGAAGATGAGAATTGCAAGGAAAGCCACCAATTTTGTTTTACTATTGTTGGATGCCTTCCAATTTCCATTAGGGATGGGAAAAGGGTCTAAAATGCACCTTGGTTCCTTGTCCCACTCATTCTTTATGTCTCCCATCCTTGTCTAATCTTTGATAGATTTGGGGGAAGAAATCTCCACTGAGTAAGGAAAACTTATTGAGTATTTATTTAGTAAATAATGATGATGATAATAATAATAATGTACTTTAAAACAAAAATAAAAAGACAAATATAAATGTCGTACGATAGGTAGTATTAAATCCACGGTCTCACCCTACACCCAGTTTAAGTATAATTAACTTTTAACCCCGCCTTATTACCTACCAAAGGTACTCGTTAAATATTATAACATTAATTGTTACAATTGAATTTTGCAAACCATATATATATATATGTGTGTGAAGAGCGTTTAAATGCAACCCCTTTACATGATACAACCCCTCTATCCATCACTTATTTTATTTTCACTTTTGTAATTAAAAAAAGGAAAAAACTGAAAATAAAATGAGTAATGGATAGAAGGGTTGCATGGATTGCACCATGTAAAAGGTTTCATAATAACGTATTACCTCTATAATATATGTGTGTGAGAGAGAGATTTTAAAGAATGTGTTTTTACTACAACATTTGAGACTGAGATACATGATATGGTCGATATTTATCTGATGTGGTATAGAGTTTACATTTGGTATGGTTTTTCATGTTATAAATTGAATCATCAATGATTTGCCAACAAATTCAACCCTGATCTTTTGGGATAGACGTAGGTTTGTTACGTATTTAGTGTGTTCATTTGTTGTTGTTGTTGTAAAAAATGAGTGTGTTATAAATTGTAATGACATCTTGGACAAAGATGGGCTCATTTGCCAACCATCTAGTGGAGTTCACTCACATGGGTTATCTCTTGTTTGAAGATTGACCGGTGGTTTAAAATATCTATTTGATTCATATGATCTGAAAGGTAATTTATTGGTAGTGGTTGTTTCATTGCTCATCTTCATATATGTTGTCTATATATATCCATGATCTAGATACTTTATAGACACAAGACATTAAAAAAGAGCCCAAACAAGTATGATAAATATCTTAAATGAATGTATTTCATTATCAAGATATAAAATCCAAGACAAAAAATACTCGTAATTTGTAAAAAAAAATGTATTCGAGTAATTGATATGTATTGAGAATTCAATACATATTGCGTCGTTTTCTTATCTTTTAGGATTTTAAATTCTCTTTATCCCAAACAATTGAGTCATTTTCTTATCTTATTTTCCAAATTTTCTTATTCATGGAGCTAAGTTTATTATTTAACTAATTGTTGCTATTTTGCGTAAATCAAGCTAAAATCTTTTGTTTATTATAATGGCAGGTTAATGCTAGAGCATTGGGGACTGTTTTGAATGAAGCTTGGAGAGCACTTTTTGGAAGAAGATGGAAATCTTGACTTTTGGCCCCTCCAAATCTTTTGATTTAAATGGAAAATATATGGTTGGAGTAAGAGAGGATAGATACAATATTTTAGACAAATTCTTAGCTAAAACTTTAGTTGGTGTACCCTGTTATATTATTTTAAGTTTTTATATTTACTAGTTTGCCATTGTGTTTTGGTATAAATAGGGTAGTATTCTCTTGTTGCAAGAGATATCTTTTGTAATCCATCAGTGGGAAAAATTGATCTCTTGAAATTCTCTCTCTAAAGTTTAATATTAAGTCTTCAAAGTTTTATAATTCGTGTTCTTCATTATTAGTTGATGCAGCATTGCTGCAACATTGCTTTTATTTACATTTCATTATCACTTATTGCATTTACTTTATGCATTTTACATTTCCGTCATTTAATTTCTGTCATTTATATACCGTCATTTACATTATGTCTTTAATTTATGTCATTTACTTTTATTGCAATTTATATTACGTAATGAGTAGCTAATTTTATAGCTTGGGTGTGAGACGAAGAGGGAGGTTGTAAACCAAAAACTAGTGGACTTTGTTCTTCAATAACATTGTTCCACTATGTCATTTTAAGTTTTATAAATCCAAAAGCACTTTCGTGACGAATTGATCACTTCTCAAAGTGTGAAAGTGTCATGGACTTGGGAATAAGCCATGAGAAAACACGTCAGTTTGAATGATACGGGAAGTATATTTGGAAGAGTTACTAGCAAGGGAACTTGCTATCTTTGTTTTTCAAACCGATTGATTCTTGACGGGTTGATCACTAGTCAAAGTGTTAAAGTGTAGTGGACTCAGGAATGAGCCACTAAGAACACATCAACTTGAATGATATGGGAATCGACTCGGAAGAGTGATTTTTAAACAAAGGCATTTGTTTTTTCATATACTTTAAAGAAATCATTTGACACTCACACTGGTCCGGACATTTGCATAGGCATATGTTGATTGAAGGCTAAACAAAAGTGCAATGGTAGATATCCGGAAAGATCCTCTTTAAAGTACATGGTGGAACTTGTTGTTGATGAACTAATGCTATAGCATCTCTATAGCATTGGCCTCCAGAATTTGTGTTTACTCCTCACTTTAAGTCTTGCACCCATTCTATCTTTATATATCCTGTTAATCATATCACTGTTAACCAACTCAAACAAAGTCTTCAAATTCGCCATCTGAAATCTCTTCTTTTACTACACTTTTATTACACTTTTACACTAATCTCTATGGGACGATATTCGGTATTTTACCATTTTATTACTTGAACAGACGATATTGGATCCCATTGTATACTTGCTTTGAGGTTCAATTATCACGTGTCTTAGAGGTGTGCAAACATTAGTATCAGTAATGTAATACCCTCAAATTTGGAAAGAGCAACTAATTTAAAATTTTTAAATATACATCATATAAGAATAAAACCTATTATACTAATCATCACTTGAATCACCTCAATTAGAATTCTAAATTAAACTTCAACAAATAATAGGTCAAGTCTTGTATAAAGACTAAACAAAGTTGGGTGTTACTAAGACCCAATAACAATTGCTATCTCCAACAGTGCGGAAGACTTCACCAAGCCACTCACTCTCGCCTATACATCTAGCACTCATCACTTCACAGATACGCTAGAACCATTTCCCCCATCCGGAACCTGATGCACATGCCGACAAATAAAAAGGTTAGGCTAACGCCTAGTGAGCTCAAGAGTTTTCAACATGAAACAAATACATTTGTTAAAAAGTAAGAATACAGTTTAAAATCATAATATTTCAAAATGATTTACTTTAAATATTAAATGACTCATTTTCCAATAACACACTCCTTTAAAAGAAGTAACCCAATATGAACGATCTTTCGTAAAACAACTTCAATCCCAAACTCGCCCAAAACGTGAATAGTAAGTAAACTCCCAATTAATAGAAATATGAAATAAACTTTACTTCCGAAACACCCCAAACACGGCCGGGGTGTAATACTCAACCCATAAATCTTGAGTAAACAAACTTATATATGCAAAACGTCACCAAAAACATGGATAATAAAATAATACAATTTAATACCCAAATAACACCTTTCGGTGACGGTGGAGACCCGATTCCATTGTACGTGGAGGAATACAAAGTTAAGCCACATAGCCATGTTGTCGAACTACACCTCAGATCGTGACTGTATTGCTTGCTCTACCGAGCTACACCTTCAGTCGGACTTTATTTCAAGTCCCAAACACCCTATCCCCCATTGCCTGCTCTGCCGAGCTACACCTCAAGGATACACGATCGTATTGCCTGTTCGGTCTCTAGTGGAGTTTCATCCCCAGGGTACTCATTCGACCCTAGTGCCTACTCCCTAGCATTCAAGATAGGAGCCTCAACTCCTTACTTGATAACTCATGATGTCTAACCATCGTGCACAAGAATTAGACATCCAATCACAAGGCCCATGATCCTGAAGTACAACCCATAAGGGTTCCTCTTCGCCAAACAACCAGGACAATAACGATGCCAACACGACATAACTCCCAAGGTGAGAATATCAAGACTCCCCATCCTTAAATATGACTGACTTACATGCCTATGGATCCAAATGCATTACAGTCTAAAATACATGACTCCAATTGAATGACACACGCACTTAAAACATGTATACTCCAAAATAAGTGCAATAAGTGCAACTCACACCCAAAACTCCCCTTAAAGTTATTAAATCGGACACAAAAGTCCCCAAGGCCCGACAAATCCGAAAACTGAGCCTTAAGCTCAACCAATCAAATAAACACATGCCAAAATCCACACAATGCAGTAAATGCAACCGACCATGTTTACGCAAACACATGCTCCAAAAATGCATGAATACGCTCCAACACCATTTAGGTTGGGACAATTCATTTTCTAAACAAGTTTATAACCCCATTGGCCCCCCTCAAGCGTCCCATAGTACAAGGTCAACATTTTTCATAACACACATTAAAAGTACAATTACCCCAAAGGATTTACATGCGTACGATAAATCATTAAAATATCAATATCGAAGATTTACTCAACAAATTACTTGAAATACATTTTCCCCAAAACCACAAAGGTTTATTATAAGCGGAAGGTTCACAAGGTTGGGAATGACCAAACTCCAATGACTCACACAGTGATATTTTCAAAACATTTCACAACACAAAATACACTTATTACCAACAACCACTAAAATGCATTGTTACCCAATACCCTCCATTTATGAAAATAGTTATCAAAACATCTTCATTATGATTCATTTATCAAAATCCCAAAAATCCTAAAGATTGGTGTTTTATAAGTGTATAAAGTTAAACACTTCCAAATAATCAACAGTTAACAATTTCATGTAAAACACATAAACACTTTAAAATGAACATTTTGGCATGTACAACGTTTTCACAAATCAACTTGAACCCACCTTGATAGATTTAAACTAAATCTAGATTTTACCCCAACTTGAGCTTCTTTGAAGAAATTCAAATCTTCAAGCCAAAACTCCCAAAAGCCTAGATTCATAAATTTCAACCATAAATATACTTATTCAACCATTTAGAATCGATCCCCAAACATTTTACATCAAACTCCCCAATTTGGTCAAAACCCTAATTTTGACCTAAATCCTCCAAAATCTTCCAAACCGAAATTGAAGGAATAGAACACCAGGATATCATCAAGAGAGCATTTATATCTTATAATAAGGTTTAGAAATGGGAAGGATGCACTTACCACTTAGGTTTTGAAGAAGACCTAGAAAACCCAAAAATGGAGCTTGAGGTTGAAGATGAAGATAGAGATTATTGGTGTCTAGCTTCTACCCTTTGGTAACACTTCAAAACTTGAGGATGGAGGCATTTAATGGATCAAAATCACCATAGATAGGTTTCGGTGGTCTTGGGAGTGTTTAGAGAGAGTTTGGAGTGAAATGTGAGGTGAGAATGAAGAAAAGAGCCAAAATCCCGAATTTATCAGCACACCAGACCCTGTGCAACATTACCAGCCTCATCCCCCATTCTGTTTCATGCTGCTACATTGCCAGGTGCGACTATGACACTGCCATAGTCGTTGGGCATTGTAGTCGTGCCCGTACCAAGCTCTGAAACTCGACTTTTTCAACACCATGACCCTCGAAACTCCGAGGGACTTTAAATAATGTTTTCCTAGCGAAAACCCCACCATTTACCAGTTGCAAAAATGTCCAAATGACCTGTATTGACCGAAAATTACGGGTGTTACAAGTAATTAGGTACAAAATCATTAATAACAGTATCAAAGTTAATATTACATACTTCCTCCATCCAAAATAAATATCCTGTAACACCCCGATTTTAGGAATGTATAATTTCAAGTTAATACATAAATTGGTATTTTAAGGGAAAAGAAGAAATAGAATTTTGGAATTGAATCCTAGATTTTATAGTCTTGTTGGAAGTTACGAGTCCAACGGTTCTTTCCGGAGCAAAATCGGAGCTAAAACGAAGAAGTTATGAGCAAAACAATAATCGAGCATGAGAACCGGACGAGTTGGCGTGGTTTTAGCTGCGTGAAAACCCGCGTGAAGCACTGTCGAGCATAAAACAAGATTTTCAGCCCTCATTCTTCATTTATTCATAACTTTTGCATCCTAACTCCGTTTTTAGTGATTCAAGTTGCTATGGTTTCTTTTTTGATAGCTATTCAAGGATATATTATGAGTATTGAAGTCTATTGGAAGATCCAAGAGTATTTTGTGCTAGTAAGCTCCTCATCTCTCTTAATGTTAAGCTAGGGTTTGATGTTTTCATCATTTCCCCATTCATCCTTAAACTTGGATGTGATTTTGATGAATTATGTGGTAAAGGAAACCTTGTAGATGTGTTGGATCTAAGATATAGGGAGATTGCTTGGAGATTTCAAGCATTCATCAAAGGAGATTCAAGTTTTGGGGGTAAACCCTAGATTTAGCCTAAATCTAGCAAGGTGAGTTCAAGTTGAATTGTGAAAACGTTGTACATGCCAAAAAATGTCCATTTTAAAGTATTTATGTGTTTTACATGATTATTTTCAGATTTTTAAATCTTTGATGAGCTTTGCTATTTGAACTAATAAGATTTTATAAACCTAGTGAAACACCATATTTGGGATTTTTGGACACTTTGACAAATAAATCATAAATGAATGTGTTTTGATGATTTATCTTATATATGGAGAGTAGTTGGTAAAAATGCACTTTTAACGTATGTTTTGGAAATATGCATAGATTATGTTATAGGACATTTTGAAAATGTAAACGGGTGAGTTCCTTTGGAAAAAGGGTTTGTCCTAACCCAATGTTGTGTTTTGGGTTATTCATGAGTTTAAAGTATGTGTTTGCACAAACATAGGTTGTTCACGTTTTATCACATACTATGGATTTTAACATATGGTCATTTGATTGGTTGAGCTTAAGACTCGGTTTTTGTCTTTATCGGGTTTTAGGGACATTTGTCCGGTTTTAATAGCTTAATATGGAGCTTTGGGTGTGAGTTGCATTTATTGCACTTTATTTGAAGAATACATGTTTTGAGTGCGTGTGTCATTCATTTGGAGTCATATATTTTAGATTGTAATGCATTGGATCCATAAGCATGTAAATCAGTCATGTTTAATAGTGAGGAGTTTTGATATTCTCACTTTGGGAAATGATAAGTGCCATTTTTATACACATTTTTATGTCAAATTTACCCTAAATTTAGTATTTATTGAATGCTCAAAATACCAATTAGAGTTTAATCTTTAACTATTGCATTACATAAAAAAAGAAAAAAAGAAATGTGATTCGTGTGTGTGCAGTAGATCAAAGGAACAAAAAAAAATGAGAAAAGAATTTTACATATGTTTTTATTTATGGCATGCAGCAAAGCCAAGGAAAACAATAACAATAGTTAGTCTCTACATGTGGGCTGGAAAAAGAAATTAATATGGATTAGTTTGCAAAAAAAGGGCCCAAATCGTGGCAGCCCAAGAGAAAGGAAAGAAGAAAAAAATGTTGCAGCCCAAATCGAAAAGAAAGAGCGTCCAACAGTCCTTGCAAGCGTCTTCCATCTCCTTCGTCTTCGCGTCCAGGACCTCGGGCGGATTTTGCAGCGGCCAAAGCCGCGCCCCTTCCCGCGCCAGGAACTGTTGTCGACCAAAATGTAACACCCCAAAAATTGGGATAAACAAAAATTTCTGAAGAGGGAAATATGGTATTCAAATAAATGCCAAAACATGAGCTCACCCAAAAAGGGAGCAATAATTGTTTGTTTTAATTACAAGTTTGTAATAATAAACAATGTGGGATAACAACATCTTAATCTAAGTTCTAGACACGAAATAAGATTACATTTGGTTGCCATCTACTTCCAAAATAATTATCTTCTTTAATGGCATCCCAAAAAGCTTCCAAGCTCACATCTAAAGGCCCGCTAAACCTTCTTGGCGGACGCGCCGCTAGAACCTGAGATATACATCAAACCGAACAAGTGTTAGACCAAACGAGCCTAGTGAGTTCAATAATAATAGCATGATCAGTTAAACAATTATAGACAATAATGGCCATAAAGGAATCAATGAGGGAGACCCATCACACCAAGGAGTTTCACCGTAAGTCAATGTACCTTGATGTTCACTCTCATGAGCAACATCCCGAAGGCCCGACACATCTAAAGGCTACCTCCCAGACATTACTTCAAATGGCGGAGGTGTAGGTGCATACCGTCATGGTGGCACCCTAAGACTACATCCTCCTAGTGCTTACTCATGGTTCATCCAATATATATATATATATATATATATATATATATATATATATATACAATATCCTTCTCTATACATAGTCCATATCAACAAGATACATGTATAAGACCTCATATCATTCAAATCCCATTTTAGGTCTAACATCCCAAAAATTGCAAGTTCACCATTATTTTCCATCAATCTCATGATAACACACATTTATGATCAAATATAGCCCAAGATTAACTTCAACAAATCCCACATAAATATTATTAACCAAAATCTCTATAAATGCCAAAAGTAGAAATTAGGTCAAACTTATCAGGTGATCAAGATTGTCACATAATCATGGGAGGAAAGCAAGTAGCATGTTAAGATGTATATCTCATTTAAAAAGTTGATAGAAACTCACTATCTAGGTTTTATAGAAAACCCTAGAAACTATAGTAGCTCAAGAAGATGAGTAAGTGAGGAGTTGAGGAAAAATCTCCACCAATCAAGCTTTAAATGAGGTATTGAATGCTCCACCCAAGTGTTTGAAATAAATGTAGCTAGGGTTTGAGAGGAGAAAAATCGCCCCTTGAGTTCACCCAAATCAGTTCTAAGTTGCAATCCCAAAATACAAGTGATAGAGGTGAGTTTTTATACCCTGAAACCCCGTCAGCGACAGTGCCCGACGACAATGCCCATGGCACTGTCGTTTGGGCAATGTCGCACCCACACACCCGCATACTGGAGACACAGGGCGACTATGCCCTGCGATTTTTCCCAAGGGCATTGTCGCGATGGCAATGTCGCACCCACACCCCCACCCTCTGTTGCTCTCTCGCGACTGTGACTCGCGATAGTGCCCATGGGCACAGTCGCTTGTCACTGTCGCACCAAGCCCCCGAGGTCCAAAATCTCGATCTAAAATTCGATTTCAACTGCATGATTAAACATTATAAAGAGGTGCCACATAACTAAATCACATATATACATTCTTCCCACTAAAGATTCACAATTCACCATTCTACTATGATGTCGAAAATACGAAAAGTAAATACTTACCTTAAATTTCCGGGTGTTACACAAAATCAAGCCTCGGGCGGGTTTTCATGTGGCCGAAACCGCGCCCCAAGCCGCGTGCGATCAGAACGTGGGTTTTAAACCCTTTTCGAGTGGTTTTCTTCCAGCAGGTATAAAGGGGGGGTTCAATTACTATTTTAGGGGGACGATTTCTGGAGTGTGAATCGATTTTTCAAAGGAACACATTGAAGGTTCGATCTCTCAGATTTTGGGGATCGATTTTGGAGATTTTTGTAGGGTTCTTCATTATTTTCTGCACTCCTAAGCCTTTTGTAAGTTTTTTTATCCTAGGAATGAGTAGCTAAACTTTTAATTTCTAGCAATGGGTAGTTAATTGACTATGAATTTGATTATGTTGATGACTTGATTTGGTTTTATAATCATTTGATTTCAATTGTGCAATCCTTGTAATTTTTGTTCTTCAATTTAAGTTTGATTTTGCGAGTCGGATCCCTTACTTTGTCTTGCTTAAATTTGAATTGCTAAAGTGATTTGTGAATCCGTAATTGTTCTTGAATCTCTTCCGGTAGCAAGCAATACCCGATTGATAGATGTGTCAATTGTGTGTAATGTAGGATAGCATAATCTAACTTAAATAATCGACGTCCGATTATTGGTTAGTTTCGGTATTTGTATAAACTTAATGTGATCGACAATTGAATTCCAAGTATGTGACTGGGTTAAATTAGTTTATTAGAGACTAGTTGTTTGGCGTCTTGCCCTAGTCACGTTTTTATAACAAATGGAACATTGATGCGTGTTGGTGTTCAAGCCGATTTGAAGCCTTTTGAGAGAATGTTTTTGAATGAATCGATGATACATAATCTAAACGATTAGTCGATTGATGCTCATTGCTAGTCTCTTTTATTATTGTTCAAAGTTCTCAATTATTTTCGTATGCTTAGATTAATTATTAATCATCCACCCCCTTTTTATACAACGTCTTCGATGAATTTGCATGTGAATTCGTCTTGGATTTACGGTTAACACCGAGTCCCTGAGTAGACGACCCTACTTACCATTGTCATAATTTGTTGTGGTTTAGCGGTAATATGGTACATTTATAAACTTTATTATTTAACGGACTTGACACCCGTCAGGAAATATGTCGTGTTGGCATAGTTGTTGTCCTGTTTTTGTGAAGATGAACATTTATGGGTTGTACTTCGGGACCATAGGTTTTGTGGTTTAGATGCTCTAACTCTTGTGCACGAGGGTTAAACATCTTGGGGCCATCAAGTAAGGAGTTTGAGACTCCTATCTTGAATGCTAGTAAGTATGCACTAAAGGTCTATTGGTAACCTTGAGGTTGTAACTTACTAGAAAACGAACAGACAATAAAATTGTGTATCCTTGAGGTGTAGTTTGGCAAAGCAGACAATAAATGATACGGTGTTTTTAGGGACTTGAGGTGTAACACCCGTAAATTCCTTTCTGTGAAAGTCAATCCTTTGAGAAATCCTTGTTTCTGATCATAGAATTCCATCCGTACACCTTACCTATTAAGCCTAATCGCATCGTGGGTGCTCCGGATGAGAAATGGAAGAAAACGGGACTCAGGACACTCTGGGCGAGATTGCCCTGGGCACAATCGCCAGTGGGGTTGTGCCCGCGGTACATATTGGGCGAGAGTGCCCTAGGCACAATCGATGACGGCCCCTGGTTGTTTTAAAAATCCAATCTTGAGCAACCCTTCTCATTATTTCAACCCCTTTCACCCTTTTTCTCTCTAGAACCGACCCCAAACCCTAAAACCGGGTTTTATGCAATCAAGGCACCAACCCTAGAGTGTTTCAAGTGATCCTCTGTGGTCTAGCAAGGTTTGGAAGGTAGAGCTAAGCTACCTTCACCCTCTCCACCTTCTTCATCACTTCCATCAATTTTCTAGGGTTTCCACTTAACCCTTGTCATTATTTCGAAGTTGGGAGTTTATGGCTTATTTTGGTGATCTAGAAGTGCTTTGTTGATAGATTCAAGTTGTGGGTAAGGTAACCTTCTATTTTCTTCATTTGTGGAAATTAGGGTTTTGGGTATAAGTTGAGGTTCTGATGTAAAATGTTTGGGGAATGTTTCTATATGGTTGAATATGGTTATTTACGGTTGAAAATGTTTGGATCTAAGTTTTAGAGGTTTTGACTTGGAGGATTCAAGTTTATTCAAGGAAGCTCAAGTGGGGTAAAATCTAGATTTAGCCTAAATCTAGCAAGGTGAGTTCAAGTTGATTTGTGAAAACGGTGTACATGCCAAAATGTTCATTTTAAGGTGTTTTGTGTTCTACGTGAATTTGTTAACTGCTGATCACCTGATAAGTTTTGGTTATTTTGAAATGTTTAGTTTTATAAACATGGTGAAACACCCATTTTGGGACTATTGAGGCATTTTGATAAATAAGCCATTAAGAAAAATGTTTTAATAATACATTGCATAAATGGGGATTATTTGGTAAAAATGCACTTTTGTGTTGTTGGAAATATGCATAGTTCGTGTCATGAGATGTTTTGAAAGTATCAACGCGTGAGTTATTGGGTTTTGGTCATTCCCGACCTCGTGAATATTTTGGACGTTGTACTTCTTTTGGTTTTGGGGAAAGACGCATTCCAAGGATTTTGATGGGCAAATCCTAAGCACCGACAATTTTAACGAGCTATTTTACGGGTATAAGTCATTTGGTGTAAATGTTATTTTAGTGTGTTTTGGGAGAAATGTTTAACCTTGTATTATGAGACGTTTTAAAAGGGGTTAATGGTATAAACTTGTTTTTGGGAAAATGATCCGTTTCAACTTAAGTGGTGTTGGAGTTTGGTCATGTGCGTTTTATCACATTGTACTGCTTTTGGCAATGAGTCATTTGGTTGTTTGAGCCTGTGGCTCGGTATTTTATTATGATTGGTTTTTAGGACATTTGTCCAGTTTTGATAACTCGACTTCGAGCTTTGGTTGCGATATTGGATGAGGGACTCAACGTCAGGATCTTTCGCGGTTGAAGTTGATATCCCGTGGGTGTAAGTTTAAAGCCACTGAGTCTGACATCCCTTGCGCTTGGAATCATTACGTCCAATGATGGAACGATAGTTTTCCACATTGAGGCACGTTTAGGCATCAGATTGGGCTATAAGTCCTACGTGCTAATTATTACGATATTGGATGAGGGACTCAACGTAAGGATCTTTCGCGGTTGAAGTTGATATCCCGTGGGTGTACGTTTAAAGACATTGAGCCTGACTTCTCTTGCGTGTACTTCTGTTTATATGACTAGTCTTAATAACATAAAATGGTCTTACTTTGTGTACCGTCACATTTTATGGAATCGGGTCTCCCCCGTCACTAAAAAGTGTTACTTTGGGTATTGAGTTTTATTATCCTAGTTTTCGGTGACGTTTTGTATAAATGGATTTTTATCCATGATTTATGGGTTGAATATTACGCCTCACCCGTGTTTTGGGATATAAAGTTTTATCCGTTTTTCTCCAGTTGGGAGTTTGATTTCTATTCTCATTTAGAGTGAGTTTTGAGTTTAATTTAATTTACGAAAGAACGTTATATGTTGGAATCTTGTCCCCAAAGTAGTTTGGATTTGAAAATGTTTATATTGGTGTTTCCTTGCCCAAAATGCATATTATTGGAAAAGAGTCGTTTTCATGTTCAAACATATCATCTTGAAAGCTTATGATTTAAACTGCATTACCTCTTTTCAAAGATATCTTATTCATGTTGAAAACTCTTGAGCTCACTAGGCGTTAAGCCTAACCTTTTTATTTGTCGGCATGTGCATCAGGTTCCAGTTGGGGTTTGGTTTTAGCAGCTATGAAGAGTTGAGCCTTAGCTTTGTGCAAGTGTAAGTAGTTGGTGAAGTCTTCCGCAGTTTGGAGATAGTGACTATTATTGGGTTTTAGTAGCACCCGTTCTTATTGTAGACTGTATGTATAGAATGAAATGTGTGTATTGAGGTTAAATAATAAATTGTGATTGGAGATGTATCATTTATCGATGTATTTAGAAAATTTTAAATCGGTTGCTATTTCCAGAATTTAGGGTGTTACATGAGGTGTAGCTTATTAAAGCAGGCAATAAAGTCACGATATGAAGTGTAGTTCGACAACATTGATATGCGGCTTAACTTTGTGTTCCGCCACGTACAATGGAAGCGGGTCTCCCCCGTCACCAAAAGGTGTTGTTTATGTATTTAATTTTTATTATCCATGTTTTCGGTGACGATTTATATATAGATTGTTATCTATGATTTGTGGGTTGAGTACACGTTTTCATAAATTTGGAATTCATTACTATTCACGTTTTGGGGTGAGTTTACTTTACGAATTAATTGTTTTATATTGGGGTTTTCGTCTTTAAAATTGTGTGTGTGATGGAAAACGTTTATATTAGTGTTTCCATCACCTAAAATGTACGTTATTGGAAAACGGGTCATTCTCTTATTTAAAGTAAATTATTTTGGAAATCATGATTTAAGCTACACTCGTTCATTTTAACGATTTATATAATCATGAAAAAAACTCTTGAACTCACTAGGCGTAAGCCTAATCGTTTTTATTTGTCGACATGTGCATCAGGTTTCGGTTGGGGTTTGGTACTAGCGACACTGTGAAGAGATGAGTGCGAGTTATATGCATGGGAAGAGAGTAGTTATTGGATGAAGCCTTCCGCACTTTGGGAATAGAAATTGGTATTGGGTTTAGTAACATGATACAGGGAGAATTCAAGAGCTATCAAGGTGTTTCTTCTATATTTTGAAAAGAAGAAAACGAGCTCGAAAGAGGCTCGGAAATTGGAATCGGAAAAAAGGCAAACAGAAGCTACCGAGAGTTTCACCGAGAGTTTAGTCTCGGTACAAGTCTCGTTGCACACTGAATTATTTTGAGCTGATTGATTTCCTTCCTTATTTTAATTATTTTAACTTAGGATAATTATTGTTAGTTTTAATTATTATTAGGATTATTATTTATTTTCCTTTTTATTAATTATTTAATTACTTTTATAGTTGGTTAAGAATCATGATAAATTGATTTCCATAGTTATCTTTGAATTAGTTTAGCTATAAATATTCATTATTATTGATCAATAAAATTATCTTTAGAGTTTCATCTCTAAGTTGAAGAGTTTTCTCTTATTTTTCGGGTTCTACGTTGGTAGACTCGTTTATCTTTCGGATTTTGACGCTTGTCGATCCGTTCCACACTTTCCCCGTTGCGTCAGTTGGTATCAGAGCATGATTCGTCTGTCTTTTCACTAACATGGCAGATCAACAACCCGCTACCAAAGCAGATTTAGCCGAGCTGAACGTGGCCTTTTCCGCGGCACTCGCCGATCTGACGACAGTTCTTAACAAGCTTCAACCCAACTTTGTCAACGACAACCGTCGAAGAAGAGACAAGCTTGAAGAACCGGTTATGAGGCCACACAATGGCAATCGTAACTGGGACGATCTTTTGAGTTCCAAATCTGAAGAGGAGGAGGAGAAAAAACCGTTCAACTTTGGGAGGAATGAGCACGATTATCAGATGAAGGCGGATATCCCGTTCTTCTACGGAACTATGGGAGTTGAAAAGTTCCTAGAATGGCAAATCGAAGTCGATAGATTCTTCGACATAATGGAAGTACCCGAGCATAAACAGATAAAAATGGTTGCTTTTCTTCTCAAAAGCACCGCCGCAGTATGGTGGGACAAGCTAGTGGTCCAACGACAATGACAATGAAAGAGGCCGTCTTGAAGCTACCGGTTTAAAAAATAAGGCGGCGGCCGACAAACACCGTTGGAAGAAGGTTTTTAACGAGGGAGACGAGGTAATGGTTTTTCTCCAGAAAGAATGATTTCCTATCGTTACTTACGGGAAGCTCCAACCCAGAAAATATGGACCGTTCAAGATCACGAAGAAAATTAACGACAATGCTTACGTCGTCGCCCTTCCCGATTCGTTACATATATCGAACACCTTCAACGTTGCCGATATATATGAGTATCACAAAGATGAGTCGATTCCTTTAGAAGAGAACTCGGGGTCGAGTTCTTCGGAAGTGGAGGAGACTGATATAGAGAGGATTGCGATGGAGATCGAAAGACAAATCGAGAATCACAAACAAAAACAAAAGCGAGTTCCATGCTAGCCACCATTCACATGACCCATTGATTCCTAATTCTTTTTTTTTTACCATTCCTTATTTGATTCTATTTTCCTTTTTATTTATTCCCTTTTTCTAAATTAGGATTATATCTAATTCCGTAATTATTTTTCCCTACTTTAGATTATAAATAGGACTATTAGGTTTAATTGTTTTTCAAGTTATTGATTAATAAAAGTTCATCTTTTAGAGAGTTTTCTCTTGAATTTTGAGTTTTACATTTCGTAATTCTCGTTATCAAAAGGATTTAGACGTTTGTCGATCCTTCCGCAAACCTACGTTGCGTCATAACACCCGACCTATTTATTTGGTCTTTGTATAAGACTTAAAGTTAGTAATTGTTGAGGTTATATATAGGATTTACCTTGAGGTATTTCCAGGTATCGATTTGTAGAGAGGGATTTTATCCTTTATTTGATGTAATAATTTTTTTTTAAATTAGTTGTTTTTTCCAAATTTGGGAGTGTTACATATCCACAATGAAAAGACCTGCGGTTTTATGAATATGTGATTATTATCCTTTTTAATTAACAAAAAGACAATTTTTACCCTTAATTTTAGAGAGAGAATTGTTCCCCATCTCATAATTAAGGGTAGAATGGAAAAGTAGACATCTACTTTTGAAAGTGAACATTTATTTTGGAACAAACTAAATTAGTAATGTAGACATTTATTTTGGGACGTAGACAGTAACATATATTTCTCAAATGCCTTTTATTATGTACATTTTTTTATGAAGAGTACTCACAGTTGTGTCCCCTCTTGCTCTGCTCCTAAGTTCCCAGAGGAAGAGTTGCAATCCCATGTCGAGGCGGGGACGTTTTTGGCTTTACGAGAAAAAGATCGACGTAGGAAAAAAAAGATAATGTTTTATACACAAATGATTGATTAAGTCATCGTACAAATATAATAGATTTTGAGTGCTCAAAGTAACATGTAAAATAAATCAATGAAAAAAAAAGGATAACAATTTCAGAAAATTAAAAAAGAACAAACAAAAAGCAAATAGCAATTAACGATGCTAAATTAATTTCAAACCCATAAAGTTACATTTCAGATCAAAATTAACAAGGCTCTTTATGAACCTTTATACATGAATACAAAAATCAAACAATTACAATGTAATTTGGTAAATGTAAAGAAAAAGATGAATGGACGACAATGAAATTTACAACAAGAGTTCTAAAAGTTAAATGTAATTTTTTTTAGATAACGGTTTTTAATGATATGTAAATGTAAAGATTTTCTTTTCATGGAGTTGTTGATATAGATTGGTTAACTTTTAAAGATGTCTAATTTGTTCATTTTTGTGTTTGAATATTAGAAAATGTTGCAATATTTTTATGCAATTTCATATTGGAAAGATTGGTTGTCGTTATATTTTGTGCATCTATATAAGGATAACTGTCGCAAGTGCATAACATAATGTTGCATCTTCTCGTTGTCGAATGCATTTATGGGGAAGTTGGATCCATTCCTTATTCATATTTCTAAAATAACCTTCATCCGGAAATCCAAACTTATTGTTCTTCACATTCAAGTTGTCAAATCAATGTTTTGTCTACTTGATACTTCAAGTTTTGAAATCCTATAATTGTGATATGACATGTGGTTCTTATCACAACCAAGTTAACTCTTTGTTGTACATTCGATATCATATCATGTATAATACTATTCTGTAAGAATATGGTCAGAAAACCGTGTCCCTATTCATTCACATTCACCGGTATATATAATGATAATATTTACACTTTGGTACCACCAACTTTACAAATTAATATCTTAGTCTAATATACCCCCTCAGTCTAAGGAGGAGTACGACGGATGCTTAGACTGGATCTGAAGTCGTGAAAGAGTACTCGAGGTAGGCCTTTGGTGAAGATATCTGCTAGCTGGTAGCGTGACGGGACATGTAAAACCCGAATCTGGCCGCGTTGAACCATCTCTCGGACGAAGTGGATGTCGATCTCAATGTGCTTGGTCCGTTGATGTTGGATTGGATTCTCCGACATATAGATGGCGCTAACGTTGTCACAGTAGACCAAGGATGTGCGTGTGGGATGATGGCCAAGCTCGAGAAGGAGGTTTTTGAGCCAGCAAATTTCGGCAACGACGTTAGACACACCTCGATACTCAGCTTCGGCGCTCGAACGGGAGACTATTGACTGACGCTTAGAGGACCATGACAGTAAGTTGTCTCCTAGAAATACACAGTAGCCAGAGGTGGAACGGCGGGTGTCCGGACAACCCGCCCAATCAGCGTCGGTGTAAGCCATAAGAGTGGATACTGAGGTATGACTCATGTATAATCCCATGTCAATGGTGCCTTTGACATATCTAAGAATGCGTTTCAGGGCATTCATGTGTGACATCCTCGGAGCGTGCATGTGCATGCAAACTTGTTGGACGGCGTAGGAGATATCAGGACGTGTGAATGTGAGATACTGTAGGGCACCTGCAAGCCTGCGGTAGGTGGTGGGATCATCGATCAATTCCCCAGAGTTGTGGCTGAGCTTCCCGTCGGTGTCAACTGGAGTGTGGACAGGATTGCATTCAGTCATGTTTGCCCGAGTAAGAATGTCAGCAACATATTTCTGTTGAGATAAGAATAGGACAGTGGGGTCACGCTTGACCGAGATACCCAAGAAGTAGCTGAGATGGCCCAAGTCCTTCATAGCGAACTCATTGGACAAATGAGTTAGGATGTGGCGTTTGAGAGCCGATGATGATGTAGTGAGAATGATATCGTCGACGTAGAGAAGAAGATAGGTCGTGTCTCGGCCGTGTCTGTAGATAAATAGGGAGTGATCGCAGGCACTATGTCGAAAGCCAAGCTTAGTGACATAGTCAGTGAAACGTTGATACCATGCACGAGGTGCCTGTTTGAGGCCGTAGAGAGACTTCTTTAACCTGCAAACATGGTTAGGATAAGACGGATGCCGAAATCCCATGGGTTGATGCATGTACACTGTTTCCGCTAAGTGTCCATGGAGAAATGCGTTTTTAACATCCAGTTGGTTGATTTCCCACTGATGGGATAACGCAATGCTGAGGACCGTGCGAATGGTTTCCGGTTTGACCACCGGGCTAAACGTTTCATCGCAGTCGACGCCAACCTACTGTGACCTGCCATCACAAACTAAGCGCGCTTTGTAGCGCTCAAGAGATCCGTCAGATTTGGTCTTATGTTTGAAAATCCACATACACCGGATGATATTCATCGCCGGTTGGGGAGGTACCAATTCCCATGTATTATTGTCGATAAGGGCATTAAACTCATCAGTCATGGCTTGGTTCCAAACGGGAGTTTTGAGTGCCTCGGTAGGGGAGCGGGGCAAAGGCTCAAATGGGGCAGAGGTATGAAGATTGAAAGGTTGTTTTGGTTTTGAAATGCCGGTCATGCTACGTGTGTGCATGGTGCGGGTGGGTGGTGGTGGTGGGTCTTGGTTAGGTGAGGTTGTGGCGGGTGGGGGAGGCGGTTGGTGTGTGTCGGTGGGGTGTGGGTTTTCGCGTGGTTTGGGTCGACGTGAGTAGGTTTGGAAGGTGGGAGTCGGTTGAGGTGAAGTTGGGGACGGCGAGGGAGGGGGGTTTCGGCTTGTGGAGGATGGGGGGAAGGGGTAAGAGGTTCATTTGGGGATGTGGATTGGTTTGTGGAGGTGACGGATTCCCAGACATACGGATGGAGCTCACTGGATTGGTGGGAGTGAAGAAAGTCGTAGGAAGGGGGGGAGGAGTGAAGTGTGGCAAACGGAAACGCGGTCTCATCGAACACGACGTGACGAGAGAGGATGATTTTTCTGGTGGAGAGTTCGTAGCATTTATACCCCCTATGATTGGAGGGGTAACCGAGAAAGACGCACGGGGTGGACCTGTTTTCAAGTTTGTTAATAGATGGAGATGGGATGAGGGGATAGCAGAGACAGCCGAAAGTTCGAAGATGAGTGCATGTGGGGTGTTTGTTGTATAGAAGAAGTACGGGGGTGGCGTTGTTTTTGGTTTTGGAGGGAAGTATGTTAAGTATGTAGGTGGCCATTTGTAGGGCGTGATGCCAGAAGGTTGGCGGTAGGGATGCGTGGGTGAGAAGAGTGCGGATGATGTTGTTTATGAAACGAATTTTTCGTTCGGCTTTCCCATTTTGAGAAGAAGTGTGGGGACATGAGAATCGGAAAACCATTCCGTGTTGAGCATAGAAATCGTGAAACGATTTATTGTTGTACTCGGTTCCATTATCACATAGGAAGCTTTTAATTGCACGTTCAAATTGAGTGCGGATGAGAGTGTGGAAGGATAGGAAAGTGGAATGTGTATGGGATTTGTGTGTGAGAGGGTAAGTCCATAGATAGTTGGTGTAGTCATCCAAAAACAAGATATAATAACGGTGACCCCCGGAGCTTAGAACCGGGGAGGTCCATAAGTCACTATGCATAATATCAAAGGGTAAACACGTAACAGAAGTAGAATCATAGAAAGGTAATTTAATATGCTTGCCAAAAGCACACGATTGACATAAGTGTTTATCCGAAAAAGTCTTAACAGAAATAAAATTGCGTTTATTTAATACTCGTAACAGAGAGGAACTGGGGTGGCCCAGACGCTTGTGCCAAAGATCTTGCGTCAAAGCAGCAAAAGTAGTAGGTGGTGTAACTTGAGCGGAAGGTAATGAAAGAGGATAGAGATCGCCAGTGCTGTCACATCGGATGATAGGAATCCGTGTCTGAAAATCCTTCACAAGAAAACCAAAACGATCAAATTCAATGGAAATAGGATTATCAGTGGTTAGTCGGCGAACAGAAAGAAGGTTTTTGATAAGTTTAGGTGCGTGAAGGATATTGTTGAGTTTTAAAGGTGGGTAAGGTGGTTGGAGGGTGGTATGACCGGTTCCGAGGATAGGTATTTGAGAACCATTGCCAACGACGATGTTGTTTTGTATACCATTATAGACATAATTGGAAATGTTACCTGTGGTGTGTGACATGTGGTTCGTGGCGCCGGAGTCAAGGTACCAGTTCTGGTCCGGATTTAATGTAATCGTGTGCATTGCTTGCTCGATGTTGGTCGGGTTGTATGAGTGCTCGGAACCCGGATTGGCGTACGGATTAGCGCCAAGGATACTTGCAAAATTAGGGTTTCTGGGAATAGTACGGTACCTGTTGGCCGGTGTCGTAGGGAATGATGCAGGAGGGGTGTTCCATGGTTGTGTTGGCCATGGAGCATTCCACCCGATGGATGGTGGCTGTGGATAGTAGTCCGACTGAGAGTGTGAGGCACGTCCGCGACCGCGACCACGACCGCGTCCCCGACCCCCTCTACCAGTATGGCGCCCTCTACCGCCGTAGTCAAGAGACTCAAACTGTCCACGCCCACCGCCACGGTACGAGGTTTCGGTTGATGAACGTCGATCCTCGTTAGTGGCGGTTGTTTGAGCGTTCATGGCTGTCGCGTCAGTCGTGGCCATGGAGTTTTGATTCTTGCGAGTTTCTTCCAAGATCAGTTTGGATCGGGCAGTGTAGAAATCCGGAAGAGGGGTGGATTGTTGGAGTAAGGTGGCGAGGCTTTCGTATTTCTCACCAAGTCCGTTAATGAGTTGAAGAACCAGACGGTCGTTGGAAACAGGGGCATCAACATTGGTGAGTTGATCGGATAAAGTCTTAAGCTCTTGACAGTAAGCGGAAACATTAGAGAAAGACTCCAACTTGACATTATTGAATCTGTTTTCTAGATACAGAGCCCGTGAGGGTTTGCTATCGATGAAAATGTTTTCCAACGATGTCCAAGCTTGAGCGGCTGTTGAATTTGGTTTTAGAATAGTAATTAACAAGTCTTTAGAAATCGTACCGTAGATCCATTGAAGGACAATGGAATCCAGACGTTTGAAGAGAGCCACATCATCTGTTTTCTCTTTGTCTTTGTCGGCCGCAGGTTTGGATGAAGAAGATTCGTCGGGAAGAATGTGATGGATGACATCGTGTGCACGACAGTGGATCTTGAATAGTTCGACCCATGACGTATACTGTCCGTCGTCCATCTCCAGAATGATCGGGATGAAGTTCCGGATGTTGGTGACAGTGACAGCGGGATGCAAGGAGGCCATGAGTCAGGTCGATCCTGTGGTGAGAACGGCAGAAATTTGGGTCAATCTGCCGGAAGTACTATTCACGCCGGAAGTACTTAAAATGCTTAAGCTAAGCATAAAGCTTTTGGAAAACATGATTCAAAGGTATGAAAAGTACATCTTTATGTTGATATCCAATTGGATATTATTTCTACAGGTCTAGCGAGAACAAAAGTTTTGTTAACGCACCCTGGTGAGTTCTTAAGAAAAGATTTTCTGTCAAGAATCACAAATGGGGATACAGTAGATCTTGAAGGAATTCAAGAACCACAAAGATGGGACGAATGGTTGACACTGACATTCAACAAGATGTTGAGCTTTAACAAGTTGTTGAATATAATAAACGAGATACAAAATAATCCGAAGAACGGATTACTGATAAATGGCAAGATGCCATGAAGACTGATGTCAAAAGCCTCATTCCTTTAAAGGAATTTTGAGTGAGGACATATACAAGGCTTTAAAACATCAAACCTAAAAGTGCAAGTTGCAAAAGTCCATTTATGTACTAGAACAATCATCTCATAATTGAAATATTGTATACAAGAAGGTCAGTGGGAGCATAACAGTATTCTAGATCCTATACGACATCCCAATGCTTGAAGGTGTAAAATCATGGATTAAGATAGTACTTCACGATGAAGGATATAGAAGAGACAAAGTCTTGGTATAAAGATCTCTCGTAGCAGATCAAAATGCTTAATTAGATTAAGCAAAAGTACATACATTGACAAGATCTTGAAACACTTCAAGATGAAGTGTTCCAAGAAAGGAAACTTGCCAATAGAACATAGTGTACATCTGAGTAGAACTCAGAGTCGTAGCACTAAAGAGGACATGAACCATATAAAAGGTATTCCCTGTGTTTTCAGCCAATTGTTCAAACATGTACGCCATGTTAATGTACTAAGACCGGATGTCTCGTATACTCTGTGTATGACGAGCAAATATTAATCAAACCAAGTGATGCTCACTGTAGGATAACTAAAGATATGTTCTCACTGTACAACGGTTAGGAAAGAGATCTGTGTGTTTAAGGATGCATAGATGCTAGTTTCTAAACCAACCGTAATGACTTAAATTGTAATAGGGATATATGTATTGAACGGATGTACTATGAGCTATAAGAGCTTACATATAAATCTACTTGTCAAGTATATGTCTCAAAACAAACATGATGTTCATGTTATAGGCTTAAGGATTTTTATATTGAATAATAATTTTAGTAAACTTTAAACTTTCTGGAACATTAAAACATTTATGTTTTTATCTGATATAACATACTGGGTATGAGTATATACATTAAACATTTTTGTGTTCTTTATTAGCATGTTTAAGTATCCTTAAATAAATATGATGATCATATTATTTAGAACTGTCCTTGATCACTTATTACTAGGGGACTAGTAATAAATCAAGATCATTGTGAAGTCTGGTCATAGTCCAAGTTGGAAGTGCACTAGGTGCAACCAGAGTCACATGCACTTATCGGAGCACAAGGCATTGGACAAGACCCACGGTCAAGATCACATCATAGATCGGCGTCATAAGGTGAGTCTTGAAATAGTACAACACTATTTATCCTCAGACATGAGATGTGCATTGGGATCTAATGCACAAGGAGTGTTATACTTTGATATAATCTAATGTTACCCTTGATCGGGTAATCATAAGGGTTATGTTAAGTATAAATGAATTGTGTAGTTACTCGTGTACATGCAATATGGGATTTGCTCCTCTCAAGATGAGAGAGATATTTATGGGGCCCTCGATTACATATTATGATTTACATGCATGAACAAGTGGATTAGTTGGACTAATGACACTTGTATAATCAGATATGTTGGGATCGAGAAACACAATCTTTGAACTATAAATGATGAGATAGATCTATGCCTAAAGTTCAAAGTAAAATATCGTGAAGCAAAAGGATAATGAATGATTCTACTATATGATTGAATAGATCAATCAAATTGCTCGAAGGTAAAAAGCACATTTACATAGCCTTGGGGGCGGTGACGTGTTGCTAGACGCTTACCATCGTCTGTGTTACTATTCATCGTGTGCAAGTGGGAGAATGTAAGTTATTATATGTCCACGACACGTGTCACACAGAGATACTGCTGAGGAGTATGTAAACCTATAGGGTCGCACACAAAGAATGCGTTTGTTTCCATTTGTAGAAACCCGAATTTTATGAAAATATGTGTTAAACTGTAATTATGATAATTACAGGGTGAAAACGTAATTATGATAATTAGGGGGGAATTATATGTATTTATATAATTATATTTTAAAGTTTAAAAGGATAATTATATATATTTATATAATTATATTTTAAAGTTTAAAAGGATAATTATATATATATATATATATATATATATTTGAATTTGAATTTGAATATTACAGATAATTACTAAACCTTATTTAATCCTTAATTGAATTATAGTCTAACTATAATTCTTCTGGTATAAATAAGGGCTTAGGCTAAACCATTTGATGGACGATTGAAATTAGATTTAGCCTTTCATAGAAATATAGAAAAGAAACCTTTTCTTTTCTGTAAAACACATATAACTCTAGGGTTCTTGGGCTAGCACCCGGTGGAGACGGAAAACGTGTTCGTGTGTGGACTACCGATAGAGGAAACCTACTTTTGTTTCTTGGTGCTTCAGTTTTAATCCCGTTAGATCTTGAAAGGTACATATTCTAAACCCCCCATGGCGTGGTTTATTTTAGTTAAATGCATCATTGGATCCGATTGGGTTTTAAGTTTATTCAGATAAGTTTTTCTATAATTGTTGTAACCAAAATTATTTAATTTTCCGCTGCGTTTTATCGGTTACAAAATTCATTAAAACCCTTCAAACTGCTATTAGAACGCTTCCGCAAATTTAAAGGTTATGATGTTATGGAAAAAAATAGGGTGCCACAACATGTGCATCAGGTTCCGGTTGGGGAATGGTTTTAGCGATACTGTGAAGAGACGAGTATTAGTCTCATGCAATGTATTATATTGATTTACTCGTCTGCACGACATTATAGCCACCATGTTGGGTCAAAGAGCATTTTATCCGTATGACTAAAAGTTTGAAGTCGATTTAAATTATTTCATGTTTGACCAAATCGCAAACTCTTATCGTTTTACTAAGTTTGGGAAATAAACTGATGTATATGGGTCTTGAGGGAAATTTTATTTAAATGTGAGATTTTCAGAACTTGATTAGGTGAATTTCCCTTTTGGGAGTCTTGTACAAACGCCTTGCTATGCCATGTTTTAGTACGTAAAATTATTTCTCATCTATGGAGTAATTTATTGATGCATGTTAGAACCGTAATGGTCCATCCAAAAAGTTTGTTGTGTATCTTTGTTTATTGTCATTTCTAGCTTGAGTAATGACCAAATGGTTTTCAAAATGATTTTATGAGTGTGGCGTTCGTGACCACTTTGTACACCTACCGAGTAAACGACAGTGAATTTTATTCGTATGACTAGTGGTTATAAAGCTTTTGCATTTAGAAGTTTTATAAAATTTCAATTTGGCATAGTAGTTTGAAAAAAAAATTGAACTCATTAGGGCGATAGATGCAAACCCTCTTGTGATAGAAGTCGTAATTAAGGACTAAAGGAGTCCTTGGAGATTGAATTGTCAGAATACCTGACTCCTGGTTAGTTTTGAACTTTGGGTTTTGGTTTTATGAATCGGTACACACAAGAATAATTGAGGTATTAGATATATGTATTCTCTCCGTTATTTAAGTGGTGATCTTTCGGTTTCGGTAACTCTTCGGGTTAAAGCATTGTGTGGTTGCTTGTTTATTGTTGGACATGAACTGATGAGTTGATTGTTCGACATCAGGTATGTGTTGGAGGTGTGCCATCCGGGTGAGTATACAGAAATAAATGAAATATTGTGGGTCGTTTGTTAGAAATGTAAGATTGGATTTTTAGCATCATGTTAGGTGTCAACTTTAATCGACGATGCAAATCTGGAATGAGATGTTTGACGGTACACCCATGTTTGCAATATAGTCATTTTGAGGATAGGTGTCGACACTCGATTTTGAGAACGATAACCGTTGCAGTGCTTTAGTGCTTTTCAGATGGATCCTGTGTGTTCGTAATTTGAGCGGTAACCATGGAGTCTAGGATAATCAACCATCTGTAGAGTGTAATTGTACGTTTCTGGAGGAAACATCTGACCAAAGCTTAGATCCAAGTGAGCTTTGGGAGTCCTTTCAGATGTTGCTTGTTGGGACAGTTTGGGGAAGACAGGTTGTTGCGTGGTGAATCGGACCTTCGTCAGGAAAAAGGACAATAATTCTTTGGTGATGATGAGTATTGGGAGAATTTGGTGAGAATGTCGAGGTAAACATTAAGTACAAATCTTTTTCTGAGGAAATTGTGATGTGTCGGAATTTGAAGTCTTTAAGAATAAAGTTCATTTTGGGGTGTCTCTGGTGGAAGTTTTTATTTAAAGTCGTAAGCCACTCTTGAGGTGATGTGTACAACCTAAGGTTGGGAGACAACCGAGATCTTAATGATAGAAAGATGGTTTGATAAGGACTCGATGTTCATCCCATCATCGGTGAGATGTGTCGAACCTTGGGATTGAGTTGTGACGACTCGTTATGAGAAGTACAGTAACACGCTTAACCAGAATGTAATTGGTTTCGTATATGAGGCAAGTCACCGTGGAGGTATCCTTGTCGGATAGAGAATTGATTGATCTCTCTAAATGCAACGTTGGGTGTTTGGTCGGTGCCAGATTTCGAGGACGAAATCTCTTTTAAGGTTGGGAGGATTGTAACACCCCGATTTTCAAAAGATATCATTTCAAGTTAATAAAGAAATCGGTATTTTAAAGGAAAAATAAGATATATGATTTTGGGCTTGAATCCTAGATTTCATAGTTTTGTTGGATGAAGGATTCAATTACGAGTCCAATGGTTCTTTCTGAAGCAAAATCGGAGCTAAAACGAAGAAGTTATGGCCAAAACAGTGATCGGACATGAAAAATGAAGAAAATCGGACGAACAGTGCACGGGGCGACTTTTGGGGAGACTTAGGGTCATCCAGGCGACTTAGGGACATCCGGGCGACTTGTGGGGCGGGTTAGGTCGCGTGGTAACCCGCGTGGAGCCCTGTTCGACCATAAAACCCGATTTTCAGCCCTCTATCTTCATTTCCTCATAACTTTTGCATCTCAACTCCGTTTTTGGTGATTCAAGTTTCCATGGTTTCGTTTTTGAGAGATATTCAAGGATATATCAAGAGATTTGAAGTCTATTTGAAGATACAAGAGTATTTTGTTATGGTAAGTTCCTCACCTCTCTTAATGTTAAGCTAGGGTTTGATGTTTCATCCTTTTTCCATTAGCCCTTCAACTTGGGTGTGATTTTGGTGACTTGTGTGGTGAAGGAAACCTGGTAGATGTGTTGGATCTAAGATCTAGGGAGATTGCTTGGAGGTTTCAAGCCTTCATCAAAGGAGATTCAAGTTTTGGGGGTAAAACCTAGATTTAGCCTAAATCTAGCAAGGTGAGTTCAAGTTGATTTGTGAAAACATTGTACATGCCAAAATGTTTGTTTTACAATGTTTATGTGTTTTACATGAAACTATTACTTGTTGGGTCATTTGGTGGGTTTTGATCATCCGAGTGCTTGGTTTCATAAACTTTGTAAAACCCCCATATTTGGGATTTTTGGATATCTTGGACAATGAGTCATTTTAAAGTGTTCTTGATGAACTATTGCTTAAATAAAACTTACTTGGTTAGAAGGCATTTTTAGTGTTTGTTCGGGTAAAAGGTTTAATTTTGTGTTATGGGACTTTTTGAAAGGATAAAGAGTATAAACCTATTTGGAAAACCTTTTGTCCCGACTTAAACTGTGTTGGGGTCCATTTAAGTATTTTGGAGCGTGTGATTGCTCGGTATGGGTCGAGTACGTTTATTATTTGAAAAACGTTAATCATTGGTCAAAAAGAATTTGAGTAGTTTGGCTCGATGTCGTTTTAAAGGAGTCTTGAGGACACTTGTCCGGTTTTATATGGCTCAATATAGATGTAACAACCTCAAAATCAGAGTAAATTAAAACCTGGAAATCGGACAATGTGACGAAAGTAAATCCATTAACTTCCCATAAATGGGATCAATCCTTAAGACTTTACAATTCTATACAGGGATTGCATCAAAAGAATGGGACTTAACAATGCCCAACATCAATACTAAATTATCTCCAAAAACCTCGAGACTCAAAACTCGTCTCTCCAAAAACCCCGGCACCCACCGCTAATGGAAACCTGTTATACACATCATTTGAGAAAAAGTGTCAGACTATAAAGCCTGGTGAGAACATACAGTTTATAAAGCTCAAAAGATATAAACATCAGTATCATAAAGACATCTTTTCATAAAAGTTTAGTTCGTAAAGATAACATTTCGCCACAACCGGGCCTCTTCGGTCCAAAACTCTTAAACGGTGATAAAAGGACCATTTTACCAAGGAGAGTGACGAAACACAAAGTTAGACCAACAAACCGAGTTACGAGCTAAACCAATTGGAATCCGCGGATACGAATCACAAAGTCCGTGCTTCAACGTGAGATCAAGCCCCAAGCGCAAAACCAAGGTATACTCCTTCGCTAGGATCACCATGAACCATGGCTAGTATCCGGCCTCACATAACCGTACCAAGTTGCCCCCGAGGAACATGTGATCCATAGCTACAAATTTGGGGAATGTAACATCCCAACAAAACAGTCTACTCCAAAACCTAGGGATCCACTAGAAATGGTAAGGACTCGTCACAACAACATATGTGACCAACCATAAATAAACATATGGTTTTTTTTTTGGAGAGGGTATCCCAGACCACATTGGACCCAGACTAATCCCTGGCAATTTTGGCCGAAGCCCGACTGCTAAAGCATGCAGCCCGGGGTCGAAGCCCCCGTACCTCTAGGATGCGTCCCCCAGGGTTCGAACATGAGACCGCTACTAGCAAGTCCACATGCCTTACCACTAGGCTAACACTCCATTGGTAAAATAAACATATGGTTACAAGTACATTTTATAAACAAAATGCTACTTCCAGTTCAACTTCTGGTAAGAATGAAAATCATTAAAATGAGTTCATAAACATTCTTTTTACATAATCACGTAATGTGTAAGTAAAACATCATTTTACTTCGATAGGGCGGAACCCGTCATTTTGGTCAAAACTGACCGGGAACCCTGAGATTCACCAAAAACTTCATTTATAACAAAATGTAGAGATCATAAAATCATACCGTAGAAATACTTCAGATTTCGCAAATAAGAGTTTTGACATGTATAAAGTTTGTAAAATGATAGTAGGAACTCACCGATAGGTTTTCAGAATAAAACCCGGAAAACCAGATAACGATCACGACGTAGAGGTGAAGCTTAAAACACCGACCCCTCGCTAGAAATACCGGAAACTAGCAACCAAAAGAACCCTTGAAGATTGAAAGATAAAAGAGAGAAAAGAAGAGAGAGAGAGAGAGAGAGAAATTGAGATTGAGATATTTGAAATATCTCTTAACTCAAGATAATAAAGCAACTTCAAAAAGCATTCTGACAGTCGTGCGCCCTCAAAGAAGGGAATGCGCACGACCCGTGCGCTAGCACTATGCCTCGACCTTGGATCCTACGCACGGCCCGTGCGTTTTCTCTAAAGGAGGACGCACGACCCGTGCGTCCTGTAGACAGCCCCAAAATCTTCCTTTTTCCTCAATACAACTTCACTAAACGGCTAAACGAAAATTCGGGGTGTTACAATTCTCCCAACCTTAAAATGATTCCGTCCTCGAAATCAAATCTTCTCAATGGAATACTGATTGCAGAAAATATCGTCTCAAACCTAAATACCAGAAACATTAACGAGATCCTAATACCGACATTCACATTAGCTACCATTCTTGGGCATAAACCACTCCTAACCGAGCGAATACTCAACACTTCAAAGTAACCTTTTACTCTCAAGGTTACAGTTGCCTCCCAACCTTAGGTGACAATTACTATCTCTAGGAAATTAGCGACCTTAACTTTCCATCTACCAATTCTTTCAAACTTCACGGTTCCGAACTCAAAGCCAACGGTCGACGCTAATCTTCCCAAAACTCTCAGATTTCACTTATTCATTCTTAATATCGCTAAAGATATTCTTACAAGGCGCACTAAAGCGTCTTTCCGGAAATCAGTTAACACAGATTCTGCTATCACTCAACTCCGATCCGACCCCAAATCTGGAAATAGCCCTTATTCGAATTTCTTAATACTTCCATAAATACCCCGTCTACAACCACATTATAAAGATTAACTTCTAAACATACCACCAATCTATACATTCGGACTTATAAAGGACGGGCGCTACAGAAACCCATGCGTAGACTAACTCCAACCTGCGGGAGACTTTACCAACAACTTACTCTAGCTCAAGGCTAAGGCCCAACTCCTCAAAGCACTGCTAGAACCGAACCCCTGACAGGAAATGATGCACATGAAGATAAATAAATAAATAAATAAAAATTTAAGCTTAACGCCTAGAGAGCTCAAGAGTTTTACATAAGTAAAAGCATTTAAATTGATGAACTTCTCTTTAAATCAGAACCTTTCAAATGATGAACCTTAAAACATAGAAACAACTCCTTTTCAAAGTCATGCACTTTCAAAGACGGATACTTCATTGCAAATACGTTTTATAAATTGACACAATTTGTATAACTCGAAGTATGAAATATTAGTAACACTATCCAAATCGTACGTCCGAAAACATGGACACTAGGCCCAATACTCACACGACCAAAAACAAAAGAAAACTAAATATTAACATGCACGAATAACACATTTCATTCAAACCTTAATATACGTGGGGAAAACCCAATATTAAAGCCATCATTCACCGTCGACTCCACATAACCAAAGCAGGTAAGAATATGACATTAGTTTTTAAAATACCCCGGGTCTACGACGGAGAGACCCGTACACAAAGAGAATAGAAGGACACGCAAGTAGGCCGCCCATACAACTTCCTCGCATGACCTCTAAACGTTTCCATCTTGGGTGGCGAGAACAATTGAATGGGGCCACCCGTGATGTTATTGGATTTCACCACGTATCCCGATCTTAGTTCCCATGTCATACCAGACATCACAACTTCAAATCGTTTGTCGCCTCTAGCCATACTTCGTCGAGTTCCATCTCAAGGGCTTACGGACACGGGTGTCTACCCAATCTAGACGAGTTCCAACTCAGTGGCTCGTGCCACCTATTGTCTACTCGCTAGTAAACCCGAGCGGTCACTAAGTGCAACCCAAAACCTCAGGCTTTACAAAACAGACAGACTGTCTAACATTACATGACTCCAACTGAAAAACCAAAGTTCCCAAAACATGTAAATCCCAATGGCATAAAACAATCGCAATCGTACTCCAAAATTCCACACAAATGTCCTCAAGACTCCATTTAGTCAAAACTGAGCCAACGACCCAACGGTTTACGTAAATACCCTAATGAAAGCCGAAATAAATATTGAAACACGTTTGGCCAACTATTATGCAAACACGACCAAAAGTATGATTAACTCAAATCTCATCTTTGGTTGAAACAAACCTTTTTCCAAATGAACTCATACCCTTATGTTTTCAAAAGGCCTCATAACACAATAATATGCATTTTCTGAAAAAGGTTTATAAGATCAGATACACCAAATGACACTTACGTCAACTGAACTCCAATTATATATGTAAAACCATCAGAGAAACACTTCAACATGATTTATTTACCAAAATAACCAAAGATCCCGAAATGGGTGTCTCATATGTTCATAAAACTAACATTTCAAAATGACCAAAACTTATCAGCAGTTAGCAATTTAGTGTAAAACACCAACACTTTAAAATAAACATTTTGGCAGGAACTCCTTTTTCACAAATAAATTTTAACTCACCAAAAACACGAATAAACTCCATCATACGAAAATCTTTCATTGCGGTTATAAATCCGGACAAATGTCCACACGACTCATTCAGTCAAAACCCGAGCCAAAGGCTCGACACTTTACATAAATTTCCAACGAAAGCCTCATATACCTTAAAACACATTTAACCGACATTTAACGGTTTTCCCCAAATAATGAAATGTCTTTAAATAATGATTATAAAAACACACACCACTAGGACATGATTTCTCAAAACTCAACACGTATCGAGACAAAAGATTTTCCAAAAGTTTATGAATGCAATTATACTAAGATGTAAAAAAATCATCAAAGATGCATAAATCATAATGTAGATTTTACGTGTACAAAATCATCCAGAATATGTAAATCACACTATTTACTTGTTGAAATATTCAAGTTCGACATGAGTAATTTATGCTGTTAAAACAATCCAAGTTACCGAATACGAAAACTTAACAAAATACTCGCACCTTGCAAAATACCGAGTAAAACATAGGCAACAATTTATACTATGAACGTGAAAATAGATTCTTGCACTTTAACATGTGCAACAATGGTTTATACAACTCCAAAGGGAAAAATCACAATTTTATCTTTAAAATTTCTCCTCTATAACCAAGAGGAGTTGCAGCAAAAGAATTTTCAACTCACCCCATATGCAACAATTTATTCCCCAAAGGGCGGTAAAATAACGGGGATGCAAATAAAATTTCAAATCGAGTTTAAAGCTTCACGTTGTAAAGATAAACACATTTGACAGAATAAAAACTACAATGACAAAAATACCGCTAATTCGCTAAATGCTTTGCGAAAATTTTAACAGTAAGAGTTAATGATGGAATATGATCAGAACGAAAGTCCTGTTTTTTTTTAAAATAACATAAATCGTTTATGCAATCATTCACACCAACGTTATACTTAAATCCAATGCACATAGTACACGACATATGATACTTGATAATAAAACCCCGAGATTAACACACATAATGATGCACACGCACATGCCTCTCAAAATTATTTACGCGACGCAAAAGTCGTAAGATGAGACACCATAATCCAACTGGATTTTATAAAACTCATTTATGCTAACAATCCAGTGGTGTCAAAATTTCTATTTTTCAATATAAGGTAAGGTGACCATTCAGACAATATTCCGATGAGACACGATTCCCAAAGAACTCATAAATTTGCACACAATTTAAATTAACTTACGCATCTCAAAATATACGCACGCGTTAAAAGAATTCGTAAAACAATACTCCATGCAATTCAACAAGACTCACACAAACCAAAATTTCCAAGAACTCCGACTCAAAAGTATGGGGATAACTTTTCCTTTAAACCATTGACATACGTGGAAGAGCTCCAATGTCAAGGTCAAAAATTTCACAGCTATTTGCCCATTAACTCAACAAGCGTTAAAACACAATTATTTCGACATTCACAAATAGCATTTAAACACTAGACTTGAATAAAGAGAGTTTTGATAATAATTTGAAATCAGGTGCAACAAAACCAATTTAAGCATGTTTATGCTCATAGTTTAAAATATGATGAGTGCTAAATGTCTTGCTAAAACGTTATAATGTAATTTAGTTCATGGTTGACGCTCATGAAAAGCAATTCAGACAACCTTATTTTAGAAATAAACTAAATGCATGAATTCGGTCGACACTCACATCTTAATACTACGCTTCACAATATTCCGACGTTCTATAATCAACCGGATGCCTTAGGCATCATAGGGCAACCATCCCATTTATTAACTTACAAATCTCCTCGAAATAGAATCGATATAACAAGATACAGCTCCAATTCCGCCAACGAATCTAGCTCAAGATGATTAACTTAATGCGTTCTACGCACTTACTATTATCCCGAAGAGACATTGCTATAAACAACAATCATTCCTTAGCTTACTCGCTTAGAAACTTTCGCACTACTCTAACGGTCAACATACTAAGGTAGAGTAGATAAACACAAGCACGAGAAAGGGTAAGGAAGAGTTTAACTGAAATACGCACGAAAGAAACGTACCGTTATGTCTACCAATTGTCATAACATTAGCAAACCAATTACACTCACGTAAAATATCCTCATAATCACATTAGCTAAGTGAGATTATGAACATATAACACATAAGGGTTCTTGTTACCATCATCACCACGCTTGATTAACATAACCTCCGTCTATTCTAAGACTAACCCATCTTAGAAGTTCTACCCAAATCTCACAATCAATGCCTATCAAACTCAGTCTAAGTCAAGACATCTTACATTCATGCCTAGTTCGCTTAAACTAGAGCTCTGATACCAACTTGTAACAACCTCAAAATCAGAGTAAATTAAAACCTGGAAATCGGACAATGTGACGAAAGTAAATCCATTAACTTCCCATAAATGGGATCAGTCCTTAAGACTTTACAATTCTATACAGGGATTGCATCAAAAGAATGGGACTTAACAATGCCCAACATCAATACTAAATTATCTCCAAAAACCTCGAGACTCAAAACTCGTCTCTCCAAAAACCCCGGCACCCACCGCTAATGGAAACCTGTTATACACATCATTTGAGAAAAAGTGTCAGACTATAAAGCCTGGTGAGAACATACAGTTTATAAAGCTCAAAAGATATAAACATCAGGATCATAAAGACATCTTTTCATAAAGGTTTAGTTCGTAAAGATAACATTTCGCCACAACCGGGCCTCTTCGGTCCAAAACTCTTAAACGGTGATAAAAGGACCATTTTACCAAGGAGAGTGACGAAACACAAAGTTAGGCCAACAAACCGAGTTACGAGCTAAACCAATTGGAATCCGCGGATACGAATCCCAAAGTCCGTACTTCAACGTGAGATCAAGCCCCAAGCGCAAAACCAAGGTATACTCCTTCGCTAGGATCACCATGAACCATGGCTAGTATCCGGCCTCACATAACCGTACCAAGTTGCCCCCGAGGAACATGTGATCCATAGCTACAAATTTGGGGAATGTAACATCCCAACAAAACAGTCTACTCCAAAACCTAGGGATCCACTAGAAATGGTAAGGACTCGTCACAACAACATATGTGACCAACCATAAATAAACATATGGTTACAAGTACATTTTATAAACAAAATGCTACTTCCAGTTCAACTTCTGGTAAGAATGAAAATCATTAAAATGAGTTCATAAACATTCTTTTTACATAATCACGTAATGTGTAAGTAAAACATCATTTTACTTCGATAGGGCGGAACCCGTCATTTTGGTCAAAACTGACCGGGAACCCCGAGATTCACCAAAAACTTCATTTATAACAAGATGTAGAGATCATAAAATCATACCGTAGAAATACTTCAGATTTCGCAAATAAGAGTTTTGACATGTATAAAGTTTGTAAAATGATAGTAGGAACTCACCGATAGGTTTTCGGAATAAAACCCGGAAAACCAGATAATGATCACGACGTAGAGGTGAAGCTTAAAACACCGACCCCTCGCTAGAAATACCGGAAACTAGCAACCAAAAGAACCCTTGAAGATTGAAAGAGAAAAGAGAGAAAAGAAGAGAGAGAGAGAAACTGAGATTGAGATATTTGAAATATCTCTTAACTCAAGATCAAAAAGCAACTTCAAAGAAGGGAATGCGCACGACCCGTGCGCTAGCACTATGCCTCGGCCCTGGATCCTACGCACGACCCGTGCGTTTTCTCTGAACAACTTCACTAAACGAAATCTTCCTTTTTCCTTTTTCCTCAATACAACTTCACTAAACGGCTAAACGAAAATTCGGGGTGTTACAATAGAGTCCAGTTATGACGTACGTACTAATGCGCTGTGTTGCGTATTGAGGTTGGTTACGGGCTCGAGTGCTTTGGTCATTCACGTGTAGTCCGGTAAGGTTATACTGTGTTGCATTGGATCCATAGGCACGTAAGTCAGTCTGTTTTGGGATGGTCAATTGGGTATTGCAGGGTTAAACTCCGGTACCCATGTTTTATGACCGAAAACTTTACAAGTGATCACTAGGAGGGTTGAGTCTGTTAGTGCTACCGGAGAAGTAGGCGTTAGGACCTCCGTCTCTTGAAGTAATGCCTGGGAGGTAGTCTTTAAGTGTGTCAGGCCTTCGGGATGAAGTTCTTCGGAATGTTCATCAAGGTCAACTGACTTGGGGTGACACTTGTTAAAGAAGTCGTAGGGACACCTGGTTGTGATGTCGGGAGGTGTCATGCGATTAACGTTTCTTGGATGGCATACTTTTGTGTTTCCTCCACTCTCAACGGATACAGGTCTCCCCCGTTGTCGGCTATCAGTATTTTAAATATAAGGATGTCTTATTTTATTGTCATTGGTTCTTTATGGTCGACAGTGAATGAGGGCCTTAATATTGGACCTTCCTCCTCGTATATTAAGTTTTGAATGAATTATGTCATCCCCGTGTCTTGGTATTTAGATTCCTTTCGTTTACGGTCATGTGAGTATTGGACCTAGTATCCATGTTTTCGGACGTACGGTATATGTGGTTTTGATGATGATTCATGGGTTGAGTATTTTGCCCCACCCGTATTTGGGTGTGTTGGGGATATAACGTTTTATCCTCGTTTCCTAAATAGGAGTCATTTCATATTTAAGTTTCGAGTTAGTTTAAGTTGCATCAATTTATAAAGCATGTTTGAAATGAGGTGTCCATCTTTGAAAGTGCATAACGTTGGAAAATAGTTGTTTTCTACGTTTTAAAGTACATCAATTGAAAGGTGATGACTTTAAGCGAAGTTCATCATTTTTAAAGATCTTTACTCATGTAAAACTCTTAAACTCACTAGGCGTTAGCCTAACCTTTTTATTTGTCGGCATGTGCAACAGGCTCCGTTGGGGTATAGTTCTAGTAACACTTTGAAGAGAGAAGTGCTAGTGGTGTGCTCGTAAGGTGAGTAGTTTGGTGAAGCCTTCCGCGTTAGCTTATGAAGAGCAACTTGTATTGAGGATATGTACCATCCGACTTCTGTTTAGTCCTTGTATATTATTGGAGTTTATATACGTCGAGGGACTTTTATATTGAGGTGTATTGAGTTTGATTAATAAGAGGAAGTCTTATCCCTCATTTGATGTTATATTAAAATTTTAAATTAGTTGCTCTTACCGAATTTTAGGGTGTTATAGATGGGAATCCCTTTGAGGTGAATTTGTTGTCTATGTCTACAGGAGGCTTCGATGTAGTAGTAGGCATGGATTGATTGAGTAAGAACAGTGCATACATCTTTTGTTCTAAAAAGATGATCCGGGTACCTTTGGCTAATGGTGGTGTGGTGACCGTCTTTGGAGAAAAGGGTAAGGGGTCTACCTCCATCATTTCATCACTAAAAGGCGCACAAGTGTTTAGCCAAAAGATACTCTTCATTTTTGGCTTATGTGTTGGATGCGAAACGAGAAAGGGGTTGAGGATGTGGAAGTGGTGATGGATTATCCATATGTCTTTCCGGAAGACCTACCCGGTTTACCGTCAGAACGCCAAGTAGAGTTCCACATAAACCTCACCTTGGGAGCCGCACCGATCTCCCGTGCTCCTTACCGTCTAGCACCGACGGATTAAGTTATTTATTTATGATTTTCTTACAATTTTTGTGATTTAAGTATGACTAGTTTTTCATTTAAAATAATTATCTTTTATGACATTTAAAATAAATGTGATTCTGTTTTTCATTTAAAATATTACTTTTTTATTGAAGTAATTTATTTTTAGATTCTTTTACAATTTTCATCAAAAATCACATGTAATATCCACAACTAAGCGATTTTTTTTCTCTAAAAAACAACTAATTTTCATCATAATATCATATATGATATTGATTATAGTAAATTTAAGTGCAAAAGAAATGTAAGTTATCTACAACATTATATGTGATATTTGTAAATTATAAATTATATTTTTAATCACATGTGATCATATACATATCAAATGTGTTATGTTACACATCACATGTGATTATGTTTCTATTATATATTTTTTTTCAATGTGTAATCTGAATAACTGTTTTTCACGCTCTAAATCACATAAAATTGTATTTTTTTAGATAGACATCCTTTTTGTTGTATCTTTGTTGGTTTTTGATAAAAGTTGTTGCCTTAAAAAAATAAAAATAAAAAAATGGATTCTTTAAATGAAAATTAAATTAAGCTTATTTTAAATGTCTTAGATGGAAAATAAATATTTTAAATAATAAATTAAATCATATTAGAATCACAAAAATAGTAGTAAGAATAATATTAAACAAATGTCTTAAATAGCTCTTATACAAATAAATTACATTTATATCTTTATTTATAATTTTTGGAAATATTCATTTAAAGTATTATTTAATGAATTGTGTGATCTATATTCTCTCATTTTTTTATTTAGTTATTGTTCTCTCTCTTGCATTTTTTAACAAGTTATATCCCATGGTTGTATTAGGATCTACATCATTAGAAAAATGCAACAATAAGGATTCAATTTGTTAATTTTTCAAAATTAAGACGAAATCCATTAAAATCACCAAACCACATGGACATAATATGTAATTCACCATAAAAAAGGTATTTTGTTCCCACAACAAAATTTAACAATGAATAATTTATAACTTGGTTGTAGGTTTTTATATTTTAGTTTCATCGTAATAGTGTTGTAGTTTAAGATATCTCCAACCGACTAAAGGCATGTTTATTAGCAGCTTAATGAAACGCACAACTTATTCAGTCAGGTTTACATGGAGAGACGGGCCTAGTTAGGTGCCAACGGTGGCACGTGCCAACGTATTGTTTCTTTGCCGTAAGGTAAAAAAGTTAGGGTTATGAAAGGTGCAAGGTGCAACCGTATTGTTTAATAAGACAATGCAACCGTACCTCATAACGTAATCAACCAAAAAACCAGAAAAACTCTTGAAATCGACAAAAAAAAAACGAAATTTTTTATTGAAATCGATAAAAAAAAGTTTAAAAATCCCTCGAAATCAAGCAAAAAAAACTTAAAAAATCTCTCGATACGGTGGAATTAGATTAAAAACACATCGGTCGATATGGAAAAAAATTATGTTTGTGAAAGGTGTCACCGTATGAAAAAATTCTTAGGTTCATCCCTGTTTACATGATTGTTTAATAGTGACTTAATGATATAGAAAGTGACTCCTTCCATGTATGAAAAACCATCCCAAACAAAAACATTCTCAATCTATAAAAACAGATTAATCCACACAAACATTTTATCCATACAGAAGTTAATGAAGAATCAACCAAACAACCTCTAACTCGTTATATTGTTTTGACATAAAAATAGTATAAACATAAAAAATCCTTCTCCAAAAAATACATTCGAATTAACATATTCTTATATCTTCCCATAAATATAAATTAGCGCATTATGGAGGATTTGGATCTGGTTTACTATTTGATTACTAGATTACTTCTTTGTGTTATTTAGATTAACATGATATAGAGTTTTAGATTATCAAAAAGTAAGCAATAGTGGCTCCTTTTTGAGGTTTTTCTTTCTATATTGGTCGTGTTTTTCTCTTGTTTGTGTGGGTTTGTTTGTTTTTGTTTCTTGCAAAATCTTTTGCCTTTAAACCTTATTGTTTAATTTGTTCTTTCAATCTATTTGTAATAGTAAATTATAATATAAATAAATAATTAGATTGAATTGTGGATTTGGTCCTTGTGGTTTTGTAATTTCTTTTATCATGGTCATCATTCTATATTTGTTGTGGATATAGTTCATGTGGTATGCAATATATTGTGGCTAGGGTCCCTAAACACTAACACCGTTAACTTTTAAGGGTTAAAGACATCATGTGTCTTGCACACTATGAGTATAATAGTCATTTTACTTTTCCCTTTTAATTTATTATATACACCTTTAAAACAAAGAATACAAAATTGTGGATTTGGTCCCTATGCATCACTCATCATCTTTAAAACACATTTATCAAAGTACAAGAAAAAATTCATTTGTTAAAGTGCAAAAAAGCATTAATTGCATTTAAAAATAACAATTGTTTGAACCCAACACTACATCCTAAAAAAGACAACCTATCAAAATAACAATTGTTTGAACCCGTTAAGCCCCAAGTGGGTGATCGCATAATGGTTAAAGTGTCGTCATGGAAGGGTATTATTCGGTTCGGAAAACGTGGGAAGTTAAGCCCCCGTTTCCTTGGACCATTCAAAGTGCTTAAGCAGGTGGGCTTGCAAGCCTACCAATTGAAACTCCCACCGAAAATGAACGGGATCCATAACACGTTTCACATATGTTATCTTCGGAAATGTTTGGCAGTTGAGGAAAGCGTCATTCCTTTTTCCGAGATAAGAGTGGACGAAGGTAACCGTTGTGTTGAGGAGCCCGAAGCTATTTTGGAGAAAAAGTCAAAGAAACTCCGCCACAAAGAAGTCACTATGGTCAAAGTGCAATGGAAGCATCATCGTGGTGCCAATGTGACGTGGGAAGCCGAGGATGATATGAAAAGAAGATATCCTCATCTTTTCGAGTAATTAGGATTTCGGGGACGAAATCATTCCCAAGTTGGGGAGGATTGTAACACCTCGAGTTTTCAATGTATAATTTCTATGTTTAAGACTTCTAGCCTTCCTTATTTTGAATCGTAGTTATCTTGCGTTTACCATTAATCGTATGCATCACGTGTTATAGCCAAGCTCGAGTGTTAAGACGTAATTTTGAAAGTGAAACTCAGTGACTTACGCGGGTTACTTCGCGGCTTGGAAGCCGCGGCATAAGTCGCGTAACTCACTGTCCGTCTTCAATCTCAGGAACACTCGCGAGTTATGCCGCGACCTAATGTCGCGACCTAAGCCGCGGGATTGCCTCTGCAGCTCTTAAGACTGGTTTTCCCCTTTTTCTCATTCATTTCACATCCACCTCCTTTTCTACACTCTCTCAGAACCCTCCCTTTTCAATCATCCGAACTTAGGGTTCCATCAAACCTCATCTACCACATTTATTGCTAAGAGTTGAGTGCATCAACCAAGGAATCAAGCTTAGAGCATAAAACCATCATCTCTATTGTCAATCTTTTCCAAAATCAAACTAGGGTTTTGGGTTTTCATTAAAAACCCACTTGGTGAGTTCATTCCCATCTTCTAAAACTTTATACATGTCAAAATCATATTTTAGACTTCTATTCATCTCCTTGTTCTTATACTCTTGATTTAATGATTTTTTACCTAACTTGGTGTTTTGGAGATTTTTAGTGTAACCCCCAGAAATTTCGGTATGTATGTCCGTAAAACCTTATTCTATCTTTTGTGTATAGTAGGACATCACCTCGTGATTTTATCTTGTTTAGGTGGACCTGTGAGCGCGAAAACCTTAACCGAAAGGACTAGAGGGGTTGAGCATCGTTGGGAACGAAATCGAGCCCGGAGCAAGGCCGACGATTGTGCCCGCGATTATGACACATTGTCAATATCGCAGGTCATAATCGCGAGAGGGGGATACCCCACGGTACAAACGGCACGATTGTGTCGGCGATTGTGACCAAGGTCACTCTCGCCTGGCACTCTCACTGGAGATGTACCGAGAGTTCCTTGGAGCGGGAGATAGTGCCCCGACGATTGTGACCATGTCACTCTCGCCAGGCAAGGTCGCGAGCGGGCTTTTGGGTTTAAGTCAGACCTCAGCCGACCAAAACTCATTTATTTCACTTCCAACTTGGGGTAGGGCGATTTTCTTGAGCTCTAGGTAAGTCCCATCCTCCCTCTTCATTCATTGCTCATAAATGGAACCCTAAGACTCATTATTCCTCATTATAGGTTGTCAAGTGTGGTGTAAAGCTCTCAAGTTCTCAAGTTTCAAGATCTCCTCATATAGATTTCTAGGGTTTCGATATTTAACCCATTGTGAGCTCATACTTCCTTTTTATTAAACTTTATATACATCAAAATGCATTTTTGACTTCTAAATATCTCCTTGTTTACATTTTCATTGTTGGTAAGATTTTGACCTAACTTGGTATTTTGGAGATTTTTAGGGTTCTTACCATTTTGTAAAATAAAGAAGTATTCCATGTCTTGGAACTATAAATATGGATGTTTTTATATTTTGTTGAGTAAATGTTCAACCTATGGCATTTTAGCCATGATTATGTTCTAAGCATATTATGTGTATTTGGGTGAAAGGGTTATTTTGTAAAAAGGGAATAAATGGTTTAATCTTGAGGAAATCCATATTTCATTAAAATGGTTTTTACACCTGGAAGGTTTACTTGGTAAGGAAACATATTTGGAAATGAGAAGATGGCCTTATGATTCATGTTCGGGCTTTGTATTTCTTATTAGCAGTTAACTATGAAAATATGATTTGAGAAATAAATGGTGTTATGAACTATATGTTTGATTATAGTTGGCACAAGTGATATTGTGACAAGTCTAGACTATTACTAGTGGATCCATAGGTATAGAGTCGACTTATTATTTGGGATAACTCTCGTATGTAGCTAGTCGAGACATTGGGCGCTAGGGTGGAAACTTGGTACGGTTATGTGAGACCGGATACTAGCAGTGGGTCGTAAATGTAAATCCTAGAGAATGAGCATGACTAAGGATCATTGGGTGCCCTCCCCCATATCTTAGTACGAGTCGGCGTGTTCGTGGCCTTGATCCTAATATGGTGAGCTCAATAACTTGGAAAATGACTTACTTTGTGTTTCGCCCCAATCCTTGGAAATCGGGTTTTCCCATCATCGCAAGATGTAGTATGGACTGCATGGTCATTATGTGGTTATCAAATTATTTACAAAAACGGTTGGCGAAAACGGTTTACTTATGTTGCATTTAATTCTTATTACTAACTTTCATATAAACTGTATGTTCTCACTAAGCTTTAAGCCTAACACTTTTTCTTAAATGATGTGTATAACAAGTTCCCTTAGCGGCGGGCCGTCAAGGGGTTGAGTGAAGAGCGTGGTCTCTTGAGTGCATTTTTGGATGATAGATAATTTGGAGTATTAGCGTTTAAAACAATTTATTAATTTTGGATTTGGGTTGACAACTTATGTAATCTAGATAGAAATGGTTTAGATTAGTTTGTTGTCGATTTCCCATGCATCTTATACAGGTTTTGTAAACGCGTACACTTTTACCCTTTTTGGGTGGTTAGCTCCAAATACAAATGTTATATTGCCGAAATTTCAATTTTTAAAATTACCCGAATTTTTAGGGTGTTACATTTAGGGTTTCTCTCTATTTTGGATTATGATGTAATAATTTATGTCTTGATCTATAAAATGTGATTATCTTTACATCTTGGTGGGTAAATACCTAACTAAAAATATTTTAGCCACACTCATGATTTTCACTATATTATGAGAATCTTTTGATGAATGTACTATATTGAGAAAATGGAACTTATGAATGGTGGATGGTTTTATTGAGGGTTAATGTCAAATTTATAACGAAAGATTGACCTACTTTTATGAAAGCAAATAAACTATTTTATGGAAACAATTGTATGAACTATATGTGTGATTATAGTTCTAGTCACAAGTGCAACTGTGATGAGCGTCAGACTATTACTAGTGGATTCATAGGTATTGAGTCGGCTTATGTTCGTGACGTTTTTCCCTTTGTAGCTAGTTGAGACATTGGGTCATCGGAGACAATTTGGTACGGTTATGTGGGACCGGTTACTAGCCATGGACCGTAAATGTAATCCTAGTGAATGAGTATGACTTGGTTCCTCGGGTGCCCTCCCCCACATCTGAGTACGGACCGGCGTTGTTCGTGGCCATGGTTCCAAGTATTTAACTCATAACTCGGAAACTGACTTACTTTTGTGTTCCGCCACAATCCTTGGAAATCGGGTCTCCCTCGTCATCGCAAGATGTAACTTTAGATCGAAAGGTCACTATGTGGTATTTATTTCATTTGTAAACACAACTCTCTAGAAAAGATTCCTTATTTTTACAATTAAATCATGTTCCATCTATTATATAAACTGTATGTTCTCACTAGGCTTTAAGCCTAACATTTTTTCTCAAATGATGTGTATAACAGGTTCCATTAGCGATGGGTTGCCAAAGGTTTGAGTGACGAGCGTGGGGCTTGAGGCATTTTTGAGATGAATAGATATTTGGTGTTTTGGCTTTTAAACAATCTCTTTATTTTGTGAATTTGGGTTGGCAATTGATGTAATCTAGATAGTACTTGTTTATATTAGTTTGTCATTGATTTCTATTTTCGTTCACAGGTTTTGTAAACGGTTTACACATTTCCCTTTTTTGGGTGGTTTATTCCAAATACAAATGTCATATTACCGAAATTTTAAAATTTTAAATTACTCTAACTTTTAGGGTGTTACAAACTATTAAGAGGTAAACAAACAACCCATAAAATATTACTTTTTTTTAAAAAAAAAGTGAGTTTTAGAGATTTCTTCAAATTTGAAGATTATTATATTTTCTCCCATCTTTTCTCTATTTTAGCATACAATATATCATAGTTGTTGGAGCAAAAAATTTGTTATTATTTTTTTCTTTCTATTTTAGCATAGCTATTGAAGATGCTCTTATTTTCTCTATCTTAGAATACTTTTGGAAAAGAAAATCTCTAAAGCCACCAAAATCCCTATTTTAGCAAGGTTGTTGTATATAGAGGCATATTCAGAAAGTTTTCGAAATGGTTGCACCAAATAGCTATCATAAAATAAAATTTAATTTAATTAAAAATATGATTTTATTCACCGAAATATACAAAAATTAACCTCAAATATTTATAAATTATTCCCACTTTCTAAAAATTTCCATGTTTTTTTATAAAATTTCACTTGGGTCTTTAAATTTTCAATAATTATGGTTGCACACGACAAAATATATGGTTTCACATTTACCAAACTTAAAAAATTCACCCTTAATGGAAACAAATATGTGATTGCACGTGATACCAAAATGCTTCATGTGGATCCACCCATGGTTGTATATACTCTTAGGTCGCGAGCCAAGTCACATGCACACCCTTAATTTCCTCTCATATAACATCATATATGATAACCTACAATATCAAATGTTCTCACTTTTTCATAAAAAGTAGTGTTCCCGTTTAAATCTTCATCGTTTATTAAATACTATATATCCAATGACTAGGGGCGGATCCACCCCTTGTTGGTACGGGTCCTAGGCCCCCAATAAACCCATCAAATGTTTTTAAAAAAGTTATAAAAAATAGTTTTTAGTAAATTTTCTTATTGGACCCCCAACATGAAGGAAGCAAGGCCCAATACTCGACTTGACTCGACTCGTTCGAAATATAAAATATAAAAATTATAAATCTCGAGCCAATAAACGAGTTAATTGATCGTGAGTACGAGCCAATAAACGAACATCGAGCTTGGTAAATCAAAAAAATATTCGATCTTGAGCCCTACATGAAAAAGTTATTCGAGCTCGAGTGTCGAGCTTGATGCTAGTATAATTTTTTCGAGTCGAGCTCGAAAAATCTACTACTAGTTAGATTATCCTTATTCAATAAAAAAAATCAACTAAAACCGAACTGAATAAGCCGAAAACAAAAACCCAAAACCGTTTTGGTTAATATTAATTATCCACTTTTGAAATTTTTTCAACATTCTTAAGTGTGTCTTAAACCATAAAAGTTTCTGCATCCGTCACTGCAACGACAAATTATTTTAAAATTTATGTCTCACGTAAAAATTGTCAAAGGTCTAGATTCTAGAAAGCATGCAAGGCAGCCTGCATATGTAGAAAAGAAAAAAAGAATTCTACCCACTAAATTAAAATTAAAATTAAAATATTAATTAATACCATTATCGAACCTTCTTCTCATCTCCTCCAATTTTGAATGGAACAAGTCTCATCGATCATCTTAAAACCCTAACTCATCTCTCAGATCCCTAAATGTATAATCATCATCTTCTTCTTCTTCATCAAAATGCCCTCTGTATCTGTAAAATTCTACAGTCTTCTTCATAAATTCATCTTGAAGCGTCAATTACAAACCCTCACTGAAACACACACCAAAACCCCCAATCAATTCGGTGTCGTATCACGCCCCGATGAATCCGTTGTTCCAGCTAACCCTAGTTTCTCTCAAGACGATGTTGCCACCAAAGATATCCATATCGATCCTTTAACATCTCTCTCCCTCCGGATCTTTCTCCCTGATTCCGTACTTGCCGACTCCCGAGGTTTGAAACACGGGGATGGGGTTTATGGTGGTTATTCGCCGATTTTGCGTGATAATTTGCGTAAATTGCCGGTGATTGTGCAGTTTCATGGAGGTGGATTTGTGACTGGGAGTAGTGATTCGTTGGGGAATGATTTGTTTTGTCGGAGGATTGCGAAGGCGTGTGATGCGATTGTGGTGGCGGTAGGGTATAGGCTTGCACCGGAGAGTAAGTATCCGGCGGCGTTTGACGATGGTGTGGAGGCGTTGAATTGGTTAGCCAAACAGGCGAATTTGGCCGAGTGTAGGATTTCCGGTGGTGTTGATTTGAGGAGGGGGCAGATTGTTGATGGTTTTGGTTCTTCTATGATTGAGCCTTGGATCGCTGCTCATGCTGATCTTTCGAGGTATACACTTTTCAAGGACTTGCATTCTTTAATTTTATGATATGATTCTGTTCTAAATTATAATAACTGTTCCACTTCTTTGTCAAATAAGTACAGTGATAACAATCTTTTCACTTGCATACCTCCACACAAAAATTTTATTGATCACAACCATACATATTTGAAATGGGAGGACAAAAGGAAACAACAGTTTGCGTTGGGTAATTGGATGACAATTGGACGAATGTGATGTAATTGATATGGTAATTTGAAATTATATGTGTATATATTGATCATTATATATATTGTATGGCCACTAACTATAACAACAAAGGCACAATGAAATATGTATGAAACATTCCACATGGGCGAAGAAGAGACCAGTTTTCTAACTCATTTTCATGTTGTTACTTGTTACACTATCCTTAAACCTCCCCAAGGTTACAGCAACTGTTAAGTTAAATATCGCTTATTTCATCATAGAAGCATGAACTAGGGACATTAAGCTGGAGGTATTTGATTAGTTGATTTGGATCCAACTATTTCATGTAGACTTCTAAAACATATGGAATTGGTTCTGGACCCAGATTCTAGTGTAAAACTTGTGGTTTAGTTGGTTCAGACTCTTACGTTTGAGGTGTTGCTAAAGGTTTATCAAATATGTAGAGCAAGACTTGTGGTTTAATTAGTTCATTGGCTCTTACTTTTGAGGCATCCCCAAGTTTTTAAGATTGATAATTGAAGGAAATGGAAAAGTAAGACGGTATTCACATGGTTCAAGTGTTCAACAATTGCTTACATCAGCAGGGGTTGCTAGGATACATTTTGTGATTCTTGAATTCTAATCGATGTTTAATCAAAGAATTAAAAAATGCAGCCCTATCAAAGAAGAAACTTCAGACATAGGAGAGGATAAGAAATATAATTGTATCTGTTAGTTTGGTCGACTCATTTTGACTCAAATTAGGTTCCATATGCAATAAAAGCTTTAATAAATGTGTATGTGAGTGTGTGCGTCTATAGATATAGTGGGAGGTTCAAATAATAATGCTAAATATTGTGAGAAGGTAAGAAGGGAAGGTTCATATGTGAATAATTGAAAAAATTCATTTGAAGAGGCATATATGAACCCATACGGATAGTCAGTAACGTCGGTTCACATATGCACCTTCATATATACATAGATATATATACATATATTGGATTTTTTTTAATGATTCACATTTGAACCATTCCTTAACCTTCCCTTCTTACCTTCTCACGAGATCTAGCCTTTCTTATTTTTCTATGACCCCTATGTATATTATGCAGAGAGGGGGTGGGGGAGGGAGGATCATATGAGAAGCCAATCAACTTACGAGAATGTGAGAAGTAATATCAACCGCACACCTCATTAAATCATTGAATTAAATAGAACTTTCTAAAATTAAATAAAAAGGGTATACATGTCATTTTATAATGAGAAAGGGGGGGGGGGAGGTAACCATGATTACATCCCAAATAAACGGGGATTTTATTTTAATTTCCAAACCAATTCAAGGAATGGAATCTTATCGCATCCTTGCTTCATGCTCTAGTAGATTGATCGAGTTTCTTAGCATCTACAAGTTTCTAGTCTTTTCTTTCATCCGTCGTTTTTATAAGGTTGAAATTTTTGATGGATCCACTTGTCGATTTAGACGTAGAAGGAAATCGATCCATTGATTGTATTACATATGATAATGTAGTCAATGCTGGTGTAAATCACATGCGATATTATTACATATAATATTGATCTTATCACATGTGATCATTGATATTAGGTTCATATGTTTTTACCATTATTTTATCACATATGATACGTACAAAAATCACATAGTGGATCATATGTGGTACGTAAGATATCATATGTTATTCGTAACATATCACATATGATTTAAAATGTGGACCCAAAAAATTATGAAAAAAATCAGTAAAAAAATGGTGAGAAAATGTTTTCTATTTCTATTTATGGTATTTTCTAATGAGTTATGTGGTTTAAATTGTTTCTCCCTTCTCATAAGTTGACCGCTTCTTGTTTGATTTTGCCCCTATATATACGTTCAATTGATTAGAACCAACTCGATCTCATTTGATGTTCATACTTTCTGACCTTTATGGGGGTTCTTTTAGATACGGTTTATCACTGGCTTGCATGTCATAAAACAAACTTCAACGCTCCACATATTGGTTTTTGCTTTTCTAATCGTGTTTATGGCCTTTAACAGATGTGTCCTCCTTGGCGTAAGTTCTGGTTCAAATATTGCAAATTATGTGACACAAAAGGCAGTGGAAGCCGGGAACCTCTTGGACCCTGTAAGAGTAGTCGCACAAGTCCTTATGTACCCATTCGTCATTGGAAGCACTCCCACAAAATCCGAAATCATGTTGGCTAACTCTTACCTTTATGACCGAGCCATGGCCATACTAGCTTGGAAACTTCTTTTACCAGATGATCAATTTAATCTAGACCATCCAGCAGCCAACCCTCTCACGTCCACTAGAAAAGTCCCTCTAAAACACATGCCTCCTACACTCACAGTAGTAGCCGAACATGATTGGATGCGTGACCGGGCCATTGCGTACTCGCAGGAGCTTCGGAAAGTTAACGTAGATGCCCCAGTTTATGATTACAAGGATGCTGTACATGAATTTGCTACCTTTGAGATGTTCCTCAAGACACCAAAAGCTCAGGCATGTGCAGAAGATATCGCGATATGGGTAAAAAAGTATATATCACTCAGAGGCCTCGAGTTCTCCTACTAAAAATGGCTTAAATTGGAAACCTCAAGAGTCGTAGACCAAAATTTTGAGTTAATCAGGCACGACACAGCACAGGATGATGGAGGTTCTAACATTCGTTCTGCTGGTCTCATCTCTGTGGAAAGTTTCTTCACAGGTACATAATCGAAAAAGATATATGATTGGTGACATTATTATCGAGTAAAATAAGTTTCGGCCATTGTACCACAAAATTTACTTATTGTAGGCAAAGAGTTGATGAACGTAATAATGGAGTGGTCGGAATTTATTTTACTCGGTAGTACAAGAGCGAAACGAATATGTTTCAGTGTAGATAACATCACCTGCAAGTAATGAGTGGCATATTTGGACCAGGTTGTGAAACAGGTTTTATTGATTCTTTTGTTTTCCTTGTATTGTTTATAATATAGTAATAGCATACATGTAAAATCCATCTTTTTTTGAAGTACCCTTTTAAAAACTGCATATTCTTGGCCATTTTTTCATGTAAATCTGGTGGTTTCTTTTACTTTTGAGTTAGCTTGTTTGTTTAATTCTGCATTTGCCATATTCGTTACAATCGCCCAGCTGGCTACGCCGACCAGGAGGGTGGACTACTGTTGCTTTCGGGAAACTAGCATCGGAAACCGTAAGTCCACAACAATCAGGTTTGAATTGATTACGATAGGCATGCATGTTTTGCATGGAAGTTAGTGCATGGGATTATGTTTTAAATGTGTCAACACAAGTGCATAATCTATATTTCTTGAGAATGTGGGAGTGATTAATTTATATCGTTTTTTACCAAGAATCGATGTCAATACCAAGGGGCCATTGGTCCAACGGTACTTGGTTGGTTCTGTTGGAGTCCCACTTTGGCTCGATTTGGACCATTTCTCCAGTATATATGTTGGAACCTCCCCTTTCTCCTCAAGAGCTCTTTTGGGGAGTGATCCTAGGGTTCCTCGTATTGTCACATGGTATCATAGTCAAGGTCTGCCACTCTAGGGATTCGACACCCCGGCTAACCCCCTCTCGACACCCTAGGACAATTTGTGTCCATCTAGCCTCCATTGGAGGGGGGGTGTTGGAGTCCCACATCGGCTAGACTTGGACCATTTCTCCTGTATATATGTTGGAACCTCCCCTTTCTCTTCAAGGGATATTTTGGAGAGCGATCCTAGGGTTCCACGTATTATCACAGGTTCCTTATCCTTGCACAATTTAACTATAAAAAAAATCTATATATAATTATCACGATACTTGTATAGATTTGTTGGCTGGTTCTTTGTCCTTGCATAGAAGGAATCCATATTCGAATCCTATCTACAAGTTAAAAAAATAAATAAATACAAGAGGTATATAAAAAAAGGGCAAATTGCATGAAAATGTAAGATACTTTGGTATGATTCCTATTTTTGGTAACGTAGTTGTAAAACTTTCATTTTGGTACCTAAGATGTGATATCTCAAACATTTAAATACATGTTTCTTTAAATTAAAGGACATTTTCGTCTTTTTACCGTTTCTTAATTTCTTTTAAAAACAATATATTATATTATGTTAAACTTTTATTGTACAATTGATCAAACCATTGGTACAAGTATTTGAAGATCGGAAACCTCAACTCTAACTTTTATCCTCCATCGGCGGTGACCTCTGTCGTTCCAACTTCCACCCCTTCGCAAGACAGTAGCGGCAGTCGGCAGAGCAATACAAGCAAGCTGAAGTTTTCACACACGCATATGTGTATATCTACTCAGGTCTAAAGTTTTTACTCTCCCCATTCACGTCGCCAACCAATCTCGCTTTCCCCGGTTCTCAGGTGGTCTTGCTACCGCTGGTTGCTAGAGCATAAAACATATATTTATACTTGACAAGAGAAGGTTGGTTTGCTGCCCCCTTCTTCCTTCTGTGTTTCTCCGATCTTCTTCAGTTGTTCTACTGCTTCCATTGAAGACTTCTTCCAATTCTGGGTGCTTTTAGGGGGATTCAATTTAGGGGTGATTTCCATAGATAAGAGAATGAAGATGATGAGACTACTGATAAAGGGTTCTCATAATAACTAATAGAGTAAACTACAAAAGGGTGGATGACGGAGGTGACGTACCGGTGGATGAGTGGTGGCCGGTGGATATTGTCAGGAAACAACCATTAAAGAAATAAAAATAATAATAAATTATTTTTATAAAAAATAATAATGAAAAGACAAAAATACCCCTCAATTTAAAGAAGTAGGTACTTCAAAATGTTTGAGATATCACATCTCAGGTACCAAAATGAAGGTTTTGAAACTACGTTACCTAAAATAGGAATCATACCAAAGTAGGTTACATTTTCTCGCAATTTGGCCTATAAAAAAAACACCAAAATTTAAGCTGAAAACTAAGAAAGAAAAGAGGAACTTGAACCTGTGCCTTTTGTACAGAGGCAGCTATATTATATTTACCAATTCCACCATTAATGATGTATGCCAAAGAGTTCAGTTTCAAAAAATATAAGGACACCAGCAACGGACGCAGTTCGTTCATTAGTCATGTTGGATCCGGGATTCGTCCTTTCTGGTTTTGGTTTGCATTTTGTTCAAGTGTGATGAAAATGTCAAGAATTTAAGTGGTTATTTAAGTATGGAATTTTGAATTATAAACAGTGAGGTATTAATACCATGTTGTAAACAATACACAATTTCCATTTAGAGAGGTTACAAAAAGCTTGATATTTTATTTTCTGAATAAGTGTCGACGCTTTTTTCATTTGATGATTTTAGACATTAAACTAATAATAGAATATATTATTAAGGCAATTTGTTAATATTTCATTTAGTCGAAAAGTTTTTCTTTTTTGGGAAAGGATTTTTTGGAAAAGTTTCAATGTTAATGTCTGTTCCAAAACAAATATCCATAATGAAAATAATACACAGTTTTAAAAATATGTAATTATTATATTTTTTAAATAATTAAATAACACTTTTATTCTAGGCAGTAGGTATGGTCGTTCTTTAGTATGTTAGATGTGTGATTTTGAACAGGACCCTCTAAATTTTGGGCTCAATTTTATGTTGTTTAGAGCATCTTCAACAACTATGTTAAAGTTTTTCTAAAATAGAGAGAAAAAAACCAAAATCTCTAAAAAAATTTACATCCAACTCCAACTCCAACTCCAACAACTATTCTATTTTAACAACTCTAGTATTAATTACCTTATTAAAATATTCAATTTATTTAATTATATTATTAAAATATATAATATATAAAAAGTTAGGACATGAAAACATTGTTTTTTGAGGGTAATAATTAGTTTTGGAGGGAAACTATCTATTTAGATATTTTTCTAAATTTAGAGATTTTTACAATTTCTCTCCTTTTTCTTCTATTTTAGCATAGAGGATAACATAGCTGTTGGAGCAACAAAAACGCTAAAATCCCAATTTTTTCCATTCTAGTATAGTTGTTGGAGATGCTCTTAGAATCTTTAATCGATGAATTTAAAGCTACAACCCACTTTAGTCCCTCACTAATTTCTATCAAAAAACAAAAATAATATGTCGTATCATCGCCTCGGTAATTTGTATATATATATATATATATATATATATATATATATATATATATATATTTGTCATCTCACTTTGTATTGTAATTGAAGGTTTAGATGTAACAGGACCTCCAAAAAGATTGGAACATCCCAGTCCTTGATAATAGAAAGATAAATTTTCTTCATATTATAATTAAGAGTAAAATATAATTAAAAATTTATTTTCAATAGTACACTTATTTGAAAACAAATTAAAATATAAACACTTAATTTGAATCAAAGGAGGAATCGTATTATATTCAAGATTAGCAATTTGATCATGACTTCTTTCTTTTCATTTCATTAATTGGTCATGTTTGTCCTTTTGGACATTAAAAAAAGTAATAAAGTGTCGTTTACTAAACGTTTATCCGGATAAGCTCTTATCAAGTTTACCAATTTATATTACATTAGCCGATGAATATGACAATGGTTAATAATCTTACCTGGTAAGAGCGAAAATAATGGTTGAAAGTTTTACCAGGTAAGTGAGGGCGACGACTCTTCCCCGGTTAGCACTTACCGGATAAATTTTTGCCTACGATACCGTTTTAATGAACCAAAATCTTACCTGATTAGGTAAGTAATAACGTCAAATTTAACCGATAAATACTTACCGGGTAAGTGTTTGGATAAACGACTCTTAAATTTATGTTAATTTTTTCTTTTTCCTTTTGAACAATCAAATAAAACATCAATTTTGAACTGGTGAACAAGTATTAAAATTTTATGCTGTGTTCTCCACTCTCTTTTTATAAAGAATTAAAAGTAGGGGAAATTCTTGTGTTCTTGAATTCTATTAAATGGGAAAGAAAAGAAAAAAATGCTGATTTTCTTACCACATATGAAAGGAAAGGAAAGGAAATAAATGATAACAATTATAAATATTTATACAATTACAATTCTAACCAACAATTACAATCAACTGTAAAATAAATAAAGATATATTTATAAAATTGACGTCTTGTTTTTTCCTTCTTTAAAAACACGATTTTTTTTCTTTTTCCCCCTTTTCTTTAAGAGATATAAATATTCTTCGGACAAATTGCATGAAAGGTTACGTACTTTAGTCTGATTCCCGTTTTAGGTAACGTACTTTTAAAACTTCTATTTTGGTACCTGAGATGTGAAATCTTAAACTTTTAAGTACCTAGTTTACTAATGTCATACAAATGCTTACTAGGATTAGGTTTTTTTTGACATGACATTACTTATATATTTTTTTAACACCAACTAAGAATATAAATTCCATGTCATCATTTTAAAAATGTAAATTTTCTATTTTTTTAATTAAGAAAATTATATATATATATATATATATATATATTTAATTCTAAAAACTTATCACAATTTTCTTAAAAACTAAAAAAATCAAATTGACGTAATTTTTTTTAAATAAATAAAATTTTTAGATCTTTTTTTTAATTAAAAAATGATCATAAAATTTATAAAATTATTTACATGATTGTAATATTTTTGTTATATCGTATTTTTTTTAATAAAGAATTACACGAATTACAATCACCTAAATAGTTTTACAAAATTTATGGTCGTTTTTTTAATAAAGAAAAAGAATTATAAATTTTATTGTTTTAAAAAAATTACATTAATTTGATTTTCTTGGTTTTTAAGAAAATTGTGATAAGTTTAAGAATTAGAAAAATATATATGAAATTTTCTTCTTAATTAAAAAAATATAAATTTTACATTTTAAAAAATGATGACATGGAATTTATATTCTTAGTTGACGTTAAAAAATAAATAAATAATGCCATGTCAAATAAAACTTAATCCTAGTAAGCATTTATATGTAAACTTGGTACTTAAAAGTTTGAAATTTCATATCTCAGGTACCAAAATAAAAGTTTTAAAATATGTTCTCCAAAACAAGAATCAGATTAAAGTACGTTAATTTTTCATGCAATTTGTCGATATATTTTTTTCTTCTTAAATTTAAAAACGCAATGTTCAAGAGCATGGGGATGTTTGGGCGTCTTTGTGAGTAAAAACGCGTTTTGTTTGCACTTTGAAGAGTCATCCATTAGATTATTCGAATTTCTTCTTTTAATTTTTATAATTAAATAATGCTGAAATTAAATATCTATTTTATATAAAAATTGATATTTATTTATTTTATCATTGTTAAAAGATATTTTAGATTTAAATCAATAAAATAAACATTTCCATTAAACTATATACATTAAATCAAATAATGCATCATTATTTTCTTTTTCGCAATACGTGTAAACTATATTTCGTTTGGTTAAAAGTTAAATCGTTTTTTTTGGGCAACTATAGATAATCGGGTTAGTTTACCCACACCTGTATATTTCCACTACATCCCTTGGATTTTAGAGCATCTCCAACAACTTCTTTATTTTTGAAAAAAATGGGATTTATAAATACATCTTGTTGTTGAACTATCTTTAAAATGGTGAAAGTGATTGAATAAGATCATTCTTGTTGAACTCCATTTTGAACGTCCACAAGTCAAATACATTTTTGAAACAATTGAATTAAAGTTTTACTTGTGACAAAAGGTCGCAAATGGGTTTTAATGTTTTTGAATACTACTATTTTTCCACATTGACATTGCAATAAATTCAATTATTAGTAAGTACTAGAATGTGTTTACGCAATGAAATCCCTAATCCCTTTTTAGATCTTATTAGTTTTTAAAGTGTTCGGGTAATAGACTAATAGCTACTTGCTCGAGTAGTTTTTAATTACAATAAAATATTTTCCTTTTTTTACTAACTTTTTTTAAATCATCCAACATATTTATTTTAAAAAAAGATTTTGATTAATAAATTACGGGTTTTTTTAAATGAGATTATTTAAACTTATTTTTAACACCCTCTTCGTCCGAAAATAAATGTTCACAGTGAAAAAGACACATTTTTATAAATACGTAATTATTATACTTTTTAGTAATTAAAAAATAATTTTACCTCTAATAATAGAGAGATTTCTCCATCTCATAATTGTGTAAAATGAAAAACTATGTATTTAATTTTGAAACCTGACACTTATTTTGAGACATATTAAATTGGAACCATATACAATTATTTTAGGATGAAAAAAAGTATAAAATTTGAAAGTGTTAATTTGATGCTACACACGATCCCTAATCTCCAAATCATAAATAACATAATAATTTAATCATGTAAATTCATAAATAATATCAAGATTTAATTAGATTTCAAAAATGGTCATACCCGCCTCTCAAATTCCACATATAATGCTATAAAAGCATATTAATATGTTGTAGTTTGCAAAACATTTTTTTTAAATAAATAGTTATTGATTATAAGATGATGGTTTTTAGATGTAATAATTATAGATTCAATACTTGATACTAATGAAGTATTCATTTTTTTTTACTGTTTTTAAAAAATACCCTACTGAAATAAAAACATATGGGGAAAATGTCTTAAATGAACTTCCTAATTTTCAAATTGAAGTAAATCTTATAAACATAATCAACATTATAAAGCAAAGCAAACGAATCCAGTATATCTCATACAAAGGTGTGGTCTAGAAAGGATAGAATGAATGAAGACCAACATGTATCAATGGATAGAGAAGCTATTTACGTGAAAACCTTCCGGTTTGCATAATGAACAATCTATATCATGTAAGATGACAACGATGGCAAATATGTCATTACCTTTTGAGATACATGCAAAAATGACAAGTTTTACTTCCTCCGTTTCATTGAAACAAAAAGTTGTCTTTCTTCTTTTTCTTTTTGTAAGATCAACAACTTAGTAGCAAATTCTAGACTTGAATTATTGACTTTGATTTTTATATTGATAAGATTATCTAATTTACCAAAGAGTCGTTGGCCCCGTGGTAAGTGGTAACAGGACTACGGGTAGAGCCCAGTTTCACAACTCACAAGAGGCCTAAGAGTAAAAAAATCATAGAGATTTGGGAAGTGTATATGAATATTTTCGTATATAAATTTTATATAGTTTGATTTTTATAATCCAATTTGTAATTACTAAAGTGTACTTAAACATTCAGGGATTGTTTGGTTTGATTAAATGGTTTTGTGGGATTTGGATTTTGAATTGGAAGGATTTGGATTTAGGAGGATTTAGAATCTTTGGCCTATTTGGTTTGTAGTAGACCTGACAAAAACTGACACGACACGCTAACCCGACACGAACTCGACATGAAATAAACGGGTTTGGGTAATACATTTCAACCCGTTTAAGTAAACCAGTTGACACGACACGACACGCCACGAAAACTAAACGGGTAAGGTCAAGGTCAAAAATTTCAACTCAAAAATGACCCGAATAACCCGTTTATATATGTATATATATGTATATAAAATAAGTTTTCTTTTTAATACTTTGGATTTTTAATTCTTTTGATTTGGTTAGAATTTATAAGTTTGAACTACAAAAAATGGATTATTAATGTTTTCATTTGAATTTTGTATTTGTATTTTTTTTGTGAATTTTCGATTTTTAATTTTCTGTTTTATAAATGTTAAACGGGTTAGGCGGGTCATGTCGGGTTAGGCGGGTCGGGTTAGGGTTGAGATTTTCTGACTCGTTTATTAAACGAGTCGGGTTATGGTTAGACACATTCAACCCGTTTAACTTTGAACCCGACACGAACTCGACACGACACGTTTGCCAGGTCTAGTTTGTAGGATTTAAAATGGAATTGAATTCCATTCTTTATAAATAACTAGAAGCGTACTTGCGCAATGCAGCGAGATACATCACGATTTTAATGTTTCATTTTATTTTTTTTTGTTGATTTACAGTACGATTTTTTATGGTTTTGAGAAAGTGATAATGTTTTTTTTTATAAATTTGTTTAATTTAGGCTTAATAATATAATGTTTTTATATAAAAAAAATTAAGTATTTTGTTAGAATTCAATGATTATCTTATATATTTTAATGACATCTAGAAAAAAATAATCAATTACATATTTAATAATATAACTAAAACAAATTTATAGTAATATAATATATTAATTAATAGTGATACATGGAAAGATCTACATAAAAGGGGAGGTTGTGCACATACCAAATTGGTGGGTGTTAGAAGCCTGCAGTAGTAATATGTATCTTATGCTTTGATACTTGTAAATTAAAATATTTTTAAAATCTTGCATAAAATAATGGTACCTTGTGCCTAATAATTTGTATTTAAGAGTTTTTTTATCCGTGCTTGATAATATAGTATAGATTATAAAAATAATCAAACATTTTCATTAATTGATTATTACAAAACAAATGTTTTAAAATATTATTGAGTACAAATCCTACAAAAAAAATCTTGTGAAATACCAACTAGGCAACGACCTTGTGAGATTTCAATCCTCTGATTGTGAAATTTCAATATCCAAAATCCCTCAAACCAAACAAGGGATTGAAATGGAATTCAATTCCAATCTTGTAAACCAAACGAACCGTAGTTACCAAAGAAAGGGATGATGAAATATATATGGACATAACTGAGAGCAGGTTTGAGGTATCATGGATTTTGATGGGGACTTGAAGACTGTAATTTTGAGTGATTCTAAATGAACATTATTTTATATGTTATTTGAACATAATATTTCTCTCATATACACCTCTTTTTTATAATATTTTCAAAGCTTTAATTTAATTCAGTTTTTTTTTTCTTCAAGTATCACACTTTTAAGGGGTAAGCAAATATCAGAAAATACGAATCATAGGGAGTGGGACCATCTAAGAAAATGTCCAAACACATGAAGGTGGGGGCATTAAATGCATTTGCTTTTTGCAAACTCTGTAAAAAAGCTTAAAGAGAGAGAGTTTGGTCCAAAGTAACAAAGAAAAAGATTGTGTTACCAAAAAGCAAAAGCAGAATTAAAGCAAAGTGTAGATAAGATTTAAATGGTGTACCTTTTGTTTCTGCTTTAATTATGCCTTTTCATGGGTAACCCTTCCCAGCTCCAAACATAAATCAACAATACTCAGGTTAGGCTTTTTCTATAAAGCTTGGAAATGAGCCATTTCAGAGTAATGTATGATATAACTATCAATGCATAAAGTACAAGTATTATGACAAAATTGATTACGGATAGGCCCGCTAAAATCCTATAATTCAGCATAGAATTGTAGATAAATTCCAAATGAACCCGGTGAATTTCACACGAAGTAAGGGTTAGAAAGGATAAGATGCATGGAGTTCTAACTTGAGGAGTAGAGAGGTTGTTTTCTTGAATGAAAAAGGATTTTTGAGAAAATAATTTTGCAACTAGGAAAATGGTTATGAAGGATTGACAAAACCTTAGAGAGAGAGAGAGAGAGAGAGAGAGAGAGGTATAAGTGATAAAAAAAAAAATACAAGAGGGAAGTTGGAAATGCAAGTTGGTATAGTCAAAGAAAGAGTAACAAGATAATAATAATAATAGCTATAAGCTCTAATCCTCCCCCAATTCCTACAGCTTTAATACCTGCTAACCATACAACATGGGTTATTATTTATATGTCTCACAAGATGAATATCATGCTACAATTATATATGTTTTTGGTTTAAAAGTGATGCATTGGATCTGATAATTTTGATACTAATATTTCTCATCTCAATCATAAATAAGATTATACATCTAGTGGATTATGAGTCAGGCTAGGCAAAATCAGATACACATCATGTTACAAGTTCAAGAAGTTTGTTGCATTGGATTCGGTTTATGTAACAACTAAAACAGATACACGTATATCCATCATATATATATATATATATATAGATATATATATATTAAACCATGTACCAATGGTTTAACAATTGCATTGGGTTTGAGCAATTCAACATCATCAAGAATATGTGCACATATACCAATCATAGATAGATGGACCAATCAAATCAAATGGGGAAGAAAACATTCAATAGATGGTCATATTTCTTTAAAGAAACTAGAATTATATGTGCTACTTATGCTTGAATGGAACAAATAAGCTAAGGAAATATGCATTATTCAACCAACAAAGATATTACATAGTCAGAAAGGTTTGGTTAAAAAGGTAAAGATGAAAAGCAAAAAAGTAGAAATTTGACATTTTGGGATTTATGTAACCCATTATTTTCATATCCGTGATAATACGAAAAAAAGGCAATTCTTGTTTTCTAAAATAAATTTTATAATTAATACAATTCTCTCATCTCCAAGGAAAAAAAACACAATTAATACACATTCTCCGTTCTCTAAAATAATTGTTAAAGATTTTGAGAAATTTATGTCCGCTCTTGTCTTTTATCCATGAAGAATAAATTAGAAATTCTTTAAAATCAATGTTTGTAAAAAATCTCCAAAATATTTTTTCAATTTTTTAATTATGTCCGAGGTACTATAAAAAAAAAGAAAAAAAAAGAACTTATGCATGTTAAAATTGGTCAAAGATAGCATGTTAAAATCCACCAACCACCATTTATTTTGCATCAATGCTTTATAATGTGTTCATCAATCATCATGCATACTGCTAAACTTGTAAGAATTAGAATAAGAAAAGAAATTTAACAAAGTGATCATTTATATATTATTTAAATTATATTTTCTTTAACTGCATATTTAATTACAGTCTCGTAATTTTTGTTAAATTGCTCTTCATCACTACCTCTTTCCCTTGATGGATAATTAAGGTTGTTAACAAAATTAAACGAAGATGATATAACTAATATAGGGTTTAAATAAGAACAATAACTAAATAAGGCAAAATCACATGTGATCTTATACTAAACTCACGTGTAAAATCTTATGTGATTATGCAAAACCTTGGCAATCGTGGGCCAAATCGTCTACATACGCTCGTGTTAATATGATTTCAATGCATAATTACATGTTATTTGTCCGTTCTCATGCTCTTATTTTGAACTTGTTTTCGCTTGATCCTCCTTTTATATATATATATATATATATATAATGGAAAAAATATAAATTTTGCTCGTAGCTTTTAAAAAGTATTTGTTTTGAATTATTAATTCAAAAGTTAAATGAGAGGGGTAATAAAATAGAAAGAGAGAGATCTCTAATCACCTTTATTTGAATGAGCTGGTGGCATATCCTCATATTCTTCTCCAAAGCAAGAAAAAGGTGAAAACCCGAAAAAGAACCTGAGATTCTGTTCATAAGAAAAAAAGGGAACAGACAAATATGAATGAACATTTCAGAAAACTCATCAATCACAAAAGGTGAGCAAGTGGCGTGTAGACTAAGGGAGATGTCCAACCAACAACTAATTCACTGAAATGCACACAAATTCCAACACTTTCCATACGTGTTCATCCAAAGCTTCATGGGTTTAGTTCTTCACTTAGTATTACTATTTCTTGGCTGTTCGATCCCATCTCTTCTGTGTCAAGTTACAGGTATGCTATCTTGATCTTTTACAGTAGTTATCAAAATTCTTTTGTTCAACAAACATGCTCAGAATCCAACTATATGAAACTAGCAATAATTTCTTCAATTATATGCAAAACTCTTGAATGACATCTAGTTTAGATGAAAGTTTTTCTTTTTTGGGTAACCGTGGGTATCTGGGCAAAGATCACGGTCACCAACTAATCCCCGGACGACCATGAATGGCCAGGAGTCATCGTAGGTGAACCTCCATGGCCACAAGGGCCTTGGACTCGAACCGGGGAATATGAGATTTCCACTACATCCCCTTAACCTTAACCAGTGCGACGCAACCCAAATGGTTTTCGGTCTCAGTATCGGAGTTCCCAGACTTAAAACATAGAAAAATGGGATTGAATATGATGCAAATGTTGATTTGAATGCAGAATTTGTGAGCATAGACTGTGGAGGAACAAGTAATCATACTGACCCAAAAACTGGCTTAGCATGGGTTGTGGATTCTGGGATCATTGGCCACGGAACATCAGTGGAACTTGAGAACAATAACGGAAGCTCAATTCAGTATCAAAGGCGCAGAGACTTTCCTATAGACAACAAGAAGTATTGTTATACTCTAAATACGAAAGAAAGAAGGCGATATATAGTTCGTACAACATTTTTGTATGGAAGTTCTGAAAGTGAAAACACATACCCCAAATTTCAGCTGTATCTTGATGCAACTAGATGGGCAACTGTCAGTGTGTTAGATGCATCAACAGTTTATATCAAGGAAGTGATCATCAGAGCACCTTCGAGTTCGATTGATGTGTGTTTGTGCTGTGCCACAACGGGTTCACCTTTTCTATCCACACTTGAGCTCCGTCCGTTGAATCTTTCAATGTATGCTACTGATTTTGAGGATAATTTCTTCTTAAAGGTAGCAGCCAGAGTGAATTTTGGTGCTGCAAGCACAGAAGCCATAAGGTATGCTCCCACCAGGGTTATTTAGAAAATAGCCTTCGGACAAATATTTTTGAATGCATTGTTTTGAGGCATTCTTTTGTAAAGTATAGGCGTTCTTAAATCTGTCATAAGGTCATGCATTCAAAAAATCTGTCAGGAGGTTATTTTCCTGAATAACCCCTCCCACCAAAATTCATATCTTACAAACATATGATACTTTGATTGCAAAGGTCCATGTTGAATCAGTTTGACATTTTTAACAGATACCCAGATGATCCATATGACCGAATCTGGGATTCAGATCTTGCAAAAAGGCAGAATTTTCTTGTAGGAGTGGCACCTGGTACGGTGAGGATTAATACAACAAAGGACATAAACACAAATACAAGAGAATACCCACCAGTGAAAGTCATGCAAACTGCAGTTGTAGGCACTCAAGGGACTCTCAGCTACAGATTAAATTTAGAAGATTTCCCTGCGAATGCTCGAGCTTATGCATATTTTGCAGAAATCCAGGACTTGCCGGAAAATGAAACTCGAAAGTTCACAATGAAGGAGCCCTATGTACCTGACTACAGCAATGCTGTGGTGAATATTGAAGAAAATGCCAATGGAAGCTACACCTTATATGAACCTAGTTATATGAACGTATCACTATCTTTTGTGCTGTCATTCTCTTTTAAAAAAACACAAGATTCTACTCAAGGACCACTCTTGAATGCAGTTGAAATCAGTAAATATCTACCGATTGCATCAAAGACTGACAGAAAAGACGGTAAGACAATGCACTTTGTTCTGCTTGATTTTCCAACCTTCACATGGGAAACTATCTATCAGATTATGTGAAACTAATGGCAAATTGCATACAAGCTAATTGATTTGTTTCTTCTAATTTCCTCCATGGAAGTGAATGTTCTTGGTGCCTTTCGTTCGATGCTTGAAATCAAGGATTTGATTGAAGAAGGGGATCCATGTGTCCCTGCTCAGTGGGAATGGGTGGCTTGTAGCTCCAATGTTCCTCCCAGAATCACCAAAATGTAAGTTCATATAGCAGTAAGCTGTAGCTGCAGAAACACAAATATAGTGGCAGAGAGAAAAAAATTGAAAATTTACTTCACATCCTTGTGTTTTGCCAAACTATACAATTATACTAATTTGCTTGAACAGCGTATTGTCAGGCTCCAACTTGGATGGTGAAATTCCATTGGGGATCAAAGACTTGCAAGAGTTGACAGAATTGTAAGTATGAGTGAACTACAAGACTACAATGAGATATTAAAGCCAATTTATTGCATTAACACCCGGCTTGTTTCTATCAGGTGGTTAAATGGGAATTCCCTCAGTGGGACTATCCCTGATATGAGTAACCTTGAGAAATTGAAAATTATGTAAGCTCTCCTACTCCAATTTCATGGTAGTATACATTCTAAAAAAGAGGAGTGTTCGCTGACTACATGTGTTCTTGGTGCAATTACAGACATCTAGAGGACAACAAGCTGACTGGTCCTTTACCATCTTATTTTGGCAGTTTGCCAAACTTACAAGAACTGTATGTGGTGATTTTCACATCTTAACTTCTATTTATATTGGAGTGAATAAGTATCTGTACTGAAGTTGAAACTTTTCCAGTTGGTCCATTACTAAGTTGACATTTTCATAGTATTATGAATTGTGTGGTTGCTTTAATCAATCCTCATGCAGGTATATACAGAACAACTCTCTGAGTGGGGACATCCCTCCAGCATTATTAACCGGGAAAGTAATCTTTAAGTAAGCAAGATTCTTTTTTGAATTTGAGAGAGTGATGTAGTTCATTACTTTATGGCCTCATGTAACTATGTATCACCATTAGAACTTAAATATCAACATTGTGCGAGGATAAGAGGAAAGGATGATGTTTGACGATAAATAAGAAAAACTTCCATGTCCCAAGATCACATACATAAATTATATTATTCTTTCTGCATTAAAGACCAAACTAATATTAATAGACTATTAGGTAAAGTGAAAACACAAGGACTGGGAATCTGAAACCAAATATAACCATCAAGTGAAAAGTTTTTTTCGGAAACACTTCAAACATGTATTATCAGACATAAAATGTACATAGAAAGAGTCATTTGGTTTAGTAAATCATCATGGGATCGATGAAGTATTCCTTCCAAGTGTGTTAGTGCCAGGCGTTGGTGTGCCTGTGTTTCTCTAGGAGAGCGAGAGAGGGCACAACAATCTACAGCACATATTCTAAACTTGTATAAGGTTTGTACTGCAGCTATGAAGGTAATCATGGACTACACAGGCATGCAAAGCAAAAGTCACGCTACAAATTGATATTGGGAATTTCAGTTGGAATACTTGCAGTTCTGTTTATTCTATTCTTAGGAAGCCTGTTACTACTGCGCTATTTTCGGAGAAAGGCACCTACTCAAAGAAGTGATGACAAAGGTAAGTAATCTTACAGCCTTTCCTATTGCTTCCCCTTGTGATCTAATATGATCTGATTTGAAAATGGCAAACTAATGATTACTACAGGAGCAATTTCATCCCGCAAGAGCACCATAGGATTAACTGCCTACTCGGTCGCACGAGGTGGAAGTTTAATGGATGAAGGAGTATCATATTATATATCACTTGCAGAGATAGAAGCAGCTACTAGTGGATTCTCAAAGAAGATTGGTAAAGGAAGTTTTGGGCCTGTATACTACGGAAAAATGAAAGATGGGAAGGAGGTGGCGGTTAAAATGATGGCTGATTCATCTAGCCATGGAGCCCAGCAATTTGTTACAGAGGTAGTAATTGCAAACAACAGTTGTAAGTTGTTTATGTCTTCGAGATATCATATATGAAACATACTTATCAGAAAAGTAAAGGACGAAGAAAATTGCTAGATATCCACTAGAGATTAGTGTTTGTGCAGAAATTTCTCGGAATTACAATAGAGGTAGAAGATGAAGGACCATTGAGAGGCCCATGACATATATTTAATATACATATACCCACATACATATCATGAGGAACGCAATAATCTATTTTCTGAAAAGTAGTAAGGAAAGATGCCAAATAGTTCTAACTTATTATTATCTTAAACAATAAGTAACTTGAAGTACCTACTCACAGGTTGCTCTCTTGTCAAGAATTCATCACAGAAATCTAGTACCCTTAATAGGATACTGTGAAGAAGAGCATCATCATATGCTGGTTTATGAGTACATGCACAATGGAACTTTGCGAGATCACATACATGGTACGTCAACTAAACCACTATCTGCAGTTTTTGTATGTGCTCGGATAAGTTATATGAGACAAACATGAAAACAGATAAGGTCAACAAGAAACACTTGGACTGGCGAGCTCGTCTCCGCATTGCAGAAGATTCAGCTAAAGGTTACTCAAGTTCTGCTTTATGATATCTTTACAGATTTTCCAAGTAAAGTGTGATAGGAAGATCAATATATTTCAGGCCTTGAGTATTTGCACACTGGATGCAACCCAAGTATCATTCACCGGGACATAAAAACTAGCAATATTCTTCTAGACATTAATATGAGGGCAAAAGTATCAGATTTTGGACTTTCAAGACAAACTGAAGAAGACTTGACACACATATCAAGTGTAGCACGTGGAACCGTAGGCTACCTTGACCCTGAGTAAGCTACACTTTACAGTTTTTTTATACTTGCTACTGATCTTACTCAACCTCAGCTTAACCAAGTCTTCCTTCACCAGGTACTATGCTAACCAACAGTTAACCGAGAAAAGTGATGTCTATAGTTTTGGGGTCGTTCTCTTAGAACTTATATCAGGAAGAAAGCCTGTATCTATAGAAGATTATGGAGCCGAATGGAGCATTGTTCACTGGGTAAGTTCATTGATCTTTATGCATATCATCTATAAGCTGCTATAATCCACAGATTCCCAAAAAGGAGGTACTTATTGACCTTTCAACTGAAGCTTATTAGTTTTCAGCCTTAAATTTGATATGTTTTCTTACTACCTATGAGAAAATTCCGACAACTGCATTAACCTAGAGCAATACTTGCAGGAAAAAAATTGTATTAGATTTCTAACAAATCCATGTTAGTCAGGTTGATCTCAAGAGTGACAGTTTATTGGAGGGAACATGAAAAAAAAGTTTTACTGGTTTTTTTTGCAGGCACGGTCCCTGATTCGTAAAGGAGATGTTGTGAGCATCATAGACCCCATGCTAACACAGGATGTGAAGATCGAGTCTATATGGAGAATTGCAGAAATTGCAATCCAATGTGTGGATCAACACGGATCTTCCAGGCCAAGGATGCAAGAAATCATATTGGCCATACAAGATGCAATCAAGATTGAAAAGGGGAATGATGGGAAGCTAACCTCAGGGAGTTCAAGAGCACAATCTTCACGGAAAACTTTATTAACTACCTTCCTCGACATTGAAAGCCCAGACCTTTCTAATGATTGCCTAGTCCCTTCTGCTAGATAATAGACAATGTGGTGTATATTCATCTAATAACTCTAAAGAAACTGATACATAGATCCCTCCTGGTTTATTCTTTTTGTGGGAAATCAAATCATAGTTGTTTTCAAACTTATATATTAAGACCAGAGAAACCTTACCAGAAGATGAATAAAATAGGGATAAGAGACTCGTTTTTTGAAGAACTGGTCAAGCGAAGAGAAATACCATCCCCCACTACCAGTTGATCCTCAGACCTGGCCCCCTCTTCTTCCATCAACTAAATGGAATTTTAGAAATACAACTTCTGTTGTTTATTCATTGCTTCACCCATGATAGTTCATCTAAGAACATGCAAATATGGACTCATTACTCAAACTGAGTAACGAACTCCGACCACATTAGCAAGCTCATCTTGGTTTGATGAACAAATATTAATTCTGTTTAGCAAATAAGGACGCCATACCTTGAGTCAAACAACAATTTTAATTTCAGAATTTGCATGAATTATTTTATCAATACATGTATCTGTAGTATTTGCTCTAAGGTTTAAAGTGCTTCATCGAACATTTCATGCAATCTCTAATTTGATAACTACTCTCTTTGATCTCATAACTTATGCGTAATTCAGAACGGATGGAATGTTACTCATCCTCATGAACATATCGTATAATTAGTATATACCAAAAATGAATCGGCTTCCAATTTTAAACGATCATGTATTATCAGTTTATCACATAACTTCGATGCGTATATAATTATGCAGAATTCTAAAGCTACCATGAACAAGTCAAGTACTGTTTGAAGGATGTAGCCTACCTGAACAGTCGCATCAAGTAGAGGGGGTGTATGTGCAGTTTTTACGGAACTAACACGATGCCATCTTTAGATCACACATCTTCTTTCGATCAAAATATGGTATCTGATGCTCATCGATTTAGGGTTTCGTCGTAAAAAATGTAGACAGACAGCGAAGAAGGCTGAACACAAGCTTTTGGCGGTTTCTTTTCGATCCAATTTTTTTAAAGTTATGAAAACTAAATAAATCAATATAAGAAAATTGTAAAAATAAACTTCGTTGTATTTGATTTAAATTGGTCCCCTATTTTAACATTTGATGGAGATATTTTTGGATACAACGTCTACGGGTAAAGGTGATGGTGACCGGTAGACGATGATGAACTGTGGATATTGTGAAGATGGTGAAAAGTGATGAACGCGGTCAATAGTGATGGAGGTAGAGGTGGTGGTGGACAATGGTGACCGTAGAGGACGTAAAGATCGTGCACAAAATATGCGGTGATGTTGTTGCAACAACACTGTTAGTGGAGGTAGAGATGACAGTGGTTGGTGGATGACAGTATTGGCGGATCCAAAAACTTAGGTGACTTGCCCCGAGGTATAAAAAAATTCCGAAATCGAATAACTCACCTAAACCAAAATGGTTTCGGGTTATTCGGTTTGCGGGTTAAATGGTTCGGTTAAACAAATAAAGTAAATTTCGATTTCAATTATTTTCTTACCATATTGGTTAACCAAATAGCAAAACATACTATTATTTAATTTATATAATTTTCTTCTAGATTGAATTGGTTTGAACATATATACAACTAAAATAACAAGAAATTGAGATATATTTAACAAAATTATCAACCAACGCTATCATCGTAGCATGATTCAAGAACTAGCGGTAACAATATACGGACAGAACGACTGACAAGCAAGAGAGTGTGGGGTTTCATTAAAACGGACTAGGCCACTTGAGGGAACCATCAAAAATGACTGGGGGAAACTAAGCACATAACACTAAAAAAAACAAACTTTTACCTAGAAATTTAAAACTTTTACATATGAGTGGGGGCCTTTCCCCCCACCTTTTATAAGCTAGCTCCGCCACTGGATGACAGTGATAGTGGAGGGTGTGAAGGTGATGGACAGTGGTGGTGGTGGTGGCATAATGCAATGGTGGAGGGGATAGTTGTAGCCGATGTGGTGAAGATAGATAGAGAGCGAGAAGATGATATAACACATTGTATAAAAAGCATAGATGGGAACACCAGTGAGGATGATAAAATACATGACAGTAAGGAGTGAAGAGAATGGACAAGTTGAGAATGACATGAGATGAACATTGGAGAATAGATATTTTGTCCTTGGACATTTTCGAAAAGACATGTTGTTCTTATACATGTTCGAAAAGATGACGTGACACCCCAAAAATCGGGTAAGTAAATATTAATGGAAAGGATAATTAATGAATGAATTTTCATTGGGCCAAAGAAACGGGGGAAAAGTGTAAGGGGAATAGTTGACAAATAGTTAAAGTGAGTAATCAAAGACTGAAATGTATGTGGTTAAAGTTAGAGGGGTATGTTTTGCCATTTGAGTAAACTTTTGAATTAAGAGTTCAAAAAACGTCACCTTTATTGAGGTTATTATTATCATTCAATTTAAAATCAGTTTTGAATGGGAGTTTGATGTATATGGTGAGTTCTTGAGTGGGGAACAAAACCTCTTTTGAATTTCTAGAAGCCGTGAGGAAACGAAGGATAAATCGACGTTTGAACGGGGTTATAGTTTCTTTAAATGAAAAACGCAATTGGAGGTACGTTTTCTAACCAAATTCTATGTTCTTTGTATTGTTGATTCTTCTTTGGATTACCTTTCGAATGTTTAAGTTCGGAGAGCCAATGATGGTAGGTAACAATGTATTTCGAGTAAAACGTCATTGTGGCGATGGTCTCAACGGTGAGGTTGTGTAAAACTCGAAATTCAAGTTGTTTATGTAGTTTTAAGGGTTGTAAATCATGTTTTAGGTTATCAATAACTAGTATCATGATTCTATGCAAAAGAAATGGTGAAAATGATATTAAATGGGTTGATTTGGATGGATAAATTTTAGTCTCGAAAACGATTAAAAACTGGGACTTTAAACTTGAATTTGGGAGACTATAAGAGAATCTCCAACAACTTCTTTAAAATGGAGAAATAAAAAGTCAAAATCTTAAAAAAAAAATCACTTCTATCTCCAACAGATTCTCTATTTTGGAGATTACATAATTAATTATGTTACACGTCTTCTAAAATAAGTCGCAGCGGAATATTAAACATTACATCGGATAGTCTTTTAAGAAATATACAAAATACTAATCAACAACTTAAGAACATAAACTTAAAACCAAATTCAAGCAGTCTGCTACATAACCAGTCCTCATGCCAGACCTTTGCCCTTATCGACACCGACCTTTCCTGATCCTGAGATACACGCTAAAGTTAACTTTACGCTAAGTGAGTTCATATTTTTCGCATCGTCATCCATCAATCATGAAAATAATTCAGATACAAATAGTCATATCATAATTTACTCACAACGTATCATGCATTTTAAAACATATCTTGCAATTATGAGAAAAATGCCACGTGCCATCACTTTATATATTTACGTCCATTGGCATGGTGGGGCTCCGTCATCCCGTCCATATATAGTCAAGCTCAGAGGTGCTCTCAATCATATGTCTTGACTACCGTTCAATAGTGCAGTCCAGAGGTGCCCCTTCCGACACATGTACTGACTATATTCGTCATCTGCGGTTTCCCGCCGTCCAATATCGGCGTCCCGGTAATGAGCCCCACACTTATAGCCACATCACATCAGTTCAATTTAATCAATCACAACACACATCGTACGTAGCATGCATTTCGTCCAATATTTAGAGTAATGGCATACCCAGATAACATCACCATACATGCACTTGTGCATATAAATACATATAAATAAACTTTGTATGCATATCGGTCACAACAAAATGTAACACATTCATGTAGTCATCATTCCATGCGTCATCCAAAAACTAGCATGCTTTTCATATTTAAAAAGATTATATCATGCTCAACAAAATCATCATCAATATAAAAAGAACATACTTTTGTACATGCATGTATCCCAGTTAAAAGTCACATGAAACTCACCTCGTTTAGCGTAGGTTTACCCGCTACTTGATAGTCCCGAATCCTACACGACATCATAGCATTTTCTAAGTTTTCATGTTTAAATAAACACGTCGACCAATTATCGAACTCTCGAACGAGTTCTTAAAACCCGATCCCATTATTTCTATATCGCTAAATTAACGAGACAATTTTCGTCCATTATCCCTTTTTACCGTCACTTAAGAATAACATATATATACCCAATACCTACACACATATTTATACAAATTCCTAATATATATATATATATATATATATATATATATATATATATATATATATATATATATATATTCACATCAACAAAACCCATTTGGGGTTCTCATCACGTGACCACCAGATTCTAATCCTACAAATTTAAGTCTACATGAGTTAATAACAACTATCTTCCATGTATGTGTATAATTGTGATAAAAACTATTCACCATTATGTACATTGTCAAAGCTTTTTAGTCAAGGACCATCATGTTGTCTTTCCAATTAATTTATGTATATTTACCAACCAACTTGGCATTTTCAAGCAAATGCCCATACCCACTTTCATCCTACTTTCATCATGATTACCCTTTTTGGCATCACATACAACCTTACATACATACACACACTCATATATATATATATATATATATATATATATATATATATATGTGTGTGTGTGTGTGTCATCGTGCAAAACTCCACACCTAATCAAATTGGCTTTACTTTATTCAAATAGGCTTTACTTTTATTTGCTCATTACAATACTACCAATCATGATATGACATATCCATCCATTCATACACCTCATAGAACCCATTCATTTGAGCCTACTGGTCAAAGACCAACCATCCATGGTTGCCTACTTGCCTTCCTCATCGTACATATATACATATATATACCATACACGTAAACCAAAAAGGCACCATCTACTCTCTTTTTGAGGCTAGTGTACACAGGACAACTATTATGGCCATTCATTTATATATTTATATAACATTTAGACCCAAGACCTGCAAGTGGGTCTCCCAATCCTCTGTTTACCATTTTTGTCTCCTCTTTATACTTGGTTACAGAACCCATACACAACCATCTGCATTTGACCACATAGACAGGGCTTTTATTTTACTGTGGTGTGTGTGTCTTGGTGATCTCAAGCAACCATTTACCCTCCCTCCACAGTCGTGGAACCCCTTTAAATTTCAACCCATTCTGGAGTATTTTACCTTGCATAAAATAATACATCTTGCACAAATTAGCCATTTTTTTACTCGGTTTCATGACATAAAAACCCCACCCACTCTTTATGACAAGTAATCAAATACTAACTAAAGAAGGTGTGAGTTTCTTACCTTGATTTGCAGGTCTCGTCTCCAATTCGACAGCCAAGTCCTTACTCTACCCTCCAAGGAATTCTCCAGCCTTTCTCTCTATCTCTTACTCTTTCAATGTGGTTCTCCCTCCTCCAATTGAGAGTAAATGGGGTTTTAACCCCCTTCATTCCGCTGATTTTTGGCCTGCAACCGTTCCCCCCCTTCAAAATCGTAGCCCTACTCTCCCACGTTCTAACTTGAACGAGAGGGTTAAATTTTCAGTTTGCCACACTCCTAACCCTCAACTATTAGGATGCAGAATCTCCACATACTATAAAGTTTTTACAAGAATAACCCTCCCCTTTAGTTATAATCATTTGCTTATTTATTTAGATTGAACTTTTGGGTGTTACAATTCTCCCCCTCTTACAAGAATTCCGTCCTCGGAATTCACATTGAACGAAATAGGTGTGGATACTTCAATCTCATTTCATTCTCGGGTTCCCACGTCATCTCTGAACCTTTATGGAATTTCCACCTAACCAGCACCAAAGGAATGCTTTTATTCCTTAACCTTTTCATTTTTCGATCCATGACTTGCACAGGTTCTTCTATGTAGCTCAATTTATCGTCTATTTGAACATCATTAAGTGCCACTATTGTTGTCTCATCGGTTAAGCATTTTCTTAGATTTGATACGTGGAATGTATTGTGAATTCTCCTTAACTCCTCCAGTAACTTGAGTCGGTATGCCACTTCACCAACTCTGGCTACAATTTCAAACGGTTCAACATATCTTGGACTTAACTTTCCCCTCTTACCAAATCTGACTATCCCCTTCCATGGAGATATCTTTAACATCACTTTATCCCCGATTTGAAACTCTAAAGGTCATCTTCTCTTGTCTACATAACTCTTTTGTCTGTCTTGGGCGGCCTTTAGCCTACCTCTTATTTCGACCACCTTGTCGGTCGTCTGCTGAATGATTTCTGGCCCAGCGAGTTGCCTTTCCCCAATGTCGGTCCAACATATAGATGTTCTACATTTTCGTCCATACAACACTTCAAAAGGAGCTGCTTGGATGCTGGTGTGATAGCTATTATTGTAGGCAAATTCTACCAATGGTAGGTGGCTATCCCAATTGCCTCCAAAATCTATCACACAAGACCGTAACATGTCTTCTAGTGTTTGGATCGTTCCCTCACTCTGTCCATCAGTCTGTGGGTGATAAGTTGTGCTCATATTCAATCTCGTACCCATCTCTTTCTGAAAGGTCGTCCAAAATCTTGACGTGAACCCCGTATCTCTATCAGATATAATGGATAACGGCACTCTGTGCCTTGTCACAATCTCATTGACGTATAACTGGGCTAACTTTTCTAAAGAATATGATTCCTTGATCGGCAAAAAGTGCGCAGACTTTGTCAAACGGTCCACGATTACCCATATCGCATCGTGACCTCTCAACGTTCTGGGTAGCTTGGTGACAAAATCCATCGTAACTCGATCCCACTTCCAAATGGGAATTTCTATCTGTTGTAAGCTACCAGAAGGTTTTTGGTGTTCTGTTTTTACCTGTAAACACGTCAGACACTTCTCTACGTATCTGACCACTGATTTCTTCATTCCTGGCCACCAATAGCCTTCCTTAATGCTTGTGTACATCTTATCACTTCCGGGGTGCATCGTGTACTTAGACTTGTGTGCCTCGCCGAGCGCCGTTTCCCTCACATCTCTTAACTTTGGGATCCAAATCCTGTCCTTAAATCTCCTAATTCCATCTTTCCCAATCTCGAGTAGCTTAATTTGCCCCACCATTCTTTCACTTTTGACATTCTCATCTAGAAGAGCCTTTTGTTGCCATTCTCGAATCTGATCGACTAGATCTAATTTCACGTCTATCCTCATAGCACGTACTCTCAATGGTTCAGCTCTCTCTTTCCTGCTTAAAGCATCAGCGACCACGTTTGCCTTACCGAGGTGGTAATGGATCTCGCAATCGTAGTCCTTTAACAATTCCATCCATCTTCGTTGTCTCATGTTTAATTCTTTCTGGTCAAATAGGTATTTTAAGCTCTTGTGATCTGTAAAGATCACACATTTCGTCCTATATAGGTAGTGTCGCCATATCTTTAATGTGAACACTACGGTTTCCAGTTCCATGTCATGCGTTGGGTACCTCTTCTCGTGTTCCTTCAACTGTCGAGATGCATAGGCTATCACCTTTCCTCGCTGCATCAAGACACATCCCAGCCCTTGCTTTGAGGCATCACTATACACGACGAAATCTTCCATCCCATCTGGTAGTGACAACACTGGTGCACTACTCAATCTTTCTTTCAGTTCTTGAAATGCTTCATCCTGCTTATGGCTCCATTCAAACTTTGTAGCTTTCTTCGTCAACATAGTTAACGGGGTAGCTAACTTTGAGAAGTCTTGAATGAACCTTCTATAGTATCCAGCCAATCCTAAAAAGCTTCGAATCTCCGACGCCGACCTCGGAGGTTCCCATTCCATCACTGCTTGGATCTTCGTTGGATCTACTTTTATACCGTCGGCATTCACAACATGGCCTAAGAATTGTACTTCTCTAATCCAAAAATCACACTTTGAAAATTTAGCGTACAATTGTTCCCTCTTTAGCAACTCTAAGATCGTTCTTATCCTCTTAGGTGCCCCTCGTGTTCTGTTCGACTCTTCGAATAAATAAGGATATCGTCTATGAATACGATCACAAACTTATCCAAGTACGGTCTGCACACTCGATTCATCAAGTCTATGAATGTTGCGGGTGCATTGGTCAAACCAAAAGGCATGACTAGAAATTCATAGTGACCGTACCTTGTTCTAAAGGTAGTCTTTGGAATATCTGCTTCTGACACCCTTAACAGATGGTAACTCGACCTTAGATCGATTTTGGAGAAATAACTTGCCCCCTGAAGTTGATCGAATAGATCGTCGATCCTTGGTAGTAGGTACTTATTCTTTATCGTGACTTTGTTCAACTCCCGATAATTGATGCACATTCGCATCGTACCATCCTTCTTCTTAACAAACAGGATCGGAGCTCCCCAAGGTGAAGAGCTTGGCCGAATGAATCCCTTTTCCATCAGTTCTTGTAGTTGTTTCATCAGCTCTTGCATCTCGGTGGGTGCTTGCCGATATGGTGTCTTCGCAATCGGCGTTGCCCCTGGCACCAAGTCGATCTTGAACTCAACTTGCCTTTCTGGTGGAATTCCAGGCAAATCTTCCGGAAACACTTCTGGATACTCCCTCACAATAGGAACATCCTCCAATTGGCGACTCAATTTTTTTGGCGATTCGCTTTCCGTTTTTTAGCATAAATAGGGATTGTCCTTTTTTATGCTTACCCTTTTTAGAGATCAAAATACCTCCGGCGAGATATACTTTCCGAGCAATCAGAATCCTTTCCATTCTAAGTTCGAGGTTTAGAGTTCTACTTAAGGTACGACTTCCCGTTTTTTCCTCTGTGTCGATTACATGCGTAGGAAGTCCATAGCTAGAAAGCCTAGAAAAGCTTGGGACATTCTTAGTTACTGGCGTGCGACCCTGAATATCCCAGATTTCCAGATGTCGACCGAACCTGTGAATGTGTATAGGGAAGAGGAAAACTTAGATTACTTTAAAAAATTGGCCAGGATTCCAGATGAAATCAATCTGATGACACCGGAAGACTTAAAACCGGACGAGGTTCCGAAGGGGTATTGTGTTATATACGAATATCCCTTCAAGATAGGATTTACCTGGCCATTTAGTCCTTTGGCCAGGGCGTTTTTGTTTGCATTTGATTTGCCACCTGGACAGTTAATGCCTCAGTTCTGGCAAATTTTCTAGGTTATCGAGCGTCTTACGGCCGATTGGGAGGTTCCGTTCAACTTGAACGACCTCCTGACTGCTTACAACGTTCGACCGGATAACTATCACCGGTATAGTTTATTCCCTCGAATGAAGGGAGACAATCTACTGGTGCACAATACTGCGGTGAACGACCGTGGTTGGAAACGCCAGTATGTTTTTATCCAAGTGGCGTCCGTGAACGATGAGGACAACCAATGGTTGTCTTCGTCCAGATGGAATGAATCGAGTAGGTTTACCGCTTTGTCGTGCGTTTGTATTTTTTATTTATAACATCCGTTCTGATGGTTTCTTTCTCTATTTGACAGTAATTGACTTCACTAAAGTGAAGCCAAATAGAGATTCTTACGACAAGATTCAGAGGATCTTGGAAAGAAGTTTCGCTGATCGTTCGTTTTCTGCTCGTTCAAACGACGAAGAAGAAGAGGTCGTTTTCGTAAAAGAAGCGATGTTCGTCGAGGGTTCTTGTCAAGAAGAAGATAGGAAAGAAGAAAAAGAAGAGAGAGAAGACGAGAAGGAAGAAGAAAGAGAAGAAGAGATGTCTGGTATATCGTTCGACAATACTTCTCTATTTTTGTATTGTATACGACTTCTTTTCTAACTTACTTATTTTATCCAGGGGATGCACCTGCGAAGTCGTCCGCCCTTAGACGAGTCGAACAACTGGAGCTTGCTCGCCAAGGGAGGGAAAAAACGAAGAAGAGATCTGCCCCTTCTGCGGGGGTAGACACAAGACGGTTCCGAGGCAAACCTCGACTCTCGCCCAAGAAGACGGGTGACGCTGCTCTATCGTCCCTTGCAGGGACGACACCATCGAAGGGAACCGTGGCTGGGGTCGAGCTCGGAGGCTCGACTCAGGTGACGAAGGACGTCCCATCGTTAGGGATGTCGGGCATTAATAAGCCATTTTCTGCACCTTCTTCCTCCTCTAAGAGTGAGGAGAAGAATAAGGAGAAAGTGGGAGAGACGACATTCAAAGTCACTCTCCCATCTGACTTTATGGCCAATGACGTCCTCGAGAGGGACGTCATTTTTCCACACCTGGGAAAATTCCTCCTCCCGACCTTCTATGATCGATACAAGGAGTCTCGGGTCGAGGATACGGGGGCGCACGCCGCTGGTCTTTCTTTTATGGTAAGTCTTATTCACTATCTTTTTGCTTTGTTACTCATTTTTCTTAATATTAACTCTTTTCCCTTCTGTCTTGTAGGCTTTCCAAGCCTGTCTATGCTTCTTTGCTCAGACGAAAGGTCTTAGGGCGTCCGTCCCTGACGTCAAGAAAAGGGCCGACGAGGCTCTTGCAAGGGAGAAGGTCGCCCTGGAGGCGGTCGAGGCTGAAAAGGCGAAGGTCGAGAGCCTCAAGACTGAACTCACCGATGTCCGAAGTCTACTAGAGATTTCAGATCGTGAGAAGGTTAAGCTCAGGGATCGACTCCTTGAGCTTGAGGCGTCGTCGACCAAATTGGAGGTCGAGAAGATCCAGGCCGTCACTGCTGTTGCTATTTCTGCTGATGAAGTCGCGTCCCTCAAGAAAAGGGTCGAGGAGCTGGAAGGTGACATCAAGGACCTTGAGGAGGAGAATAGGCAAGTTGAGGCCTTCTCCCGTGTCACGGCCCGAGCCGCTTTGATGAGGCATCATCTAAATGGGAAGAACCCCATGGCGTCGGCCGCTGAGGAGCTCAAAACCTACCTCGACACCGTGGGGACCGAAAGGGACCTCGATGAAGATGATGACCTGGAGGGGAGCGATGACAGAAAAGAGGCGGCGCCAGTAGCTGATGTCGTGTAGAAACAATCTGACGTTCCTCCTTCTTAACTTAGTTTCCTTTGTCTTTGCTATCAGGGATCGGCTGTTTGTGGTCATCCTCTGTCCTTGTAATTTTTCTTTAAATATCTAATGGAAAAAGTTTCTTTTGTCCGTCGATGCTTGTTACTTTTTTTTATTTCAACTTATATTTTATCATACATCGAGTAAACTAAGAGGATAAATAACCAAGGTACATCATACGATTGACCACACCCTCATAATGTGATATAATGAAATCAACTGGGATATACGATTGACCAAGTATAATTGTAATAATGGTTTTCGGATCTAAATATCAAGTGTAGAAATTGACCTTTGTCAACAATTATGACCGCCCGTATATGTGCGATCGTATGATTATTATCTGACATAAAGATTTTAACTAAGTCGTGCGTCCCTACGAAGAACAACATTAGTGGGGTGGTCGTTGGTTTGACCAACGACCCTCCGATGCTTAAGTCAGTAATCTTTCTTAAGAAACAACCAAAGGAAATAGATTCGAAATTTAAAAGAAATACCTCTTTAAATGAACTGCATTCCAACTTCGTGTGATATCTCGACTATCGAGGGTTTGTATTTTATAAGCTCCCTTACCCACGACACCAGAGATTTGATAAGGGCCTTCCCACTTAGTGGAAAGTTTACCTGCATTGAGCTCCTGAGTGTTTTGAAACACTCGACGTTGGACGTAGTCGCCTTCTTGGAAGACTTTGATTTGGACATTTTTTGTTGAAATGTCGCTTGACCGCTTGTTTTTGTGACGCCATGTGGATATATGCTACTTCTCTAAGTTCCTCTAAGGCATCAAGGTCATAGCTTAGGTCGACCAAGTTATGCTCAACGGACGTATGTCTTGAAGTCGGTAGTCGTACTTCAATAGGTAACACGGCTTCACATCCATAAACTAAGGAAAAGGGAGTTTGTCTTGTGAACGTACGTGGTGTCGTACGATTAGCCCATAAAACGGAAGGTAATTCTTCCACCCACTTTCCTTTGGCAGCTTTGAGTCTTTTGTTGATCGAATTGATGATAGTTTTATTACTTGACTCGGCTAGGCCATTCGACTGTGGATATCGAGGTGTCGATGTTACCAACTTAATGTTTCTTTCTTCACAAAATCTTCGCGTCCGATCACTAATGAATTGTGTCCCATTGTCGCATGTTATTTCGGATGGAATTCCAAACCTGCAAATGATGTTAGTTTGGATGAAAGAAACGACTTCTTTGTCCCGAATTTGGGAGAAATCCGTTGCTTCTATCCACTTAGAAAAATAATCTGTTAAAACTAGAAGGAATACCTTTTGCTCGGGGGCAGGTGGTAGTTTCCCAACGATGTCCATTCCCCATTTCATAAAGTGCCATTGGATCAACGTCGAGTGCAAAGGTTCAGACGGTTTATGAGACATACCTACGTGTCGCTGACATGCGTCGCACGACTGTACATATCTGATTGCATCTTGCCTTAATGTTGGCCAATAGTAACCTTGTCGTGATATCCTGTTGGCTAGACTGCGACTTCCTGAGTGATTTTCGCATTCACCATCGTGCATATCTTGTAGGATTTTCTGGACTTGCGTCTTGTTGGTAATACATCGTAGATTCAAACCAGTTGAAGATCTTCGATATAATTGTCCTCTGATCATGACGTACCTTGATGCTTTAAATCTGACCATTCTTGCTTACATTCTGTCATCAGGCAGTTGATCGTTCTCTAGATAATTTTTAATATCGTCCGACCAAGAGTTTTCTTCCTCAATTGGTGCGACCAAAGTATTACTGTCGTCTTTGATGGATGGTGTTGCAAGGTGGACTATTGGGATACTGTCGAAGGTCGTTTGATTAAGCGCTGACCCCAAATTGGCTAGTGCATCAGCTTGAGTGTTCTGATCTCTTGGTATCTCCTCGATTATGAAGCGACTGAACTTCTTTACTTCTTCTTTTACTATTTAATAATAGGCAATCATCCTCGAATCTTTTGCTGTGAACTCTCCATTGATTTGGTTAACGACTAGGGACGAGTTGCTTCGGACATGCAGATGTGTTTCCCCCAAGTCATGAGCAATTTTGATTCCTGCAATTAGTGCTTCGTACTCTGTCTCATTATTTGTTGCCTTGAAGTCGCATCGTATGGAGTACACTATTTTGCCCCCTTGTGGGGACTGTAGGACGACACCCAGGCCTGTTCCTCGTATGTTCGATGAACCATCGACGTCGAGCGTCCAAGTGGTGTCGTGCAAAGTTGCCACAATTAATTCATTAGACGTCGTTGCTTCTTCTAGTTCTGGACTAAAGTCTGTAACAAAATCTGCCAAGACCTGTGATTTGATCGCCGTTTTGGGCTTGAAATCCAGATCATAATTACTAAGGTAGATGCTCCATTTAGCTAGTCGTCCTGTTAGTTCAGGTTTTCTTAACACAAACTTCAATGGAAAGTTAGTTACAACAGTTATAGGATGCGATTCAAAATAATGTCGTAACTTCTTAGCGGCCATAACTAACGAAAGCAAAAGTTTTTCTATAGACGAGTACCTGGTTTCAGCGTCTAATAGAGTTTTACTTACTTAGTAGATTGGCAACTACCGTCCGTCGGTTTCTCGTATAAGGATTGCACTTACCGAATTAGCACTGACGGCTTGATAGAGTTGAAGAACTTCACCTTTCTCAGGTTTGGAGAGGAAGGGAGGTGATGTCATGTATTTCTTGAGTTGTTGCAATGCCTCCTCGTGCTTATCAGTCCACTCGAATCCTTTGTTTTTTCGCAGGACATTGTAGAATAGGTGACATCTGTCGGACGACCGAGAGATGAATCTGTTTAATGCTGCTACACGACCTGTTAGACGTTGGACTTCTTTAAAATTTCTAGGCAACTGTATTTCGATAATTGTCTTGATTTGATCTGGGTAACCAAGGAATTTGCCAGCTCGAACTACAAAATAACACTTTGTCGGATTTAATCTCATTTTGTATTCACGCAAAATGTCGAACGACTGCTTCAAATGTCCTATATGATCGTCTGTATGTTTCGGTTTGACGAGCATATCATCGATGTATACCTCCTGTTTGTGCCAAAAATCTCCCAAGGAAAATTTAAGGTAAATGTGGAGCTTAATCCAACCAAAGAAAGTAATTTTAATAATCGTACGACAATAATAAAATTAAAGAAAACTAGACAAGGGAATTGGTGACGCGGAAAACCCCTAAAATGGGTAAAAACCGCGGACGATGGTGAGTCGTCGTGCACTATGGACGTCAATCAGGGACGTCGTCCTTTAGAACAAGTGTTACAAGTATAATGCAATGTAAAGTAATATAACAAAATAAAGTCTGTCATGCGTCGTATGTATTCAAACTTCGGTTGTGCGTCGTACGACAAACAGTAGTAGGCTTTATGAACTTCGAGAGAGATTTCAATGAGCTTGATAATGTAATTCGTGAGCTTGTAAGGTATGAGAGCCAGATGTCCCAATGTGCAGTTCCAACCCCATATTTATACTCCATCTTTCCGTTTTTCAAGTCTTGAATGCATATGACCGTTTCTGATATTGATGACAGCGTCTGTTACGCTTATTATCATTGATGATGACTTCCGTTATATCCTTTGGCCATGAATGCCTTTGAATTCTGCCTGTAAACATAATATAACGTATGGTGTGAGTGAGTAACGAAAATTAAGTCGTGCGACAGTATTTGCTGGACAGATATTTGATCGTTTAGTTGAGGTCACCCAAAGGAAGGGCGTCGGCTACCGCCGATCGTACGACTATAGCCTGGTGGAATTTTTTACCCAAACACCTCCATAGTGTCGCCTAAATGTTCTTTGAACATCATATTCACTAGTCGTTGATACGTCGAACCTGCATTTTTAAGACCGAAAGGCATTACTTTATAACAATAAATACCTTTATCTGTCATGAAGGCCGTTTTTCCTGATCGTCGGAATGCATCAATATCTGGTTATATCCAGAATATGCATCCATGAAGGTGAGCAATTCGTGTCCAGCTGTAGCATCGACCATAGAATCGATGTATGGCAACGAAAATGGATCTTTTGGACAGGCCTTGTTAAGGTCTGTGAAATCAATGCACACTCTCCATTTGCCATTTTTCTTTTGGACGACAACGACGTTGGCGAGCCAATCTGAATATTTGACTTCTCGTATCTTTCCTGTTTTAAGCAGATTATCAACTTCGTCGTTGATAACTTTATTTCTTTTAGGAGCAAATTTTCGCCTTTTCTGTTGAACGGGCTTGAATGATGGATCGACGTTGAGTTTATGGGAAATAATACTTGGATCGATACCCACCATGTCTTCGTGCGTCCATGCGAAGCAATCATAGTGGTCCTGCAAAAAAGAAATTAGTCTCTTTTTAAAGGATGGATCGAGTGTTGAACCTATATAGACCATCTGATCAGGCTTATCCTGGTTTAGAATGACAGCTTCCAAGCGATAATCGTCATCAGTCCCAGGAATGTCCTGGTTCTGTAATTGCTATATTGTATGCTTCGGGGGGCTTCAAAGAGACTTTGTAACATTCCCTAGCAACCTTTCTTTCACCTTTGATCTCCTGTACTCCCCATTGTGTGGGGAATTTCAAGGTTTGTTGGTACGTCGAAGGTACGGCTTTCATATCGTGGATCCATGCTCACCCAAGGATAACGTTATAAGCCGATGAACAGTCGACGACGTTAAACTTCGTCTGCCTGTTGATTCCTTTAGCATATACTGGTAGTGTGATTTCCCCCATGGTATTTGTCACTCCTCCGTTAAATCCAACGAGTGTAGTCGAGCGTCGGGTAATTTCGGATTTTTCGATCCCCATAGCTTTCACTGCATCAAAAAATATAATGTTAGCGGAACTACCTCCGTCGACGAGTATCCTCTTCGTCAGGCAATTTCCAATGCTGAATTGGATAATTAGTCCGTCATGATGTTTCTGATGTACGTCGTCGAGATCTGATTGGTCGAACGTTAAGGGCATAGCTTCTAACTCTGCATCCTCCTTGGGTCTTGCCTCCTTTGGAATTGGTTGATCGTCGTGACCGCGACTAGCATGTCTTTTAGCAGCTGAATATGTGGTCCCACAGACATCAGAACCTCCGGTAATACAATTAATCACCTTGGCATGCTCTAGGGATGTGGGACGCATATCTTTCTTTCCTGTTAACTCTTGTAAATAACCTTTCGAGTTAAGACATGACAGTTCTTTCTTCAGGGCGATGCAATCATCCGTTACATGACCGAAGTCATTATGGAAATCGCACCATTTTATTTTGTCTTTCTTATCATTGTATTTGTCACTTTTCTTTGGCCATCGAATGTTTTTTTGGAGCTGTTTCAGGGATGTGATGACGTCCTTAGCTGATCCAGGGAAGCCATAAGATGATATCTTAGGATACTGGACAGATTTGAAAGTTGTCGACCCTTTCTTCTCAAATCTGATGTTTGAAATTTGTCTGGTAGGCTCTGATCGACCGGTCGGCTTTGGTTTGATTTGAATGTTTTGGAGAAGCTGTTGGAGATGCTCTAACTAGAGGTGTAAATGATGCGAGTCGAGCTCGAGTATCAGTAAACTCGACTCGAACTCGAAAAAAATTCTCAAGCTCGAACTCGACTCGAAAGCTCACGAGTATTGAAAATCCAAGCTCGAACTCGACTCGATAACCAATTTCCAAGCTCGAACTCGAACTCGAACTCGAACTCGTTTCAAGCTCGAATCAAAGCTCAAGCTCGAACTTGTTTCAAGCTCGCTCAAGCTCGAACTCGTTTCAAGCTCGCTCAAGCTCGAACTCGTTTCAAGCTCGCTTAAACTCGAACTCATTTCATGTAACACCCCGATTTCTGTTCGGCTATTTTAGAAGAAGAAAAGAAGAAAAGGGGGCTGCATGCGCAGGTCTGCAGGGCGCACGGGCCGTGCGTACTCCTTCAGTTTTTCCGCACGGGTCGTGCGTAGAAGACAGAAGTGTGGCACGGGTCTTCGCACGGGTCGTGCGTTTCCCTTCAGTAAAAGCGCACGGGTCGTGCGTCGCATCAGGAGGTACAACTGCGGGATTAAATGAGTTCTCTCCAATTATTTCATTTCTCACTTCTCTTTCTCCCAAGTCTTTCTCTCCCAACTCTCCCTTTCTTCCTTAACTATTCTAGGGTTCCTTCAACCACCAAACCCTCAACATTTGTTGCTAAAATCAAGAGTTCCATCCAAGGTTTCAGTATTGGAAGTTTCTTCACCATCTCCATCTTCATCTTCTCCCTTTCTCTCCCAAACCCTAAAACCGAACCCAAACCTATTTTGGGGGTTTTTCCTCCTCAAACCACATGTTTCTTCACCATCTAACTAGTTGGAACCGTGAACCACAAAACCTTCATCTTCATCTCCCTCGTCAAGTGCAACGGTTGGGAGCTCGGGTTGAAGTGTTAGATTGGGTGTCCTCGGAACTCTCATCATCTTCAAGGGTAAGTTTTCTTGTATTAAGGTTATAAATGCTCCATTGATGGTTTCTTAGTGTTTGGTCTCTCAAATCTCAGATTTGGTAAGTTTTGGAGAAAACTAGGGTTTTGGTCTCGTTTGGGGTTTTGGTATATTGTTTAGGGGAAATACTTCTAAATGGTTGAGTATGGGCATTTATGGTTTGAAATGTTTGGATCTAGGTTTTGGAAGTTTTCGGCTTGAGGATTCAACTGGTCTTCAAAAGAGCTCGTTGGGTGAAACCTAGATTTAGCCTAAATCTAGCAAGGCGAGTTCAAGTTGATTTGTGAAAACGGTGTACATGCCAAAATGGTTATTTTAAAGTGTTTTATACGAAATGGTTAACTGCTGATAAGTTTGGAATATTTTGAAGTAAATCATGTTTTACTTGGTTATTTGTCAAAGGGTGAGTATTTTGATAAGTTTTCATATTTGGTGAACTTGGGTTGTGTTAACCTCATAAAATGCTCATATTTGGGTTTTGAATGTTTTAACGAGTAAATGGCATGGTTTTCACATTCATGGTGGTTTTGTACAAATGAAGTCTATTTCATATTATACGTATTTTGGGTACATTTGCATTCATAAACCTTTTGGAAAACCTTTGGTCCCATTATGTGTTGAGTTTTGGGTTAATCATGTCCTTGAGGTATGTGTCTTCATAAACGTTGTTTAAAGACATTTCATTATTTGGGGAACCGGTAATTGTTGGTCAAATGGATTTTGAGCATCCTAGCTCAGTATTGGCTTAAAAAGGTGTTTGAGGATATTTGTCCGGGTTTAATGGCTCGATGTAGAGTCTCATTTCATGGTTTACATCTAAATGCATTTTATTGCATATTTATAATTACAGGCTCGAGTGCTGTTGTCACTCAGGTATAGTCGGGTAATTTTAGACCGTGTTGCATTGGATCCATAGGCACATGAGTCAGTCTTGTTTGATGGTCATTTGGGTGGTACGGGGTTGGACTCCGGGACACATGTTTTATGACCTTATCCGTTCAAGGAGTACACTAAGAGGACTGAGTCCGGGTGGTGCTATCATGGCGTGGAGTAGCCATTGGATGGGTGTTTTGGACCTCCGCCGGGTGGGGCAATGCCTTGGTTGTATTCCCCTTAGGTCGGGCCTTGGAGCGGTATTTTCGTTAATATATCGCTAAGGTCAGTTGACTCTTTGGTGTAGCTTGGAGGGAGTCGTAGGGACACTTGGGCTTGTGTGTCGTGAAGTGTCATACGATTAACGTTGTATGAGTGGCACACTTTTGTGTTCCTCCACTCTCAACGGATACGGGAAGCCCCCGTCGTCGGCCCGTCTTATTTGGATATTTAATTGTCCACGTTTTAATATTTCGAGTTTATTCTATTTTATGGTCGTGTGGGTATTATTTCGAGTTACGGGTTTTCTATGACGCACCATATCTTTATGAATTGTCCTCCGTTATTTAAGGGTCGATTATTATGCCTCACCCCCGTTTTGGGTGTTTTGGGATATGGCGTATTGTTTACATTTTAGTACATTTGAGTATCGAACTATGACCCCGTTTTGGGTGAGTTGCGGGTCGCATCGTTTTACAAGAAATGTATGTTTGGGAAGCATTGTCTTTAAAAGTGTATATTATGGGAAAATGTGTCATTTCCATTGTGAAGTATAAGGTTTCGAAGGATCTTGCTTTAAAACTGGTTTCCTGTCTTTTAAAAATATATTCATTCATGTTAAAACTCTTGAGCTCACTAGGCGTTAAGCCTAACCTTTTTATTTGTCGGCATGTGCATCAGGTTCCAGTTTGGGGTTCGGTTCTAGCAAGTGCTATGAGGATTGAGCCTTAGCTTTATACAAGGGTGGTGAAGTCTTCCGCAGATTGGAGATAGTGATTGTTATTGGGTTTAGTAACACCCGTCCCTTTTCCTAGAATGTATGTATAGGATGAATGTGAGCTTTGGGGTTAATTCTCAATTTATGTTTGTGGTTGAAGTATTTATTGATGTATTTAGAAAAAAGTTATTTTAGTTGCTATCTTCAGACTTGAGGGTGTTACAAGTTGGTATCATAGCTTAAGTTTGAGAGAATTAGGTAGTGATTTTTGGATGCCTAGACTCAAACTAGAGTTCTTTTAAGTGATTGTAAGTGAAGTTGCGCATTAGGTACCTTAAGATAAGATATTTTGAGGAGTGATCGAGTCGCTAGAAACGAAAAACTTGTCGAGGGTCGCAAAGATGATTGTGTACGGTATGTTCATAATGGCACCTGACCAGTATAGATATATTAGTTATGAGATTACAACTAATATAAATATAGATATATTAAGAGCAAATCATAAAATAAAAAATAAATATTGATAATAGTAATATTGATCAAATCGTCCAATAAATATAAAAAATAAATATTGATAATAGTAGATAATATTGATCAAATAGTCCATTAAATATAAAAAACAAATATTTATATTAATAAATGAGTAGGGGTTAAATCAAATGAAAACCACAAATATGTTACAAACATGTGAGAACCAACATAAAAATATTTTTTCACATGATATATTTTCACCAAATACTTGGATTTAATATATTTCTTCCCATATATTTGTTTCATAATATGATAGTTTTACATGTATTTGTTTCACCACATGAATATTTTTTACCTGTATTTTTCATTTCACTAGGTGAATCAAATTTTATTTTTCACGTGTAATCTTTTCACAAGGTGAACAAAAACATATATGAAACAATATCTTAAATCATAGGTTTTGATGAAAAAAAATCATGTAAAAAAATATTTTTATATCGGTTCTCAAGGGTTTGTAACATATTTTTTGTTTTCATTTGATTATCGGCCTAAATGAGTATCCATTCCATAAATAGATGATGATGTGAGATATTGTGTTTGGATAAGTTGTACCAAGGCATTATGAAATTGTAAATTAAGTAATTGGCTTTAATTAGTTGTATTTTGTGCTTAAAATGTTGTAATTAAGAGTTTTTTATGTCTTTTTTATAATATAGTGTGTATATATATATATATATATATATAAGTTTTCCTTTTAATGCTTTGTATTTTTAGTGTTTTAGATTTGATTATAATTTTGAACTATAAATTTTGGATTTCTAATGCTTTCATTTGAATTTTTTATTTGTATTTTTTGTGAATTTTCGATTTTTAATTTTAACTTTATAAATGTTAAACGGGTTAGGCGGGTCGGGTTAGGGTTAGGATTTTCTGACCCGTTTATTAAACGGGTCGAGTTAGGGTTAGACACTTTCAACCCGTTTAACTTTGAACCCGACACGACACAACACGTTTGCCAGGTCGTGGCGGGTTAGGCGGGTCTCATTCATTACATAAATTATACTGTTGGTGTGAGTAATCGTATGAAAAATTTATGTTATTTTGGATAGAACTTTTGCCCATAACATATTTCAATTATTGATTTTAGTGATAGGAGTTTTCCGCAATGCATGAAATGAATTTCCGGTTTGCATGACGTTGTAGATACAGTTTTGGGTAAGTACGTTTTATCGGTGCGGCCCAAATTTGAAACGCGAAAAAAATAAAAATAAAAATAAAAATAAAAATAAAATTTATTTACGTTCCTATTGTGTTGCTACATTTGGGAAATGATCGGACGTATATATGTTTTGTTGGAAATTTTATCTTCCGACGTTTTGTGTTAAAGTAAAAGATTTTAAAGTTGAAATTGTGAAATCCTCTTTTGGGAGTTGTACAAATTTTTATTGCACATGTTATAGGACGGAAAGTTATTTTTCATATGCATAACATAAATTGATGCATACTAGGACCCTGGTAGTCCGTTTGAAAATTTTGTTACGCATCTTTCGTTACCGTTTTATTAACGTAAGTATTGATCAAATGAGTTTTGAAAATGGTTTTATATGCGTGGCATTAGTGATAAATTTTGAAACCTACCTAATGCACGATAGTGTATTTTTACCGCATGTTTAATAGTGTGAAAAACCTTGAATTCATTAGGCTATAGGTGTAAGCCCCCTCGTGTTAGAAGTCGAGATTAAGGATTAAAAGAGTCATCGGAGTTTGAGGCGTTAAACATGTGTTTTCTCCCAGTTAGTTAAGTAACGATCTTTATGGTTCGTTAAACCTACGGATTAAAATCGTGTTCAGTTGTTTGGGTATGGTTGGTTTTGGAATTGTGGGAATTTTGTACGACGACATGCTATGTGACGGTGGTGTACTATATTGTTGGGTATTCGTGAATAATGATGATGTATTGGTTGACTGGTAAGGATGTTGGATTTGGGTGACTACTTCCAAGAGTAGGTGTCAACTTTGAATCGAAATTGCTAATCGGGAATGAAACATTTGGTAGTATACCCACGTTTGCATAATGGTCATTCCGAGGATAGGTGTCGACACTCTATTTTGAGGACAATCACTGTTGGTGTGCTTCAGTGTATTTATGTTAGATCTGGTGCGTCTGCAGGACGAGCGGTAAACTTAAGGAAATTAGATGTTGATAATTAAGAATCAATCATTGGTATTTTGGTAATTGTCAGGACTTTCGCTGATTTGAAATTCGATGCTTGAGCATGGTGGGAGTTTGGTGGTAATGTTTATTGGATACATTTGGTGAGAATGTCGAGGTGGACTTTAAGTACAAATCGATTATCGAGGAGACTTTGACGTGTTGCAATTAGAGGTATCTAAAGGAAAGGTTTGCTTTGGGGTATTCTTGGTGGAAATGACTGAATAAGGTTGTAAATTACTCTTGAGGTAATACAAGCAATCTAAGGTTGTGAGGCAACCGAGATTTAATGATTAAGAAAATGATTAATCAGGGACTCAACGTTCATCCTGACGTCAGTGAAATATATTGAACGTTAAGATTTAGTTTGTAACGGTACATTATGAGAAACGCAGCGACAACCTAGACCGGAATGTAATCGGGTCCGTATATGAGGTGAGGTTTCATGAAGACATTCCTTTTGGATAGTAAATCAATCAATATTTTCAAGTGTGATGTTGGGTGCTTGTGGTTCCAGATTTCGAGGACGAAATCTCTTTTAAGATTGGGATGATTGTAACACCCCGATTTTCGAAAGGTATCATCTGTAACACCCTGGATTTTCATTATACCTATCGTTGTAATCTTGTGTTTAACCGTTGTCGTTAACACCCCGTTTAGTATATCGTTCGAGTTTATGGTTTTCGGTGAAAATGTGAACTTCCAGTGAGTTTCGCGACTTGTTCGCGACTTGGAGTCGCGGCATAGGTCGCGAAGTCCTCTGTTGGTTTTAGGGTTTGAAGGCACGGGCGAGTTATGCCGCGAGTTGAGGTCGCGGCATAACCTGCGAGGTTGCCTGGCCGACTTAAATTTGGTTTTCATCAAATATCTCATTTAGGTTTTCATCACTTTTCTCAAACTCTCTCATCCTCTCTCTAGAGTTTGGTGATTATTATCTAGTTTTCGATCCGAGGTTCCGGTGTAGAAAGCTTCATCTTGTCAAGAGGGTCGATATCTGGTTTTTCGGGTTTTCGTATAAACCTATTGGGTGAGTTCCTACTAATCATTTTAAACTTTATACATATCAAAAGTTACCTTTTGGAACTCCTATATATCTCAATGGTTTCATATTTAAGTTTTCTACATATTTGATATAACTTGAGCTTTGGGATATTTTAGGGTTCCCGATCATTTGTGTTTACTAAAATGATGGATCTTATCTTAATGAAGTAAAATGATGTTTTACTTGCACATTATGTGGATATGTGAAAAGAATGTTTAAGAACTCCTTTTTAATGATTTTCATTCTTATCAGAAGTTGAACTGGAAATGACATTTTGTTTATAAAATGTGTTTATACCATATGTTTATTTATGGTTGGTCACATATGTTGTTGTGACGAGTCTGTACCATTACTAGCGGATCCCTAGGTTTTGAGTCGACTGTATTGTTGGGATGTCATATTCCCCATTTTGTAGCTATGGATGCATATGATCCTCGGGGGCAACTTGGTACGGTTATGTGAGGCCGGATACTATCCATGGTTCATAGTGATCCTAGTGAAGGAGTATACATTGGTTTTGCTTGGGGGCTCGATCTCACGTTGTAGCACGGACCTATGTGTTCGTATCCTTGGATTCCAATTGTTTAGCTCATAACTCGGATTTTGGCCTACTTTGTGTTACGCCACAATCCTTGGTAAAATGTTTTATTGTTGGTCCGTTGATGACACGTTTATAACGGAAAAGCCCGGTTGTGGCAAAGGTTTCAATTGTAAAATTTAACATCTTTGGAAATATTATCTTATGATACAAATGTTTATATCTTTTGAGCTTTATAAACTGTATGTTCTCACCAGACTTTAAGTCTGACACTTTTTCTCAAATGATATGTATAACATGTTTCCCTTAGCGGTGGGATGTACTGGGTTTTGAGAGACGAGTTGGGTCTCGGGGCATTTTGAGATGACTAAAGTGTTGATAGTTGGGCATTGTTAAATCCCATTCTTTTGATGAATTTTGGATTGTCAACTGATGTAATCTATATAGTTTTGTTTAGATTAGTCTGTTGATGAATTCTAAATCCGTACAGGTTTTTGTAAAGTCTTAAGGATTGATACACTTTTTGAGAAGTTTATAGCAATACATATGTCATATTGCCTTATTTGTGAAGTTTTAAATTACTCTGAATTTTAGGATGTTACAAGTTTGTATCAGAGCTCTAGTTTAAGTGAACTAGGCATGAATGTAAGATGTCTAGACTTAGACCGAGTATGATAAGAATTGATCCGTGAGATTGGGCAGAGTTTCTAAGATGGGTTAGTCTTAGAGTCAACGGAAAGTACGTTTATCAGGCGTTGTGGTGATCGTGACGAGAACCTTTATGTGTTATATGTTCATAATCTCACTTAGCTAATGTTATTATGAGGATATCGTACGTAAGTGTGCTTGAATTTCTATTGCTATGACGATTGGTAATGTGGTAGTACGTTTCCTTTGTGTTTATTCCAACTCTCTCTTATCTCTTTTCCTGTTTTGTGAAGCAGTTTGGCATGGTGAATACGCGTGGTAGACCGCGTACGCGTGTTGATGGTCTGGAAGCGACAGCCTCCACTGCTGGTTAGCCGGAGGGAGTTGAGGTTGCTGTGCGACCACCTGTTCAGCAAGGGCTAGGTGGGGGGGCCAGAGGTCATTCCGCGAGTAGACCTGGCTTCGTCCCACCTAGTCATCAGGGATGCTAGTTCCCCGTCTGAGTTGATGGCCATCATGATGTTGGCAATGAGGGAAGAAATGGCAAAGCAACAAGAGTTTCTGCTGAAAGTGATTGAGGACCGCGATGTGAACAATCGGAGGAGTGAGACGGTTGTGGAAAACATTGTAACGGGTCCTGGAGGCGCTGGTGCAGGGGTCAGGGCTGAGGAGCACGGGATTGTTGGTGCTCCGGGAAATAGGAAAGTTGTTCCTACAAGTCCTTTCTGGGTTGCGGACCGCCAGAGTTCTCTGGTTCCGACGACCCAATCTTGTGTGTGAAGTGGATTCGAGCGGTCGAGCAAGCTTTTGTCTCTTCCGAATGCGGAGATGATCAGAGAGTGCGGTTCGGTACCCAACTGCTGAGGGATACTGCGCTCATTTGGTGGAATGTCATTCAATCCACCCTATCTCCTGCTGTGTTGGCTCAGTTGTCTTGGGCCGAGTTCAAGAAAAAGTTGTTAGAAGAGTTCTGCAATGAAAGAACAATGGACCGAATCGAGAAAGAATTCCGGTCTTTGGTAAAGGGAAGCCTGACGGTGAGGGAGTACACCCGTCAGTTCATGGAGAAGCTTGATCTGGTGGGGCACGCTGCCCCAACGGAGAAGGATAAGATGAAGGCCTATCTGAATGGTCTACCCGCGGACATGCAATCTATGGTCCACAATTCTAAAGCTTCTAACCTCCGCGAGATGGTTGAAGAAGCTCAGTACATGTAAGAGATGTTCGCAAGGAACAAAGCTGAGAAAGCTGTGGTGGTGACTGATAAGAGAAAGTGGGAGAGCAATTTTGCTCATCCCAAGAGATCACGACCTTTTGGCGGAAACCGAAACTTCAGCAATCAGCAGGAAGCTAGGTGGTGCCACAAGTGTCGAACTAAACACCACGGTGACTGTAACACCACTTCTCAAACTTGTTATAAGTGTGGGAAGCCTGGTCACACTGTCAGAGATTGCCTGGTCAGAGGACTTGTCTGTTATGAGTGCAAGGCACCGGGGCACGTGAAAAGAGATTGCCCGAAGCTTGTGTCGGGTAGCACGCCAGCAAGGAAGGAGAACCCTCCTAGGGTTCCGGGTCGAGCATTTCAGATGACGGTCGATGAGGCCAAGGCATCCGCTGATGTGGTATCGGGTACTTTTCTTATAAACTATGTACCTGCTCGTATTTTATTTGATACAGGTGTCAGTTTCTCTTTCGTATCTGATTTGTTCTGTCAGAAGATTTCTATGCCCACTACTAGTCTTGAGGATGCATTAGTGGTAGAAATAGCCGATGGTAGTCAAGTTCTGATCCACGATGTTCTGAATCAATGTACTCTTAGTATCGAAGGGAGAGAATTCTCGATCGATTTACTGCCGATGTTAATCGGGGGTTTTGATGTTGTGGTCGGCATGGATTGGTTGTCAAACAATCACGCCGAGATTGTATGTTCCAAGAAGTTGATTCGACTTCCCAACCCCTCTGGCGAAGTCATTGTCTTCTATGGTGAAAAGAGAAAAGGTGAAGTGGCAATAATCACAATGGCAAAGGCACGCAAGTGCTTAGTAAAAGGATGTTCGTCTTTCCTAGCCTATGTGATCGATGCCAAGTTAGAGAAATCAAAGCTGGAAGATGTGAAGATTATGCGTGAGTTTCCAGATGTCTTTCCGGACGACTTGCCCGGGTTACCACCCGATCGTCAGTTAGAGTTTCGGATTGATCTTGTGCCTGGAGCAGCTCCAATTGCTAAAGCTCCTTACCGTTTAGCGCCGTCAGAGATGCAAGAAATGATGGCACAACTTCAAGAGCTGTTGGAGAAGGGCTTTATAAGACCGAGTTCGTCACCGTGGGGAGCTCCGGTCTTGTTTGTAAAAAAGAAAGATGGCACGATGAGAATGTGCATTGACTATCGTGAGTTGAACAAAGCTACAGTAAAGAACAAATATTCGCTTTCGAGAATAGACGAATTGTTCGATCAACTTCAAGGAGCGGGTTGTTTTTCCAAAATCAACTTACGTTCGGGTTATCACCAAGTGAAGGTGAGGGAAGAAGATGTTCCGAAGACAGCTTTCAGAATGCGTTACGGCCATTACGAGTTTCTTGTAATGCCTTTTGGTCTAACGAACGCACCGGCGATATTTATGGATTTGATGAATAGAGTGTGCCGACCATTCCTCGACCAGTCGGTCATTGTATTCATTGATGACATACTCGTGTACTCCAAGAACGAGTCAGAACACGAACAACATCTGCGAGAAGTGCTTAAAGTATTGAGAAAGGAAAGATTGTACGCCAAGTTTTCCAAGTGTGACTTTTGTCTTAAAGAGGTACAATTTCTGGGTCACGTTGTCACTCGAGACGGAGTGAAAGTGGATCCCTCCGAGATTGAAGCTATGATGAATTGGGAATCTCCCAAGAGTCCGTCTGAGATCCGAAGTTTCTTGGGTCTGGCAGGGTACTACCGGAGATTTATCCAAGACTTTTCGAAAATCGCTTCTTCCTTAACAGTTTTGACTCGGAAGAATGTGAAGTTTGAATGGACCGAAACACAAGAGAAGGCTTTCCGTATCCTTCAAAAGAAGTTATGTGAAGCTTCGATCTTATCGTTACCTGAAGGGTCAGAAGACTTTGTGGTCTATAGCGACGCTTCGAAGATGGGTTTAGGTTGTGTGTTGATGCAGCGGGGCAAGGTAATCGCTTACGCCTCGAGGCAGCTTAAAATACACGAGAAGAACTATCCTACCCACGATTTGGAGTTAGCAGCGGTGGTGTTCGCCCTGAAGCTTTGGCGACACTATCTCTATGGCACGAAGTATACACTCTTCACAGATCATAAAAGTCAGAAATATGTCTTTGATCAAAAGGAGTTGAATATGAGGCAACGACTGTGGCTCGAATTACTCAAGGATTACGATTGCGAGCTGCTTTACCATCCTGGTAAGGCAAACGTGGTAGCGATGCATTGAGTCAGAAGGACTATAGCGGTTGTATTTGGGCTACCCATTCGAGAATCGAGTTGGTGTCTAGTCTTGTTGAAAAGATCAAAGCATCGCAAATTAAAGCATTGTTAGAAGAGAATCTCAAAGAAGAAGTCATGAAAAAGCAGCGTTTGCTTTTAACGGAAAATAGTCGTGGGGTAAAACTGTTCAACGGTCGCGTGTGGGTACCCAATCTTGGGGGTAACCGTGATATGTTGCTTGAAGATGCACACAAGTCCAAGTATTCAATTCATTCGGGGAGTACAAAGATGTACAGGGACTTGAAACTGCACTTTTGGTGGCCGGTAATGAAACTTGACGTGGCGCGTTACGTTGAGTGTTGTGTGACGTGTTCGCAAGTTAAGGCCGAACATCAGCGACCGTATGGGAGTCTTCAGTCTCTAGAGATTCCCGAGTGGAAGTGAGAGCATATCACTATGGACTTCGTGACAAAGTTACCTAAAACTCTTCGAGGTCACGATACCATTTGGGTGATAGTTGATAGATTGACAAAGAGCGCTCACTTTTTGGCCATGCGCGAGACATTACCGATGGACAAACTAGCAAAACTGTACATCGATGAGGTGGTCTCGAGGCACGGCATACCATTGTCGATCGTGTCGGATCGCGACAGTCGGTTCACTTCGAACTTTTGGGATGGGTTTCAGAAAGAGCTTGGCACACGAGAGTACGGCTTACCATCCACAAACCGACGGGCAAAGCGAGAGAACGATCCAAACATTGGAAGACATGTTGAGGTCTTGTGTCATCGATTTCGGGGGTAGCTGGGACTCTCACTTACCTTTGGTGGAGTTCGCTTACAACAATAGCTACCACTCGAGTATTGGAATGGCACCTTTCGTAGATTGGAGATTTGTAACCATTTTGGTGAACTAGAGGTGTTTTGGTTGGTGGATTCAAGCTTGGGTTGAGGTAATCTTCTATTCTCTTCATCTATGGAAGTTAGGATTTCGGTATCAGTTGAGGTATTCATGTATAAGGTTGGGAAACGATTCTTTGTGGTTTATTATGTATATTCATGGTTGGAACCTTGTAGATCTAGGTTTTGGAAGATTTGGTTTGAAGAACCAAGTTTCTTCAAGGAAAGCTCCAAGTGGGTAAAATCTAGATTTAGTCTAAATCTAGCAAGGTGAGTTTACTAAACTTTTGTTAAAACTGGATACACATCATATTTGCTTATTTGTTTTTTATCATCACATATTTGCTCAAAATGTTCATCTTTATGGGTTGAAGTATTTGATGGTGTTTTCATGAGACTATGTGAGAAATATGTTTTATAAGTATCATCCCATGATTTACTCTAATTTGTGTAAGTATTTGGGGTCTTCATTATGTATACCTACAATGGGTATTTTGACATGATTTAATGAATACATGTTTTGATAGATTATGATAAATTCCATCTGGAATATTCTCTTGGTGATATTGTATCTACAAAATGTTTATGTGGATAATTGGGTCCTATGTTGGGCTCACATGATTAGGATGGCGATATTGTACCCATGGTTGGTATTGAATTATATTTGGTTGAAATACACCTAAAGACCTCCTATATAATTTATGTTGGACGAACCAAGTCGGTAGACACTAGGAGGATGTAGTCTTGGGTGCCACCGTGTGGGTATGTGCCTAGACCTCCGCCATTCGGGGTAATGTCATGGTTGTAGTCCTCGGATGTGTCGGGCCTTTGGATGTCACTATTGGTAGTTGGCATTAAGGTACATTGTCTCTTTGGGTGGAACTGATTGGTGCTATGGGTCTCCCCTATTGACTCCACATTTGTTAAACTCTAGTTAACTGCTGATAAGATTTGTAACTGTTCATGCATGCTTATTATTGTTCAACTCACTAGGCTTTTTGGCCTAACACTTGCTTGGGGTCGATGTGTATCTCAGGTTCTAGCGACGCCAATTCTAAGCTAGCATAGTGCTTGGGTGAGAGATTGGGGAATATTGCGTTTGGACTTACTTTTGGTAGGAGAACATTTGGGTTTATAAATGACACCCTTATTTGTAACCTCTCTTCTAGTTATGTAAATTAGATTAGTTGGTTGTTATTTATTGTCCGTTTAATTACGACTGTGTTTAAACATGTTGTGTATTTTTCCCCATTGTTGGGAGGCTCTTGCTATGACAATTTTAAATATTGCATGTCCGTTTTTTGGATTTTTGTTATCTCTATTTTAGGGTGTTACAATGGGGTTGAGGAATATTGCAATGGTGAAAATATACAAAAAAGATTCATTGAAAAAGGTTAAGAAACGAGAGAAAACGGAGGAAAAACGTGAAAAGGGGTCAAATTCCATTTTTACTACGATTGGCGACTGGTGTCTAGCGGCCGACGATTGCCTATGGGATGCCAGGCTGGGACGTGCTCTGGGCCGCTGATGCTCTTGGGTTGGTCGACTACTGTGCCAAATTTTCTGGTTGGGCCATAAGTATAAAAAAGTCTATAATGTTATTTAATTGTTAAATTTCATTTGTATAATTTTTGGACTTTTAGAATTTAATTATGCTAATTGGTATTTAAGTTTCATTGAGTATTAATTTTAATTATTTGGGGTTTAATCAGAGATTTATTTATTTATTAAGTTATATTTAATTAATATATTAATTTAAAATTTTATTTAATTAACACGTTAATTTATTTTAGACAATTACAATTAATTAATTAATTAATTCCTAAAGGAGGTTATTAAATTATTTAATGATTTTATAATAATATTAAGTGATATAATTTGTGATTCTCTAATTATTTGAGATAGTTTTAGTTGGGACAATGAGAGCGTCTTATTATAAAGATTTAATTAGACATTTATGGGGCATTATGAACCTTAATATTTTGAGGTTAACGAAGGTTGACTTTTAGTTAACTTTTGGGAGGTTAATCATTAATTAAATACTATGGTATGAAATTGTAGGTTATCAGGTCGGGCGTTAACTTGAATCGATTTACACGTACATGTGAATCTTAATGAGATTTTTATTGGGATGCATGTTTATGTGTAAGTTAATTGATCGTGAGAATTATTTGGGATACATATGTTATGCATAATAATATTTTTACGTACATCTTTTTGGGCTTTTGATGCATGTATGTAATTTTATTATGTGGGTTGCATGCTATTTATTTACAGTTTTTCAAACATTGTTTAACATGCTATAAATGAGTTATTATTTTATAATTGTTAGAACTTAGATTATTGGATCAGAAATTCGTTACACAACAACTCTTAGAATCGATAAAACAAAATAAATTCATAAACTAAAAACGAATTATATATACAAATTTTCGTATACACAAACGTAAAAGTAAGGAAACAATGACTAACTCGATAAACTTGATAGAACTTGATGAAGATCGTGAATGGGATTGAGGTCTGCGATAACAGTGTCCTTAGACAGAAATTCGTCCCTCGTATGGTTGAATAACGGACGTCTATCTAGAGGATACAACAACCCGATCAAGTTTCGAACTTGAACCCGACGAATCAAACGTATGCTTCCTTATGAATCGTTTGGATAGAACAAGAGAAGAAACCTAGAGATTATGATGAAAATAGGGGTGAGCAAGGAGTCCCAAATCCCGGTACCGTACCGATCCCGGACCGTCCTATGTATTTCGGTACGGTAATCGGTTCCATGTTTTTCCTATAATCGGTTCGGTACTAATAGGGTACTAGTACCGAAATATCGTTAGTGTTACCGGTGCCGGTACCGAACCAGTACCATATCGGTCTAATCGGTATGGTATTCGGTATCGAGTTTTCCACATTTTCGGTATCGGGAATTTTCAGTACGGTACTAGTCCTATGCTCACACCTAGATGAAAAAGTCTGCCAAAAAACGAGGGAGACTTGAGGTATTTATATGTATCTCATGTCAACCGGATTAACTAACAAATAACTGTCAGGTGCTCCGTGCGACTTTTCACGCGGGTAAACCCGCACGAAAACTTCAAGTCGCGCGACTTTTAATATGTGTTAACCCACTTGGTTGGGTAGCCTATTTTGATAATAGATAGGAGAATCCTATTATAAAGCAACTTTAATTTCCTCATTTGTTCTATGTGGGACAAACTAACAAGTAAATCCCAACAATAATGAGTTCAGTCAGGTCTGGGGTGTAACACCCGTAATTTTCGGTAAGTAATGTCACCCGGGCGTTTGGTATCTTGTAAATGGTGGGGTTTTGTTGGGGAAGCATTATCTAACGACCCTTGGAGTATCGGGGAGTATTGGCATTGAAAAAGTTGAGTTTCGGGGCTCCAGAAAGGTCCAGCTACAATGCCCGGCGACTATGACAGTGTCATAGTCGCACTGTCACAGTCGCAGGCAAGAAACAGAAGGAGGGGGAGAACCAGCGACAATGGCAATGTCGCACCAGGGCTGTTGGAGGCTGTCAAATACGGGGTTTGGCTCATTTCTTCATTTCTCACTTCCTCCCCAACTATCCCAAAACCCTCCCAAGACCCATCTTCTTCATCCATGGTGTTTTTGAGTTTTAAATCCTCAAATCCTCAAGCTTTGTTGTAACATTAACCTACCAGGTGTAAGGATGGAAGTTAGATAACAAGGGTATTCATCTTCACCTTCATCTTCAACCTCAAGCTCCATTTTAGGGTTTTCTAGGTTTTCGACAAAACCTAAGTGGTAAGTGTATCCCTTCCATTTTTAAACCTTAAAATAAGTTATAAATGCTCAATTTATGGTTTTCTAGTGTTTGATTTCCCTATTTTCGGTTTGGAAGATTTTGGAGAAATTTGGGTCAAAAATTAGGGTTTTGGCCAAATGGAGGTTTTGATGTAAAGTGTTTGGGGATCGATTCTAAATGGTTGAATATGTTTATTAATGGGTGGAAACTTATGAATCTAGGTTTTTGGAAGTTTTGGGCTTGAAGATTCAATTTCTTCAAACGAGCTCAAAGTGGGGTAAAATCTAGATTTAGCCTAAATCTAGCAAGGTGAGTTCAAGTTGGTTTGTGAAAACGGTGTGCATGCCAAAATGATTATTTTAAAGTGTTTGTGTTTTACATTAAAATGTTAACTGCTGATAAGCTTGGTTATTTGGAAGTATTTAACTTTGTAAACGTATAAAACACCCATCTTGGGGATTTTTGAGTATGTTGTTAAATGCATCGAAATGAAAATGATTTGACGGCTCATTTATCTAAATGGAAAGTATTGGGTAAGAATGCATTTTTATTATTGTTGGTATTACGTGCATTTTGTTTCGGAAAATGTTTTAAAAATACCACCATGTAAGTCATGGGCGTTTGGTATTTCCCAACTTTGTAAACGTTTCTGAACTTATGAACCTTGGGTTTTGGGAAAAGATGTAACTCAAGTATTTTATTAAGTAAACCGGTGATATTGATATTTAAATGATTTATTGTATGGGTATAAACCTCTTGTGTAATTGTCATTTAAATGTGTGTCATGGGACGTTTTGGAAAGAGTAAATGAGATTATAAACTTGTTTGGAAAATGTTTTATGTTGGAGTTTATTTCATTTAGTTGAAACATGTGTTTGCATAAATGTTGTCATTGCATTTTATTGCATTTTGCGGATTTTAGCATATGTCGCTTGATTGGTTAAGCTTAAGGCTCAGTTTTTGGCTTTGTCGGGTAATGGGGACTTTTGTCCGGTTTTAATAACTTAAAGTGGAGCTTTGGGTGTGAGTTGCATTTATTGCACTTTATTTTGGAGAATACATGTTTTGAGTGCGTATGTCATTCATTTGGAGTCATGTATTTTAGACTGTAATGCATTGGATCCATGGACATGTAAGTCAGTCGTATTTAATGGTGAGGACCCTTGGGATTCTCACTTCGGGAAATAATGTCGTGTTGGCATTGGTGTCCCGGTTGTTTGGTAAAGAGGAACCTTTATATGTTGTACTTCGGGACCATTGGGTCTTGTGTTTGGATGTCTAATTCTTGTGCACGAGGTTAGACATCGAGAGTTATCAAGTAAAGAGTTGAGGCTCCTATCTTGAATGCTAGGGAGTAGGCACTAGGGGTCGAATGAGTACCCTGAGGATGAAACTCCGCTAGAGACCGAACATGCAATAATATCGTGTATCCTTGAGGTGTAGCTCGGCGGAGCAGGCAATGAGGGATACGGTGTTTGAGACTTGAAATAAAGTCCGACTGGAGGTGTAGCTCGACGGAGCAGGCAATACAGTCACGATCTGAGGTGTAGTTCGACAACATGGTTATGTGGCTTAACTTTGTGTTCCGCCACGTACAATGGAATCGGGTCTCCCCCGTCACCGGAAGATGTTATTTGGGTATTGTCGGGTATTATTTTATTATCCATATTTTCGATGACTTGTTGCGTATATGGGTTTGTTTACCCAAGATCTGTGGGTTGTGTATTATGCCTGCCCACGTTTGGGGTGTTTCGCGAAGTAAAATCTTATTTCGAGTTATTATAAATTGAGAGTTTGCGCACCGTTTACGTTTTGGGTGAGTTTGGGGATAAAATGGTTTTACGAAAGAAGGGTCAAGTTGGGTCCCTTGTTTTAAAGGTGTTTTTGGGAAATGTTGTTGTTTGATATTTAAAGTAAATCTTTTGATTGTCCACAATTTAAATTGCATTCTTTCCCTTTAACAAATATATTTATTTCATGTTGTAAACTCTTGAACTCACTAGGCGTTAGCCTAACCTTTTTATTTGTCGGCATGTGCATCAGGTTCCGGATGTGGGAAGAGGTTCTATCGTTTTAGTGAAGTGTTGAGTGCTAGGAGTTCGTGCATGGGTGAGTGGCTTAATGAAGTCTTCCGCTTAGTCGTTGAGAAGAGCAACTGTTTCTTTTGGTTTTTAGTAACACCCGATCTTGATTAGTCTTTATACGAGACTTGACCTATTATTTGTTGAAGTTAAATCTAGTGTTTTATTGGAAGTGACTCAAGGGATGAATTGTAGAATAGATTTTATACTTATTGGATGTTTAATTTAAAGTTTTTAAATTAGTTGCTCTTTTCGAATTGAGGGTGTTACATGAGGCTGGGTCGATATGTCAAAATGGAAGACACATCACAGAGATGGGTGATCGAACAAGGGTGAGCCGTATAACCCGGGGAATGTTAGTGACAATATAACCTTTACCCGATGAGAAAACTTATGATATTTCTAAATTATTTCAAAGATGTTTTTGAAACATATATGCATATTATTTGGGTATTTTGTTTGTTATTATGCATGACGAGACACATATGATTTGTGCACAAATACCATGAATTCACTGAGTTTTGTAAAACTGACTATTAGTATTCATCTCAGGAGCACGAAGTTCATAGGTGCACAAAGAGCAAAGGTCATGCTTAGTGGGTTATTTCTATTGATTAGCTATAAGATTTTGGGATGTTTAGATTTTTATATTTGAATTTGTATGCAACATAACCTGGTATATTGGTTAGCGTTGATAATAAGGCTTTATTAGCCGTTTTGTTTGGGTTACTTATTGTTATTTAAGAAGAATGATGCACCACAACTCGTTATAAAAACGAGGGTGTTACAAACGACATCTAATAGGAGTTGATGAAAACACAAACTAGTAAAATAGATCATGTGTAGGGGGGGGGGGGGTGTAGTTAGTGTGGATGGAAGAAGACGTTAAAGAGGTTGAGGGTCAGAGGATGAGACACGAAAAGAGTTATAGAGAGAGTTGGCAAATATGGTATAAGAGCCTTATAATTGACGGAAGGTTGTGAGATTTTGCCTACTGTTAATATGTTTTATTGTGCATATTTTTTTTGATTCTATTTTGTTACCTACCTTTAAGGCATTGTTTGGCAAAAAAAAAAAAGTTAACTTATAAGCTAGTTCTCTTTTTGTACATGTTTGAATGACTATAAACTAGCTTATAAATTAGTTTATTGAAAAACTACTCAGAGTAGCGTTTTAAAATGCTAGCTTATCAACTAGTTTGCCAAACATAGTCTAACTAATCTTAAATTATTTTTTTTCCCCATACTTTTGTATAAGTTATCTCACCCCGATATCCTACTTTAATACACCGGAGCTTAGTTTGGTTGTTTATATTTATACAAGGAAACTATAAATAAGATAGGTAAAATTATAAATATATTTTTATAAAAAATCTGATATTTCTCTATATTTTTATATTTTTATTAATATCGAATCGGCGCTAGAGTCCTATTTTTTCAGGTCAGAACCGACGACGTCGTATTCAGGTTTTCTCACCGAGTGGGTAAGGATTGTATGTTACGCACCCTGCGGAACATCGTCTATCGTCTTCTACCTGCTCTACGCCAATTCAACAACACGAAACCTACAAATCACCATTTTCATGATCGTATATTCTCCATATTGTTGTTAAAAATCTAAGGTAAACTCTTAATTTCTAATTACTTCGTAAGCTAAATCAAATTCCTAGACTGAAGAAATCGATAAGACGGTATTCTAAAGTGTGCACTTGTGTTTGCAGGTCTAACCGATTTCTATTATGATCGGTAGGAATGGAAGAGCACAATGATTTGGAGCAGGTTGCGGAAAGCTCAACATCTGGAGAGAGTGGATTTGTTCATGTAGAGCCAATCGACTCCGCTTCAATGGATAGTAGTTCAATTAATCAGGTAAATTTGATGGTTACTAATTTTAGACATTTTATTTCATCTGCACTACTGATAGCATGTATAATCCTGGGCAAATGATTTTCCAGCATTATCGTCACCTCACTTTGACTTTTAATGTTCAACTGAATACTGTTAACTATAATTCAGAAAATTTTCAGGAATATTTGATAAATACATTGAACTTTTTAACTCAAATATGTGAAACTGTTGGTGTTAAATTTGTAAAATCTTGCATATCAACTTTGCATTTGAAAGTAAGAAGTTTGACTTCAAAAGTCAAACTGTATCTCTCGATTATGAATGGAAGAGTCTTGGTTTAATTAGGAAGTTAAGGGGCTTTTTGTTTACCTATTAATAGTTCCATTAAGAGACAACTTCTGAATCGCTAAGAAGTGAATCTTGGTTGGAAAAAGAAAGGAAAAAAAAAACGGCGTCTTAATGGTTCTATAACCCTTTGAATGATTTTGTATCTTGGGCCTCCCTTAACAATTCAACGCCCTAATTTCATTCTGAACAATTACCAAACAATCATATTGGTTTGTTGCCAAGTTATTTTAGCAATTTAAATTATGCATTATGCTCAGCTGAATTGTTGTATTTGGAGGAATATTGAGTCACCAACCTTATTGGCAGACTACATTTTGATCATCTTTGAGTAGGATGATGGAGTAGTGGTAACAAGAGTATATACTGTACAGTATGAGTCGAGTGATCTAAGGATGACTGAAGATGGGGGAAATGAAGAGTTTGTGGATTGCCCAGATGACTTGGTTTCTTATGATGGGACAACTAGTTTTGTTGAAAGTAGCGAAGGAGAAGTGGTTCCTGAACACCAACGGACACTTCGGGACGATATAGAAGATAATCGGCATGGTTTTTCTGGCGGTGAAAGGGAAATCTTTCCACACCACTATCAGGTTGGCCATCACCTTTTCCCCGTAAAATTCCTTTTGTACCATCATTAAGTTTTTTTTTGGTAATCGTTGGTGTCCGGGCCAGCTTGCACGTACCTTGACTAATTCCATGGGGCCCTGAAGATTACAACCAGAAAGTCTTTCATGGCCCTGAGGAGACTCGAACTGGTGACCTATCTGGAGGACCCCAAGAGCCTAGCCTTTATTTGCCTCTTGAGCTGGCCCTCATGGTTACCATAATTAAGGTGGCTTGTATTTGTTTTTTTTTTTTTTTTGCAGGAAGAAAGACGGCAGTTGATGATAGAACTGACTAATCTACACCATCAGATGAAGGATCTTATTAGGAATCAACCGTTGATTGGTGGAAATGACAGTGAGTTGTCTACTGATCAATTCACATCAGCAACAGGAGTGGGTGATGGCAAGTCTTTGTTGCCTTTGCATGAGATGATAAGTGACTGCTCTAGGTTTATTCAGCTTGCTTTGAGTAAACAATCACAGACTGAGGGCACAATCAGAAAACTCTATTCCACTCTAGATACAAAAGATAGAGAAATTGAGGATCTTAATGTGAAGGTCACTGAATACTATGTACCACAAGTGACATCTGTTGAGTCCATTGCAGATAGGATTTTATCTTCGCTTGCAACTGTCGTTGGTGAGCAAGAATTTCCTGATATGTCTGTTCGTGGTAAACTGTCTCATCTTGAGAAAAGCACCTCCCTTTTAGTTGAGAAGTACAATAACTTCCTTTCTGAAGTTGAGATGCTTAATCAGTGTTTGGCAGAGGTTAAGTCGGAGTACCATATGCAAACTGACATGGATAAAGTTTTATTCACTGTGCGAGAGGAATTAGTCGAGTTGAAAAGGAAAGAACTTGAGTTGGCCTATAGAAGCAGCCATTTGGAAGATGAATACAGGAAGCTGATGGATCAACTTGATAAAGGCAGAGAAACCATTGAGATGTTATATTTAGAGATTGGAAAGCTCAAAGGGGATGTTGAAGTAGAGAAGGCAAGATTTAGTAATGCCAAAGAAAAGCTTGGCTTGGCTGTGACCAAAGGGAAGTCATTGGTTCAGCAACGTGACTCATTGCGGCAAATGATTGTGGAGAAAACAAATGAATTAGATAAATGTTTGATTGAACTACAAGAGAAGTCAAGTGCCCTAGAGGCTGCTGAGCTGAGAAAGGAGGAGATGAAACAAATTGAAACTTCAGCTAATTCACTGAAACAAGCTCTTTTGCAAAGGGACATGGTCCTTGAAAAGTGTGAAGAAATTTTGTCTCTAAGTGGTGTTGCAGAGGAACTTCAGTCATCAGATATCATTGATAGGGTTACATGGCTTTCAAATGAAAGAAGTAGACTGACACTTGTTTCTTTGGAATTTCAGAAACTCACCAATGAATTATCCTCTCTAGAGTTACCTGGAGCCGCACAGTATCCTGACTTGGGATCTCAAGTTAGTGGGCTGTTGGAATCATTCAATATGGCTAAAGCCCAATCTATTAAGCTACAAAATGAAATTAATACAATGAAAGATGGTACACGTGCGGAGATTGATCGCCTGACATTATCACTGTTGGTGGAAGCTCAGGAGAAGAGCTATCTTGAAGAGAAGTTTGAAGATTTGACACACAAGTATGAAGGAGTTGTCAAGGAGAAGTGCCAAGTTTCCTTGGAGAAGGCGCAGCTGCTGACTCTGTTACTGGATGCATCTGGGATTTCAAGAGATGGTCTAGAGGACAGCATTAAACTACACTCTGACATGGCCATGGTGATTGACAGATGTTTATCAAGCATAAAAGAAAATGCCTTAGGTTCTTATGAACCATCTCCTATGAAGACAGAATTACTTGAAAAGTTTATGGACCTGTTGTATGAAAAGAATCAGGGATGTATGCTATATGAGCAAATACTCGAGGAAGAGACGATGGATAGGTTGGAGCTGGATAAATGCTTAAATAAGATGGCAAAGGTCTCTGAAGAACTTCATGTATTGAAAGATAAGAATGGATCTCTGCAAATTGATCTTCAAAGATCCGAGGATAAAGCTGCTTTATTGAGGGAAAAATTATCCATGGCAGTTAAGAAGGGCAAAAGTTTGGTTCAAGAGCGTGAGAGCATGAAACAACAAATGGCTGAAAAGAATAGTCAGATTGAGGCATTGAAGCTGGAATTAGAACAACAAGAAGCAACAATGAATGACTGCAGGGATCAGATTAGTAAATTGTCAAGTGATGTAGAACAAATCACAAAGTTGGAAAATGATCTCCTACACTCAAAAGAAGAAAGGGATCAAATTGAGCAGTTCTTAGTTGAGAGCAATACCATATTACAGCAGGCAATTGAGGCAATTGATGGTGTTGTTCTTCCAGTTGATTTAACAGAGCCAGTTGAAAAGGTGAAGTGGTGTGCAACTTACTTAAATGAATGTCAAGTTGCAAAGGTGCAGGCAGAGCAGGAGTTGGGAGATGTAAAAGATGAAGTCGGTATGCTGACTAGCAAGTTGACTGATGCCCTGACAACCATGAAATCCCTTGAAGATGCATTATCTGCTTCGGAGAAAAGTGTGTCACAATTAACTGAAGAAAAGAGAGAGTCAGAAATGTTGAAGACGCATATTGAAGAGGAATTACATAAAGCCACGGAGGAATGGCAGATTTCAAAGACACAGACAGAACAAGAAGTGGGAGATTTACAAGAGGAAATCGCTACATTGAACAACAAGTTGGTGGAGGTCCTCACAAACTTGAAAACACTGGAAGATGTACACTCAGGTTCAGAGAAAACAATCGCTCAACTAACAGAAGAGAAGCGAGAACTAGAAGTTGCCAAGTCTTGTGTTGAAGAAAATTTACATAAAGCATTGGTGGAAGCTACTTCTCAAACAATTAAGTTTCAAGAGATTGTTTCAAGTAAAAACTCGCTTCAAGAGGAGTTGTCACTTGCAGAAAAAAACATTTCTGTGCTCATGAGTGAAAAGGAAGATGCTCAAGCTAGCACAGTTGCTGCGGAAAGGGAGCTACAGAAAGTTAAGGAGGAAGTTTCTACTCATGCCATCAATCTAGATGAAGCCTACAGAACTATTAAGTCCCTTGAGGATGCAATGTTTAAGTTACAGACGCATGTTTCTCAGTTTTCCAATGAAAATGAGAAGGCACAAGATAATGTGAGTTTATTAGAGAGTGAAATAAAGAAGCTCAAAGAAGAAGGTGCATACCATGAGCGCACGTTCATAGATGCCTCTGCAACTATTAAAACATTAGAAGATGCATTGTTGAAGGCCAAGAACCATATTTCTGATCTTGTTGGAGAACAGAAGAATGCTGAAGAGGAGATTTTAACCCTCAATACCCAGTTGAGTGCATGTAGGCAAGAGTTGGCATGCAAGCATGATTTTCTCCCGAGCTTCCTTGACAATTTGCAAGTAATGTTGAAAGATGGAACTTTGTTGACCTTGTTCAAGCAAAGCTTTGAGAAAAAAATTGAAATATTTATAGAAATGGACAGCCATCTTAATGATATCATGGATTATTTTGATCCAGAACACCTGCAAGATTATCCTGCCATTAAGGTAACAGATATATCCTCCTAACATAAATAATAGTCTTCCATTTTGTTTGTTTGAGTTATTGGAAACCATTGTATCACAATGGTTTCTTTGTTTATTCTTCTGTTTGTCGTGTAGAGTACGCATGTTTTGTCGTCCACATCTGTTAAGGTTTTAGCATCCAAACCACCTCTTTTGCTGGAGCATGTCTTCTGTTAATTTTAAGATTGGGCCAAAGATGAAAGTATGTCGTCTTATAGTGTATTTTTTTTTGAAGTTGATGAGTATGATGATGTTAGAATATATTTTCTAACCTTGCATACAGTTTATGGTTTATTGTAAGGAGTCCCAAATTCTAGTTGTCATTATCTTGACACCACTATATCAACTTGGCAATGCAGTTAACCTTGAGTCAGCGACATCAATGCTTTTCATTTCGATGTGGTCCAACCTTTAATAATTATTAGAGAAAATAACCCCACCTTATCTCTCAGTATTTGTATTATCGTTACCTGTACCTAACTCATCATATCTCCACTTAGCCATTTTTTCTAGGGGGTGAATGTTTTCATGTACCAACAAAATTGAAAATCCTATCGGTTTTACATTATCTGAACTTGACTTTTACTTCACCTCCTTACAACACTTGTTTTTTACAGGAAAGTTTTCAGTTGTCAACTCTCCTACCTGCTGGTTTTGAGAATGTTCTAAACACTGAAATGATTAATGATGATGCTGATGCAGCAGATGCTGAGGATATTGGTTCATATGCTGGAAAAACTTTGGAAAAGTTGACCTTGAGAAACCAGATTCTTAGAGATGAATTTGGCCGTTTATCTACGTTCACTGATAAGCTGACGGCATCTTTGTTGATAAAAATGGATGCAATAAGGAGTACTGTTCCATTTATGGTTGAGCACACAAAATCTTTGCAAAAAAATGTTAATAATTTGCATATTGATAAACAAGCACAGGAGAATAGAGTGTTAGTGCTTGAACATGATATTAAAGTGCTACTTTCTGCCTGTGCTGACGTCACCAAAGAAATGAAGTTTCTAGTTGAGCATAATATACTGGAAATTGACTCCACCCATGGGTTGGACAACTTGAATTCTAACCCCTCCTCAAACGTTAGAGCAGTTGATAATGAGGCACTAGCAGATGTCAAGGTTGCTGAGGAGATGTTGTCTGCTGCTAGAAATGTTCAAAGTGTAATTGAACTTTGTGTTGATGTAAAACAGAACATGTCCACCACAATTACAGAATTGCAGGCTGAGTTAGAGAAAACCAGGTCAATGTATGACAAAGCCAAAGAAGAAAATGACATATTCCAAAACAGTGATCCTAAGTTGGAGGCCAAACTAGAAGCATCTCCAAACCTGCACAATGAAATGGGAATTAATTTAGAAGATAACCGGCCAAAAGAGGATGAGTGGAATAAAAGAGAAGCAGAGTTATCCAAGCAGACTACTGCATTTATTAAAGATCATGGTAAAATATCATTTGTATTTTTTATGAATACCTTTAGATTTGATTCCATTTTGTAGTAATGAATGCCATATGACATGTACTATGCATTATCATCTTCTATGTCATACTAACCATCATATATCTTAATTATTTTTCAGAGGCTGAAAATGATCTTCTGTCAGCTTCCGAAATAAAATCCCTGCTTAATAAAGTTAATGGCATTACAATCCCTTTCCCAAACGTTGGAGCGGGAGACATAGAACCCCACGATTTAGAACCCACTAGAAAGCTATTTTATATAGTTGATAGTGTAAATGAATTGCTGGATCAGATTACCTTGTTGTCTCATGCCAAAGAAGAGCTGCAGGCAACCCTTTCAAGACAGGCCCTTGATGTTGAACATTTAAAGGAGGAATTTGATGAAGCCATCAAGGATAAGGACTCTGACAAGATGAAGAAGGAATTATTTGAGTTATCAATAGGGTTGGAACATATTATTAGTAAATTTGGAGGTGATGAGCATAGTGGAGGCGAGAAATTTGGTGATGTAGCAGCACTGCTCCCAATACTAGAGAGGCTTGTTCAGAGCATGGTTTTGGATGGTGAAAATTCAAAAGTGAAAGCTCAAGACCTAGGTGTCAAGTTGCTGGAGACCCAGAAGGTTGCAGAGGAGTTAGCAAGCAAGGTTAAATTACTTGAAGATTTAAATCAAAGTCGAATAGATTCACCAGACAAAATACATGAAAGTGGTATCACTGAAGCATCTGAAGCATCTTCCTTGTCTTCACGGTCAGAGATATCTGAAGTTCAAAATCTGGTATGTATTATTGCATTTATGTTTTTCAATGCCCGGCTTCAATATTTACTGCACTTCTATTCTGATGTTCTCTTTCCTTTTTGAAAATGATGTACATTAAACACAATGCATTAGAGAAATTAGACATAGGAACTGCAATTGAACATAGAAATATAAATAGTTCAAACTTCAAACAGATAAACATTTTTAGGCACCCATGCTGTTTCCTTCTGAATTCAGCTTTATACAAGTTAAGTTTCTCATCAAGTGAGAGTAACAAACTTCCATAATGATAAATTCATAGTTCATGTATCCCATGAGGCATGAGCTTCACATGGATAATCTGTTTTATCCAAAAAGTAACAGCCTAGCATGTGTGAATAGTCGTCATCTTGATAGCAAAATAAGAAACAAGACTCTCCTAGATGAGGATAAGGTCATTGAACGATCGAACACTTACACATCTCCATTAGCACATGCACTATTGTGTAACTCAAATTGATTTTGATTGGCTTTTCCCTTGAAATACAGACACCATTTTTGTAGGCATATTCGGAAAGATTGCACCTTTAAACCTTACGTATGGTGCTAATACTGTGTGTTGGTGATTTTAGTGTCTTCAAGCATTTTTGGTGTAGTTGTGATTTACATGAGATTGATGAGGTTTAGTGGTTAAGCTATAATATGAGTTAGAAGGTGCAGAGTGCACACTCGTATAAGCTATCTTGGACCTAAGATTGCCATAAAGCGCAGGTGAAGGGGGTCGCGCCCCCTTGCGGGGTCCCAAGGGTAGATCCCTAGTGGGGTAACCTAAACGGTATGCACCATCTAGTTCTGAAAGTAAAGATGAGAAAGCAAAGACAAGGTTCAGAAAACGAATGTGAAGTTCTGAACTATTCATTGAACTAGTGCAACAACATGTTCGTATAGGCATTATAACTTATAAGGCACTCTATTCATTGACAGCAGCAAAATGCTTTAATGATGTGTTCCTCTCCTCAATAGTCTCAAATGCTCTTAATTGATTCGCTACGTTAATATGCTACCTTCTATTCTTATTTTTGGACTTAAGTTGTTTCAAATGATTTTATCTGATCCACAAAACCTCAGGAGTCAGGATGAGGTTCAAGCAAATTTAATCTACTTATGATCCTTGACTTGGATGGAGAGAGATGAATGTTTCACCTTTTTACTGCAATCTTCTTTAATTGTAAGGTTTTGTGTACAGGGACCAGTTGGGAAAAGAGCCATGCCATTGGTGCCATCTGCTGCTCATGTGAGAACTTTATGGAAGGGATCAAACGACCATCTTGCCATAAACATGGATCCAGAATCTGATCGTTTGATTGATACACAGGAAACTGTTGAAGACAAACGTATGTTTCTAAAAAAATTATTGTTCATTTACCATTACCTCCCATCATTTGTGAAACTTGTATTGAACTTCCATTCTTTCAGGTCATATATTCAAGTCCCTGCATACGACTGGTCTTGTGCCAGCACAAGGGAAGATCATCGCAGATCGGCTTGATGGAATATGGTAAATACTTCAAGTGACTCATTTAGTTTATTTTTATTTCATGTGGGGCCACACAAAGATGCATGGGCTTAAAAACTACCATATGTTAAAGAAGGTTGCGGTGTCACCAACATAAAGAAAAGCAAACAAACATCATTTAAGATGGTTTATGTAATTGGAATCAACAAGTTTGAACATCGCCAACAGTTGGAGCTTGATTGTGTGACCTTGTGGGTCCCATTTTCTTCAGTATAGAAGCGTTGTTACCATTTAACCATGAATATGTTAAGGCTCTACCAACGCGCTTAGTTTCTAACGGTTTAATCCTGTACAGGGTTTCTGGTGGCCAAGCTTTGATGAGTCGCCCACGGGCAAGGCTAGGTCTCATAGCTTATTGGCTCGTCTTGCATCTATGGCTTCTGGGCGCTCTTTTGTGACCAACAACATGACACTTTCAATGGATGTTGGCTTGTAAGTCGTGCCGCTTATATGTAGCTCTTAATTTTCTTTTTTTCACATTATAGAAATCTAGACTTAGAATAGAATGAGTTATGTTCATTGTTCTTTCAATTCTCTGCAATCAGAGTTTTAGAGATTCAGAGACTCCATAACACTATAATCCTCTCCATGTTACCGGAGAATGTTTCACATTTAAATGTTGATAATGGTGAATAATACAGTGTTGTAGCCACCCCAAAAGTTGTTGAAAAATATATATGATTACACCAATCGGTGGATAGAAAATGTGCGAATAGTTAAATTAGGTCGGCTTATCTGAAGCTCATCCACACGAATATTGAAGCATAATGAATCTACTTTTACCAGATTAAGAAATGGCGAAAAGACGATATGTATTTTCCAAGAGAAGTTCATTAATAAGGAACACAATTACAAGATTACAAGTTCAATGTACCCAATTATATATAACTAATTAATTTCTCATTTTGTTGATCTGATTAAGAGCAGGCTGTAGTATGTTGTAGAGCACCCAAAGAATAGCAGGTGTGATCACAATCAACAGAAGCTGCCCTCTGTTGTCATTAGCAGCCGCCTCGGCTACCGCCGCGATTTCGCCGGCTGCGGCCTCAGGTGTCGCAAATAGCCCGGACGATGCCGCCAAACCACCACCAATCCCAAGCCCAACCACCACTCCTTTCGTCCTCATCCTGTTGATCTGGTTAACCGCCGGTTGAAAAATGTTGTACAACACCCAAGCAATGGCCGGAACCAACGGCAACAAAAGAGCGATCCCACGGTTGTCTCCTTCTGCGATATCGGCAAGTTGTTGTGCTGCAAAAGCAGGGTCACATGAGCTCAAGGTGGAGAAGATTGCTCCGGCGATGGCGGTCCCGGCGACGGAGATGGTGGCGGGTTTTGAGGTGGTGAGAGATCTGGGAAGGTTTTGGACGGCGAGGATGGAGATTTGTTTGTTGGGGATAGGCTTCAAGGGTTTGATGCACTTGGCATTAAGCATTGCCATGGTGGTGGATAGGGTGGCTGCCATTGGTGGTGGTGGTGGCGATTGGTGGTTGTTGAAGATCAAATTTTTTGGTGATACAGAAGAGGGGAGATGGGTGAAATTGGGCATATAGGAAGTGAGAGCCAATGGGGTTAGTGTATTCAAGATTGTGGTCTTATCCAAATAAGGATTTTGGTGAGATATGAGCCTCATATTTGAGGCCCCCATTTCAGTTTTCTTATCACTAACTTGCCTACCATTGGATTTCGCAAGATTAAACTAGTCAAAGTCGATATGTGTATATATCAATCCCACTCCAAATCCCCTGTTTTTGCCTTTTTTTTTCTCCCGTATGTTTTTTTAAACGTGGGTCGACGTCAGTTTGTGTGTACCTCAACTGATGTCATGGGTCCTGAAAATAACAGATAGAAAAATCTTCTTTGGTATTGAAAATACTTGAATTGGTGAAGTGAAGAAAAAAAAATAATAACTTTGTATAATGAGTTTGACTATCGATTTGCTAGTAAAAGACCCTCTCCGACTTTTGAATTGTCGTTATAATACAACATTAGTTTTTTTAGTCTACTCTTAAAGCAATACATACTAAAGGGCAGGTTCATTTAAGAATCATGAGAACCACCTAGTTAAACTAGTCGGTATTTATGATAAATAACGTGATAAATATTCATGATGATATTATAAAGTTGAAAAAAACTAACTTGACATATATATGGTACAATGGAGTATTAGGTATATATATATGAGTAAAAACCTTCTCGTGTTACAAATAGCACAAGCACATTTGGAACTCTTGTATTTTTCAATAAACCGAGGGGTTGTTTGTTTACCTCTTAATAGTTCTATTAAGAGGCAATATCTGAATCGCTAAGAGGTGAATATTGTTTGACAAAAAAAGGGTTTGCCTCTTAATGGTTCCAAAACCCTCTTAATGGTTTTGTATTCTGGGTCTCCCTTAACCATTAAGCGTCCTGATTTCAATCAATTACCAAACAACCATATTTCATTTTACACTATATTATAAGAGGCTCTTAATCATTCTAACCACTTAATCATTCTACACTAACTCATTCAACAATTGTCAAACAGTCCCTGAGTGAAGATAGAAGTTAGAGTAAATCACACTTTTGGTCCTTGTAGTTGTCATTTATTGTCAAGTTTTGCCCGTATTTTGAACTTTTGGTCACTATGGTTATCATTTTATTACACTTTTGGTCCCTTTGACTAACTCCAGTTAAAAAAGTTCATTAACTCAGGGGCATATTGGTCTTTTTACTCCTTTGTTTTTAATTTAAATGATCATTACAAGAAAAGTGTATTTTACATATTTTAAAACATTATTACAAGTAAATCATATTAAATGACACATGTTTGTGGGATTTCAATGAATCTTGGAATTTCAAATCCACACAAGTCGTTCAAACAACATAAGATTCAAATAAAATTCAATTCCAAATCCCGCAAAGAGAGAGAGAGAGAGAGAGAGAGATATAGGGTTTCGAACGTGTCAACCTCCTTCGATTGCCGATAATGTTCTTAAGTTTTGGCACTCAAATATAGCTAACCCGCTTGTGGTTTCTCATAATTCCAGCTAGAACCCAAATATTTTCAGAGTAACAGGCACCCCCTTCAAGGCATTGAAATTTATAAATTACACCCACTATCTAATAAACTTTTACTTTTGAGCCCCCTGAACCTGTTTTTGTGCAACGACGAACACTCGGTATTTAGTACATTAAGAGCATCTCCAAAAGATTTTCTAAAATAGAGAAAATGAAGTTTTTGTTCTTTATTTTGCTCCAATAGATTCTCTATATTATTCTCTAAAATTAGAGAAAACAAGATAAAACTTCCAATTTAAAGAATTCTCTAAAACTTTATTTGATGAGAGAAATGTTTTTCTTATTCATTCCCATCAACGAAATTGAATTATTATTATTTTATATAAAATTATTTAAAAAGTGTATTAGGATAATAAAATTATAAATTATTTTAATAATATAATTAATGTTGAAATACCCCTAAGATTACAAAGCAACTAATCTAAACTAAACTTTGACTTTACAAAGACAATACAACACATTTGACTTTTGTTCTTTCGACCTCTTTGACTTTACAACACAATTACAAACAATAACATTTTGACCTTTTAATCTTGAATACAATTCTTAGTCTAACATCTAAAATAGAGATCATGTTGGAGTTGAATATATTTTTTTAGAGATCTTACTTTTAATTCTCTATTTTAGAGAAATTGCAGAGAAATTGTTGGAAATGCTCTAAGGGGCCGTTTACTAAACGTTTACCAGGTAAACGCTTATCAATATCATTTACCTTATTGATTGAGCATTGCTAGGACCAAGAAGCTTACCCGATAAGAGACAAGGGAAGAACCGAGAGTCTTGCCCAATAATTGTGGGAAATAACTCTTACCCAGTAAGCGTTTACTAGGTTTAAAATGCTTACCAACAATCCATTTTCATGGCCACGGATGTTACACGATAAGATGAATCTCTTACCAGTAAGTGCTTACCCAGTAAGAATTTGGTAAACGACCTCTAAGTCTGTCAAATTTTTCGTCAATTATCACGACTTTCTATTGTATAGAAAAAAAAAACAAGATGCTATCCAAAATTTATGACATGACAAGCTTTTGGCAATCAAACTATTCATGTTTTAAAGTTCAATGATAATTCAAACCAACGATTCATTGTGATAATAGACAAGTATAAGGGATTGTTCGGTTCGTTTTTCATTAAGTCTCGTATGGATATATATGTCTGTATTGATAAAATTATCTGTTTGATATAAGATAAATAGTTGTTCGATTATTATGCTAAATAAACAGTCTGAATCTCAAAAATGACCATCTTACCCCTCAGTCTATGTTCTTATTTGATAAAAGAAATAAATTTGCATGAAATTTTAATTTTCTAATTAAGAAAAAGGCTTGTAAAATATGTAAATTTGGTTTTTATTTTTTTATTATTTACCATTTCTTCAAACCCTAGTATTTCTCCATTGTCAGTGTCCAACATTTATCATCTTCAAGAAAAAGGAACCCCCCCCCCCCCCCCTTCTTAAAAAAACACCATTACATGTTGAATATAGGAGAACCCAAATTGATCGCCTTTATTTGAGGGGTGTTTTGGTGGGATTTAGCAATTATATTACATAATTATTTTTGTTTCTGTATAACAAGAAGAATAAAATAGATCGATACAAATCAATGGAGATAGAAAGAAGCAAACATATTTCTTCGACTGGAAAACCCAAGAACAACTCGATATAAAGAGAAGAACCCAAGAACAAATATGCGAGAGAAGGAACAGAACGACGCCAACGAGTCAACAGATGGATGGCAGGTGCCAGGTGGTGCTTCAAACGGTCGGCGACGGGCTGACAGTAAGATTAGGGGTTTCAGCAGAGTTTTTTTTTTTGTTTTGTTTTGAACATGGGTTATCATACGAGGGGTATGGAAGGAAAATGGGCGGCTGTGGACAAGTACTATTTTTTAGCTGACCGAATAAGTCATTGGTTCAGCCATTAAACTACAACCGAACATCTTTATATGGCTTACCGAATAAGCTATATAGCCTATTCAACCCACTAAGCCACAACCAAACACCCCCTAAGTTGCTTCTGCTGGATAAAAGGCTTGTTTGATATCATTGGACCAATAAGAAAGATGCAGGCCTTTTGCCAAATGCCACGTAGAGTTTATGTATACATCTACGTAGATCATCATAAACCCTTCATAAGTGCTCACTCGTGAGCTTAAGTTCTATCAAGTTTTGTAGGGAAAAAACTATCTATATGGATTAATATATCGGCATAAATTAGAAAGATTTTTGTTTAAAAGGGTTTTTTTATAAATGGAAAGGGCATGTTTTCTAATTGGAAGGGGACAGATTTTAAAAAAACTTTAGTTTTCTGCATGAAAATCCATCCTACAAGTATACTGAATTAGCAACTTTTTAAATCATGTTCAAAAGTTACTAACAAACCCCTTTATTTTATTTTTTTCCAACCTAAACCCTCTTTTATGGGCTTGATAACTTGCCTTGTTCGTCCAATAAACAGGTCAAGCTTGACTCCAGGTAAACAGACCCAAAAAAATGCATTTAAAACAAAGCATATTTAAATTATTCAAAATACATAACTTTTTTTTTTGAACTAAAAATAAGGGTTAAAAGTACATCAAAAAAAAGCATCGACTACATATTTGAGTAATTAGGGGCTGTTTTCCCAAATGCTTACCCGGTAAGCGCTTACCAATAAAACTCGACACACTAACTTGCTTTACCGGGTAAGATTTTAATCATCACAATGGTATCTTATACAACAATTTACCCTACCGGGTAAGAGTTGTCACTCTCTCTTACCGGGTAAGACTCTTCATCGTTATCCTCGCTCTTACTAGGTAAGATCCTATCCTCTTGTCATGTTCATCCGCTATAGTAAATTCCCCATAAAGCACTTACCAAAGCATTTTGTAAACGGCCCCTTATTGATACGAGTTAGAAGAGGGGTGAGAGGTTGTCGCCCGTCAATAACGGAGAGCCCCACCCAAATTCTAGTTCCTATCTTTTTAATAAAAAGATACTGATTATAAAATTATAAATTTCAATTTGATTTAAAATCAAACGGTTCAGGCGGCCATTGCCCGTGGCAGCCCATTATCTTAACGGGGGGCCAATCCAGGACCGCCTATTTTTTCTTCCAAGAATGGTTGTCCAAGCCAACTTTTCTAGCAAGACAGGTCTACCGAGTTGTCCAGTACCTATAAATAGGTGACAAGTTCAAAATAAGAGTAATAGAAATAATCGGTTCTCCCCACTCCAGAGTTTATGTTGTTCATTTGGCTTTCATTCCCAAATTTGACAACTCCGTGACACTATGGTCCCATCAACTCAGACCGAACCCATAAATCGAAAGGTTATGAAGACTTGTTTGGTAGCATTAGACCAATCCGTAAAATACAGGAGTCGAAAAGGAGCATGAAAGGAGTAGCCGAAAACCCACCAAAGTTAATACTAAGAAAACTGTTTTAAGACAAACACTATAATAAATGTGGAATTGTTGTACATAGAGCAAAAAATTCAGGTACCTTGGTATCAATATTCCGATGGGGAGATCACATCGTCGATCTTCAAGATCATTTTCACGACTTGTGTGGCAAGCAACATCTGCTGTTGCTTCCCGATTAAGGTTTCAAATACATTTTGTTCACGCATGTCGTTTGTGCCAATGTCATTGCAGTCTATACCACAGCAAGGATTATTGTCCTACATATCGTATCGAATATGTTATACAGCCACACAAAAATGTCTCAGAAAATGCATGAATCGACACTGAATGCCATAAAACCAAACGAACTCTCAACCACGAGAATCAAGAGACTTTCCGTGAAGATGAAAAGGTGTGTGCAAGCAGGCAATAAGATAGATAATATAACAGGTAGGACAAGGATTCATTGTGCATGCGCAATGCAATGGCGTGCAAGTAGACAATGTAATCGGGTAAAATATAAGAAACTAATGAATATAGCAACTTAAACATGAAGGTACAACTGAATGCCATAGTCACCTTAATTTGTTGCGATTTCACTGCAGAGAGAGTTTCGATGGGTTGCAGACCACTGTTTTCCGCTAGAGCCATGGGGACAGAATCCAAAGCATCTGCGAAAGCCCTGATAGCATACTATAGACAATATAGAAAAACATATTGTTATTTTAGTGAATGTTTGCCGAAGTGAAAGCAACTAGAGATCAGTGCATAAATGCAACGTACTTTGATCTAATTTCTATTAAATGCAATGTACTTTGATCTAGTTTCTATATAATGTAACGTACTTTGGAACCTCATATGTGATATCTCAAATGTTTAGACCAAAGTGCGTGCACTTTCATGCAATCTCTGATACCTAATTGTTTGAGATGTCACATCTAAGGTACCAAAATGAAGGTTCTGAAAGTACATTACACAAAATCAAAACCAGACCAAAGTACGTTGCAATTTTTCAGATGACAGGATTTCATTTCCTATGATAAGATCGCAATTACCACAAATGAAGCTAAGTTAAAACCAACTATAAAAAACATTGTTTGAATCTTGATACTTGAAACATAAAACAAAAGGTAATAATGTTGACATTGCTAAAAACAGACGCTATTGACGGTACCTGCTCAACTCCTGGATATTTATCTGCAGCTGCTTCAATTGCAATTGAACATGAAATTTCTGCCGCACCACCACCATATACAATGGAATTATTGCGAATGAGGTTTCTTGCAACACATAATGCATCATGGATGCTGCGCTTGGTCTCCTCTATCATCATCTTGTTACCTGATTCAACAGAAATTGCAGAGATCTAAATGTGTTCCGATACAAAGATTTTCTTATTTAACACGTGTTTCTATTTTGTATATGACGGATTTCCATTGGGTTTGGGTGTGTAATTATAAGTTTTGCATGCAATTCAATTGTATGCAGTCATAGGTAAAATCTAGCCTCTTCTCAAGGGGGAATATAGAATACAAAGAATGTAGCAGTAAATATCCAAAAAAATAGCAAATTCTATGTTATATTGTGCTTAAAAACCATTCAGACATTCAGTACAAGAACTTCTCAGGATTACTGAGTTTAAAAATGGACCATGTCCTAAAGTCATGACCATTGGATAAAAGTCAGTGGTTTGGTAACTCGATAAGTCCTCATCATCCACCTACTAACGTATTATTCAATTTGAAGGTTTGAATATGTCGTCACAAGAAGCAACTGCTGGCATCATCCATCCAAACACCAAACATGAGAAACTATAGATCACAAAAATTAAAGAGGAACTGAATACCAGTAAGAAACAAGAAAACATGCAGAGTGGCAAATGACTTGAGAAAATCAATTAAATATAAATAAGCTTACATTCAAACTGATCCAATATGCTAAATATGATCAGCTACCAGAAACATTATACATAGGAACTTACCCCCACGAATAAATATGGTTACAGCCCTTGAATTTGCACAGTGCTCGATATAAAGCATCCTGTCTTTTGTTGTACCAAATGCTTTTTCTCTAACCAGACCAGCCTGTCATAAAAGAAAGGAAGTTATGTTATTTCACAACATGCAAACTGATGCAAAACAAGGAAAAAACATGAAATCACACGTTACAGAAATAAGAAAACATTAAAATTGGAAGGATACAACAAACAAGTTATATGAGTGTGAGACAGTAGCAATTTATCTAACATGAAACATAGTCTGTACTCCCATAGAGTATATAAACAAGCAGCTATAGCTGGAAATTAGGCTATACAGAAAAGCACAGCATCTTGTCACCTCATATTCATAAAGCGACATTAAGAGATTGCAGATGATACAACATCAATGGATCAAGATTAGGTCGAATGATTCATGTTAGGTGCTCACATAAGAGTGGGGCATGACAGCGAACAGTTTCAAGATGGCAGCAGCAGCAGCAGCTTGATATGTCATATTCGACAGTCTAAAAGGATGATTAGTGTCCTATCCTTTATACATATTAAAATACATTAAGAGCATATACATCACTAGACTTCCCTATCCAGTCGTTAAGAAGACTTGGGTGACGTTTGGTTCACAAAATGCTTTTGGAAGAGATTGGAATATGAGGGAATTGGAATCAAATTGAATATGGTTTTGACAAGTGTTTGGCTGGCATGGAATGGAATTCAATTCAATTCAATTCCTTTGAACTCTCTCTGGTTAGCAAACTTTAGCTTTAAAATTGTAATGTAAATAAAGATAAATGACAGAATATCCTTTAACGATATTTTTGTAATTTCTTGCTTGGCTTATAAACTATGCTGCTAATCACACCGCTATAGCACGGTGGTAGAGCAGTTAGTGGTCATGGGTCAAATAGCGGTCTGGAACAGTGATCCCACAATTAGCGGCGATATTGGCCGCTTAATCACCGCATTTTGAACACTAAATAGCGGCTGCATAACCGTTATTTGTAGATGTCCTGTTTTATGTTAAGCAACTATTTTGTGGGCTTTTATTTAGAGTTTGGACCTGGCTTGGGTTCCACGTTTGTCTCCTGCTCTGTTCATCTTCCACGTAATTAGTAATCATCTTCTATGTTTTGACTTCGACTCCGACTCTGTTTAACATATGTCCTGAAGCATTGCTTTCACTATGACCCTGTTTGACTATTATTCAGCCATGATTCCTTCCCCATTTAACACTTTTTTTTTACTTTGATAAACAATTTTGTTTGTTTAGCTAATGTTGTTGTTAGCCTCTAGTCAGTACTTTTTCAAATGATACAACAATTTTAACATCCTTCAAGACCATCGGGATACAAAAACCAAGTGAACACTAATCCCCTTTTTCTGTGTACTATGCACGTTTAAAAACAATAACAAGTTAGCCTACGCTGACCCGTTTTTACTCGATTGATGAACCTACTTCAGTCTTCAAATGCCTAAAGGCGGTGCATGTAAATGAATGTTGATGAGAATTCTTTCCACAACCCTCATAAAGCAACAACTCATGCATGGTAAAGAATTAAAGTTGAGACTTAGGATGGGAAACTATTTCCCTGCACTCACACCTAACCAACAACATGGTAATTCCAAAGTCCAATCTGTGTCTTACCAACAGCAGGTGCAATATTCACATGTTCTTGTGCATATGATTAAAATGAATAAACAGGGAGGACATGGATCGAAGTTACCTTGCCTAGCTTTTCAGGTGTCAATTCCTGGAACCTGGGAACAATTCTACCACCTATGCAAAACAAAAGAATGAATAGCATGAACCAAGCCATTTAGAAATCACGGCAACATAATGAAATAGACAAGTAGACAACACGTGGTCTTTAAATAGCTAATTAGTTTGCACAAACCAGTAGCTATTGCTATAAGCTCCAGTTCTACGCCACCAACCCATCTCACAGCAGGCAAGTTTCTGTGCATTAATAAGTGATTTGCTTCATCATCAAAGCCCCATTGGCAAATCACTAATGTGGCACCAACATCCTGCATCACGTAGAAGCTAAAGTTTTAGTGCATTAACTTCTAACAACCAAATTATAGAACTTTCAACCAACTCAGAGCAATGAACATCAACTACATAACCTAAAAGAGAACCATACATTGCATGACAGTACTTGATATTTATGATGCTGCATTACCTTGCATTTCTGAATCATGTCATCAAAATACTTCTGCTCTTGCAGACGTAAAGTTTGGAACTTCTCAACTGTATCAATGTCAACCTTATGCTTGGTCTTTGGCTTTGGAGGCTCAAATGGGCAAGTCAAGATGGCAATTTTGGCATCTTCTATTTGCTTTGGCATCTGTGGATGACTCATATCTTTGTCAACAAGAATTCCATGAATAAGCTCTGTATCCTCCAGTCTCCTACCTACTTTCCCCTCCACCTTAATGAGGTCTAAGTTAACATCCTTCCTCTCTAAGTCAGCCACGGCCATGACTGCCTTTACAGCAATCTCAGCCAAACTGCGCTTGCATCGTTTCACACTGACAGGTAGAGTTGAATCAGATTAATCAAGCACAAGTACAAATAAACAACATCAACTTCTGAAAACATCACACTGTTAGGGTCTTAGGGAACAGCAGAAATTAGTCAGTGAAAGCCTTCTGAGTTTCACTAATGGGATCTGCTACAGTATGCTTAACTAATGTGAACCAAAGAAAGGTTCCTTGCATGCTGGAATGCAGCAGATGAAGATTTGATCAAAGAACCACAAACTTAATAGGCAATCAAAGTGCATTGCTAAATTGAAACTTAAAAATCAGGGAAAGCAGTCCAGATAAATGGACAATTAAAGATTAAAAAAAAACTACAAGACTACAAGTCCTAGAAAACACTCATTCCATTAACTATGAAATAAAATGATTTTTAAACCAAGTAACCTATTTGGAGGAACTCACATCTTCGATGATAAAGTAGTCATGCACGTTTGAACCAATTGTTCCGTATCCGTGGCACTGAACTCAAACTTATGTGCTATTTGTTCCAAATGAGCAACAGCGATCCTCGAAGATATTTCAAAGCCTTCTGCAACACGAATAGGATGAATTCCACGTTCTAATAGCCGCTCGGCCTGTTCTAAAAGTGCACCAGCCATAACAACAACTCCAGTTGTCCCATCACCAATCTCATAGTCTTGACTCCGTGATAACTCAACCATCAGTTTGCCAATTTGATTGTCAACATCCATCTGCTCCAAGATTGTTGCGCCATCATTCGCTAGAAAGAAATAAGTTTTACCATGAGAGAAAGCCTAATGAAAGCTGGAACAATAATTTATATTGATTCTGCAGATAACATCCCTTAAATGAAAAATTACAACCGAAACATATATATATATATATATATATATATAAAGAGACGCTGATAGATCAAGGTAAATCAAACAAAAACATAGAAACATGCATATATGCATAGACACACGTATATATAAGATATATATAGATACATACATATAGTGATATCACCGTCGGGGTTCTGGAGCATCTTATCCATGCCTTTAGGACCAAGTGACGTACGGAGGATGCGAGCAACGGCGACGCCGGCGGAAATATTGGCCTTCTGAGCATCTAAACCTCTTAACCTGGTCGTACTTTCTTGTTCCCTTAGTATGATGAACGGCCGGCCATATTCATCAAATGCTAACGCCATTTTTATCGATATCTAACACTGTTTCGTTCTCAGATCGACATGTGACACGAAAATCACAGTGAGATCGGCCAGTAGTGACGTGAAGAAGAAAGGGTTTACGAGTAGTTTTTGCCCTAAAAACCCCGGTTCAGGGTTTGTGACCAATGACCATCCTCCCGCTTGTTATTTTGAGTTTTTACCCGTTTCTCAATCGGGTCGGGCAAACTTGTTTTGGAGCATGGGGGTAGGGCGGGTTCATGTGAGCAAACCAAAAATTCGATCAGATTTTGGATATGGTCATATGAAATGAAAGTCTAGCCTGAATTTTGTGTTTCGAATTTTGGATTGCTTTGGGTTCAGGTTGGTCATGTTTTGGGTTGGGGTCGGTCAACCCAAATATCCCCAAAAATCGGGTTTTGAATTGTTGGATTTTTATGCATTCGGGTTTTAGATAAGCACCCTATTTTCGATTCAGGTTCGGGTTTTGCACACCCCTATTGGTGATGGAATATCTTGGAAATCTTTTTCATAAACTTGAGGAAATACACTTTCGATGGTTAAAATTAGTGTAAAATTTAGTACTGCTTTGGTAAATAACATCAAATTCTATATAAAAATGTAATATTCTTAAGGCGAGGGATCGTGTGAGAAGTTAAGTTAATGGTGAGAAGTGTGAGAAGTGGATCTGAACCGTTGATCTCTTTTAATCTCAAGCCCTCTCATGAATTGCAGCTTGGAAGGTAATTGATCTGGTGCATTACGGTGCATCTTATCTCAGTGCATCTCATCCTAATATGCGTCAATTTCTCATCCAATGGTCGATAACCAGTTCTCACGCTTTTCACCATTAACTCAATCTTTCACTGAAATCCAACTCATATTCTTTATATATATATATATATATATATATATATATATATATATATATATGTATAATCTTTTTCCACTGATATAAATGATTAAAATTACATCAAATTTGATTTTTACTATTTATTCTACTAAATTTGATGTCCCAATTAAAAATCATTTAAACACTTAAAAAATAATAGTTTTTTTCCCTTATGGATCCTATTGCTTTTTGGAGGAAAAAAAGAAAACTACAAAGGAAATTTTTCCAAATCATTATGGATGCTGTTAGTAATAAGTTAAGCCATAGATACATATGTCTAAATTTAAATAAATAAATAAAAGTAATGTAATTAATATAATTGTAAGAGTTTAATACAAAATACATAAAAGGTACTAAGTAAAAAAATTCCCAAACGTTTAGTTGTGAATACAATTACTTTCTCTAATTTTATTAGTTATGTACCCGTGCGCGATGCGATACGAAGCATCGTAAAATCGAAAAAACAATTGACAAAGGTATGTATCCGTTCGTGAAACATCTCGAAATCAAAATGACAACCATGTTTTATGTTAAGTTTATCGATACTTCATCTATGAAGACATAGTGCGTGAGTCGCTTGATGCACATATATGTGAATCATGCATCGACTCTGAAATACTTTAGTATGCATTTACATCTATTATACGTACATCATCTAGAAGATACTTTATAAATGTCATTAGTAGTTCTAGTGCTTAATAAAGGTGAATTGTGTGACCGGATAATTGTAGACTTTCCATTAAAAATATATCAATCATATTTATTTTTGTTTTATTTTTGTCCATACTAATGTTAGTTGTATATACCTTTACAATGTAGCAGATATAAATTTTGAATAAATCTAACTAAAAAAATGCCTAATATAGATATGTATAGATTTGTATATCTGATTTTTTTTCTACAATAACCGTTACAAATGTTTATCGATATGCTATAGATATATATAGTAAAACCGGTACGTATTTATTCTATTTTATAATACTACTAAATAAATAAATATGTAAAAATAAGTTTATTTTGAAATTATTGACGAAAAAATTATAATGGTATAATTTATAATAAGAATTAAATGTATTTTATAGTTGATCTACGATTATATATTTTTAATATGCTAAAAGTGAAAAAATAAAACGCATGGATATAAAACAAATTAATTTATAGATATTCATGATATTTAATAGTAAGATTAAATTAAAAAATACTCAATATTGAGCTCGTTTTGAAATTATTGGATGAGACGATTATAATGGTATAATTTATAAAAAGAAAAAGAAAAAACGTATTTTTTAATTGCATTTTTGTTCATATACGATTATTTGTGTTAACATAATAAGGATGAAAAAGTAAATGATATAACGTAAATTAAATAACTAATTATAAGAATGTTAAATGTAACATTGAAAATAACCGTTTTACCATTTTAATATAATAGTATAGATATTTAAAAAAATATAATGGTTGAGATCAATAATAAAAATTGATTATTTATAAAACGGTATCTAAATTAAAGACCAGATAACATACACATGTGAACCAAAATCAATCTCGAATTATCTCCATCAAACCCCATTGCATTTAAAATGAAACTTGAAGGGGAGAGTATTGAAAGACTGTCGAAATATGTGTTGTGAATGAACAATTTAATAGCAATGTATTCTACTGATTATTATTATTATTATGACAAATATCTTTATTAATTCATTGATCGGTATGAAGCATTTAGCAGGTACATCACTCTTCATGTGCTAATCTTATTATCCCTTGAGAGGTGAGGCCAACATGCCCCAAAAATCTCATATACGTTAGCAAACAACAGGCTATCTCAAATCCGATCAAAACCCTAAACACGAATATCCATCGATTTAACACCTTAGATGGAGATATCTAACATATGCTTAATAGAAAACCAAGGCAGCGGTGACAACATTCATGACTGCAACGACACTTGATATCTTAAAGGTTGACGCATCACCGGTTGCTCCCGGTCCTTCGGCAGGAGCACCGGCTAAACCGTCTGTGCCTGTCGGAGCTCCCGCGGTAGCTCCGCCAGCTCCACCACCATCACCGCCAGAAGCAGCGCCACCACCGGGTGAGGCCGATGGAGCCGGAGCATCGGCCGCTGCGAATGCCATCCCAACAATGGCAAAGAAGACAAGTGCAATAATGGTGAATTGACGAATAGCCATTGGGTTTGTTTGTTATATCTGTTTAGCGGGAAGAAACTGATAGATGAAATAATAATAATAATCAGAAGTTGATGTGATGCTGAGTGGAACACAACAAAGACTTGATATAAAGCATGAGGAGGAAAGGAATGAATTGTTAAGCATCAAGTTCGGTTGTTTTATGGTCGATGTTAATTCACATAGACTTTGAATTAGAACCCAACAAATGTCAATGTAAATATAGAATTGGAAAAAGAGCTATTTTTTGGTTGATAATTTTCAAGTGAACAAAGAAAATTATAATTTGTTATACCCGATTTTCAAGTGAATAATTTTGCTCACTAATCTCATTCATTAAATTAGGAGTGTCTGTGGTTTGATTTGGACGGTTAACCCGTAAAAATACTATACAAAATTATAAAATAATCATCTATCTCCAAAATTAAAACAAACATTGATCAAAATTTTGGATTATGATTTTTGACCCATTTTTTTTCAATTTGGAATTTTTTTTTAAAATAGACTGAACCGCTAGACCATTCAAATCAACAAAAAAGGTCAGATTTGACTTGGTTTGAACGGTCCAACAACTTTTTTGAAGACACTTACATATATTGATACTATTGGTTTTTCATCCTTAATTATTTTTTTCTTCTTAATTTTCATATTAACTGTTACATATATATAGCTACCTGTATAGCTCAACTTGATTCAACTCGTAAATATTTAATAAAGTTTTTAAGTTGAGTTGAACATTGGTGTTATGAAATTCGACTCATTGAATTAAACGAGTTTTATTTTTTATGTTCGAAATCGACACGAGCTCTAGTAGCTGGTTGAATGCTCAAATCGTTAACACACCTAGTGATAACCCTATGTTGCCTTCATCGGTCTATAAGTTATCACATATAGCCACATGTCGATAATCAAATGAGAACCAAAAATATGTTACAAACCCGTGAGAACCGATATAAAAATATTTTTTTACATGATTTTTATCAAAACCTATGATTTAAGATATTGTTTCATATATATTTTTGTTCACCTTGTGAAAAGATTACACGTGAAAAAAAATTGATTCACCTATTGAAATGAAAAATACACGTAAAAAATATTCATGTGGTGAAACAAATACATGTAAAACTATCATATTATGAAACAAATATATGTGAAGCAGTATATTAAATCCAAGCATTTGGTGAAAATATATTATGTGAAAAAATATTTTTATATTATTTCTCAAATATTTATAACATATTTGTGGTTCTCATTTGATTTAGCCCCTATAGCCACATGTATAAACAACCATGTATTTTCATGTTCGAACGCCCCTCCACGTATAATTTTACTTTACATTTACTTGAATCACATGATTTTAAACTCAAATAATTCCATATTATAATGATTTTCGAAGGTTTTAAAAAGCTTAATATACTATATAAAAGGATTTGAAGTCCACTTATAAAAAACCTTGTGGGTTTAGTTCAATCAGACAATCAGCAATAAGGTTTGGGCCTTTGAGGATTTTCCTCAGAGGTTATCGGTTTGAGTTTTACAAGGCCACTGAGGATTTTCCTGACTGTTTTCCAGGGGCCTAGGATTAGTCGAGGGGTGCACAAGCTGGCACGGACACCCATAGTTAAACAACAAAAAGGTCCACTTATTAAGCATTATTTTGTTATACATAAGAGCATCTCCAATGCAAGGTTCTTACAAACAAAAAGTGAAGTAACTTGTAGAAACTGCCATTGGTGTGAAGTGATATATTTGCTATTTTTTTTTCTTGATTTTATAATTAGATACTTATTTATAAATAATAGTTATTGAAGTTGAAAAAATTCATGAGACCCACAAAGGAGGTTCTTATAATAACTACTCTCTTAGGCTTTTATGTGAGTTTTTATTTTGATGAGTACAAAAAAGAGGTTCTTATAAGAACCTCAATTGGTTTTATATAATAATCTATAAATAAAATTATATTTTATAAATTATAAAAATGGAAAGTGCGGTTTTTATAAGAACCTCCATTGTGGAGTTTTATTGAGGTTCTTTTTTGGTTGAGGTGATAATAATGTGGCAAAAAAATATGACAAGTGAAGTTTTTGGAAAGGGTATCCTGGGCCTATGGCCCAAACTAATCCCGGCAATTAGGGCCTTTGGCCCAGCTGCTAAAGTGTGCAACCCTAAGTTTATCCTCAGTGGTCACAAATGCTGCTAGTGGGGCTCGAACCCGGGTTGAACGCTATGAACTGCCTTTACCACCACACCACAACCCTTATGGTTAAATGTGTTTTTAAGGGAAAATTTTAACTTGGATATTAAATACATATTAGTTACTTTGAAATAGATTCACAACATACAATGTTGGGTTTATCAACAATAGATTTATCTATACAATTTTACATTATAAAAGTATCCGTAATTTTTCAAGTAAACTATTGGCCATTAAGGAGTTGTTTATTAAACACTTACTTTGGTAAGCGTTTACCGGTTCAATTAACTTAATGGGTGAACATAACAAGGACCAAGAACCTAACTCAGTAAGAGCGAAGACAAGGATCGAGAGTCTAGCCTGGTAAGTGAGGGTAATGACTCTTATCTGATAAACGCTTACCAGGTTATAAATGATTACCATCAATCCATTTTGATAGCCGAAAATGTTACCCATAAGGTAGATGAGAGTGGTGAATTTTACCGATAAGCGTTTGGTAAACAACCCCTAAGTTTTACATCTCATTTCTTAGTGCCCGTTTATCAAATGTTTATCTTGTAAATGTTTACCGACCAGAGTCTGTTGACTCTTACCTTGTTTAACATTCTCAGGCATCAAAATAGATTATATGCAAGTGTACCCAACAAGTGCTAAACAGGTAAAAATCTCGGTTGTTGTGCCTCATCTCGGGTAAGATTCTCGGTCTTTACCATGCTCATCCGGTAAGATAAGTAACCCAATATGCGCATGCCCGATAAGCGTTTGGTAAACGGCCCTTCAACCGGACAAAGTGTTCACAATAGAACTGTGTTTGAAAAAGCTTTAACTTCAAGTACTTCCATATTAGATCTCAAATCGAATCAAAATGGAACGTTATTTGTTCTTTGTTCTGGTTCCTATTTCGAGAAACATACTTTCAAAATCCCAAATATTTATGTCTACAGCAAAAACTATTTAAAGTACAAGTAAACCTTTGAGTGTTAGCTCACTGACAATAAGGCTTGAGCCTTTGGGGCTACTATCACCTATTTGAGTCCGTTCAAGGCTAATGAGAAATTTTCCACCTGTTCTCCGGGGCTCTATAGGATTAGTCGAGGTGCACGCAAGCTGGTATGGACACCCATGATTAACCCAAAAAAAATACAAGTAAAATAAAAATATATCATTACCAACTGGGTACAAAAAGTATAACATTTCCCATTGATCGTTATGTAAACAACAGCTACAAAACTAGTAAAAAACAATGTTCCCTAACCATTTGAAGGTAGTCTATATCTATGAGGGCAAACTAGTCATTTCAGTCGTGAGAACGAATCTGAATTCCTTGAAGGAAATAATAAACGTATTGCTTTGCTTCCTAATCAAAGAATACATTGAAAATTTCATCTTTTTTTTTTTGGTTTCTTGAAAGAAAATGAACATGTAGTGTACATTCAAGAAAGCTAACCTGCAAAAATGTACATGAAGACCAACCCAAGAAGAAGAGATCCACAAACTGAACCGGCTTTTGGATACAAGCCATCGTATCAATACATTCCCTTGAATACAGGATTTGTTCGGCATATGCTTGCCCCACATTCTTCATACTCAGCTTTCGTACGGCAAGCCTGTCCATGCAGCAGACATAATTAGGTCCAATTTGTTTCGGTAATAGATAAAACAAAATAAAAGCATCCGGGGACATTTCAAACGATGACCAACTATCTATTTTATGTATTATTCATGATGAATAACCCTTACTAATCATGAATATCATGCATTTTTTTCGGTATGAGTAACTTTCATCATGAATAAAACATGAATAGTTGGTTCCCATGTTCTCAAAATATTTACGGTTCTAGTTTGAACCTGTCCTTATAATGTCAACCCCAGAGCGCCACCAGATGTATAGAAAGCAAGAGGGTCAATGGGATTTCCTCACAGAATAGGATTGTTGTTTAGTGCATACGGGGTGGCGTTGAACGAACTTAATGATATGAACTGCCAAGTAATAAAATGGCACAAGAAGAAGTTATATTTTATTCTAAGGTCGGTACTTCTGGTTCTTTTCCCATTTGTCTACAAGCCAAAAGCAAGAGCAAGTGAGAACTAGGAGCATTTGTCGAAAAATACAAAAACCACACTTTTGAAAAGCTCGAGATAAAGAGACGATGCATGGGCCAGGAATCAGCTCAACAGTGCTACTTCTCGTCCACATTTCCTTCTCAAATAGGCACCAAAATCAGTATGTAGCAAATTTTACAAGGTAGCCATCAGAACTGACATGGGCCGGAGAGTTGGGCATTAAGGTAGGCTGAGAAGGACGTGAAACGATCAACTGAAATTGGAAATGGCGACTTTAGGTATTTCCGAGGACATGAACTTTGATAGGAATACTTGGAGACACGGGACTAAGGTAGCAAAATAAGGGTGGGGATCCGTAGATAGCATAGATGGGCGGATAGAGTTAGTGAGTCGTTAGTTAGGTTACCAGAGCCAGTTGGACTAAAGGGTGTGCAATTTCTTTACCTTGCTTATCCAACTTGAAATTGCAAAACCAGTGTTTTTCTTATTGCTGATCACAGTGATAAATAGAATACCGTGTAAAATTCCGGTGTTGACGCAAGTACAGAGCCTCCAAACCATACAGCATATTTCTGAATAGGATGGCTGACTATGTTTACTTCAACTGGGTGTGCCTGAAATCACAAATGACAGCAGCTTTTTCCTCATTAACATTCACATAATAGACATAAACGCTGGTAAATTCTTAGCTAAGGATGCATACTTTTACTTCCCTATTAGATCTCGCATAAGATGCACGAACACGAGCATTCACACTTTTCTTTACGTCCCGTTGCAACCTTCGTTGGAAGTCTTTAAACATGGTTGATCCTCCAGATAACACTATATTCTGGAATAATGTAATAAAAATCTTAAGATAGAATAGCTGTGTCCACATTACAACTGAAGCGTTCAAATTCAGATTACTCAAACATCAAAGCATTTAACCATCATCGGATTATTATGATATTATAAATGTCAGCATTTGTAAAAAAAAGTCTTTGATCATTGTGCTCACATCCACAATAATTGTACATGAAAGCACAAACTAAGATGGTTTGTTTAGGTAGTGGTTGAAGGATCTCCTTACACATTCATAAGATGATATATGAACCATTACTGAGATGAGTTACATGCTTTCTTTGTTGTGGCCCAATGTTCTGTGCCTTAAATCAGTGAAGGTCTCGCTCGTTTATCATAGAACTTACAGTTCAAGTTGAATGCGACTTTCCAATCATATCAGGCTTCCACACTTTGTCACCATTTTATCCAAACCACTCTTATCCTATGACTAACATCATTCGAGTCCTTTCAGCCTTCTATAATACCATTTTAAATAACCAATATATATCATTACCAACTACTTCATTGTACAAGCATGCTTACCACTTCTTTTGTCCCTATCAAATCACTAGCCTTGCAGTTCATGTACTATGCTTTTGTTGGAGTAATACAAAAACCTCTAGGTTCTAAGGCATTTCACTCGACGTCCAAGTTTTTCATTAATGTCCCGTCTCTTCTAATCGCATTAATCATAGCATAGAAGAAAAGCGTACAAGATGATATCATCCTTTATCTTTTTTATAAGATGACAAATAACTAAAGCAAAATGACAAGGACCTAATGCCAGCTCTTTGTGTAACCCTTCAGTAAAATGAAAAAAAATTGTGTTCATGGTCTCATTCTTTCAAATAGCTCCAATCAGAAATTCAGAATTACATTCATCTAGGGACAACTTTCTTGTCAAGGTCTCACTTGTCTTCTCTAGAGCAAGATACTATGCATATCATTGTTTTGTCCAATATATTGCTCCATGAGTTGTCTAATCAAGAAAGTAGGTCTTGTTATTGATCTTCATGGCATAAAAGCAATTTGATTTTTTGACACCTTAGCCTCGACCCTTGACATATGCTCAAAAATCTGTTCCCATGATTTCATTGAATGGCTCATAAACTTGGTCCCTCGATAATTTAAACACTTCTTTAATATCTCCTTTACTCTTGTATTTAAAACCAAGGTTCTAAATGGCGTTAGGCATGGCATGGCGACGTGGCGGTGAGGTCAAGGCTCAAGCCTTACAAGTTATGGAGAAGCCATGACAGCAAATTTGTATATATCGTATATCATATATACAGATGTCTGTGTGTGTCACAAATCATGTCTAGCTCAGTTGGTTTCCCCAAGGGCGGTAACATCCTGGGAGGGGTTGTGGATGGTATCCCAATCTACCCGGGTTCGATTCCAAGGGGAGTCAATTTGAGGGCATGAGGAGTACCCAGTCCTTGGGCCGGTCCAGTCGTTGACTGCCCATTCTTAGAATGTGGTTGGGCTCTAGGTTCAACGTAAGCTAGGCCGGGACAGCGGCGGATTAGTGGGCTGCCCGTGGATGGCCGATACTGCCGGGGAGGTGTGCGTGCGTGTGTTCGTGGTAGTCGTTCGTTGGTTCGATGCCGCTATGCCTTCCAAAAAAAAAAGATGTTTGTGTGTGTCAATGTATTGAACAATAATAATTAAATAAATTAAATTCATATAAACTATAAAGAAATTAATCCGTACATCTTTAATCTAAAATTCTAATATCATATGCAAAAAACATGTTAGATTGAATTAGATTAGATGTATCTTATAAAGAAACTATCCTTCTATGTACTCTTCAACATTTATTTTCGTCCTCGGAATTGAATTCAAAATTTTCCTCGCCTTCAACTTGTGGTTAATGAATTCCACTTTTAGATTAGAACCATTAATATGTTTGATAATAAGCCATAAATTATATATAAAAAACCAAAAAAAAACCAAAAAAAAAAATTTAAAATCATCCATGCCTTAACACGCCTCGAGTATAACCCGACATACTGCAAGCCACACCTCAGAGTTGCGCCACGAGCTTTAACGTAGCGGCAAGGCCACGCCTCGACGTTTTGGCACGCCATAACGCATTTATTAGAACCTTGTTTGAAACCAATGTACTCCTCCTCCACTCACGCGACATTCTATATGTACTAATGATAACATTAAGTAGCATAGAGAAACATACCATGGCTAGATTCCCAAGGGATCTCCAAACTTCCACCTGAATACAAATCAGGTCCTAAAGCTTTGCCTACATTCAATTTTCATAGAGCTTCGACTAAGTTTAGATTCTACCAAGAAACTTTTTGACAATATCATTAAAATAGTCATCAAGTGCCCCTACACTCCCCCATCATGTTCACTAAAAGGACTAGTTGAAGCTCCATTCTTCTCTAGCATAAGTAGGTAACTGTTAATTTCATTAGAGCTGTTTCCCTTGCATCAAAGACTTTCAGATATGTAAGTACACTAAAACATGCATTCCCATAATATAATTCCATGTTTCTTCAGCAGGTAGACTTCCTGCAAGATAGTGTGTGTTCTTCATAGGAAGTTCAAATGAACAAAATAAAGTACATAAGAATCAACCAACATAGCCTTCCCAACCCCCCCCCCCCCCGCGCGCGCGCGGGCGGGGGGCAATCAAGTTTTCATGGTCTTCCACCAGCAACCCAAAGATTTGGGAGCTAGTCCAATCTAAGATCATAATGATGCCTGGACTAACCTACGAAAAGCATTCGGTATTAAGAGCAAAGGAACAGCATGAGGATCAATAAAATTATTGGAGTTGCATCAATCCAAAAGAACACAGGGTAAAAAGAAAGTAAAATTTGTTCAAATGCTGCACTCAGGTAGTCATTGCTACCTTATAGAGGGCCCTTCTTATGTCAATTGGTGTCGACTGGATGCACTTGTCTATTAGAGCAGGCAAAGGAGTCTTATAGTCGCTATCGTATATCTCCGGATTGAAGAAAATCTGTATGATAGATTATATTAAGTTATTTCTTGTGAGATATGGTAAAATCATTTAATCAACTCATTAAAATCTATAATGATGAATTTAGAAGACTACACTTGCAGATAATTTTCTGCTCCCTCACATCAAAGTAGATTGGTTTTACTTCTTAGCACTACTACAACAACAAAGTTAAACACACAGAAAACAAAATTTCATATCTGCCGGTATCATAATACTTATAATGCAGGAACATATACACGAGTGAAGAGAAACGTTCTTTGACACAGATATCGGCTTGCCTCAAAATGAAATCATTGCACCACTCTAGAAAGAAAAAAGTTCAATTCTAGTAATCAACTCTAGAACTATTGACTGCGAAACTTATGCACCTTGGAAACAAGTACGCCTTTTGGTGTTTCCTATAAATGGACTGCTAAAACATCCTTAACTTCAGGTGATGTACGAACGGATCCTCATCATTAGGCTGTACAAAGATTAATGTTATAGACAAGCTAAGTTCCCAAGCAGTATAACTGTATAAGGTATCCTCATCATTTGCCATTAAAATTGCAAGAATTTCCATGGTGGAATTAATATCCCATATTAATTGTACCATCTTCTCTTTTGGAAAATATTTAAGCTAAGATTATGTATTTACCCAGTCATTGGGACAAAATGTGGATGATATTGATTCTGGTCTACAATATTCCTCTCTTTGACATCATTGGAGCATATACTAGGCTTTTAACTAATGGACAAACATTTATTGAGTTATGAATTGAGTCAAACATTGCAAGTTTTGTGTGCCGAGGTCTATGTTATGCATAGGGTTGGGTACCGGTGAGAAGTTGAGGTTAACGTGAGAAGCGTGAGAAGTTGTTATCAACCGTTGGATGAGAAATGGATGCACATTAGGATGAGATGCACCAAGATAAGATACACCGGATCAATTCCCTTCTAAGCCACAATTCAAGGGCATTTGATTAAAAGTGGTCAATGGTTCAGATCCACTTCTCACGCTTCTCACGTTAACCTCAACTTCTCACACGATCATTCGCCGTTACGCATAAAAGTAAAAGGAGAACCACATAGAATCGGAAGAGAGAACATCTGTGACTATATGAGTGCGAAGGCAGTTAAAAAAAGTGATAGGGTACAGACCTCAGGTCCAAGAAACCGTTCATAGCCAACATCACAAGAGAATGGTGCCCCAGTCTTTGGTTTAATACCTCTCCATTGTTTAATGTACTTGGATGGTTCATTGTCATGCTTATTGAACTCCTGGACAATTACAGAACAAAGGAAATCTGGTCAAAGCATTTAATGATGAAAGTATGAAACAGCTGGCAGAAACTAAGATAACATTAATCATGTAAATGTGAAACCAGCTAACAGATAAAGTGAACTCCATATGGTTGATATTGATTTCTTCATTTGCATAAACTACATAGTATGATTACCTTGACAATGTCGGAAGATGTGTAGCAATAAGTTTCCTTAACTTTTTGAGCTACTTCAAATGAATCTTCAGGTGAGATCTGCTCTCCTCTTTCCTGCAAAATATAATATCACAATGTGGTTAGTTATTGAGTAGCGAATAAGTCGCGGAATTACAGAGAAGGTGGGGGGGGGGGGGGTCAATTATCACAAAATTATAGCATGGTGGCAATTCCAATATTCTGGACAAACTACTATTCATGAAATAACAAGACGGACCTAAGATTCCACCAGCATTGTCTAACTTAAGTCAGAGCCACAATTAGTGAAGGAAAAAAGGTATAATCTGTGGTCCTTAAACATGTGAAAGGGACCATCCTAGCTGCCAAAAGCAGCTAAGCGATCCAAAGCAGCCATCATGGAGCAATTCAGATCAGCCTAAACAATACCACAGCCTCAAAAGCGTGCCCCAACATAAAAAATCAGATATCGATTATTTTGTAGATAACTGTCACTGAGGGTCACTTCTCACATCCTTGCCACTTTCTATGGCCACATTCAGGGGATAGCATGGGGGTGCCGGAGAAGGTCTGGAATTGTCAAATTTGCAATGGAGCTTCAAACAGGAGACAGTAGGAGGGAAATGGACAATGCATGGGTGTTGGACAAAAAAGTGAAAGTACAACTAGCGAAAGCAGAGATGAACTCTGGCTCTTGTCAATATTCACCTCAAGCCAGGACTCATTTTGCTCGCAGTCCCTCAAAATGAAAATGCAAGTAGAATGCAATAATGAGCTCTGTCTCAGTAAATCCAGGCTAATCTTGGATAAATGTATGGTATCAGAGGCCCGCATGCAGGGGTGATTGGCTAATTGAACATAGAAGCGTCAAGGATCTCGTTATGGGGAAGAATCAGTTACATTCTCACATGAATAACCAATACTAACTATGATAAACTAATGGCCACCTAAAGACATCAGGAGTATTTTGAAACAGTATGGCTGGGATTCAGAGGCATACCAAAGAGACTTCAAAACCATAGACCACATTAAATTTGTAGCAAGTAGCTGAGTTCAGGTCCTCTACACTCCTTGTCACTATGGTGAGTTTCCTATGTTTTTTCGTGAAGACCAGGTCACCAAAAACGAAAGTAGAGAAGACCGGACTCGATCTAAATCTCAACCTCAACCTCAACAAGGTAGTTCCCATTCCAGTTTTTGAGGTTCAAGATGAGGAGAAACTGGGGATTGGAAACTTCTACCAACTTCAATTGGATGGTACATCTGCGGACATCGGCAACACTCCCCTAACGCCAATAACTCGTGTCACCTTGATTCAAATGCCAATCCTCAACCTCACACCCATCCATTGGTACCAAAATCATCAGAGCATCACAATGGTGAGAATTCAAATTCTCAATACTCTTATGTCACTACTCACTTGAAGCACCGAACACTCAAACCAACAATTCAAAATTCAAATTCTGGTGTCTCATGCGTAAATATTCAATCCCCCCCCCCCCCCAAAAAAAAAATGTATATGTTATTGTACAATCCACCCTTACCAGTCAGTCAACCCAAGCTTTCACAAAAATGATGGCGGACATCAACCATCCTTTCATCCTTCCCCATGCTCAAACAAAATGGCATTTCAAATCCAGATAACCTAATCCATTCTACTCCCATCCTTGCCCAGGTGTTTCAACATGAACCAATTGAACCTTCTAACCAAACACCTCTTATTAGGCACCTTAACCTTTTTGACAATGACAATGTTTATCATCAGGAATGTGTCCCTTTGAATTGGTTTGTTCACAAACAAAAGAAAAAAAGCATAGTATAGTGCCCAGGAAAAGATGAAGGAGAGCACCAAGCAAAAAACAAAGATAAGGCAAACGTAAAAGGGTCCTTTCTTCTGCTGACCAAGCCCACAGCCTTTCCAATTCAGTTATTAAAGCCGACTGGCCAGATTCAGAAGATCAACAGGAATCATACCACAACCCCTCATCTTGGCCAAGTCTAGCTAAACTACTTTCAGGAAATTAGGCTGAGCAGAAGGAGGAATAGTTCACCAATTTTATTGAAGGTCTCATTCCAAGCGATAGGTCCCCTCAAGGGCTTCCTACACGAGCATGTTATCATGGAACACAAGGTACTAGGCATAAGCTCGATGCACCAAGTTGATTTTGTAATGATCCAGGAAATGCAAGTGCCTCGTGTCAAAAAACAAATTCTCAATTCTAGAGAATGGTGTGATATACATACCGTATCTTCCAACCACACAGCAAGTAGCGGATATCCATACAAAAGGATTTTTCAAACCGACCTTTGATAGAATCATCAAGAACTTGGGTCTTATATATATATATATATGCCCCAGACTTGATGGGAAGTGTTGGTTTAGACATAATCACAGTTGGAAATTAGTTACCTAACTTTTAGATATTTATTTCTTTTAGAGATTAGTTTCCTATTAACGAGGAAACAAATTATTTATTTAACTACAGCCCTGTACACTTCAAAAAGAAGCAGAAATATTTCAATTTTCTATAAATAAAAAAACTACGGCTAGCAATTGGTTTTGGAACATTTGTTGGCTTACAGTTTTTTTATAGCTTTTGGTTGGTGTAGATCTAGCCATATACGCTCAAGTGCCACTTAACAGTTGATCTAAGATCTTGTTCCAACGCGCCTAACCCTTTGTAGTTCCCTTCACCAATTGTTATACACACACACACACACACACAAATATATAAAAGAACATTTTTCACAAAAAGAACTGAGCAGAACATCATTGCCCAACAATGATTAAATTTTCGATCTCAGTGTCAACATCAGGTCTCACTTTCAGCATCCATCCTAAAACTACAAGGTAGAAAAAGAAGTCCAAAATCAACATACTCGCATGAGTTGCTGGACGAAGAGAGTAACATCTTTTCCTGCAATTGGTATTGATTTAATGCTGCTCCCAATAACGTAGCCTTCTGCAACAGGTACAACATGAGTGGCCCCATCTCCAACGTCTACTACAACGCCTGTCATTTCACACTAAGCAAAAGTATGGGTTAACATAAAAGGAAAGAACTGGTAAAAGAAATTTTACCTTTTACGTATAAAATCTCTCGGAATATTAAATAGCTACTCACCCAAATAATTGAATTTACGGTCAAATGAAATGCAACAAACAGGAAGTTAGAAAATGATTAACTTCCGGTGCCTAGCTATGACTGTCTTAATGAATCACATTGAAAGACAAATTCAAATGCTGAAAACAGAAAAGAACCTTAAAATGGCGATGATTAATTTAACAAATTAAAACAACATAGAACTTCACCAAATTAGGATGCAACAAGTTTGGATCAATTGCCTTTATGCACCACCACATTGAATGTCACAGCGAGAGAGAGAGAGATGAAAATGAACCGATATTCAAACCATCAGAGACATAAAATACAAGTATTCCATCAAATGGGTTTTACTGTGAGCTCCATAGCATTCAATGCACATCATACAAAACCATAACTAACAATTTTTTGTCTTTAAGTACAAGTGATCATAACTTAAGCTTGACTAATTTATTAGCTCAATATTGTTTTTTGGTGCCGTTAGACGAGCATCGTCTCTTCAAGAATATATGATAATGTGCAAATGATCAAGCTGATTTTCATCCCCAGTACATTTAATCCCTATACCTCCCTCTTGTTCTGTTCTAATGTCTCTTGCCTTTATCTTTAGAGAGACATCTTATAGCAGACAATCTTGAGCAGTATAAGTTAGAAGCTTTGTTTCATTTTAGCACGTAGAAGTTGCACATCGATAATACAAGGAAATGATAATACTATCAAGGACAGGGAAAAAAAAACTCAAAGCTCTTAGAATAATACTCCACCACAATAGAACTCCCTATGAACTTCCCCCTTTAATCATCATTATTTTAATAAAAAGCACTTATCTATGTCTCACTTTTGTAGCAAGCATCTGCCTTGATAGGTCGAATATCAAATTAGCATCAGATCGCCTTGAAGATGCATGCACCATGTAAATGCTTAGACACCAGGTATTATGAACTATCAAGTAACCAATAATGAATCCCTACCCGAGTCATGAAATTAAGTAATTGTTAACCAGACACGCTAGACTCCAGATTATCAGTCCTCCAAAAAAATTATTTTCCAAGCTAGTTTCATATGTCTATGGTTAATTCTAAAAGCATTAGAGTTCTGGTTTTAAAAAGAAAAAAAGCATTAGAATTCGGTTTAGAAAAAGGTATTACAATTGATAAGTTTAAACATACTCTACCTTACAATGAAATTATATAGAAAAACAACAAATTTCTATACAGATGCAAACAAAAGAATTCGTAAAACAACCCCATCAACCAACCTTAGATGTGTTGCACCCTGCCGCAAGAGCAAGCACTGGCTTGACTGCGATATAAAGCCCTGGAACATTGAAAGTCTCGAACATAATCTCACCGGTGTACTCTCTACTCTCCGGTGAAGTAAGTGGACTCTCGGTCAAACAAAAGTAATGATCCTCTGGATCACACTGCAAGTAATTAAAAATACAATGCTGCCAAAAACGCTCCATGGCATCCCAATTTTCCACCTGTCCTTGTCTAATCGGATACTTTAGATTGTGGGTACTTGATTTAGACATGGCTTCATCTCCAATATAAAAATCAAGATCAGCCATCACCCCATCACTGTGGTGTGCTAGCCAGCTGCTGCTTCTCTTAAACATACGATGGCCACCCTGGTTTATGAACGATTCGTTAATAGCAACTACGGTTGGAACCATAAAAGATGGATCCACATTACCCGCAAATCCCATTTTAGTATACCTACAATACCATCATACATTACATTACTTCGAATCATCTAATCAAACTGATGATGAAAACAACTCCTTACACAAACAACGGGTCTTTGAGAAATTTAATAGAACAGGTGGTGTGCAGCGTCCGTGAGTATTGGGTCAGTAAATCCCAATGTGGAACGCCATCAAAAGAAGGGTCTTAACTTGTACAGCTAATGCTTAATCAATATCTCTGGTCCAAGAAGTAGTGTGCTAATTGCTAAATGCATTACAAATCTTGGGTTCAATAAATTTTATTTCTATAAGGTAAAAAGTAACCAAATCTTGTTGCGGGATTTCATCTAATGCGCATAAACGTAAGAAAAATCAAATTACCCGGTGCCGTTGTCGATAACTACTGCAGGACGAGATGTTGAAGGATCCATGATCAGAAAACGAGCAGTAGATAGAAATAACGATACTATGAGAGTGGTGGTGGATCTGCGAGTGAGATCCGAAGTGGGGTTTAAGGGAGAAAGCGATCATGGTCGTTGCGTTGAGGAAACCGGATTAAATGTTCTACCACCGGTTGCAAATGAAAGCGATTATTCAAGAAACAGTGCCGGAGATGAATGATGATGTCAGTAGGTTTAACTCCATCCATTTGATTTCATTGAGAGAATGTGTATAATGCCGTTGAAATCTGTGGATTATATAGATTGTTTCCTCAAATTCCCCTATCGTTATATACAAAACTCACTGCAGATTTCTGAAATTCAATACTTTCCGTCGCCCTTCGTTCCTCTCGTTTCTGTGCATGGCAGCCGTGTGTTCACGGATCGTCTTTCAGATGGTAACCTTTTAAAATACAAACTATGGCATTAATCGGGTCGGTTTGGGTCGGAATGATTAGTTGGATTAGAACCATGGATTTTTTAAATCGACGATATTTAAGGAAAAGTTGTAAGGTGAACCGATAAAATCCTCGATTATTATTTTAAGATATATGGGCATCTGAATGACAATAGAATGACTAGGAAATTGTGAAGCGTGGTTCTAAGACGTTGAGTGTCGACCAAATTCATGCACAAAAATTTATTTATGAAATAAATTGTATCGATTATTTCTCATGTTTCCAAATCACCATATGAATTATATTATGAAATCTTGGAAAAATGTTTAGCACACACACAAGTTCTCAAACCATGATTTTAAACTTGCATAAAATTGTGTAGTTGCGTGTTGTTGCAAACTTTGTTGAAACCTGTTGTATTCTCGTTGTTGCCCAATGCTATTTTCGGATATCGAAATATCCTTGTTTTAATGTTATTGGTAGTCTTGAACAAGTAACTGTAATTTATAACTTTAACATTGGACCTCCTCTACGTATGTTAAGGTTTTGAACGAAGAGTTACCTTGATTATATTAATAATTGAGTTTTATTGGGAATATTCATTCCATGCGAGTTTTATTGAAAAATGTCATTTTATATCACGATGCGATAAGAGGTAAATTTTTGAAAACATTGCACTTGGTTATAACCTTGTATTTTGATAATTGAGTATTGTAAACGAAAATTTTGGCACTATGTGGTTTTGAGTGTCGTTGAGTTTCATTGAGTTTTATGGAAATTTTATTGGGTTTTATGGAGTTCTATTTCTCGACATTTTGCGTCGCGTAGATGAACTTTGAAACGCGTAAACTTTAATTATGGTAGATGTAAATTTATGAGTCTTATTGATCGTCATGTCCCATGCGGGTTTTGCCCACGTCATTTCGCAACCGCAAGAGGCGTCCTGAGAGTCTTCATATTGCATGGTTGCGCTTTTGGATTTTATACAAGGGTATTTCGTGTTGGACTTTTTCTTTGAACATTCTTTTTGGGTTGTTGGGTTTTACTGTTTTGTGTCGCGCAATGCATTTTATTGGTCTATTGGTATACATAATATGGTAGCCACGATTTTGGAACAAAGGATGTCTTGTGTGTGCAACTTAAATGTTGAAGTCGGTTAAAAATTATTTTACGTTCGACCAAATCGCATGCACCTACCGCTTTACTAAGTTTGGGAAATAAACTAATGTATGTGGGTCTTGTCGAAAATTTTATTCCATGTCATTTATGGTTAAAAAGGGGAATTTGGATCTTGAAATTGTGAAGTCACTATTTTAGGGGTTTGTACAAGCATCTATTTCGTATTGTATTGGTGCAGAAAATTATTTTTGTATACACGACATGGATTATTGCATATTAAGACCATAATGGTCCATTTGAAAAGTTGTTGTGTTTTCTGTTATTATCATTATTAGCGTGAGTAATGATCAAATGCTTTCGAAATTGTTTTATGTGTGTGGCGTTTGTGACCACTTTGCACAATTTTCGGGTGAACGGTAGCGGATTTCTATACGTACGATTATTTATTATAAAGATTTTACGTTTGAAAGTTTTATAAAATTTCAATTGACATATTTGTTGAGTCCTATAGTTGAAAAACATTGAACTCATTAGAACTATAGATTTAAACCCTCTTGAGAAAGAAGTTGTGATAAGGGTTTAGAGACGCCTTTGGGAATTGAAAATACGAATGATCCGAATGGTTGACAGATTTGAAATGTGGAAATTCAACCCCATGAAGTCTGATCAGGTATGACTATTTAAGGTAGTAGATTTATATTATTATCTCAGTTAAGCAAGTGGTGATTTTTCCCTATCGATAAGTTTTCGGGTTGAAACCTGGTATGATTATTTGTGTATGGATGGATTTGAATTAGTGGGTTAATTGTGCGGCAACATGTTATATGTCGGTGGTGTACCATCTTAATGGGTATTCGAGAATAATGATGACGTTATGGTTTGTTCGTAAAGATGTATGATCTGCTGTTTTAATTCCATATTAGGTGTCAACTTTAAATCCTTTTGGGGATCGACTCAGTGCAAGCCGACTTGTTCTTTTGAGGTCAATGATCTTTGGAATGTTTGGAAGTATCCCCGTGAGATCATGAGAAATGTTAATCTCACCGTGGTGGAATTTAAAAGAAGTTAGATGTTGGTAATTAAGTATTGATGTGTATGATATTCTTGATGTGGTAGGGCTCATATTGATGGAATTTTTGAAGTTTTAGAATAGATCGGAGTTGTGTGATAGCCTAATATGAATTAACCAACTCCCCGGAAGGCGTATTGGTACGTCCTTGGGAAGAAGACTTTACCAATATCAAGGATGAATTATTAAGGAATTTTGGGAATTCTTTCGGTTGGTGTTAGTCATTGGAATACGGATTCAGACTCGTGTTGAGCTAGAATGAGTTAGTCAATGAGAGGTTGAAGTCAGAAGCGGCCCTTGAGGTGGTACGTGCCACCTAAGGTTGGGAAACAACCGAGATCTTATGTATAGAAGTTGCTACAGTAGAGTTTGATTTTCACTATTGTATGAATGTAACGTATCGAGGTGGATATTGGGTATGAGAGCCTTCACGAAAATCATTATGACATGTTTTGTCAAGTGGTTATCGAACATCATTTACGGATGAATTATGATAGAGACGCATCCTTGGAGTAAAATAATTGTCCGTTCTGTGAAAATGATGTTATTTGAGGCTTATATCGTTAAAATGTTACCCTTTTGGGAGGAGTAGATGACAAGACAATTATCAAACTGGTGTTCAATATTGTGTGGTATTAAAATGTTTTATGTACGAACTAGATTTCGAGGACGAAATCTCTTTTAAGGTTGGAAGGATTGTAACACCTTGAATTTCATCCCAATTGAAGAAGAATGTTGGACTGGGTGAATCGGTAAAGGAAGAACCACACCACATATGGAGTACGACTATAGTGACATGAGGTTGTGACGTCTGTCACAATAGCACCAATGGTACTGAAAGTGTGGTAGTCCCGGCTATAGTGTCATGCAGTTGTGACACATGTCACAATAGCGACGGAGATTACCAAGTGGTTGGTCGTCCCAACGAATGTTCCATGTATTTATGACAATGGTGTAACACCCGTAAATTTTGGGTAAGTTCTATTTCAAGTAAGTGTAGAAATCGATCTTTTGAGGGAAATAGAGGAAATGGGATTTTGGGATTAAATTATAGATTTTATGGTCTTTCTAGATGATGAATTCAATTACGAGTCCAACGGTTCTTTTCGGAGCGAAACCAGAGCTAAAACAAAGAAGTTATGGCTAAAACAGTGTTCGATACATGCTTGGCTATAATGCCCGACGATTGTGACGCTGTCACTATAGCATGTCACAATCGCCGAAGTCCAAAAACTCTCGGTATAATCTCAGCGATTGTGCCAGCAATTGTGACATTGTCACTATAGCTTGGCACAATAGTCTGGAGGGATCAGAGTGCATAAATTCGCGATTTTCAGCCTCATTCTTCATTTCTTCATAACTCTCTCACTTCAACTCCGTTTTTGGCGATTCAAGTTTCTATGGTTTCGTTTTTGAGAGATTTTTAAGGTTAGATTGTTAGTTTTTGGTATATATAAGAGTATTTGGTGGTGGATTGGAAGCAAAGACAATAGCTCATCATCATCACCTCCACCTTCAAGATTTTTGGGGTTTTCTAGGTTTTTACCAAAACCTAAATGGTAAGTTCATTCCTTCCATTATCAAAATTCTTTATGAGTTATAAATTATCTATTGACTTCAACCTAGTGTTTTATTTCTCCAATTTCGGTTTGGAAGATTTTGAGAAAAGTTAGGCCAAATTAGGGTTTTTGACCAAAATGGAGATTTAGATATAAGATGTTTGGGGAATGATTCTAAACACTTGGATATGTGTATCTATGGTTGGAAACTTGTGGATCTAGGTTTTTTGGAAGTTTTGGCTTGAGGATCCAAGTTTCTTCAAAATAGCTCAAGTTGTGGAAAAATCTAGATTTAGCCTAAATCTAGCAAGGTGGGTTCAAGTTGATTTGTGAAAACGGTGTACATGCCAAAATGCTTATTTTAAAGTATTTACATGTTTTTCATGAAATTATTAACTGTTGGGTTATTTGATAAATCTTGATTATTTGAAGTGTTTGGTTTTATAAACTTTGTAAAACACCCACGTTTGGGGTTTTAAGCATTTTGACAAATAAAACATACACATTGGTATTTTAATGGTTTACTTCATGAAATAGAGTTTGAGCATAAATGCATTTTATGGTGTGGTTTAGATAAGTGTTGATTTTGTGTTATGGGATATTTTTGGAAGAGTAAATGATATAACCCACTTGGAAAACGATTTGTCCCAATCTAAATTGCGATGGAGTTGTTTATATATTTTGGAGTATGGGTTTACATAATGTAGGTCGTTTACGTTTGATTTCACTTTATGATTTTCAACGTTAGGTTTTTGGATTTGTTGAGTTTATGGCTCGGGTTGGATTTTGTTAGGCCTTGGAGACACTTGTCCGATTTTAATAGCTCAATGTAGAGTGTTTGGTTATGATTTGCATTTATTGCATCTCATTTGAGAATTGCATGTTTTGAATGTGTTAGTTCATTCGTTTGAGTCATGTAATGTTTTAGTTAGTGCAATGGATCTATAGGCATGGTGTTCTTTTGTCCCGTTTTGGACAAGTTCACCACTTTGGCACGAAATAGGCATCGGGTCACCATGGTAAGTAAGGTGTGGACCTATACGGTCGGGCAACGTCCCATGGACAGTAAGGTGTAATTCCCTTGTGCATAAGTTCCCGTTTTGGAACTGGGTTCCCCTGTTTTGGAACTCTCAAGAATAGACCTAGAGGGGTTGACTTGATGTTTTCGAGCAATAGACTTAGAGGAGTTGAGCTCGGTATGTTTTATGGGTATAACCCATATTATTTAGTTTCCTACATAATTATGTGACCTACTTTTGTGTTCCGTCACATACTATGTATTCGGGTCTCCCCCGTCATCGTAAGGTGTTGTTTTGGTTATGGAGTTTTATAATCCATGTTTTCGGTGACGTTTTGAGTATGGATTGCTATCCATGTTTTTGGGTTTTTCATACTGAACTTTATCCATGTCTTTGGAGTATTTTGGATGATAGAATTATCCACGTTTTCAGTATTTGATTAGTAAAGTGTCAGTTTTGTATTATGCGAGTTTTGGGTTTGGATTTATTTTCGGAGGAGTGTTTTGTGCTATGGTTTTAATCATGAAAATGGTTAATGTTGAAAAAGAAATTGTTTTCAGATTAATGTATTTCGTTTTGGTTGCTATCAAATTAAATGTATTTCATTTTGGAAATCACGATTTAAATAACACCATTAAAGTTATTGCTTTATATATATATCTATGGAAAACTCTTGAGCTCACTAGGCGTTAAGCCTAACGTTTTTATTTGTCGATATGTGCATTAGGTTTCAGTGTGGGAAATGGTTCTAGCAGTACTATGAAGAGATGAGCACTAGATTTACTCGAGGGTAAGTAGTTTGGTGAAGTCTTTCGCAGTTGGAGATAGTGACTGTTATTGGGTTTTAGTAACATCCGTACTTATTATAGATCGTGTGTAAGGATTGAAATGCGTTTATTGAAGTTAAACCTTAAATTGTTATTGTAGATGATTCCGTTATTGATGTATTTAGAAAATTTTAAATTAGTTGTTATTTCCATATTTGAGGGTGTTACACAATCCACACACAAATTCAAATCTCAAAAACTAAAAATATATCAAGAACATCAACATTAATTTTTCATTTTCAATTTACAATATTTTATATCTCGCTACATTGCACATGTGTAGCCGTATTCATCTTATTAGACATACAACTTGTGTTCGGCTAAATGACTCAAAGGACAATTGTTTCTTACAATGCTCACTAACGAGGTTAAATCTCGAAGGATTCATCATTATACCAAATGGACCTACCAATAAATACAAGGACTTGATTCAAGTAGAAGAACATAGATCTCTATCACAAACGATGACGATGATTGGGATCGAGATTTTGATGGTGGTTGTGACAGTAGGTGAGTTGGTTTTCGTCCGAGAGTAAGAGAGTTCGTCAGAAGGATAGGAGAACGCTAACAACATAAAGAGCGCCACACATACATCCTTTTTGTTATACACAAAGAAACTTGTTTGACATTAACAGAGTCAGTTTCATAATATAATTTAACACCTTGTAATACTTCATCAATTGTTACAAGATCTTATATTATTGGTCAAAATGTGTATTAAACAAAAAAAATGTTGCTTGTGCTAAATAAGAATTAATTCACACTAATGCATTTTATATATCATTAAATATAGGGAAAAGATGAAAAAATTCAACGAACCTTTTCATTTTGAATGATCAAGTCTCTAAACTAATTTTTTTAATGAAAAAAAAACCATTGAAGTTTATCATTTTGAATGATTAAGTCTCTGAATATTTTTTTGAAGAAATAAACCATCGAATTTTCAGAAGTTGGTTATTTATAATCTTTTAACCAAAAAAAAGCTAATCAAACAATTAGGAAGGTTTCAAAGTAAAAAAAACTTATATTAGTTTTACCGTACCCAAACCCTACCCTATTCAAATCCTTTGCACACAACGGCATCGCTCCTCCTTACCACTCCTCGTCGCCCCACCGTTGTCCGTTATCCAAATCGCCCATCGTCACCATTGGCCCCTGCTATTGATCTCCCTCTTTTTGATATGTTTCTTTACCTTTCAATTCTCCATCGTTGACAACAATTTAATGGAGTACACATAGACATATAGAAAAGATGGAGAATCGGGGAGAAAAACGATAAAAAAGAGGGAGGTCAATAACAGGGGCACATGGCTAACAAAAACGATAAAAAAGAGGGAGGTTGATGACAGGGCTAACAACAGTGATGGATGGTGATCTGAGCGGACGTCGATGAGGCAAAGAGGGTTTGAAGGATGTAAGAGGTAGGGAACAATAAAATTGATTTAGGTTTTTCTTTTACTTTAAAATCTTTTCAGCCAAGTAGTTTTTTTAGATTAAAACTAGTGTTGGGCCCGTGCATTGCACGGGAGGAAATTTTTTTTGTTGGAATATTGAACCGAGTTAAAATGAAACGTAATTTCTCTGTTAACAGTTAATGAAATACAATGTAAAAAACGAATGTATTTTCATAAGTGGTTAACTTGCATATATTTTTAATCGTTTGTTGTTATGAGTTTGTGCTATGATTGTGGGTTTTGAAAAATATAAACAAATCCTAAGTAAATAAAATAAAATATGAAAAAGTAGTTTTTCAAAGAAACAAAAATATTGTGGAATACCTTTTGTTCAGTTGCAGGTTCCGCCATTGACACCCGACCGTTCGTCTTCTTCTTGTACTCGGATGATACATAGAGAAGCTATATATATTTATAGTGAATGTAGAGAATATTTTAAAATCTTTTATTTTCATTTTCGATTTTACATTTAAATGTAAATATATTAAAAATATGGAAGAATATTTTTATATCTACATCGTTTCTATTTTATTTTCTTTACACTTGGTTAATTTGGAAAGTATTGCGGAATATTTTTATTTTAAAGAATACGATAATTTATTAGTGTATCTCGTTATTTTTTATTTTTAATTCATATCAACCTTCTTTTTTCTTCTTTTAATGCTCGTGAAAAAAAATACGTGTAGATTTTATATTATCAAAAAAAATACGTGTAGATTTTATATTATGTTAATATAAAATACGTGTAGATTTTATAAAATAAAATAGATTTTATATTAGCAAAAAAAATACGGAAAAAAAAAGAGTTTATATTACATCTCATTATGTAAAAAGATTTTATAAAATAAAATATGAAAAAAGATTTTATAAAATAAAATATGAAAAAATCATTATGAGATGTAATATAAAAAAATACGGAAGAAAAAGATTTTATATTACACCTCATTAATATAGATTTAAATGTAAAATCTACATTTTTATAAAATCCTCCACAAAAAAAAAACAAATAGTTATATTAATAAATGAGTATCCATTCCACAAATAGATAATTATGTGAGATACTGTGCTTGGAAATGTTGTACCAAAGCATTAAGAAGTTGTAAATTAAGTAATTGACTTTAATTAGTTGTAACTTGTGCTTAAAATGTTGCAATTAAAAGTTTTTTATACCGTTTTTATAATATAATATAGATAATGTAAGTAACTCATTCTTAAAAGGGAAAATTATTAAAATGAAACCAACTTTGTCTTGATTTCTATTTTGGGGAACCAACTTTCGAAATTATCATTTAAGGGTCTCAAGCAAACTATTCGTTTATTTAAGGGCCTGATTGACTTGATGACCTACTAATTATGACATGGCCTAAGTAAAAACCAACTAATATTCCATGTCATATTTAAAATTAAAAAAACGAATCTAAAAAATGACATCGCATTAATAATTATGACACGTCACATATTTCTTATATTTGATAACTAAATTCCACATTATTTCAAAGATAATAAATAATCAAAAAAAATATTATTTCATTTATACATAATTATTTCTTATAAAAATTTAACAAACTCAATGTTCATATGAATATATTTTTTGAAGAGCATACCATTAAAAGCCAAACAAATCGCAAGTACAAAAATATGAATATATATATATATATATATATATGCTTGAAAGATAATATAGGACTTTTTCTAGATACTTCAAAAAAAGAGAAAAAAAAATCAAAATATCTAATGCAATTTCAAACCAAAACCAGAGCTCCAAATCAAAATCCTTAACTAAAACCTAAATGAAACCCTAAATTAAAAATAGAAGATGAAAAGTGAGGCTCTTGAAAACCCATATTTGATCTTGGTCGGAAAACACAATCGGAATACCATGGCCGAAAACCTCCAAAAACCTAGTTTGAACATTTGGCCTGAAAATGCTTGATAGTTGTAACACCCTAAAAATCAAGGTGAAATAAAACTGCGGAAATATAGGCAATATGACATAGCATTTGGTATAAACCTCCCAAAAAGGGGTAAAGTACTAAACATTTACAAAAACCTGAGAATAACTATGGAAATCAACAACAAACTAATCTAAATACACCTATCTAGATTACATCGGTTGTCGACCCAAAATCACCAAAAGATGGGACTTAAACAATGCCCAACATTGACTAATAGTCATTCCAAAAATGCCTCTAAGACATGCTCGTCACTCACGACCTTGGCATCCCACCGCTAAGGGAACCTGTTATACATATCATTTGAGAAAAAGTGTTAGGCTTAAAGCCTAGTGAGAACATACAGTTTATAGAATTCAAGAGATATAAACATTTGTAACATAGATAAATCTTTACAAAACTTTTAGTTTACAAAAGAAGATCTTTATCAAGAAAGGACAATCGTCCAAAAGTTCATCTCGCGATGACGGGGGATGCCCGATTTACCAAGGGTAGTGACGGAACACAAAAGTAGGCCACGACCTGAGTTGTGAGCTAAATACTTGGAATCCATGGCCACGAACACTTCGGAATGTACTAAGATGTGAGGGAGGGCCCCCGAGGAAACCAAGTCATACTCGTTCACTAGGACTACATTTGATCCATGACTAGTAACCGGTCTCACATAACCGTACCATAAAGGCCCCCGAGGATCAAATGCATCCATAGCTACAAAATGGGGAAAAGACATCCCAATAATATAAGTCGACTCAAAACCTAGGGATCCACTAGTAATAGTCTAAACTTGTCACAATAACACGTGTGACTAACCAAAGCTAAACGTATAGCTTCCAAAAACATTTATAACCAAAATGCCTTTTTCAAGTTTAACTGCTGATAAGAATGAAAATCATAAAATGAGTTTATATACATTCTTTCAAGTAAATCACATAAATGTGCAAGTAAATCTCCATTTTACTCTCAATAAGATCAAACCCTTCACATTTCAAGAAAATGATTAGGAACCCTAAAATATCCCAAAAACTCAAGTTAGGTCAAAATGCCATAAACTTAGATCCAAAACCATAGAGATATATAGGAGCTCAAAAATGTAACCTTTGATATGTATAAAGTTTGTAAAATGATAGTAGGAACTCACCAAGTAGGTTTTAGAAGAAAACCCAAAAACCTAGATCTTGACCTTTGGATAAGATGACAATGGAGGTGGTGTTGAAGCTTCCAAACCGAAACCTTGGATGGAATCCTTGACTCTAGCAATAAATGGTGAAGATTGGTGGTTGGAGAAACCCTAGAAGAGTAAATGAGGAGGGAGAGAAAGGAGAACTTGGAAAGGAAGAAAGAAATGAGGAATGAATGAGTTTTAGGAATAATAACTCATTAAACCCACTTTGATGTAGCCCCTGAAAAAATGCACGACCCGTGCGTTTTTTATGAAGGAGGAACGCACGACCCGTGCGAAACCTACTGTCGCGGCCCCTGACTTAGCGCACGACCCGTGCGGAATTTCTGAAGGAGGGCGCACGGCAGGCAGCCCCTGCTCCTTTAATTCAACTTCACAAACGACCAAACGAAATTTGGGGTGTTACAATAGTGAAGCATAACCTCTACTAAAACCAAAAGCATAAGAATTATATCAAATCAAAGCAAAAGCAGAAGTAGAATCAATTATCACCGGAAAGATGAGAGAGAAAAGGGGTATAGGGTTTGATTTTGATTTAGGTTTCAACCACACCCTCGTTAACCTGTCGTGGGCTTGTGATCAAGAAACAATATCAATTTCTGTATGTGTTCTTCCCTGTTCCCATACGTTTCACGAACCAGTACCCCTCCCTCTGTTCCCCTGTCACGAATCGAACTTAGCTGAACTTGATTTCTGTATGTGTGCATCAGTAGAACTCGAAATTCGTGTGTTTGCAACCCTAACTTATTTGCTTCTTCCGATTTCACCATTGGGGAGAAATGAAGTTTTATGTGGGGAGGGTTTCCATCGATTTATTGATTTAATGGTTAGATTTATCATTTATGTGAAAGGTTATAATTTTAGATGATTGAGAAATTGATTTAATATTTCCTTAATTGTTTTTTTTAAGTTTGATTTTGAATCTTTAATTTTGAATTTGGGGGTTTTATGTTTTTTATATTGAGTTTAGGGTTTGATTGTTATTGATGAAGAACATGAAAAGAAGAAGGTTTGTTCTTTATTTATTTAAAAAAAGATTTTCTCTTTATTTTATAAATGATGTGGATATTATGTAATTTTTAAATTATTATTTTTTTGCCATGTCATTTAGAAAATACCGGTTACCTGCTTAACAGGTCAACCAAACCCTTAAATAAACGAAAAGTTTGTTTGAGACCCTTAAATGATAATTTTAAAAGTTGGTTCCCTAAAATAGAAATCAAGACAAAGTTGGTTCTATTTTGATGCAATTTTCCCTTCTTAAAAGGTTGATACTTTATTTTTTCAAAAAAAATTAAGGACTTAATAATTCAAAAAATAGAAAAAGTTTAATAATGTTGAAGGATTATGTGTCATCATCAAAAAGAAGTGATTGACAGAATATTTTTCTAGTATTAGATTACCATAATGAATGTTTTATTTTATTTGTAAACTTCTCCCTATTTAAAGAGTTTATAATTAATAAAAATTACAAATTTTATTCTCTCTATTTATTGTTGTTCTATTCTGTTTTTTCTATAACAAATAACATGTTCATTAAAAATACAGTTTAAGAACTTAAATCATTTAAAATGAAAAAAAAATGTTCGATTCTTCTACACGTTTTTTCAACATATTGTATTGAACTGTAATCAACATGCAATTGGGCCCAAATAGCTTGGAAACCACCATGAGCTACCTCCTCCAATTAACGGGCTTTGTGATACATGGGCACATGGCCCATAAGCAAATATAATAAAATTGATATTAATATATTTATTAGGGTGGTTCCCGATTCGGTTTAGACGGTTTAACCTCTTAAATCATAAAACAAACTGTAGTGACGGTTTAGAAAGTTTTTAAAACCGAGCGGTTTGATAGCTAATGACCAAACCAGTTAAATCGGACCATAAGAATACCATCCCTACAGGTCAACACTTCAAGACAAAGTCACTCCAAGACAAAAGGTACATCATGTACCATGCAGAAGACCTGTGTCCATCCCTTGCTCAACAGGTGTCTCATGCATTAAATGCATGAGGCACTATAAATATGATGGATGTTTCAACATGCAAGATCAACCAGCTCTCAAGCATTCAAGCTCTCTAAGTACACTGACATTCTCTCTCTAAGGAGTTCTTATTGTTTTCTAAGTGTTTTACAATTATTCTTCATTTATCTTTGTATAAGATTGTTTGAATAGATTTCATCTATTCTCTTCCGCAACAATCAAAAGTTTTCTATGTATAATTCTTGATTTCAAATCAATAAGAATTAAACTAAGTGAAAAACTGTGTGTATTGTATTCAACCCCCCCCTTCTATAATACTTCTTTTATTTACTTACTGCTATTTGGGACCAACAAGTGGTATCAGAGCCATGGAGGTGGAATAGAGTGTTTGGATTTATGTTTTAAAATGATTAAGTAATATTAAGTAACTAAAATAAAATAAATAGCTATAATAAAATAGGTGTGTTAAGGAAAATTGATATGTTTTTTTTGGTTCAAGTGTTTGACAATTATGATTATTTATGAAACAAATATATAACAATATCAAAAAGAACGTTATTATCTATACTACTTTATAAAGCATTTGGGTTACTTTTCTTAAATACAACACTTTAAGCCTTATGTACTACCCTTTATTGCATAATTACTTAATTTTCAACTTTACAAATTTTAATTGCTTGGGTACAACTCAACTAATGCATAAAACAGATCACAAGGCGATTCCTTTTAATGTTGAGGATTCCTAGATGACGATTGAAGCTCCCCAAGCTGCCGGTTCAATCATCTTCCATCTTCCCAATATATACGTTTCATCTCAGGTAAGGGCTATCCATCGCTCCATCTTCATCTTCTCCGTCGCTTCATCTGAGGTAAGTGTTTGCGATCTCTGTTTTCGATTTGTTTGCGTCCCAACCCTCTTTCTACAAAACCCTCCATTTGCAGCTTGTGCTCTCCAAGAAATTGTGAGATTTTTCATCCTTTTAGGTATCATCTTGACGATCACTGCGATCTTAATCCTGGTATGGTGTTCTTTCTTAGAAAACCCTATCTATTTTGAAAAGAGATTTACGTCTCCATCTTTGAAAACCCTAACCATTTTGAAAGAGTTTCAGGTGTTTTGGAGGACACTGAGATTTTTTGTAGGTATGATTTGAGATCCATTTTGAAAGAGTTTCATAGGTTTTATTTGGGTCCTTTCTTTGATCTTTGCCAGGTTACCTTTACGGGCCAGTGATGAATTCGGTTGAGGTTTAGGCTCCGACGCAGAGGATTGCAGAGACACCACTGCTTATGTCAACATGGAACCTGGAGACTGCGATGGTGCCCTCACCGCCCTATACATTATGTTTGTGTTTTTGCATACATTCATGTGAAGAGGCACTATTTCTTATGTTTTTGCAAGTTGGTAATCAAATTAGTAGGCAATGCAGTGGTTTAGCAACTATACAATATTTTTGTGTTTTTGCATACCAAGTGTTTGTGAAAATGCCTGTGTTTTCATCGAGGAGAGATGGGACTGACGGACAGGTTCTAGATCTAGACACTGCTGTCAAAGATGGGGTTTTGGGCGGTGACTATGGTAGAGAAGTGGGTTTTGGTGGTGGGTTTGCTGAGAAACTGGATCTGAAAAAGATGATTGAAGAATTAAATTTGCCCGAATTTCCATTGGTGTTCATTTGACCAATTCCCTTGAGTTGTTGGAAGTCCTGCTACCTTTTGCACCGACCAAACCTACGAGCTATCCAATATTTTGAAATGGTTCAGTTTGGGTCATTTCACCTTCCCCACTACTATGCAATAACTCTGAGATGATTTTGTTACCCTAAACAACACCCTTCACATATTAGTTCACACTTTGTTTTCCCAAAAATACTTCCAAGTGAAGAAGAAAGATGCAGATGTTTCATGAATGGCATCTGAGATTTTAGACACCCTTAAGAAAGTTAAGGGTAAGGCTCGTGTTTTATAGCTCAAGGAGCTCCGACGAGTTGTCACGGGTCATTTCTTCATTCTTCTTATGTTAGTTCGTACTCCCTGCCATGCACAAAATCATCAAAAGCACCATCAGAAGAAACCTCAAACAACATATATAAACACGGCAAATAGATGCATCAGTGATGTACAATTATCTGACTCGATGAGATATGGAATCACATATGGCTCATTTTTAAAATTCCTTATTTCTTTACTCTTTTACTTTAAAAGTTTTGAAGTCTTTATCAAGTACAATGTACATGAAGTTGAGTATTTCTTATGCATTGTTAGCTTCGTTTTTCTTATACCACATCGTACCTGAAACTGTCTTGTTCGGGTGACCAGATCTATAAGTTTTGAAGCATTTATCTGCATCATGTGTTCAGGAGAACATCGAAGCCTTGGTGTTCATATATCAAAAGTATGGTAATCATTTCTTGTCTTAACTTAGAATCTCAATTTAATATGCAGTTATAATAGAGTGTTTATACATTTAAAACTTGATAACTTGGAATCTTGGATTATAAATATTTTACATAATAAGTGGATAATAAGATTGAACACTGGTGAGCTTGTGTTAATTGGATAGTTATTTGCGTAAGTAATTGTCAATTCACCCCTTTCTCAAAAAAGGTGCAAGTTTGTAATTTTGAGAAGCAACCAGAGGGTTCAATTAGATTCGGTGGGGGAAAAAGGAGCATAATTGGTAGACTAAGCTAATTATATCAGTATAGTGGTTGTAACAAAAATGAAAGAGTTCTATGATTTTTAACAAAATGGCAAAAGCTTCAATATCGTTTACATTCATGCCTCCCATCCGATTTGAACTTTGAACCTGTTGTGTATTTAAACAGAGTTGCTACACCTCTTTGCCAACTGAGCTACACGCCTAAGAGCTTTTTATCATCCATTTACAATAACTTTCACACATTGCTCACAGCTCACCCGGTGCATTGCACGGGCACACTGCTAGTAAACAAAAATATGCTTTATGAAATGTGAGCAAGAGCTCTAAAACCGGTTTAAAAAACGGATAGGAACATCTTTAACATATTTTTTATCTATTTATATTATAAAAACGACATAAAAAACTCTTAATTACAACATTTTAAACACAAGTTACAACTAATTAAAGTCAATTACTTAATTTACAATTTCTTAATGCTTTGGTACAACTTTTCCAAGCACAGTATCTCACATAATCATCTATTTGTGGAATTGATACTCATTTATTAATATAACTATTTGTTTTTTTTGTGGAGAATTTTATAAAATAGATTTTATATTAGCATAATCTATTTTAAATGCAGATTTTACATTTAAATCTATATTAATGAGATGTAATATAAAATCTTTTTTCTTCCGTATTTTTTTATATTACATCTCATAATGATTTTTCCATATTTTATTTTATAAAATCTTTTTATATAATGAGATTTAATATAAACTCTTTTTTCTTCCGTATTTTTTTTGCTAATATAAAATCTATTTTATTTTATAAAATCTACACGTATTTTATATTAGCATGATATAAAATCTACACGTATTTTTTTGATAATATAAAATCTACACGTATTTTTTCTTCACGAGCATTAAAAGAAGAAAAAAAAAGGTTGATATGAATAAAAAATAAAAAATAACGAGTTACACTAATAAATTATCGTATTCTTTAAAATAAAAATATTCCGCAATACTTTCCAAATTAACCAAGTGTAAAGAAAATAAAATAGAAACGATGTAGATATAAAAATATTCTTTCATATTTTTAATATATTTACATTTAAATGTAAAATCGAAAATGAAAATAAAAGATTTTAAAATATTATGTACATTCACTATAAATATATATAGCTTCGCTATGTATCATCCGAGTACAAGAAGAAGACGAACGATCGGGTGTTAATGGCGGAACCTGTAACTGAACAAAAAGTATTCCACTATATTTTTGTTTTTTTGAAAAACTACTTTTTTATATTTTATTTTATTTACTGAGGATTTGTTTATATTTTTCAAAACCCACAATCATATTTTTCGAAGTAGAGGAATAAGATATATATACATATCTTTATTTTTATCGACTAATACTATGAGGTCTTGAAGTCAATAGTCAGATAAATATGTTGTGAGACATGTCGTTTGAGTTTTAAATAATATAATGTAAAACTATTACCAATATTATTGCACAAACTCATAACAACAAACGATTAATAATATATGCAAGTTAACCACTTATGAAAATACATTCGTTTTTCACATTGTATTTCATTAACTGTTAACAGGGAAATTACGTTTCATTTTAACTCGGTTCAATATTCCAACAAGAAAATTTATCCTTCCGTGCAATGCACGGGCCCAACACTAGTAATTTTTAAAAATAGAAAATTAAAAGTTAAAAATTTAAAAAGAATTATATTTAACTCTAACAAATTTTCAATTTTAAAAATTTCAACATTCACTATATTATTAAAATACTATATAAATTTATCATCTCAAAACAAAATGAAACAACTATTTTATGTTAGGATGTATATTTAAATCGATTATTATAATTTAAGGTCGAAATAATCAATTTTGAATGCTGGACAAATTGATTATGATTTTGTGTTATTTTTATTAGGGCAAATTGCATGAAAAGGTAACGTACTTTAGTCTGATTCCTGTTTTAGGTAACGTACTTTCAAAACTTCTATTTTGGTACCTGAGATATGAAATCTCAAACTTTTAAGTATCTAGTTACATATAAATGTTTAGTAGGATTAGGTTTTTTTTGACATGACATTATTTATTTATTTTTCTAACGCCAACTAAAAATATAAATTCCATGTCATCATTTTTTAAAAGTAAAATTTATATTTTTTAATTAAGAAGAAATTTCATATATATATATATATATATATATATTTTTTTTTTTTAAATCTTAAACTTATCACAATTTTCTTAAAAACCAAGAAAATCAAATTAACACAATTTTTTTAAAACAATAAAATTTATAATTCTTTTTCTTTATTACAAAATGATCATAAAATTTATAAAACTATTTAGGTGATTGTAATTTTTAAAATTCTTTATTAAAAAAATACCATAAAACAAAAGATATTACAAGAATTACAATCATCTAAATAGTTTTATAAATTTTATGGTCATTTTTTTAATAAAGAAAAAAAAACTACAAATTTTATTGATTTAAAAAAAATTACGTTAATTTGATTTTCTTAGTTTTTAAGAAAATTGTGATAAGTTTGTAGAATTAAAAAATTATATATGAAAATTTCTTCTTAATTAAAAAAATATATATATATTACATTTTAAAAAATGATGACATGGAATTTATATTCTTAGTTGGCGTTAGAAAAAATAAATAAATAATGTCATTTATATGTAATTAGGTACTTAAAAGTTTGAGATTTCTCATCTCAAGTACCACAATAGAAGTTTTGAAAGTACGTTACCTAAAACAGAAATCAGACTAAAGTATGTTACCTTTTAATGCAATTTGCCCTTTATTATATATAGATAAATTAATCATCTTTTAATAATTATGTATGGAGTTAATGTAAGCACAAGTAGTTATTGCAATAAATGTAAAATTATATAATTATTTGTAACTTGTTAAGCACATTGTTATCTTATTATGATTTTTCGATTTGTAATATATAAGATGGTATAAAACATTACTATAGCAATAAAAAAATTAACAAAATCAAAACTAGAACGAGAAAAATCCGTTAGCAAAACTACAACCTAGAATATCAATAAATAAATAAGGAGGATGTCATAAATCATTGATCCAATAATTTATAACAATATTAACAAAAAATAAAAGTAAGCAACAAAAAATGAGACGATATTATCACAACTACAAAATATCGAACTAATACTTTGAATACCATACGTACGTATTATTTATTAAGGGGTTGTTTGTTTTTTTAAAAAACCTCTTAATGACTCTTAAGTCTGAATCGTTCAAACCTTTTTACACACCACCTCTTATTAATCATAACTAAAATAAAACTTCAGACTTTAGACCTCTTAAAAAACAAACGGCACCTAAATATCATTCGGGTAAATTACATAGTTCACAAAACTTAAAATCAATACACTTTCTCCGATAAACGAAACTTGTCCCAACAATAAACTCTTTTATCATTCTATATACAATTTCTCGAGTTTTTGTAGAAAAACATGCATCGAAAACCCTTTTTCGAAATATTCCGACACAAGACACGTAAGACGAAGATACGGTTCCCGAGGTGCACCATTTCCACTTGGGGTTAGCATGGCATGGGTGCGGGCACTAGTCCTTGTAACAAGGGGGAGCAAACAAGGATGGTCTCATGGATATTTGTCTCGAGCTATGGTGCGCACCACCAACCATAGTCCCCGCAAACTTGGTCATTAAAATATTAATTAAACCATTATAATATACATGTTTTAACTGTTATTAACTGTTTAAATATGAAAATTATTATTGGTATTTTATAATTATGATAAGAATTTTTAGTTACAGATAAATACAGGAGGTGCAATGAAATGAAAATTTTATATATTGTGATGATCGTGAGAATTTGTATCATAAGATATTGTTTTACATAATTTTTTTTCTTATCCGAGGTTAGCATTTAATGTATAGATGAATATATATTTGTTTCACAATGTGTTTGTTTCATATGTATAAAAAAAGGTTTATTGGCGGGGACCCAAGGCCCTGTGGTCCCCTTTTGGAGACCCTACAGCCGTAGCACCATAAGGCTGCATCGGAAAAGACAACTTGTCTTCCCCTGGATTCGAACCCACATTCGGGACGCCAGGAAGGAGCTTTTACGGAAGGGCGCTGGCTAGTAGGCCAAAGACCTAGTAGTTTGTTTCATATGTATTCGGTTTACAATATATGTTGTACGTATAGCTTTTGTAAACATATTAAAAATGTTCACATTATGAAACAAATATATGTTGATCAATATTCTAAATCATAATCTTAGATGAAAGAAATCATATGAAATAACACATTATACATTAGTTCTTAAGATTATCACAATTTCAAGTATTTTCCATTACAACAGCTAATTTATTACGAAATAATAAGGATTTATCTATACTATATTATAAAACATCTATAAAAAACTCTTAAAAATAATTGTTAAAACTTAATGTACCACTATTTAATGTTAACTACTTAAAATCTCTTAAAAACAACCATTAAAGTTTTATGTACTACATTTAATGATATTTATTAACTTTTAATCTTTATCTCTAACCACTTTAACTCTCTAAAATCACTCCCCGCATAACTAAATACAAGATAAAAATCAAATTTTAAATATAAAAAATCTAAAATATAATTAAAAAAATCTAACAGAATATTTAATGTTTGTTTTATAAAAAAAGCATTATATTATTAAAACTAAAATAAATTACATTATTATTAAATTATCTAAGAAACTCTTAAAAACACTGTTTTAATGCATTAAATACTATTTATTGATAAACATTACTTAAAATTCAAGATTACAACTCATGATTTATGAGTACAAATTTCTTAAACTATATGTTTGAGTTCATATCTAACTAATAAATATAATCAAAACAAGATAAACATCTCAATTTAAATATAAAGAATTTAAAATATATAAGATAATTACTGAATTATTAAGCCTAAATTAAACAAATTTATAAAAAAAATATCATTATTAACCTCTCAAAACCATCCAAATTCGTACTGTAAATCGATAAAAAAAACAAAAATAAAAGAAAACATTAAAATCGTGATGTATCTTGTTGCATTGCGCAAATACACTTCTAGTTAGTTATTATGACTGGAAACAAAACTAGAGTAAGATTTGAGTCACAGGGTTGAGTTCCGGTTAGAATGAAAGTTATGGTAAGAAAGGTAAAAATAGATCTCCACCCTTGGATACATATTAGAATGAGATGCACTGAAATGAGAAGCGCTGTGAGGTGCACCAGATCAATTCCCATATCAAACGCGATTCATGGGGTGGGGATTTGATTAAAAGTGATCAAGGGTTCAGATCCCTACTTACCTTCTCACCTTCTCACCTTAACCCTTCTTCTTACATGATCCTTCATCTTGAGTCACAACACATAATAATATTTTTTTTAAGCCATTAAGGCATTGTTTGGCAAAAATAAGCTAACTTATAAGTTAGCTTATTTTCTGGGTACATGTTTAGATAGTCATAAGCTAACTTTTTGATAAACTACTTGGAGTAGATTACGATGAACTTTTTGTAATTATTTCAATTATGCCTTCATTAATATTCATTATTGTATATTGACTATTAATTATAAAAAAATATTAATTATTAAAATTAATTATTATTAACTAATAAATATTAATTAATATTATCTGAAAATTATAATATAAATTTTAATTATACATTGATATTAATTTTTAACTATTGATAATTATATCAATTTTTTTAATATTGATGAATATATTTTAGTTATTAATTATTATTATTTTTGTAACTATTATTTGATTATTTTTTCTATATTATATGTAACGGTTATTTAAAATCATAAGTTAATATAGATTTTGTTTTTAAATTTGGTTTAAAAAAATTATTTGTATTAATTAATATATTGTAATTGATTATTTTTTTTGATGTCATTTTTGGTAATTTTACATGTTTATAAGTTAGTTTTTGTCAAACGTGACTTTTTCATCAGTTAGCTTATCAGCTACCAGCTAGCTTATCAGTCACCAACTAACTTATCAGCTAGTTTGCCAAACATAGCCTAAATTAAAGGAAAAAGCTCTGCAAGGTGTAGAAAAACAAAAATCCAAAGGGAAACAAAGCCAGTAAACAAGCAATAGCGACCCTGAAAAACAAGAGGGACCAAACGAAAACAAAACCAAACAACTAAAAAAGGCTAGATCGCAGTAGCATTTGGAGAAGCAATTCAAAAATTCCAAAATTCATAGAAAGGCTTGCACTTTAGAGATATCCATCCAAAAGACTGAAATTGAATTTCGCCGAGAAGGTTATTTTGCTTAAAACATCACCTTAAAAAACACGGAAGTTCCTTTTACAAAGAAAGTATGCAACAATCCAAATTACTACTTACAAAATGCAATGATCTCGTCAGTCATTATTAAATTTTCAATTAAATTTGTAATCTATTATCACATCGATGTTTATTAAAAGATAATTGATTGATATATGAATGTGAATGGGGTATGAATAATATAACAACCCCATAAATTATTTAATCTAATTATTATGACCGGTGAATTCAATCATAGTAATTGATTGATGAAAATTAAATAATTAATAGAAATGGATCTAAAAGTTAAATTCCAAATAAGATCAATAGATTGCTAAATGCTATTGCAAACTCTAATACAATTAAATTAAACTAATTCAGTTAATTTACATCAGTATATACACTTTTAAGTTTTAATACATGACTAAACCTAAATAATTAAAAAGTAAAACCTTAATCTATTTCCTACTGACCCATGACCTACCCCTCTCTTTCTCTTAACCACCCCTCATCTCTTTGCTCCCTTATGCATCTCGTTGGAGCTGCTATGATTTATACTTATAAATAATGTTACATTTGTTAAAAGAAAATTCAAACAAAATAATAATATATGGAGAGAATGAATATGTAATTTTCATTAATCAAAAGCCCTTTAAATAGGGATGAGTTACAAGTAGATAGCTATGAGATATTTATTCTAACTCTAATATACTTATCTCTATCGTCATATCTTTTAGACGATGACACACTTATCTTACAACAACATTTACTTGGATTTCTAGTTATAAATAGTGCTTTTAAGTGAAAAGTATCGATAATTGGTTGACATGTATGGATACCAAGTTTTTTTTAAAGGGACTTAAATTTTGGACAAAATATTAGATGAGTTAAATCAATTATAATAAATAAGCAATAATAACATTAAATGTTTGCTCAAAAAGCTATTGGTCTTGGGTTCAAGTTTGGGCCCCTCATGCGCGGTTGCGGATGAGCCTTAATAGATAGTCCATACATGCTTGATTCCTTTGGGGGCTGGGGGCCGTGTGTGACCGGTTGGGGTTGTCGATACTCAATATTTTGCTAAAAAATGGATATACTCGATCCAAATCATGGATTGGTTGTCTAAAGCTAATTTGACTGGATCGGTTGTAAAAATCCAACATCAAATAAATAATTAGATTTGATCGGTTATGACAAACACTTCTAGACAGATGATTCTCACCGATAAACATTGGATATGAATCGATAAACACCCTAATATGTGTGTGTGTGTGTATATATATATATATATATATATATGTGTGTGTGTGTGTGTGTTGTAAAATATCCTTCCACTATATATATATATATATATATATATATATATATATATATATTTTGAAGGCATGTAAAAGTTCGTGAAGGTGAAAATGAATGTTGATAGGAGATAACAAAGATAGATGAATGTCCGTGTCTTTTTTTTTCTTGTCCATCATTACATCAAGATAGTTGAGTTTTTTAGCCGTCAGATCAAAAAAGTAAATCATTCAGATGTTTACCTTTTCGTGAAATGAGTTATTTTCACATGATCCTGATTTATATATATATATATATATATATATATATATATATGTATATAAAGGGAGAGAGAGAGAGAGAGAGAGAGAGAGAGAGAGAGAGAGAGAGAGAGAGAGAGAGAGGCGCCCATAATGTGTGTGAATGAAATGGGGAACACAAGAACAAGCCTAGTCACTAAAATATGGAGTTCACACGTAAGACAAATAGGAAAACCAATCTACCCTAATTTATATAATGTCATAATTATGATAGTGCTTCCACACTTATATTTCTTTAACAACAATCTTATGTGTATCTATGTATTTTTTTTACTCATTGATTTTAGTGTCCATGTTAATTATTGTTATTATTATATATTTAGTTTTAGCACACGATATCAACAATTAGATAGTGCGGTTTAACTATTTGGTATAGTGAGTAGAAAGTGTAAAAAAATCAGTTGTGGTTCTATAATAAAAAGTTGTGAAATATTCAATGATGTTGGGTTTAATGATTCGGTAAATCTATTTGTTCAGTAAATTTCTTTTACTTCGTAATTTTAAGGGTCTTGTTTACAAGTAAAAAAGAAAATATGATGGAAAGTTTTAATTGAAAATTTTGGAATGAATTAAATGCTTCATTTTCACAAACAAAAAGGAGTATTGTAAGTTGAGCAACTTACATAATACAAGCAAAACATGGTGACACAGTTTTTTCATGACCATAACAATCAGACCTATGTATTAGCTTGCATGCAAAACAAAACTGTTTTCATTTATATTTGTTACTTATGATAAGGAAGGTGATCGATTCTTGACGGGATCCTTATAGCTAATGAGGCGGTGGAATATTTGAAAGGATCGAAGAAGCGGGGGCTTATTTTTAAAGCCGATTTTGAAAAAGCGTACGATACGGTGGAGTGGAGATTTCTTTTGGATAGCTTGAGGAATATGGGGTTCGGTTTAAAATGGAGAAAGTGGATTGAGGCGTGCTTAAAATCATCAAAAATTTCCGTGTTAGTAAATGGGGCGCCAACGAATGAATTCCCAATGGAGAGGGGGCTTAGACAAGGAGATCCGCTAGCCCCATTTCTTTTCTTGATAGTTGCCAAAAATCTACAATATATGATGGAGGAAGCGGTGGAGAAGAAATTATTCCAAGGAATAAAAATTGGGAAGGAAGAAATCATGATATCTCACCTCCAATATGCGGATGACGCCATCTTTTTTGGAGATTGGAACTTCTCAAATGTGATAAATTTAATGAAGATTTTAAATTGTTTTCATATGGTTTCGGGGTTAAAGGTGAACGTGAATAAAAGTAAAATCTTCGGAGTGGGAGTCTCGGATGGGGAGGTGCAATCTTGGGCGCAAAGATTGGGGTGTGGCCATGATAAATTACCGTTCATTTACCTTGGCCTTACGGTAGGCGCGTCAATGAGAAGAATCTCTAATTGGAAAATGGTGATCGATAAAATGAAAAATAAACTTTCGGATTGGAAAGAAAAAATGATATCATTTGGAGGAAGATGGACGTTGGTTAGAACGGTATTTGGTAGTGTCTCATTATACTATTTTTCCTTGTTTCGTTCCCCGATATGCGTATTGAGTGAACTAGAGAGGGTAAGGAGTCGGGTTGCTCGGGAAGTGGTGGTGAAGATTTCACAATGAATCCGAAAGTGTTTGGGTAAGGGTTATAAAAAGCATATATGGGTGGGATGAGGGGCTAAAGGTGTGTGATACGAGGGCTCGAGGGGGGGGGGGGGTAACTCGATTTGGGCAAACATAATCAAGGTAGGGAAAATGGTAGATAAGGTAGGAATTCGTTTCTCGGAATCCTTTGGCAAGAAAGCGGGGGACGACACAAGCATAAGGTTTTGGGAAGATAGGTGGGTTCCATGTGGGAGGCTAAAAGAAAGATTCCATCGGCTATTCCAACTTGAAGAGGACAAAAAGGCTACGGTGTCGGATAGATGCAAGGAACAAGATGGGGAATGGAATTGGAATTGGAATTGGATAAGAGAACCTAGGGGTAGGGAGAGAGGAGAGTTGGAGGAATTAACAAATATGGTAGTGATTCATGCACCAATGGGAGGTATAAAAGATAGGGTGTCATGGAGTCTAGATCCTCAAGGTGGGTTTTTGGTAAAGAAAATAAAGGAAATTTTAGAGGAAAAACGTACATCGTCAGAAGGAAATATAGAAGCAACGACTTGGATAAAAGCGGTTCCGATAAAGGTAAATATATTTGTATGGAGAGTAAAATTAGGCCAGTTACCATCACGGTCGGTGTTGGAAAACTTGGGGATTGATTTGGACTCAACCCTTTGCCCAAGATGTTGTAAAGAAATTGAATCCATCGATCACGTGCTTATTAATTGTGAAGAGGTTAAGACCTTATGGAAACTTGTAGGAAGATGGTGGAAGATTGATGTGGATTCGGTAAATTCGGTGAATGACGTGATGAATGCGGGGGTCCAATTCGGTAATAATGGAAAAGGATCGAGACGATGGTTGACGGGGTTGTGCTTTCTTTATTTAATTTAGGCGAACCGGAATAAAGTGGTTTTTGAAAAGTTTAGAGACTCCTTACGGAACTTATTTTTTGAGTTCCAATTAAAAGCCTTTGAGTGGGTCTCAAGAAGAGATAAAGAACTAGCACTTGAGTGGACTACGTGGATTTCGGAACCGTATGGTATAGAGGGTTGAGCTTGGAAAAAGACGGCTAAGGGAATCGTCCAATGTAGCTGAAGATTAGTGGTAGAAGGTTGAAGTTTGCGTTGATGGCTGTTGGGGTAAAACTGGGCTAAGTCTGGGTGGGGGGGGGGGGGGATAACTTGGTTATGGGTTCTGTTTTGGGGGTTTGCTCCTTGCAAGTTGTCCCTTCTTTTTCACTTTTATTTTGTTATATTTCTTTGGTGGTGTGGTAGTCGATGGGTGTGGTAATCTTTTGTGTGTCTTTGTTTTTTCGGTTTGGACTGTGGTGGGTTTCGATCGACATTTTTGCCGAACCTTGTTGTAAGTGTCTTCGGACCTTGTAATTGTGTAATAAATTTATTCTTGCTGCTAAAAAAAAATTATATTTGTTACTAAAGTTAATATACGAGTTAGAATTACTTATGTCGACGGTAAACATTACCAAGTTGGCCAATTTTTGCACCAAAAGAACTTCATTTCATCATATAAACTTTTATTTGTTGTTATACGTGTATAGTTGTATCTTTCTATCCACCTAATATTATTCAAGATTATTGGAGTATGTCATTTTGTCTAAAGGAATATGATAACTCTCAAATATTGAGAGTTAAATCCTCTCTTTTTATTTTCATTTTTGCCACATTTCCCCTTTTTTTGTCTCTCATCTCCTTCAATTGGTCTTAATTGTTCAAACATGATGATGAAGTCTCAAGAATGCAAAAATTTCGGTTTTACTAACTTTTGTGCGGAAAGTGGCCACCTTGTTGGCACCTTGTCGCCACGTTGAACATAGGCTGAAAATTTGTTGATAAGTTCCAGCCATTTTCGGAAAGGTTGACTTCTGGAGATTTGAAAGGAGCCTTCTGATCTTTTACTAGAATATTCAAGGAAGATGACATAAAATGGAGGTCCAAGGAAAGTTCAACACTCTTCCTTAAAATCTACTTTTAAGGAATAGTCACATCACCACTTTTCTCTTCCTTGGGCTATAAATGAGGGCTTGAAGGAACCATTTGTGAAGACAACAACTTCCAGGAGAATTAAACACTTCTGGAGCTTAGCATTTAAGTTTTAGTCGCTCTTTAAAGTTTGTAGTTTAATTGCATTTAATTCTTGTAAGTTTTAATTTCCTTGTAAAAGTTGTTGCCAAGTGGCCACCTTGTCACCACCTTGGCAGCAACACTTTAGTTATTTATGCAAGTTATATTTATGTTTTCTCCTTCTTCTCTCATGTCTTTTGTTATTATTATGAGCTAAACACCCCCTTGGGTGTGGGTATGAGCCAAAGCTAAGACTAGTAGGCAATACTTGGGTGTTGCTATCGTTGCTAACTCTTAGACTTGGTCACTTGAGTCGGGACTTCAACTCAACGCGGACAAGCCGATCACTTGTTAGTGTTAATATTAGATCTTAGACCTCGAGAGGGGCAGATCTGAAATACGGCTTGGGTGATGCAAATAAGATTTGAGAAAGTCTTTTATAACCACGTAGAGATACGGGTTTTTGCATGACTTTAACTAAGGTTCAAATGTCGGTTGATATGGGTGTCACAAAGAGATTTGGGCGTTCATATCTATACTGGTGGAACTGAAACCCTTAGAGGTTTACTTAGTTAAGTCGGTAAGTCTAGAGTTGGCCAACGTGGTGACAAAGTAGGGACAAGGTGGCCACGTTCCGAGGAAGCTCATTTTCGAGAGAAAAGGGTTTTACGGCTGTCGTGTGTCATTTTGTTTCTGACCAAGTTGTTACTACATCAGTCTTAGTTAATGCTTGTACCCACATTCTGCCTTTAATACTGTTAATTCCGTTTAATCGTTATTTAGTTGCTTAAAATCCACAAAATATTGTTATTGTTCTCAAAAATCAACCAAGCACTAGAAGTTCATGAAAAGTTCTCTGATTCTTAGTTGACTAGTCCCTGTGGAAATGATCTCGGTACTCTACCACTTTATTACTTGTAGCGATCATAGTGTTCGGTGTGCACTTGCACCGCCACTATGGCAACATAGTGGCCACTTTGTGGACCTATACGATTTTCCGCTATCAAGTTTTTGGCGTCGTTGCCGGGGACTAGCGCGATTTTAAATCCTAAGATATTGACTTTTCATTCGAGCCTGAGTTGCTTGTGTCTTTTATTTTTAGTATTTTCCGTGTTGTATGCCAAGGCTACAACACGGTGAACTTGTACCTCTTGACCCCGAAATTGAAAGAACCGTTAAAAGACGAAGAAGAGGTAGAAGAGGTCGGCAAAATCAAAACATGGCTGGAAATGGTAGAGGTCCGCCACCACTACCTAATGAAACAACCATAAGAATTGCCGACGATAAAGAACAGGGAATACGGGACTATGCAACACCCGAATTTGATCAATTAAAATCGGGTATTCTTAGGCCCAACATGGTAGCACAAACTTTTGAACTAAAACCGATAATGTTTCAAATGATCCAAGTAATGGGTCAATTTGGAGGATTACCGTCGGAAGATCCGCACTCACATTTAAAATCATTTTTAGAAATGACGGATCATTTTCGCATTCAAGGTGTTACAACTGAAGCCTTACGGCTTACACTCTTCTCTTACACATTGAGAGATAGAGCAAAAGCTTGGCTAAATTCTCAACCTCCTCATTCCATTGATAGTTGGACAATTTTGGCCGAAAAATTTCTAAAAAAATATTTTCCTCCAACTAGAAATGTGAAGTTTAGAAATGAAATTTTGATGTTTCGACAAGAGGAGGATGAAGCGGTTTCGGATGCATGGGAGAGATTCAAAGACTTAATTAGAAAATGTCCTCATCATGGAATCCCTCATTGCATCCAATTGGAGACATTTTATAATGGCCTCACTAATTCCGCTAAAATTATTCTTGATGCTACGGCCGGTGGCGCTTTCACCTCTAAAACTTATAACGAAGGATATGACATTTTGGAGAAAGTGGCCAACAATAACACCGATTGGTCAAACCCACACGCTCTTGCTCCCAAGAATGCATCGGGTGTTCACGAAATTGATGCCATCACCGCCTTAAATGCACAAATTGTATCTTTAACTAACTTGGTAAAAAATAACATGAACTTAAATGGAGAAAAGAACCAAGTCCAAGCCATAAATGAATCTTGTGTGTTTTGTGGTGAGAATCATGCTTTTGAGTGTTGTCCCGGTAATCCCGCCTCGGTTAACTATGTAGGAAACCATTCTAGGAATAGCCCATTTTCTCCAACTTACAACCCAAATTGGAGAAATCACCCGAACTTCTCATGGTCGGGTAATCAAGGACTTCAACCCCCCGGGGTTCATCAAGTCCCAAACCGACCACCAAATCGCCCGGGATTTCAACAAGGACCGTCTCATACGTACCAAAGTGGGCAATCCTCACAACCGTATGTACCGAGACAACAAAATGCATCGGAAAGTAATGGTTCACTCGAATCTTTACTCAAAGGTTTTATAAACCAAACCAATGCAACTTTGAGAGGTTTTGAGACTCAATTGGAACAATTCGCCGCCGAGTTGAAAGGGAGACAAGTGGGCACTTTACCTAGTGACACCGAGACCCCTAAGGGTAAGGAGCACGTTAAGGCCGTGACTTTAAGAAGTGAAACTCGAGCATACAAACCCAGTGAGGAAATCTTAGTTGATACCGTTGTACAAGATGAGACCACGCATGCTTTTGACAAGGAAAATTTTCCGTCACTTTTTCCAACCAACGTGGCTGGAAAGTGCCCACCTTCGGGATAGAATATGACAGCCTCTTCACGGACTGTTCTGCCTTCAGATCCACCTCTCCAAGGTGGTGAGCAGGTGCCCACTGCACAGCCCATAAGGGCAAATTCAAACCAATAAAATCTGGACTTACGAGACCTCCCTTTTCCCGGTAGAATGAAGAGCAAAAATGAGGATGTGCAATTTAAATTTGTTTTGGACGTTTTCAAACAATTGCACATTAACATACCTTTGGTTGAAGCTCTGGAGCAAATGCCAAGTTATGTTAAATTTTTAAAGGACATTCTCAACAAAAAAAGGAGGTTAAGTGAGTACGAAAGTGTGGCCTTAACAAAAGAATGTAGTGCTTTGCTCACATGTAAAATTCCCCCCAAACTCAAGGACCCGGGAAACTTTACCATCCCGTGTTCAATAGGGGGAAAAGAGGTAGGTCATGCTCTTTGTGACCTCGGGGCAAGCATAAATCTCATGCCACTTTCGGTTTTTAATAAATTAGGAATTGGAGAAGTCTGACCCACGACCGTTACTTTACAATTAGCAGATCGATCGTTGGCTTATCCCAAAGGAAAAAATGAAGACATTTTGGTTCAAGTTGACAAATTCATCTTCCCGACCGACTTTTTATTTTTGGACTATGAAGCCGATAGGAATGTCCCAATCATCCTAGGGCGACCATTTTTAGCAACGGGTAGAACATTAATTGATGTCCACAAGGGAGAACTAACCATGAGAGTGAATGACCAACAAGTAACGTTTAACGTTTTCAAATCACTTAAGTTTCATGGGGAAGTGGAAGATTGTTCGGCTTTAGACACCTTAGAAAGAGAGGTTGGCATCGACACTGTTGAAGGTGGCCACATTGGTGGCCACTTCGGTGCAGAATATTTGAAGGATTTAGACTTTATGAGCGAGGAGGAAATTGAGGAGACCATAGCAGCGTTTGAACAGTTAGATTTCACAGACAGAACGATCCAGCAACCATCCATCATTGAACCACCTAAGCTAGACTTAAAGCCCTTACCCGATCATCTTAAGTATGCTTACCTCGTCGAGGAAGAAAAATTTCCCGTCATTATTTCTTCCAAATTGACCCAAGAGCAAGAATTAAGTTTGATTGAGTTGTTGAGGAAATATAAGAAGACCTTAGGTTGGACCATAGCCGATATTAAGGGTATAAGTGCCAACATAAGATACTTTTGGAAGATAATAGCATTGGCAAAGTGCAACCGCAAAGGAGACTTAATCCTATCATGAAAGATGTTGTAAAAAAAGAGGTTTTAAAATGGTTGGATGCGGGGATCATTTATCCCATTTCTAGTAGTAGATGGGTGAGCCCGGTACAATGCGTACCAAAGAAAGGTGGCACCACGGTGATCACAAATGACAAAAACGAGCTCATACCAACTAGAACCGTGACGGGATGGAGGATTTGTATGGATTATAGGCAATTAAATCTCGCCACCAAGAAAGACCATTTCCCTCTACCATTCATAGACCAAATGCTTGATAGGTTGGCCGGGAAAGAATTCTATTGTTTCTTGGACGGATATTCGGGATACAACCAAATTCATATAGCACCCGAAGATCAAGAGAAGACTACCTTCACATGTCCCTTCGGAACCTTTGCTTTTCGGCGAATGCCATTTGGGTTGTGTAATGCACCCGCAACTTTTCAAAGATGCATGATGTCAATTTTCTCGGATATGATTGAAGACACCATGGAAGTTTTCATGGATGATTTTTCGGTAACGGGAACATCTTTTGAAAATTGTTTAAAAAATCTTGAAAAAAGTTTGCAAAGATGTGAAGCCCATGACTTGATTTTAAATTGGGAAAAATGCCATTTTATGGTGCAAGAAGGGATAGTCTTGGGTCACATGATTTCAAAGAAAGGAATGGAAGTTGATAAAGCCAAACTTGAGGTAATAATGCAATTACCCGAGCCCACCTCGGTTAAGAGCATAAGGAGTTTTTTGGGGCATGCGGGGTTTTATAGGAGGTTTATTAAAGATTTTTCAAAAATCGCAAAACCCCTTTGCAATCTTTTGCACATTGACCAACCCTTTGAATTTACCTCCGAATGTAAAAAGGCTTTTGAGACAATTAAAAATGCTCTCGTTTCGGCACCCATTGTGATTGCACCCGATTGGAATTTACCATTTGAAGTAATGTGTGACGCAAGAGATTGGGCCGTGGGTGCGGTTCTTGGTCAAAAGCGAAACAAAAATTTTCACCCAATATACTACGCAAGCAAAACTCTTGTTGAAGCACAAATTAATTATACAACAACCGAAAAAGAATTGCTTGCGGTAGTATTTGCTTTCGATCGCTTTCGTTCATATTTGATTGGCACCAAGGTTATCATTCATACCGATCATTCCGCCATCAAATACTTATTTAATAAAGCCGATGCTAAACCTAGGCTTATTAGATGGGTTATTCTTTTGCAAGAATTTGATGTCGAAATTGTTGATAGGAAAGGCACCGATAACCAAGTGGTCGATCATCTTTCTCGAATAGAAGGAATGGTATCTAGTGGGGGTAATCATGAAATTAAAGAGATTTTTCCGGACGAGCATGTTTTGGCCATACATCATCATAAAGAACAACCGCCATGGTATGCGGATTTAGCCAACTATCTTGCATGTGGGCTAAAGCTGCATCATTGTCAAGGGCAACAATGGAAAAAGTTTCTTCATGATAGCAAACAATATTTTTGGGACGACCCATTTCTTTTTAAAATGGGTGCGGACCAAGTTTTGAGAAGATGCGTTCCGGATACGGAAATGTTGGGGATTTTAAAAGAATGTCACGCCTCACCGTATGGTGGCCACTTTGGTGGCCAACGTACGGCGGCCAAGATTTTACAAAGCGGCTTCTTTTGGCCAACTCTTTTTAAAGATGCATTCGAATTTGTGAAAAAGTGTGATCAATGTCAACGAATGGGAAATTTGTCTCAACGCAATGAGATGCCCTTGAACAATATTTTGGAAGTGGAAATTTTTGATGTTTGGGGCATCGATTTTATGGGACCATTTCCCATGTCGTTCAACAACCAATATATTTTAGTTGCGGTCGATTATGTTTCAAAGTGGGTTGAAGCTAAGGCATGCCCGAGGAATGATGCAAAAACGGTGATAGAATTCTTGCGTAAAAACATTTTTGTCCGTTTTGGAACACCCCGAGCATTGATAAGCGATGAAGGGACTCATTTTGTGAACAAAATATTGAGCATCGTTCTTGATAAATACAACATCCAACATCGAGTGGCCACGACATACCATCCTCAAACTAATGGTCTTGCCGAACTTTCTAATAGGGAAATTAAAAATATTTTGGAAAAAGTGGTTAAACCTAATAGAAAGGATTGGTCACTCAAGTTGGATGATGCATTATGGGCATATCGTACAACCTTTAAAACCCCTTTGGGAATGTCTCCTTACCGCATTGTGTTCGGAAAAGCTTGCCACTTACCGCTGGAATTAGAGTATAGAGCTTTTTGGGCCACAAAAGAATTGAATTTAAGTGAGGATTCCGCGGGAAATAAAAGAAAGCTTCAATTAGCCGAGTTGGAAGAGTTGAGATTTCACGCGTACGAAAATGCCAAATTATACAAAGAGAAAACCAAAATGTGGCATGATCGTCGAATAAATCAACGAAGTTTTAACGTTGGTCAACAAGTGTTACTCTTTAACTCGCGGCTAAAATTATTTCCCGGAAAACTCAAGTCTCGTTGGTTCGGTCCTTTTACCATTGTCAAAATCAGTCAATATGGGACAGTGGAGTTATTGAATCCACAAGACAGTAGTACCTTCAAGGTCAATGGACATAGGGTTAAACACTATCTTCCCGAAGAGGTGCCCAAACCCTCTGAGACGTCCCCTTGAGAAAATCATGAACGTATTGTGTAAATAGTGTACATAGTTGTTCTTTTGTTTTTAGACCAAAGTGGCCACCTTGCGGCCACTTTGAGGGCTTAGTGTTGTGAAAAATCAGAAAGTTGATTTCCAGACAGATTCTCCAATTTTTGTGCATGGCCTAAAATATTCCTTTTGTCCCTTGGTTTTTCCATGCAAACTAAGACATAACAGTTTAATCTAAGCCCATGTTTGGTCCTTTGTTTTTCTGCAAACCTTGTCCTTTATGATTTTTAGATTTTTATTTTTCATTCCTGGTGCAGGTCCAGTCCCCGAAGACAGATATATGCCAAGAGTTTGGAGGATAAATGAGTTGTTTTTTTTCTTCAAAAAGTTGATTTTTGGAAAAAGTAAACATCCTTTCATCTATAAACCCATCATTCCCTAACCTCTGACAAAAACCACCCCTCAACTCCCTCTCTCACGCGACCCCTCATTTCTCTCACTACGCCGGCCACCACACCACCGTCACCATCTCGCCATCGCTACAGCATTCTTGATCAATCTCAGCTCCCATGGCACGTCAGAAGCAACTTGTGCCGAGTCCTTTCCCTAATAGTCGACGAAACCGCCGATCGGCCGCTGCTAGTAGTTCCGCCACTCCGGCGGACAGTCCCCTTGATACCACCATACCACAGCTCAATACCGCAGGTGTCTCCACCACTGCACCACCCGTCTTCACCGTTCACTATGAGGAGTCACACGCAGTTGTCACCCCTTAGACCATCGAGCAACCACCCTCTCCGCCGGTAAGTAACCCCATCGATGAACCCAAATCTCCGTCGGCAGAAACCCTAACCGCCGATAGACCATCGCCTCTACCCTTGCCGATGGTTAGTCGCCCCCTTCTCTCTATTCTCATTCCCCAATCTATGCCCGAGGAACCCCATTCCACCACTGTCGCCTCCTCTACCCATCCTGAAACCACCACCAAACCACCCCCGGCGGACCCAACAACCACCGCAACCACTCCAGAATCTTCTATCCCACCCATTTTGCTTCAACTTCGGAGGGCCCACGATGCTTCTCCCCTCTTTAACCCCCAGCCGCGTATTGGAGACTCGGGTGACTACGTGAACCCCCTTTTTGGCCATGAGCAGCCCGGCAATGCATTCAACCTAAATCAAGTCGGTCCCCAAGTTACCACTCCGATTGATCCCCCACCGTCTCCAACAATTAACCCCCATGTCGACAGCCCTGGGCGAAGTGGTCAGAAGGTGGCCACGTCCAACTCAGCATCTGGGTCCTCGTTTGCAAGTCCTGTTCGGGATACGCCATCCCCATCACCCATTGTCGAAGAGCAAGGGAAACAACCTGCTTCCTCTTCTGATCACGAGTATACACCAGACCCGGAAATCGAGCGTCCCAGGAAGCGGGCACGAACTACATCGGCTACCAAGCCAAAACGAAGGACGGCACATGCATCGTCCTCCACGACCAAGAAGCCTCGAACTCGCTCCGCGGTCCAACCCCCACAGGAAATCAGGTATGCTTCACCAACCCCCTCCAAATTGCTTATGGAGCGTGATTTCGATCCCCTGTTGATCAGTACCTATCCCCACATCAAACAAAGGTTGAAGGCATATAAATGGGAAAAGGCAATCCCTTTTCCCGGTCAAGCCAATGCCGCCTGGTTGCGAGAGTTATACGGCCATTGTGGCTGCTAAGGGCAATAATACAGTTGTGGTTCGGGGTAAGACTATAGATTTTGGGGCTAAATCCTTGTCCCGCGTTTTCGGCATGGCAGTGCCATCGACCTGCCAGTTTACTCGCATTTTGGGCTCGCTTGACTTGGACACTACCCGGGAGATCGCCACTGCCTTGCTGATGCCCCAATTTTTGGCAAATTTTGATGTGACAAAACTGTCCATACCATCCGGACAGTTGACTTTAGAAGCAAGCCTTTGGTTTCAATTCCTCCGGCATAATCTATTGTCGGCTGCTCATGATACATCTCTGTCGAAGGAAAAATGCGTCCTTCTGTTTTGCATTTTGAAAGAATTACCCTTCGATTTTGGACTCGTGGCATTTAATGCCATCCGATACGCCGCTTCACGCTCGGGTTCTTGGATTATTTTTCCGATATTGCTAACCAGATTGTTGAGTACCGCAGGGGTCCCCTCAAGAAAGAGTGACGAGACATGCAAAAGTTCATCTCGCATTGATCTAGGAACTGTCCAGCGCATTATGCGCTCGGGCCGTTTTGCAGCTGATTCTGGACCGCAACCTTCTGTACGGTCTCCACACGATGACATCCCAAAGCATCCATCTGCCTCCGGTTCCAGATATGGTTCCTCTGATTGGTTGCATGTCCTCACTGAACAACGCGAGGAACAGACCGTACTCTTGAAGGAACTACTGGCGCTTCAAAAAGAACAGTCAGAACAGCTTACAGCCAATGCAGCCGTCCTCTCTAAACTTCAGGCCAAAAATGAGCGTTTCTGGGCCTACCAGCGGGATTGGAATCGGGTCATTAAAGGTTTCTATCACAAGAATGACTCAGTTCGCGCCTCAACGCTACCCCGATTTCCCCCCGGTCTCTGTTCGCCCCAAGTTATTATCCCTATCGCACCTCACCAGCACAACCCGGTTCCTCCGCAATCTGCCTCAGAGCCAGCTGCATCTACGGCCGCCGAGGGTGGCCCTTCTGCTGACGTGGGTAAACCGTGAGTGTTCTTGGGTCATCATCATTTATGTTCAAACTTTGTCTTGTTACTTCTTTTCTGTTTTGTGGTATTTGGTTGTTACTTTGACTCACTCTATGTTGGTTGTATGCTTGCTCTTCTCACCGTACTCATATTACCGTCTCTTTGGTTATTTCTAGTACTTTTGTTGTGCACTCATCTCTTTTGCAGGTCTGCTCCTTGGATTGCTCACAATTTTTGACTATTAACGTGATATAGGCCTTTCTTTCTAGATGTTAAGCCCAAACACGTTCCGAATTGAAACCTAGCCTTTTCCCGTAGCAATTTCAACATATCTTTCATTTTCAATGCGGACATTGAAGGGTTTCGTTTGGGGGGTGGGGGCTGCTACAAAAATAGACACAAACCGTTCTTCCAATAACTCAAAGCCAAAGTGGCCACTTTGTCGCCACCTTGTCACCACTTTGGCAGGAAAAAAAATGATTGAAAAATAAATAAATTGGGGATCGGTCAAGGGTCGAATGGTTAAGGCAATACAAAGAATAAATAGCCAAACCAAAGAAAATTGGAGTCATGCAAATAGAAAAGTTTGGGGGTCATATCGAGCAATTAATTTGGAAGCCCAAAAACACAAACCCAATTTAAGCCCTATTGATTAAAAGTCAAATATTTGGGATGCATGAAAAGAAGCGGTACCGTTTTCAAACAAAGTGCTTCGCGCAATCAAGACACGTCAAAGTATTCGATATGAGTTTTTCTTTCAAGAAATCAACCATCTTTGATCATCAGTCGAGTCCTTTTTGGTTAATTCTTTTCTTTTTACTTGAGGACAAGTAATTGCTCAAGTTTGAGGGTGTGATAACTCTCAAATATTGAGAGTTAAATCCTCTCCTTTTATTTTCATTTTGCCACATTTCCCCTTTTTTGTCTCTCATCTCCTTCAGTTGGTCTTAATTGTTCAAACATGATGATAAAGTCTCAAGAATGCAAAAATTTCGGTTTCACTAACTTTTGTGCGGAAAGTGGCCACCTTGCTGGCACCTTGTCGCCACGTTGAACATAGGCTGAAAATTTGTTGATAAGTTCCAGCCATTTTCGGAAAGGTTGACTTCTGGAGATTTGAAAGGAGCCTTCTGATCTTTCACTAGAATATTCAAGGAAGAGGACATAAAATGGAGGTCCAAGGAAAGTTCAACACTCTTCCTTAAAAGCTACTTTTAAGGAATAGTCACATCACCACTTTTCTCTTCCTTGGGCTATAAATGAGGGTTTGAAGGAACCATTTGGGAAGACAACAACTTCCAGGAGAATTAAACACTTCTGGAGCTTAGCATTTAAGTTTTAGTCTCTCTTTAAAGTTTGTAGTTTAATTGCATTTAATTCTTGTAAGTTTTAATTTCCTTGTAAAAGTTGTTGCCAAGTGGCCACCTTGGCATCAACACTTTAGTTATTTATGCAAGTTATATTTATGTTTTCTCCTTCTTCTCTCATGTCTTTTGTTATTATTATGAGCTAAACACCCCTTGGGTGTGGGTATGAGTCAAAGCTAAGACTAGTAGGCAACACTTGGGTGTTGCTATCGTTGCTAACTCTTAGACTTGGTCACTTGAGTCGGGACTTCAACTCAACGCGGACAAGCCGATCACTTGTTAGTGTTAATATTAGATCTTAGACCTCGAGAGGGGCAGATCTGAAATACGGCTTGGGTGATGCAAATAAGATTTGAGAAAGTCTTTTATAACCACGTAGAGATACGGGTTTTTGCATGACTTTAACTAAGGTTCAAATGTCGGTTGATATGGGTGTCACAAAAAGATTTGGGCGTTCATATCTATACTGGTGGAACTGAAACCCTTAGAGATTTACTTAGTTAAGTCGGCAAGTCTAGAGTTGGCCAACGTGGTGACAAAGTGGGGACAAGGTGGCCACGTTCCGATGAAGCTCATTTTCGAGAGAAAAGGGTTTTACGGCTGTCGTGTGTCATTTTGTTTCTGACCAAGTTGTTACTACATCAGTCTTAGTTAATGCTTGTACCCACATTCTGCCTTTAATACTGTTAATTCCGTTTAATCGTTATTTAGTTGCTTAAAATCCACAAAATGTTGTTATTGTTCTCAAAAATCAACCAAGCACTAGAAGTTCATGAAAAGTTCTCTGATTCTTAGTTGACTAGTCCCTGTGGAAACGATCTCGGTACTCTACCACTTTATTACTTGTAGCGATCATAGTGTCCGGTGTGCACTTGCACCACCACTATGGCAACATAGTGGCCACTTTGTGGACCTATACGATTTTCCGCTATCATAATACATGCACCAAATATGTGTTGTTAGGCCAACATTAAACTTTTTGCTATTATTTTATAATAATCTCACTGACTGTTAAAGGTAACAATTTTGATTGACTTATAGGTACATGAATTGATTCTGATTATGTTATATTTGCATGAGGTCAAACAATAAAAATAAAAAAAGGAAACCTACTCGAATCTATCGTGTGGTTTATGTCATAATGGGCCTGACTCTCATAATCATCTTTTCTTCGAGTGTCCCTTTCCCAAGCAGGTTTGGCATGGCTTTTACCCAAACAATGGCTTCAAGCCAAAGTTGAACATCCCTATTATCCCGGACAACTGGGCGAACATTATCAGACTTCTCCAGACGGCCACCAAAGGCAAGACCATATGGTTTATTTTTCGCAGATTAGTGTTGGCTGTGATTGTCTACCACTTTTAGAATGAAAAGAATAATCATATATTCAAGAATAAGAGAAGGTCCAATTATACGGTGGTTAAGACAGTTTCTGGTAATGTTCGGTCTAGGCTTCTCATCTTGACTTTGAAGCCTCCCCCCAATGTTGCATGTCTGGAAGTTTCCTTAATGGTTGATTTTCTCTCTCTCTTTCCCCCTTCTCTTCTTCTCCTCTCTTTGTTGCTTTGATCTTTGCTCTTTTCTGGTGGCTGATTCGGTTTAGCATCCACCAAGTGCTGCATTGGTTAATTTTCTGTCATAATTTTTAAAATCTAAAAAATGTATTTTTTTTGATTAATGTAAAGTTATTAATTAAAAAAACTTTGATTAATTGTATATAAAAAGGAATTACCTAAATTTAGATTTGAGAAACATAATTTTTAAAACAAATATTTTAGTATGGATTTTAAATTACAATATTAATTTTGAAAATATGCTTATCAAATAAAATTGAATGAAAGTAATTATAATTTGAATTGCAACTAAACATATTTACTAATTAAACTAACTTTTATTTGGTTTTGTTCTAATAAATCAGTTAAATTTTATAAATATATTACATATAAAGCTAGAAATACTTATGTTATTTATCAAATCAAATTATAAGTACTTTCATTCAATTTTATTGTAAAATTAGTTGTATGTTAACAAAATTTATAGTAAAAGTTAGTTGTATTATAAGATTTTACAAATTAATATCGATCATATAAAAATAGAATTATCGTCACAAAACTAATAAATAAATAAAAATTACCGTCACAAAACTAATAAAAAAAAAAGAATTGTCCTTGATGTTTAAAACATGATTAATGTCATAACAATATATGTTTTAAAACGTAAAAACATTCATAAAAATTCCTTTTAAATGTAAATAATTTGTTTTAATATTCGTACATTTTTATAAAATAAAGGATTTTTTAGAAAATAAAATTGTTTTCGAAACGAACTTTTGTTAATAATCAAAAGAAGTAAAAGTAGCGTTCAAATTTTCAAGGGGCCAATCATGAAGGGACACACCAATAGTTGATGACGTGATGAACGTATTTTAACTAGAACGATGGTTTGCACTGTGGCAAGTTATGGAAATGCTTCGTGATGGTTCAAAACTGGCAAATTCGATACTATCCTCATCTCTTTTTCTTGCTATAGCTACAACCCTTTGGGAATCATATCGAAAAATCACATGCTCACTGTAACACCCTAAAAATGGGGTAAACAAAAACTTCCAAAAATTGGAAATGTGGTATATGGATTATCAAGATGTGAGCCTCCCAAAAATGGGAAAAGTAATAAAATCTGTTTAATTACAATGTTGTAACTTAATGGAAGATAACAACCTACTAATCTAATTTCTAGCAAGAAGCAAGATTACAAAAGAGTGGCGTCTCTAATCCCAAGCACGACTTCGCCAAAAGGGTGCTAACAAAATACTTCCCACGCCCACACATCACCATCTAGGCCTTCTTAATAGCGGTGCCGCTAGATCCTAAGATACACATCGACACCAAATAAGTGTTAGGGCAAAAAGCCTAGTGAGTTTAAACAACAAGCAATAAATACATAACATGAAGGTAATTAGCATGTTACCAATAAATATTTTCATTAATTAAGTTAATGGGGGAGATCCATAACACCAATCAAATTCCACCCAAGAGACGAGATACCTTAGTGTCAACTTCCACGAGTGACACCAAAAGGCCCAACACATCCGGGGGTTACAAAAAAGGCATTGCCTCAAATGGCGGAGGTCTAGGCACATACCAACACGGTGACACCCAAGACTACGTCATCCTAGTGTTTACTTGACTTGGTTCATCCACTCATCCCATTTGTGGCCATAGAAGCCCATTAGCTCTCATGAGGTGCATGTAACACCAATGTAGGTAACTTGGTCCCAATATTCATATGCATCATAAATGGAGACACAAGAGACATATTCACATACTCACCATACACATTTGTGCATATCATCATAAAAGAAGGCTTACAGATGGTTGCGCTCCAACTCACTCAAGAATGGGACAGCTGCCCTATTGAGTAATGGGAAGTGGGTCACTCCCCGAAAATGCCCCGCCCGTAGTTTCATTTGTCCAAAATATGAGCATTTCTCAATAAATAGGGCAAACCCTAACATATAGTTGTTTTTGAATAAATATCATTTATCAACTTATTTTATATTCCCAACATATAATATTTCTAACCTTCCAAAGGTTAGCACTTCATACCCAAAACACAATCTCATTAAATAATCAAACATAGTGTTAATGCAAAAAATTGCACAAAAAAAAAAGACGACCTAAGGTTTGGTTTCGGACCTTATCAACTACAGATTGAACCTTCGAAATAAATAAGAAAAATGACGAAGAAAATGTAAATGAGACAAACGATTTTGGTGATGCGGAAAACCCCGTCGAGGGTAAAAACCGCGGACGACAATGGAAGTCGTCAATGCACTATGGACGTCAACTAGGGACGTCGTCCTTAATAATAGTAATTACAATTACAAATCGTGGATAATTAAATACGTCCGCGGTGGATAATAACCGATGTCCTGGGGACAAAACATGGATAATAGTTGTTGTCACTAGTTCCAGACGTGGAAAATAGTTGTGGTCGCTACTTCCGGACGTGGAAAATAGTTGTGGTCGCTACTTCCGGACGTGGGTAATGCTGTTTGTTAATGCCAAAAATCGTCCAACGGAAGATTTAAGGTCGGTGTGGAACTTTATCCAACTAAAAAAAGTAACCAAGCGACAAAACATGCGACAATAAATAAAATAAAAAGACAAGAGATTTGGTGACGCAGAAAAACCTCAACGAGGAAAAAACCATGGACGACAAATAGAGGTCGTCGAGTACTATGACCGCCAAGCAGGGGCGACGTCCTTATGTATTATAGTGCTTACACAAGATAAATATGAAATACAACCATAAAAAATAGTAATGAGTGTAGGTCGTGTGTAAAACACTTCGGTCGTGTATGTTATACTGTGATCGTATAGTACGATAGAGAGTCCTTTGAGAATTCTTCGTGTAGCTTGTAATATTGTAGCACTGCCCCTGTAGATGTAGTTGTAGTTGTAGGTGTCTATTTATAGTCTTTGATCTTCATAAATGTGTCTTTGTAACGGTCGAAGCTCCATAATGGCTTTAATGACTCTAGTCAGTTATAGCCGTTGGTCTTTAAGGGCATTAAACCTGCATTGAATAAATAAGAGAAGAATGTTGGGTCATACGTTAGTGTAGTCGTGGTCGAGGACAGTCTTGCGATGGTCGTGCGACTAACGCTCGATCGACGTCCAAAAAAGTGTCGACAAATGTTATAGATATGTTTGGTCGACATGACCTTATCTTAATACAAGACCAGACGTATGTAAGATGCATTAAATATCATTCGTCGTGGTCGTGGATTTTTGACCCAAACACTGTTGTCGCTAGTTTAGGAAGTGAGGACGCTATTACTGGACGTGAGGACACTGTCGTAGGACGTGAGGATGTTGTCACAAGTGACAAGACGTGGAAAATAAAGTTGTTCTGGAAAATAAATCAAGTAGCAATTCTACTTGTAGATAACTCTTTTGAGAGCATCTGTGAGCTCATCCTCCCCCTTCCAATGTCTTGATCCTTCTATTTATACTTGAGCATTTGTAACCTCCAATTTATTGACCATAATGATTGTAACGGTCGTGTCTTGATGATAGATATAAATGTTGGTCGTCGGTTACATCTAATGTATTGATGAGATGAATCTTGGTCATAACTCTCTTGCAAAAAATAAAAAAACATAACGGTCGTCGATTAATGAGGATTAAATAAGGAAGTTACCTTCTTGAGTTGTCTTTGGTTAACCATGACCAAGGGTCAGGTCTTAGGACAAGAGACATAATACATGTGCATGTTTACTGGTGACAGTTAACATGCAATGTGAGACATGAGACATGTAGACCTGGCAAACGTGTCGTGTCGGTTCGTGTCGGGTTCAAAGTTAAACGGGTTGAAAGTGTCTAACCCTAACCCGTTTAATAAACGGGTCAGAAAATCCCAACCCTAACCCGACCCGCCTAACCCGTTTAACATTTATAAAATTAAAATTAAAAATCGAAAATTCACAAAAAAATACAAATACAAATACAAAATTCAAATGAAAGCATTAGAAATCCAAAATTTATAGTTCAAAATTATAATCAAATCTAAAACACTAAAAATCTAAAGCATTAAAAGGAAAACTTATATATATATATATATATATATACATACATAGAGTCGGGTTCAAACGAGAACGGTAACTATTTAAAAGAATACGAGAACTAACAAAATCATTAGTGATTTTACATTAATACACGAAAAATGGACTTTGGCCACAGTTTCAGGTCTGTGTGGCTTTTTTGCGCATTAATGTAAAATCACTAATGATTTTGTTAGTTCTCTTGTTCTTTTAAATACTTATTGTTCTCGTTTGATCCTCCCTCTACATATATATATAGACTTAAGTTCGCGTGAGACCAAACAGTTTCCGTGAGACCGGTGAGACCAAGCTTTAAAGTATGAAACTTCACACCAAAAAACTGTGAAGGTAAAAAAAATCGAACTTTTCATAGGGAAAACATCGTAAATGTTACGTTCACGGTGTTTTTCGATGTGAATGTTCGTTTTTTTTATACCTTCACAGCGTCTTCACTGTGAAGGTTCGGATATACCTTCACAGTCTTTTATCTGTGAATGTTTGATTTTTTTTAACTTGGTTTAGGTTTTTTTACCTTCATAGTGTGATTACATTATGAAGGTTCGAATGTTTTTTACCTTCACAGTGTTTCGGTGTGAAGTTTCTTGTTTTAAGGCTTGGTCTCACGCGGTATCACGGAAACAGCTTGGTCTCACGTGAACCTGACCCTATATATATATATATATATATATATATATATATATATATATAGAAAGAGAGAGAGAGAGAGTCGGGTTCAAACGAGAACATTAACTATTTAAAAGAATACGAGAACTAACAAAATCATTAGTGATTTTACATTAATACACGAAAAATGGACTTTGGCCACAGTTTCAGGTCCGCGTGGCTTTTTTGCGCATTAACGTAAAATCACTAATGATTTTGTTAGTTCTCGTGTTCTTTTAAATACTTATTGTTCTCGTTTGATCCTCCCTCTCTCTCTCTCTCTCTCTATATATATATATATATATATATATATATAAACGGTTTATTCGGGTCATTTTCGAGTTGAAATTTTTGACCCTGACCTTACCCGTTTAATTTTCGTGTCGTGTCAACATGTTTACTTAAACGGGTTGAAATGTATTACCCAAACCCGTTTATTTCATGTCGAGTTCGTGTCGAGTTCGTGTCGGGTTAGCGTGTCGTGTCAGTTTTTGCCAGGACTAGAGACATGTCACTGGTAGTATGAAACTGGCGACGGGTAATTGGCGACCCATAATAGGCGACTTGTAACTGGCAACAAGTAACTTGCGACCTGTAACTGGTGATCTGTAACTAACAACATGAGACAGACGACATGTGAGTCGTGAGAGGTGACGTGTGATAGGTGACGTGTGACCCGAGATGTAAATATGCCATCTTGAATGACTATTGACACAAGATGTCTTTCAATAACCAACTATCGTGGTTATTAACGTATGTCATGGATATTATCTTTGCTGGTCGAGGGTATAACTGTCATGGATATCCTTGGTCGTCGTGGTAATCAACGACCATGGGTCATGTCGAGGGAATTTCCCACGTCGGTCGAGGGTGTGATTTTTTACCCAAATACATAGAGAAAACCCTTTTTCCATGTAAATAAAATGGGATTAATAATAATATTGCAAGTAATGACATGTATCTAGTTTGTAAAAAGGTTTAGAACACTCACAATCTAGGTTTTTGATAAAAACCTAGAAAAGTTGATAAAGGTTAAAAGGGGTGAGGTCTTGAAGTTCCCAAGTTTGGATGAAGGCTCTTAAATGCACTCTAGAAGTGTTTTGGAGAGGATTTATTGCACCCAACTAGAATCTAAATCATTTATGGAAGAGAGAGTGTATGAGAAGATGAAAATCGCCCCAATGATCTCCCAAGTCGAACCCTAATCAGATTTTGGTGAAAAAGTGAAGTGAAAAACGGGTTTGGGGTGTTTTTAATCGATCAGACCCCGCGGGCGAGAGTGCCACGCGACCTTGCCAATGGCACAGTCGCTAGGCAAAATCGCCGCTCCACCCCTTCTCTCGGTACACTCCCAACGATTGTGACCGACGAGAGTTCCCTATGGCACAATCGCGGTCACTCCCGCCTAGGGGGTATTGTGGCTCGGTCCCGCTCTGCGACTATGCCGAGCGACCTTGACATCCTGTCATAGTCACTGGCTATGTCGCCAAAGGTGGTTGGTTTTCGATTTTTGTCCGATATTTCTACATTTACCAACTAATAACAACACTTGAGTTCAGAATCACGATAAAAATGCAATTAGCCTAGTTAGGAGCTAATAATGCGAGATAAGATGGATTTGGAAATATTTCTTACTTACTTGGGAGTTTTCGAGTGCTACACTCACACCCCCATATCGTGAACCCATGTTATAGCTTCCACCAGGCTCAACTTATTCACCTACAGTCAACCTCTAACATGCATCATTTTATAGCTAGCAGCCTAGCAACGTTACCTCCTTGTTCTATAGCACCATGCATATTGCCTTTTGGTTGCGATTCTTGAACATCGTAGTATCACTAGTACATTTTAGGAAAGGGGTGCTGGAAGAGGGTACCTTTTTACCGAATACGTATTTGTCACTCTCGTCTCCCATTCCATCATCGACACTATACACAACATGTGGCTTAGAGGCACCCTTCCATACCGCTAGTTTCATTCCTTCCATATTCCACATTAGAACTGTAACACCCCGAATTTTCTTGTGTATTTCTAGTGTCGAGAATGTTAGACTTCTATATGTTAACCTTAGTTGTTCTACATTACCTTAATGGTGCGTATCAAGTGTTTTAGCCAAATTCGCGGGTAAAAGTATTGATTTTGGATTTGTGAAACAGTGGCTTATGCGAGTTGCTCGCGGCTTGCAAGCCGCTGCATAAGTCGCGTAACCCACTGGATGTTCGCGGGTTCAAGAACACGGGCGACTTATGCCGTGACTTAAGGCCGTGACATAACCCGCGAGAACCCCCTTGATGCCCTTATACAGGTTTCTTCCCCAAGTTACCTCATTTAATTCCTCATCCACCCTCTTTACTCTCTCTCAACCCTCATAACTTCACCCATCCGAAATTAGGGTTTCCTCACCTTAAATCTACCCCATTTATTGTTGAAGTTGGGTATAGGAATCAAGGTTGCAAGTTTGGGCTTTGAAGTCTCAACCTCCATTGTCATCTCCTTCAAGAGGTCAAAAGTTATATTTTGGGTTTTCTTCTAAAACCTACTTGGTGAGTTCCTACTATCATTTTCTAAAATTTATATATGTCAAAACTTATATTTTGAACTCCTATATATCTCCTTGGTTTTGGATGTATGATTATCACATTTTGACCTAACTTAAGTTTTGGGAGATTTTAGGGTTCTTGCTAGCTTTTGTTAAAGTGAAGGGTTCCATTTGATATGTGTTAAAATAAAGTATTACTTGTTCATTTAGGGAGAAGTACTTGGAAGAATGTGTATAATTTCATTTTAAGATTTTCATTCTTATCAGCAGTTAAACTTGGAAAATGCATTTTGGAAGAAAATGTTGTTGGAAGCTATATGTTTAGCTTTGGGTAGTCACAAATGAAATTGTGACAAGTCTAGACTATTACTAGTGGATCCCTAGGTATTGAGTCGACTTATATTTTGGGATGTCTTTTCCCCTCTTTGTAAAAATGGATGTATATGATCCTCGGGGGCCATTTGGTACGGTTATGTGAGACCAGTTATTAGCCATGGATCATATTTTCCCCTCTTTTTTAAATATGGATGTATATGATCCTCGGGGGCCATTTGGTACGGTTATGTGAGACCGGTTACTATCCATGGATCATATTTTCCCCTCTTTGTAACTATGGATGCATATGATCCTCGGGGGTCCATTTGGTACGGTTATGTGAGACCGGTTACTAGCCATGGATCATAGTGTAGTCCTAGTGAACGAGTAAGGCTTGGTTTCCTCGGGGGCCCTCCCTCACATCGTAGTACAGACCTGTGTGTTCGTGGCCATGGATTCCAAGTGTCTGACTCATAACTCGGATTGTGGCCTACTTTGTGTTCTATAACGACCCAACCAAAAATTAGAAACAGACGGATCAAATCTTAGAATAGAATTCTCAACAATCAACAATAATCCCAGTCATAACGGTCCCAAACTTACAAAAGTCAAATTAAGGTTTGATATACAATCAACCTACACAACTGAGATAATTAATAATAGTTAAATGACGGTCTTCTATCCGCCCCGCTAGACCTTCTCCTTGCCTTTAGCCGCACAGTCTAACTCACGACGGCCTGAAAAGATTTTTAGTTTTGAAAGAGCGAGGGTTAGACCATAAGTCTAGTGAGTTCCCTCTAACAGTTAAGCAACAAAATATACTTTCCAGAATTTGAAAACAATATTTAATAATGGCATATAAATAAAACACGCTACGGACCACACGACCGTCCAAGACGATGTGTCTGACTCGCGCTGCCTTAATGTTGGGACACACCCCCAACGACATAAACGGGCCACACTCCCCGGCACGAGTAGGCGGACCACACTCCCCGACTTAGGTCACGTAGCCCACAGATAATGTATGCATACATTTAACCATCAACAATTTATAACATACTTGAACAAGTTAATAAAAATTTATGCCATCGAAATAAATCAAAGTTTAAGATAAACTTTACATGCTTTCATCATCAAGAGGTTTAGTTTAGAAAACTCACCTGAAATCCACCGTTACAACCTTCAATCTAAATGAATAGTCCGAGTCGAACCTATAAAATGAGGCATCGCTCAGTGAATTAACGGTACCTTCTAATTAATGAATTTAACCTTAATACCCTCATTCCCGATCTCAACTCCATTTAACCTTTGACCGAAAAATATCCCGCTAAAACTAACTTGAGACGACATAACCAATACCTTAAGAATTAAAGTAAACTAATTAAATTGTAAACCAAAGTGGGCCGACCACTTAAGGTCCAATTCCACTTTGTTTTCCCCAACCGGCCCATGATAAAAAAGAAACACATGGTTCAAAATGTACACACGTGGGCTTCGGCCCACTCTCCTCAAACTTGACCGGTATGACAACCTTCGACCGGAACAATGAAATACGATCGGTATGAGATTAATGACCAGATGGGATTCGACCGATACCAAAATGGGTCTCGACCGGGATCTCGACCGGTATCATAAACTCGACCGATATTAGCTTAACCTCGACCGGTAATGCATTCGCCCGGAGGCGATTTGGGGTTCTTGAACCCAAAATACACAGACAGTCAAAATATTCCCCCTCCAGATCGATTATTTTCTTTACTTTGCATAACGATAAACTTCTCTTTAATCTCCCATTCATAACAAAAACACTGACATTATTCAAGAATCAATCACCCATTAGAAAATTTTAACTTCTGCTCACTAACCCAGATGTAAACTTTAACAGGCTTCAATTAACAACAAGGGTACTGTAGCAACTTATGAGATTTAGAAGAGTTAATAAATTCAGAGATGATACCTTAGGAGAAACTTCTAGACATGCTTCCCTTCCTCTTCTCCCAATCGATACTTCTACTTTCTCTCAAAAAAAAATTCCTTAGCCGCCAACAAAATGAGTGCATAGAACCCTAGGGTAAACCTTATAACCAACATTTACACTTAGCCCCCTTCAATAATGGGTTTGACCATTCTCTACACTAACTTTGAGGCTATTAACTTTAGTTCCGGTTGTTACATCCACTACACTCCTTGGTAGATTGGTTAACTTTTGTCATCAAATGATGAGTTTTGGATCGAAAAGGCCCGATTGTGGCAAAGGTTTTCAAATGTAAACTAAACCTTCTTGAAAAGATTTCCTTTTGATACAATTGTTTATATCTCTTGAAATTATAAACTGTATGATCTCACTAGGCTTTAAGCCTAACACTTTTTCTCAAATGATGTGTATAACAGGTTCCCTTAGCGGTGGGTTGCCAAGGGCTTGAGTGACGAGCTTGGTCTCGAGGCATTTTTGAGATGACTAGTATTTGACGTTGGGCATTTGTTAAGTCCCATCTTTTGGTGATTTTGGATTGACAACCTATGTAATCTAGATAGTTTATGTTTAGATTAGTTTGTTGTTGAATTCCATATCCGTACGCAGGTTTTTGTAAAGGCTTAGTGTTTTTCCCCTTTATGGGAGGTTTATATCAAATACAAAAGTCATATTGCCAAATTTCCGAAATTTTAAAATTACTCTGAATTTTAGGGTGTTACAAGAACAACCAAAGTGCTCATCGGTGAGTGATTTATTCTTTGCAACAACTTGAAATAATATAGACTTTAAATATTAGTTTTGAAAATATGTATATTTCTATGCAACTTACCCTTTATAAATTAAAACAAAAACAAAAAAAAATGTCTACAAATTAGCCCAACCTAGTTTGACAATAAAAGAAATACTTACCGTTTTGACATGTTATTCAACGTACACAATTTTCTATTTTACACCTCTAATAACTGTTGTTGAGAGTTTATATGTGTAACACTAACACCCGAAAAATTTAAGGTAAGTATTCACACCTCGTATTTTAGATATGTGAGTCCAAGAAATCAAGCAATATCAATCTAATCAATCAAATACGCACAATTTTTAGAGAGAGAAAGTAGTGAGAGAAAGTTTGTCATATATCTTGAAGTCACAAGTACAAAGAACTCTCATACAATAAAGCACCCACTTCTCTCACAAGGCTAAGCAACATCTTATACGGAAACACTCATAAGGCTAAACACTTACAAGACACAAAGGCAAACTACTAAAGTCAAAGGGTACAAGTGATCTAAACTAGACATTGACAATCTCCCCCTTTTATCTCAATTGTGCATTCAAACTCTGCTCCATCTGGTGCTCTAGACTTTCTGATTCCAAGTAGCATCTCGAAGTTTCTGATTCCTCTCCTGAAATTGATTCGGTCATCTAGAGCATCCAAAACTCTTACAAGAGCAAGTCTGTCAAACTTTCACATTCCCTTTTCTCCTTTCTTAACCTTATCTTCATTCTCTTTAAATCTTTGGTTCAGCTGAAGTCTGATCACCTTTATCGTCCCATCAAAAAACTTTGCAATCTCTGATACTCTGAAGAATCTTTTCTTGTTTTCAGCATTCTTATAAACAACTCCAAGTTCAGGTTTTTCAATGATGGTGAACAAATCATATCTATCAATATCCTCCAAATCAAGATTAGGCTTAATCATATTGACTCTCCTCTGGTTCGTTTCAATCCCCAGCTGAAAGTCGTAACAATACGTGTAGTTCACTAGCCTTCTCATAAACCTCTTCACAACTTCTAAGGCAAAAATGATGTTCTCCGGTCTGATCATCATATTTTTGAACAGATGGTAGAGATACTCAATATCGTCCACATTCAAAAACTGAAAGTTTGCTTCAGAAAATTTACACTCAGTAAGATCTCTTCTTTAAACTGTGAAGACCGGATACCAGATTCTTTGAAATCTTCTTAGCCTTACTTCCTTCACTGTAACAATCCCAGACTTATTCTTCACATACTTCTCTGCTTTTCTCTCCCAACTCATAAATCTAGCATACTCCTGCTGATACTCCATGGGCTGATTAGAGACACCCAAAACTTTGTATATATCCATCTTCCTGAGCCTGTGAATAAAGATCTTTTTCATCTCCTCCTCCAGAAAAGGTGCTCTCAAAGTATTTCTCATTTGCCTGAGCTGAGCATCTGTAAGCACTAGAGGGGCTTCAGTTTCATTTGAGGGACCGACTTGGTTTTCAACTGGATTTGATGGAAAATGTAGTTCAGGTTCAGTTTCGATGTTGGGTTCAGGTGGGTTGTCATTTATGGGTTGTTCATCAAGGATTGGGTTAGGAACTCTGGTTGGGCTTAGTAGGTTTATTGGGCTAGGTTGGTTAACAGGGTGCAACACCCGCATTTTCGGGTGGATTTCCCATTTTATTTGTGTGTCGTTATGGGATTTAATTGTTGGATTGATTAATGCTCATTGTCCATTTTGAGTTTTGCATTGTGGTCGACCTTCTTACGTCGTTAACGGATCAGTTCGGGACGAAAAAAGGAAAACTTCAGAGCACGTCACACCCCAGGCGACATTGCCCGACGACTGTGACACCTGTCAATGTCGCGAGGGGCAAGGTCGCGGGGAGGAGAGGACCTTCAGTACACCCGGGGCGACAGTGCCCGACGACATTGCCCGGGTCACTGTCGCATGGTCACAATCGCGGTCAGTGTACCTCAAGAGGTCCAACGCGGGCGACATTGCCCTGCGACTATGCCATTGGCATAGTCGTTGTGTCATAGTCGCGGCCTGGTTTGGACATTTAAACGGGTTCAACAGTTTGAGGGTCATTTATCTGATTTTGTTGGTAACTCTAGGTCGTGTTTTCTTTCTTGAACTTGGTAAGTTTAGCCCCAACTCTTTTTCCCCTTGTCATTAATGCTTCCACCAACAACCTATTGATCATTTATGTTAATCTTGGGCTCTTAGGTGATCTTGTGGCACTAGTGCAAGTCTTCTCAAAGATCTCACTCTCATCTCTTTAAGTCTTGTCATTTTAGGATTTTGAAACACAACCCTACAAGGTGAGTTCATCTTTTTAACAAACTCTATACATGTCAAAATTATATTTTTAGCTTACTAGATATCTCCATTTTTACTTGTATAATTTGGGGTGCATAAACACCCAAAAACCCTAATTTTGGAGATTCTAGGGTTTATGTGTTTGGATGAGATTTCAAGAAAGAAAATAGTATTTTGGGTTTATATGTAAGCATGGTTTAGCACTTCGCTTTTCTATTCTTTAGCTTCAAAGATTATTTAACAATGGATTGATGAAAATTTATATCGAACTGCTAATAAGTTTGCACATTGAGTACTTTGGAATCCAAACTAGGATTTGAAATATTAAGGTGACCTAAATGGTTAAAATATGGGTATATGATTCTTATGTCAAATTGGAACCTCTTGGTAAAATTATGCAAGTATTATGCGAAAACCTTCGTTTGTCCACATATCGGATATTTTATCTTAACGTTGAATTATCGCTTAGTCGATTTACTCTATGTGGCATATTTGGTTTCACTTGGGAGTCATGACCCCATTATTGTTGTTGCATTTGGTCCGGCGTTAGAACATCTGTTTCTCTCGTCGAGGCACGTTTAGGCATCGGATTGGGTTATAAGTCCTACGTGCTAAGTATTACGATATTGGATGAGGATCTCAACGTAAAGGCCCTTTTGGGTTGAAGTTGACTTTCTGCGAGTGTAAGTTTAAAGCCACTGAGCCTAACATCCCTTGCGTGTACTTTTATGTGTTTTCGCTTTACTGACTGTCTAGTGGCTTACTTTTGTGTTCCGTCACTTATGATAGTAAGCGGGTCTCCCCCGTTAAACCAAGAGGTAATTGTTTATGATAAAAGCACTATCATTCCTAATTTAACTTCATTTTCTTTGGTTACGTTTACCGTTATTTATTTTAAATGCAACCGTTGATCTCACTAGGCGTTATCCTAACACTTTTTCTTAAAATGACATGTATAGAAGGTCGATCTAGCGATGGGGTTCGCCGGGATTGAGCGGATGACCTAGAGGTCGAGAGCGGTCTTTTTAGGATGATATTTTGACCAATACGATAACGATAGTGGATGCACATTTTTGGAAGAATAGCAACACCCGATATTAATTTTTCTTGTTTAAGTTAGATTATTGGGTTGTTAAGTAATATTTTTCAATTGTTTCATTGTAAAGGCTACAACTTTATTCCCTGTTCTCGGGATGAACTTTGGGATTGTTATGGCAGGTTTTGTATACCCAGGTTTACTCAGTTTATAGCCGTTATATTGCGGAATTTCCGAATTTTTGTGTCTCTAAAATTTAGGATGTTACACAGGGCTAGGTTGGTTAACAGGGAAAGGAATGTTTTGTGGTATTTCAGAAGGTTCAGACAGGTTTATCTCTTTGAAGGTTGGGATTTCAGGAAGATCTCGGGTTGTTTCAGGTAGTTCATGATGTACAGGGCTCAGTTGAATGTCCTCTGGAGTACAAGTCAGGATATCCAAGATGTTCTCATTCCCTTCATCATCTGAATCCATCAGTTGTTCCATTTCCTCCTTTTTTACCTTATAGAAATTTTCATACTTTTTGTTTGTTGATTCCTCCTCATCAGATGACAAATCTATTACATTGAAAGCTTCCATCCCAGTCAGCAATAATATCTCTTCCCTAGTAGCAACCTTAGGCTTTGCAACCCTCGGTTCTACTTCTTCATTCATATATAGCACAATTTATGTTCTTTCTTCAACATCCATTTGCTCATCATATCTATCATCAGTCATTTCAGCCTCTTCTTCAATATTAACATTCACAATCTGAGCAAGTTCAGTATCTGTAGCAGTTTTCTGTCTCTTACTTATCTCCCCCTCATGATCTTGATCGGAATCATGATCATGTCTCCTTTTGGAAACTGCTTGAAGTTTGTATGCATTCTGAATTGCTCTGGTCAACTCTTGGATGTTTTGTAACACTTCAGACTTAAAAGCATTGAACTCTGTGACTAAAACAGTATCTGAAGGTATCTGAGCTTTTTTGGGATCTCAATAGACTAACCAAATATGCTTCTGAATCATCAGCAGGGTCCTGAGATAATAATTTTGCATACAGTAATGACTTCAGCTCCTCCATAGAAAGATCAACTCGTTGTACAAGAGGTGGTGGAGGTGGCTGAACAGGCTCCTCAACCACTGGTCCTTTCCCCTTTAATAAACTTTTAACCTTTCCAAGTTCCTCCTCAAATTTATGTGACATACGGTTTTCAACATCCTTTAAGGCACCGTTAAAGAATTCCTTTGACACAAAGTCGGGTAAAATAACTCTGGGGTCACTTAGACTCTCAGTTCGCACAACAGTTGAAGATTCAACATTGTGGCATGTGTTCACAGCTGGCATAGTGTTAGTTATGACAGGACTTCCATCTAATCCTCGTAGACCAGATTGCAGTGCTACTATAGATGTTCCGATCGGGTCACAAAGACTTCTGATGGTAGCAGACTGTATCAGTGACCTATGAATGGGAAGTGGTAATTCAAGTGGCGCTAGACTCGATTGTGCATAGAAAGGAATTGAGTTCTGGGGCTGATGAACTCTAGTTTCAATATCTATGCTTTCCGAGTGAAAGCTAGATAGCGTTTGTGCTAAGTCCCCGTGCATATCTGAGACTATTGCCTGTTGTGAGGCACAAGAATGAGTGGCTTGAGTGTGCAACTGCGTTAGTGGGCGACTAACGTCTATTTCAACACCTATTTGCAACACATGTAACGAGGTGGCAGATGTGGTTGTCCTTCTAGATAAGTAGGTTCGGGTACACGCACGCTCCCCATATTCTTTTTCTTCATTTACTCTCGGCCTCACATTTTCAAAAATTTCAACTTGAACTCCCTCGTTCCTCCTTATGTCTCCCAATACATTCTGTATAACTGTTGTAGCAGTGTAAACATCCATGTCATCTTGATGTAGAGAAACATCATCTAGAAATCCAAAACTATGCTCCAAATTGGCATTATCAATATCATCATCATTTTCTTTGTGTGATCCAGGAGTAGTTGATGGTATAGTATCTATTGAAGAACTAGCTATTTGATCCGACTCAGTTTTAGAATTCTGACCTTCATCGGCATTCTCTTCCTGAGGACTCAATTGATGTGTGATAGTCCACTCAGGTTGAGATGTGGAAACTTCTAGACGTGTGGCAATTTTGGCCTGAGTTTCCACACCCTCTGGTCTAGAAGACTAACCCCTGATAGTTCTCCTATTAGGATATTCCCTCTGCTCTCCCTGTTCCTGAACTCCCATAGTTTCAGAAACCCTCACCGACTCCTCTCTTCTAAGGGTTGAGTCCTGGGTAGGTATAACCGGTTCTGGTAATCCCATGGACTCCCTGTAATTCCAAACACACTTGGAGTTCGGATCAACATAAGCTAGTAAAGCTTCGGGAATAGGCATTGTGTACATGAATGTCTGCTTCTGTTTCTGCAGGTACCACATCTCAAATTCTGGACCTACTTCATGATGTGTTCACTTGGGAATGTCACGGTTTGAACGGATCATGCTCCTGATAATCAGTTGAAGAAATCTCTGATATGGAACATAAAGTGGCTTCTTTGATGTTCTCTTGCTGATGACTTTCTCATATAACTCCGTCCAAAATGCAACTGAATAGTCCACGTGCAGATCGTACACGATGGCATGAAACAATCTTAGCGTATGCATATTGGTGTTGTCAAGGCCTAAATGTCTTGAAGTCAAGCAGTGATTGATGATTGAGAATAGTTGGTAATAGAATGGCGGAAGATTTGACTTTTTAAATTCACTGATCTTTGACAATTCTCCCACATACCCCAAGGCTCGGAAGCCTTCAAATACTTCGGAATCAACAGGGTATGGGTCAAATCTTACTCTCCCTTCCCTTAAGTTTGCTTCCAGTAGATCTAGAATGAGTCTGAGCCTTCGGTAGGTCAGAATAGAAGTGAAATTGTCTATCCGAATTCTGAAATACTTGTTGTTGTTGTTCTCCACCGCATATTCAATTAATTTCCAAGCTTGCTGCAAATAGATCAAAGGAACATTTGTTGTATCTGTCAGTGCTTGGTTGAGCGGATGGCCTTTCAGAATTTCTAGAACAAGTGGATTGACATTGAGAGTGTCAAAGTCCACATGGTGGTAGTTTGGAGACAACAACAAGTACTCATTAGGGTTGATAAGGGCAAGATCAAAATCACCACCAATGACAGATTGTACATGTGATCTTGAAGATGGCATCAGTGTCTCTTTGGATACATGTGGATCATTCTCATCCATTTGTACTGTAGGATCATGAGAATGTTCACCCACCATTATAATGCTTGAAAAAGATCAAAAGTATTGGATAAAATCCAATATGTCAGCAATAATCCAAAATCTTGTTTTTCAGAAAAAATTTTTGAAATTTTTTAAGTCCTTAAGTGTGAGACTAAAAGACTTGAAAATGAACAAAGTACAGAAAAATGTAATTTCAGCTTACAAAGATAGCACAATATGTTGCAAGAAGCAAATGCAACAAACACACTTAAAAAATGAATTGACAAGACAAATAGAATAACTCAAACACTTGAAATTTTGACTTTGTTCTCAAAATGATGATGTGTATCAAACTCGTAGAACACAATGAATCCTCAATTTATGATAGAACTCGCATGATGTTATGTCCAAGTCAAGAACTCATAGAACATTGATGTTCATGGAAGTCTATGACAAGTAGGGGTGTGCAAAATCTTATCGAACCCGAAAAAACCGAAAAACCGACCCGAAAAAATCCCGAACAACCCGACCCTAATCACCCGATCGTACCCGAGGTCCGAAGCCCGAAATTTAGATCGGATATATAGGTTCGGGTAGGGGATTAAATTCCGTCACCCGAAACCTGAATAATATTTACTAATTCCTTTTTTATAAACATATAAATGTATAATATAAATTATATAATTAGTATATATGTTAGTTTTTTTTTCAAGTATTATTAGTTTAAAAAATATGTAAATTTTAAATGTTTCAAACTTTCAAGTTTTAATCCTTTTTTGTTGCACAACAGTCACATTGCACAGCCGAATGAGGCTTTTGTGCTACACATGACTAACGAGTAAAATGCCAAGAGGAGTCCCAATTGAATGGGCTTTTAGTCTACTAAAATTCTACGGGAGGAAAACATTAAAAAAAAGGATTTATCCGATCCGACCCGACCCCCCCCCGAAACCCGACTAGGCCCGACCCCCGAAAACCGATTCACCCACTTATAATATTTGGGGCATGCGTATCCTACATGAAACCCGATCGGGTTTTTCGTTTTCCAACCCGATCTGATCCGACCCATGCTCAGCCCTAATGACAAGAACACGCATAATACTGTGTTCATATCAAGAACACTCAAAACACAGGATGTTCAAAATTTTGAAATTTCAAATACTTCACATCCAAATGGTACCTTTTAACATGAAATTTTAGCCTTTATTAGGTTCGATTAAGGTTTAATGAACTTTTTACCATTGAAATTTGAATAACATTACAACTTTTAATCATTAATTTCAGTCCAACAGTTCAATGAGTTCGAAAGTTCAAAGGTTCGATAAGAATCCAAAAATCCAAGCATAGGCATCCCTGCAAATGTAAGAACAAATGTACCAATGGATTCGTGTTGGGAACTGAAGATTCTACTAAGTGTGGTTACTACTGCTAGTACAAGTGTGGTTACTACTGCCAGAGTACTTTGAAGATTAATACTGCTGAGTATTACTACTGCTAGTAGAATTAATACTGCTAGTCAAAGTTAGTGCTGCTTGAACAAAGTTAGTACTGCTTAGCTAGTTAGTAGTGCTAGTAGTTAGTACTGCTTAGTAGTTAATGCTGCTAGAAGAAGTTACTACTGCTGAGCATAATTAGTGCTGCTTAAGAAGTTACTACTGCTGAGCATAATTAGTGCTGCTTAAGAGATCCGGATGGAAAGTATGACAGCTGGATATACTGAAGATTTACATAGAAGATATACATGGAAGATATACTGCAGATTTGTTTATTCTTTGTAATTATCTTTTAATCAGTATATGTATAGAATAGATAGAATTAACTTTAAAAAAAAATAACAATAATTTTTGATAGAGAGAAAATCAACCTCAAGGCATAGATCCTAATTCTAGAGAAGTAGAATTCGTATTGGTGAGTCTGTTCATCAATATTGAGGTTGAGTGTGTAATCTTGTAGCTTCAAGCATTCAATACAAGTTTACAGTTTGTTATTCATATTTTCTGTGTTATTTTACTGTTTTATTAAATATCAAAGTGTTATTCCGCAAACTTCTTTGATATTAGTTTCTGAGAATTAATTCTTGTTAAGAATTCGATCCTGACAAGTGGTATCAGAGCCAATTCTATCAGAAACATCTATCTATCATGGAAAATCTTACAGAATCAAGCAGTACTTTGGTCTCCAAGGTTCCAATGCTCAAACCCAGTGAGTTTGACATGTGGAAGATAAGAATCAGACAATATATTCTTCTCACTGACTACTCAATGTGGGATATCATTGAGAATGGTCCTTCTGAAGCTGGAAGGATAGGACCAGATGGAAAAAGACCTCCACCAAAGACAGATGGTGAAAGAAAGATCAGACAGACAGAGATGAAGGCCTTGAGCACTCTGCTCTTGGCAATCCCCAATGAATATCAGCATCAATTTTGCAATTGCACTGATGCTCAAATTCTCTGGAATTCTGTAGAGAAAAGATTTGCTGGAACTAAGAGTATCAAAAGGAATCAAAGAGATGTTCTTAAGCAGCAGTATGAGAATTTTACTTCCTCAAAGAATGAGTCTATGACTCAAACTTTTGATAGGTTCAACAAACTCATTGGAGAACTGGCCACTGTTGGAGTAAAGATGGATCAAGATGACATCAACAGGAAGTTCCTCAGATCTCTTGGGGATGAGTGGACTATGTACACTGTCTCTTATAGGCAGAGTGACAATCTGGAGGAGAAAGAACTTGATGATCTATACAATGATCTAAGAGTTTTTGAAACTGAGGTAGAGATCAAGAAGAAGCCTACTGGTTATGTCCATAATTCTGCACTGCTTTCAGCAGCCACCGATACTACTGCCATCCCTGAAGTAGTTAGTACTGCTGGTGGAGCAAGTTCAGAAAAAGGATCTGAAACAATCTTTGAAGCCTTCTTGTCCAGTCATAGTAACAATTCATTAATCAATGATGATCTGGATCAACTTCACCCTGATGACCTGGAGGAGATGGATATAAAATGGCAGATGGCCATGCTATCCATGAGGGTGAAGAAGTTCATTAAAAGAACAGGAAGGAATAACTTCTCTCAAAGAAGAGAGGATGGAGCTGGTTTTGACAAGACCAAAGTGGAATGTTATAAGTGTCACATGAAAGGACACTTTGCTAGAGAATGCAGGAGTACTGTTCCTAACAACAACCACCAACAAGCTCAGAATGGTAGCTACACTCAGAACAAGAATCCTGCTCAAGCCCTTGTTTCTCAACAAGGAATGGGATTTGATTGGAGTGATCAAGCTGAAGAAGCCACTCAGAATCAAGCTCTTATGGCAGAAGTGTCTGATCTCCCATCTGAGGTAATTTCTAATCTTTGCACTAAAACTTGCATTGACACTGTCAAAAGATACAGGGATCACAATCAAAGTATGTGTGATGACCTCAAAAGGTTAGAAAAAGATAGAAGAGATTATGTGCTAATAGTTGAGAGATTTGAAGAACAAATCAAAGGATTTCAAGCTAATGAACTTCAACACTCTTATGACATTAACTACTGGAAGTGGGAAAAGAATGAGTTAGAGACCAAACTGTCTAAATCCTTAGAAGAGAGTGATAAGCTAAAGGAGGAATTGTCTAAAGTTAAACTTGACATAGAGAAGTTTTCATATGCTTCAAAAGCAATGGATTCTCTTCTAAAGGCTCAGATACATGATAAGATGAAGCCTGGTATTGGATACAACAGTACATCTCCTCCTTATAACAACAATTATATCTTTCCTACTTCAGACTTGTTAGAAACCAAGGAGAAAAAGGACTTATCTGAAAAAGCCTTTAAGATAGACCCTTTGGATGAAGTAGTAATTAAGGATCTAACTGAGAAAGAAGCCAGTAAGAAGAGAGATAATGATATAGATAAAGAAATCCATGAAGAAAACAATATAATCACCAATGAGGGATGTGGGAAAGACTGGATAAAGTCCAAGGAGATAGAAAAGACCAAAGGAAAAGACAACAAGGTCCATTACAAACAGACCACAGTTGTGAATCCTGCATCTGGTAAACAGTGTGATTGCAGTAAAGCCAAGAGCCTAAATTCTGGTTTAAAAAGAGGAAATCAAAGAAACTGGAATAATCAATGGGCTCAGAAGCAAGGAGTTGATCTGAATAAAATCAATAGACCAAAACCTTGCTTCATATGTGGCAAGATAAATCATCTGGCTAAATCTTGCTTCTTCAATCCTATTAATCAACAGATGACCTTTCAAAGATGTAAGCAAAAGTCTGTTGATTATAGAAAGGCTGGAAAGAAACATGGTGAAAAGAAAGGCCCCATAAAGAAAAAGGTTTTAAAAGAAAGCATTAAAATGTGGGTGCCCAAAAGTACTAAAACTGTTAGTGCTGCTGACAGGGTTAGTGCTGCTGGAAGTATTACTGCTGCTACCTGTGTTAGTACCTCTTCAAAGGTTAATACTACCAACACAGTTACTGCTGCTAACACAGTTACTACTGCTAACAAGGTTAGTACTGCTAAGCATGCAAGTGCTGCTAAGGCAGTTAATACCTCTAAAACCAGTACTGTTTCCAGCACAAATGTTTTCAAGCCTATTATTGTGACAAAATACTCCAAGAATGAGGAGTTAAAATTCAAAAATCTTGTCAAGAAGGAATGCAAGTATTTTGATGAGAAAGGGGTACCCAAGACCACTTTGGCTTGGGTTCCTATTTCATACTAACTGATCTATCTTATGTGCAGGGCAACCAACAGCTCAAAGGAAGGAGCATATGGCATGTTGATAGTGGTTGCTCAAGGCACATGACAGGCAACATGTCATGCCTTCAGGATTTCAAGCATATCAATGGAGGACATGTTGCTTTTGGAGACAATCTTACTGGTGGTAAGATAAGTGGAAAAGGTAATGTCACCAAAGGTAAGATGACATTTGAGGATGTCTACTATGTTGATCAATTAAAATACAACCTGTTAAGTGTATCACAGGTTTGTGACAAACAACATAGTATATTATTTACAAACACTGAGTGTATGATCCTTGCTCCAGGGTTCAAAGTAGTTGATGAAAGCATGATACTACTAAGAACTCCAAGAAAGGACAATGTTTACTGTCTAGATATGGAGAATGTTAAAAGTGATTCATCTCTAAATTGTCTTGTTTCAAAAGCTTCTATAGATGAATCCTCTCTATGGCACAGAAGGATGTGTCACATGAATATTAAGACTATGAACAAACTTGTTAAAAACAACCTTGTAAGGGGCTTACCTTCTAAAGTCTTTTCATGTGATGATCATTGTGTTGCTTTCCTCAAAGGCAAACAACATAAAACTTCTCATAAGACCAAAGAGATAAATTCTATTTCTTCTTGTCTCCAGTTATTGCACATGGATCTGTTTGGTCCTACAAATGTTATGAGTATAGGCACGAAATCTTACTACTTGGTTATTGTTGATGATTACTCTAGATTCACCTGGGTATATTTTCTAAAGACTAAGGATGAGACAAGTGGACTGATCAAGTTCTTTATCCTGAGAATTGAAAACCAAACTAATCAAAAAGTAAAAGTCATTAGATCAGATAATGGGGCTGAATTCAAAAATCTTGATCTAAACACCTTTTGTGAAGAGAAAGGGATTGAGAGACAGTATAGTGCTCCTAGGACTCCTCAACAGAATGGTGTTGCTGAGAGGAGAAATAGGACATTAATAGAGGCTGCTAGATCTCTGTTGGCTGATTCTAAACTGCCAATTACCTTCTGGGCTGAAGCAGTTAATACTGCCTGTTATGTCCAAAACAGAGTTCTAGTAGTTAAACCAACGAACAAGACACCATATGAGCTTTTAAATAAAAGAAAACCCTTTATTGGATTTTTCAAACCTTTTGGGTGTCCTTGTACCATTCTCAATACCAAAACTCACTTAGGTAAGTTTGATAGCAAAGTAGATGATGGATTTCTTGTTGGTTATTCATCTCAAAGTAAGGCCTACAGAGTTTTCAATTCATCTTCTAGAATAATTGAAGAAAGTGACAATGTCAAATGCAATGAGAACACACCAAATCCTATTGGAACTGGTCCTCAATGGCTATTTGACATTGATTCACTAACTAACTCCTTTGGTTTCAGTAGTAATGATTATGCAGGTTCATGAGGTGAAGGATCAGGGACTACACAAGTTCAAGAAAGTGTTATTCCGCAAACTTCTTTGATATTAGTTTCTGAGAATTAATTCTTGTTAAGAATTCGATCCTGACAAGTGGTATCAGAGATCTACCAATACACACTTTGATATTTAATAAAACAGTAAAATAACACAGAAAATATGAATAACAAACTGTAAACTTGTATTGAATGCTTGAAGCTACAAGATTACACACTCAACCTCAATATTGATGAACAGACTCACCAATACGAATTCTACTTCTCTAGAATTAGGATCTATGCCTTGAGGTTGATTTTCTCTCTATCAAAAATTATTGTTATTTTTTTTAAAAGTTAATTCTATCTATTCTATACATATACTGATTAAAAGATAATTACAAAGAATAAACAAATCTGCAGTATATCTTCCATGTATATCTTCTATGTAAATCTTCAGTATATCCAGCTGTCATACTTTCCATCCGGATCTCTTAAGCAGCACTAATTATGCTCAGCAGTAGTAACTTCTTAAGCAGCACTAATTATGCTCAGCAGTAGTAACTTCTTCTAGCAGCATTAACTACTAAGCAGTACTAACTACTAGCAGTACTAACTAGCTAAGCAGTACTAACTTTGTTCAAGCAACACTAACTTTGACTAGCAGTATTAATTCTACTAGCAGTAGTAATACTCAGCAGTATTAATCTTCAAAGTACTCTGGCAGTAATAACCACACTTGTACTAGCAGTAGTAACCACACTTAGTAGAATCTTCAGTTCCCAACAATCTCCCCCTAACTTGACTTTTAGAAGAGAAGTCAAGTTCTTCAGATATTTCTTCATAAGCTCTCCAAGATGCTCTCAAAACTTCAAAGTTCATGCTCCTATATCTGGATTCAGTCCCAAACTCTGATTGATTATCCTCTGAATTAGGTACTTTGCCATTTCTGAATTTGGTGCACAACCCAACTTCTTCTTTAACATGGTATGAATCTTCAGTCTGCTGTGATTGTATACTCTATCCACTAGGAAGTATTCTGTGTGATTTCTATCCAAATTCACTGCATATACTCCACTAGTTTCATATAGAGTCCAATTTGTGACAGCTTGAAACACATTCCTTATGACGTGGTCCACCTCTTCAGGTTTGAACATCATACACAAATACTCCATCACCAGTTTTGTAAGTGAAATCCCTGGAGCTTTCAAATGATCTGCATACAACTTCATTCCTATGTCAAACATCTCTTCTATATCAGACCTAGAACATGTTCTGACAATCTTGACCCAAGTGTTGAAAACCTCATACTGATCATCCTTCCTCTTGAGTCTGATATACTCCTTTCCATCCACTGTCAGTATATCCCAGTGAATGACCTCAGGAGGCTTAACTCCTACAGGTTCTGCAGAAATTGGTTCAGGCACTTTGTCCATCACTACCATATACAAACTTACATCATCTTTGGTTGATGACTCTTGCTGGTTAGATGACTCAGGTGCCACTTCTTCTTCAGCAACCTTTTGTTCTTCTTCTACTCTAGGCTTCTTATTTTTCTTTCTTTTAGCCATCATTTTGGTTCTTTTCAAAGTCTTTTGAACCTGCACTAGAGTAGCTTCCTTCTTCTTTTCTTCCTTTTTCCCTGCCATTTCTTTGATAGGAGTTCCCTCTTCACTTTCAGAGAATGGTTGATTCATATCAATATCATTACTCTCCTTGGCCTTCTTTTCAAATTCCACTCTATCTTTTTCATTGCTCTTCAGCTTCCCCATTTCTTTCTCATAGAGATCTCTGATTTGATCAAAATTCATCTTCACAAACATTTCTTTCTTTACCCCAATTGCACTCCTCAAGAAAGTTATCATTTTGTTTCTTTCCTGAGTGGCAAGGTAAGTTTGTGAGTGGCAAGGTAAGTTTACATCTTTGTACTTGATTTTGCTATCATAGCCTTTCTCAAACTTATGGCCCTTTGTTTAGCCTTTTCAGTTTCAAGCCCTTTTTGATAGGCTTTATTTAATTCAGCAGCTAAAGCCTTTGCCATCTCCCTGTCCTTTTCTACCTGAACTCTTTCTTCCTTCTCAATCTCCTCCTGCATTTTCCTTGCTAAAGCTTCATCTGATTCAACCAACCTTTGCTTCTTGATTGGTTGATCAGATTCTACCATCTTTGCTTTTCCCTTATTCTTTGATTCTGCAGCCTTGTCTTTCTGTTCTAATTTCCTATCTCCCCCTTCATTTATGACCACTCCCTTTGCTTTGGGAGTGTCATTCTTTGCTTTGATTAGCATTTCAGCTACTTCAACTTCTGTTGGTGATAACTCTGTTACTGCTGCTTGTGAGGTTTCAGCAGCATTAACAGTTTCTGCTTCCTTCTCCCCCTCAACATCAACATTCTCTTTATCAAGCTTCCCCTCTCTTGTTGCTTCTTCCATGTTGATCTCCCCCTTTTTGGGAGCATCCTTCTCAAATTCCCTTCTCCTTAGCACAAAATGTTTCTTCTTCTGTTTCTGTACTAGTTTCATTACCAATTTCTTGAGCTTGGTAATCTGCACTTGTTGAGATAGGATAACCAGCTTCATCTCCTCTATTTCTTTTCCTTGCTTAATAACATCCTGGTTGATGTTTCCCATGGTCTCCATCAATTCATCATAGTTATAACTGTCATCACCTTCTCTGGAAGTGTTACCCTCCTTTGAAGGATCATTGGATCTTTTAGTAGTGGAAGTCTTCTGCCTAGCAGAAGCACTATCCACCCCCTTGGTTTCTTGGCACCAGGGACCTTCAGATGATTGCTCATTTGAAGTTGCCATGGGGGAGGTCTTATTGATGTTACCACTGTCCTCCTCTGTGCTAGCAGGAGTAGTGGCAGCCTCACCACCCATATACTCTTCCTCCTCCTCAGAGAGCACCTCCTTGGGGCTGGGAGACACCACTGTGGGTTCCCTATGGATATTCTCTAAAGGAGAATTCTCCTTTAGAGGGCTTAAAGGCTTGGGGGATTCTGGTACAAGAAGGGAATGAGCCTTCTTTACCTGTTTTCTCTTGTAAGTTTGGGTAATTGAAGAGGTTGGTTTTGCAAGAAGAGACTGGGGAATTGTTTTTGAGTGGGAAGGTTGGGCTTGGCTAGCAGTGGGATGGTCTAATGGGGGCCTTGACCCTGCTGACATACCTTCAGTGGTTTGGGACACCACCATCATTGTAGAGAACAATGGGGTGTCAACTCCTTCCGAGTCCCCAGCAGATCTTCTCATATTTGAGAAAACCTTGCCTTTGGGGGGTTTAGGTACATATACCCCAACAGGTTGTGGTATGTCCGTCAATTCATTAGTAATAACTACTTGAACAAACCTGGGATACATAAAGAAACTCTTTTTGTTTCCCATGTTTGATACAAGATCACTGAATATCATTTTTGAGAAATTATACTTTCTGGCTGTAGCCAAGCAGACCAAAGCATAGGCAATTGGACTGCTGAACTCACTCCATCCAGTAGTCTTTTTGGAGATGCAATGCATCAAGGTATGAACAAGAAAACGCCATTGGGGTGAAAATTTTGCTTTTGAGAATTTGAAAACACCCAATGGGCCTCCATACCCCATTCTTGTAAGGGAAGAGAACAGTTCATCATTGGGGATAGAAGTTATACCAGAGGCATCGTCTAGACGTAGACTGATGCGAATAACTTCTTCAGTAACGGTTAGGGGTTGGTCACACACCCGTGTCTTGATCATCTGCACACCATTTTCAGCAACAATGGTGGCATTTGCCCAGAACTGCCTCTGATGCTCGATGTAGATGGTAGGGGCAACAGAGAGAGCATGAGCAATGTGGCTTGACTTGAGGAAATCCACAATCTGGTGGAACCCTTCGGCTTGTTTGGGTTTCTGTAGCATCGCGATTTCATTGTGTTCATCTATGAAAGCCATTGAAGCCATTGATCCTTGCAAAAAGATTGCCTGAAAACTTTGAACTTGAGAGAGAAAGGGTTTAGAGCGCAACTGAATAGTAAGCAAAGAGTCGTTATTAACGTTTAGGCGGGCAAAGAGTATTTATAGTATTCGGATTATAAGCAGTATTAACTTAGAGCAGTATTAACTACCTAGCAGTATTAACTGCGAGCAGTATTAACTAACCAGCAGTATTAACTGCGAGCAGTATTAACCGCGAGCAGTATTAACTAACTAGCAGTATTAACTGTGAGCAGTATTAACTGACTAGCAGTATTAACTGACTAGCAGTATTAACCAACTAGCAGTATTAACCAAGTAGCAGTATTAACCAACTAGCAGTATTAACCAACTAGCAGTATTAACCAACTAGCAGTATTAACCAACTAGCGGTATTAACCAACTAACAGTATTAACTGTACTTACTCCTTGAAGCTTAGTCTGAATTGAGTACTGCTATGTATGCCCTGCAAAGATAGATTAGTACCACCAAGAATCTATAATATACAGATATGTATCCACTTATTGAGATAATGTTTATTCAGAGTTGATCATTCCCACACTTGTTACCAAGAAAGTGAATCTACCCACATCAAAAGCTTTGGTGAATAGATCAGCAAACTGGTTGTCAGTATGAACTTTCACAACTTGAATAAGTTTCTTTTCATTACAGTCTCTTATAAAGTGATACCTGATCTCAATGTGCTTTGTCTTAGAGTGCTTGACAGGATTATTTACAATGCTGATAGCACTGCTATTATCAATAAAAATGGGAGTGTGTAGAAAGGTTACCCCATAGTCCATCATTTGATTCTAAATCCATAAGACTTGAGAGCAACAACTTGCAGCTGCTATGTACTCTGCCTCTGTTGTAGATGTGGACACTGTGGTTTGTTTCTTGCACTGCCAAGAAACTAGTCTAGCACCCAAGAACTGACATCCTCCAGAAGTAGACTTTCTGTCCAAGTTTGCCCCACCTAGATCACTGTCTGAGTATGCAATTAGGTCAAAGGGTGAGTCATGAGGATACCAAAGTCCCAATCTGGGTTGTCCTTTGAGATATCTGAATATCCTCTTAACAGCTTGAAAGTGAGATTGCAAGAAAGAAATGGGGAAGCTGAAGAGCAATGAAAAGGATAGAGTGGAATTTGAAAAGAAGGCCAAGGAGAGTAATGATATTGATATGAATCAACCATTCCCTGAAAGTGAAGAGGGAACTCCTATCAAAGAAATGGCAGGGAAAAAGGAAGAAAAGAAGAAGGAAGCTACTCTAGTGCAGGTTCAAAAGACTTTGAAAAGAACCAAAATGATGGCTAAAAGAAAGAAAAATAAGAAGCCTAGAGTAGAAGAAGAACAAAAGGTTGCTGAAGAAGAAGTGGCACCTGAGTCATCTAACCAGCAAGAGTCATCAACCAAAGATGATGTAAGTTTGTATATGGTAGTGATGGACAAAGTGCCTGAACCAATTTCTGCAGAACCTGTAGGAGTTAAGCCTCCTGAGGTCATTCACTGGGATATACTGACAGTGGATGGAAAGGAGTATATCAGACTCAAGAGGAAGGATGATCAGTATGAGGTTTTCAACACTTGGGTCAAGATTGTCAGAACATGTTCTAGGTCTGATATAGAAGAGATGTTTGACATAGGAATGAAGTTGTATGCAGATCATTTGAAAGCTCCAGGGATTTCACTTACAAAACTGGTGATGGAGTATTTGTGTATGATGTTCAAACCTGAAGAGGTGGACCAGGTCATAAGGAATGTGTTTCAAGCTGTCACAAATTGGACTCTATATGAAACTAGTGGAGTATATGCAGTGAATTTGGATAGAAATCACACAGAATACTTCCTAGTGGATAGAGTATACAATCACAGCAGACTGAAGATTCATGCCATGTTAAAGAAGAAGTTGGGTTGTGCACCAAATTCAGAAATGACAAAGTACCTAATTCAGAGGATAATCAATCAGAGTTTAGGACTGAATCCAGATATAGGAGCATGAACTTTGAAGTTTTGAGAGCATCTTGGAGAGTTTATGAAGAAATATCTGAAGAACTTGACTTCTCTTCTAAAAGTCAAGTTAGGGGGAGATTGTTGGGAACTGAAGATTCTACTAAGTGTGGTTACTACTGCTAGTACAAGTGTGGTTACTACTGCCAGAGTACTTTGAAGATTAATACTGTTGAGTATTACTACTGCTAGTAGAATTAATACTGCTAGTCAAAGTTAGTGCTGCTTGAACAAAGTTAGTACTGCTTAGCTAGTTAGTACTGCTAGTAGTTAGTACTGCTTAGTAGTTAATGCTGCTAGAAGAAGTTACTACTGTTGAGCATAATTAGTGCTGCTTAAGAAGTTACTACTGCTGAGCATAATTAGTGTTGCTTAAGAGATCCGGATGGAAAGTATGACAGCTGGATATACTGAAGATATACTGAAGATTTACATAGAAGATATACATGGAAGATATACTGCAGATTTGTTTATTCTTTGTAATTATCTTTTAATCAGTATATGTATAGAATAGATAGAATTAACTTTTAAAAAAAAATAACAATAATTTTTGATAGAGAGAAAATCAACCTCAAGGCATAGATCCTAATTCTAGAGAAGTAGAATTCGTATTGGTGAGTCTGTTCATCAATATTGAGGTTGAGTGTGTAATCTTGTAGCTTCAAGCATTCAATAAAAGTTTACAGTTTGTTATTCATATTTTCTGTGTTATTTTACTGTTTTATTAAATATCAAAGTGTTATTCCGCAAACTTCTTTGATATTAGTTTCTGAGAATTAATTCTTGTTAAGAATTCGATCCTGACAATTCGAAAGACAAAACCCAGATATAAAATCGAGTTCATAACAAGATACAATCAACATTTGAAAGAACACAATAAAAAATCCAAGTATTCGGTCCAATGAAGATGAACAGACAACTCGACAAAAACCCTAAAATTGAACAATCAAAACCTGCAAATAATCGAAACAAGATACAAGAAATAAAAACAATCAACAAAATTTGAACACCTACACTGAATTGAAGAGATTGAGTTCGAAAACTGAAAGTCGCAGTTCGAAGATGAGAGAAAAAAAATCGCTAAGTGTAAAACTCGCAAAGATAGGTCTGAGAGAAGTGAGCTCAAAATTGGAAAACATCGAATTTATACTCAAGAGTCAGATTGACACGTGGCACGATCTGAGTGGGTTGCTCACTTCGTGCAAACCAAAGAAAACAGAACTTGTCTTAAAGAGTTGACAAGTAGTGTGTGAACTTCGCGCAAGACACTATTTGCGCGAAGTGGTGAAAGGAATAGAACTCACATGATGAGACATGCGCGAAGTCAAAACACGCATGACACAGGTTGCGCGTTTCATACTTTGTGCATCCTTTGTTATGGGCGAAGTGAGAACTCGCTTACTGAAGGGTGCGCGTTCTACACTTGGCGCAAGAAGAGACGTGCGCGAAGTAGAAACTTGCATGATACATTGTGCGTGTTTTGACACTTAGAAAAATTTTAAGATTTTTCCAAAAATGGAAACTTTCCAAAACTTGATTTTCCCACTTGCCAAATAAAAATAGTAACTTCCCTTAAAATCTTTTTAAGCACTAAACAACTTATTTTTCTCTTAAAAAATCTTTTAGAATTCAAAACCTTTTAGCACACACACACACTTACAGACATTTTCATTAAGCTCCCCCTTGAAGTGTGCACTTATCTGATTACTCCCCCCTTGATATTTGCATTTAGTTCAACATACTGAAGAATGAGTCCTGATTTGATTTGATCAGAAGTCAATGTTCATGAGATTTACTTGACAAACACTGCAAGAAGCTGTCATGGTGGCAAAGCATATTAATATTTTGTACTCACAGAACATGAGTCCACAATTGTTAGAAGCATGAGACTTAGAAAATTTAGAACAAGACACTTACACAAACAAACACAGAACCAACTCCCCCTCAACATCAGATAGAAGAATATAAATATGCATTGAGGTTCAACGTTCCAAGTTTACTGACCAAAAAATTAAATCTCTTTTCATCAAGAGGTTTAGTGAATAAGTCAGCAACCTCAAAATCAGTTGACACAAAATGCATTTCTATATTCCCTTTTTCAACATGATCTTTGATAAAATGGTACCTGATGTCGATGTGTTTAGTCTTCGAATGTTGTACCAGATTTGATGTTATAGCAATTGCGCTCTTTGAATCACAGTAGATGGGAATCTTGTTGAGAGTGTATCCATAATCTTTCAGTTGAGTCTTCATCCACAAAACTTGTGAACAACAACTAGCAGCTGCAACATATTCTGCTTCAGCTGTAGAGGTTGAAACACAGTTCTGTTTCTTGGAGGACCAACTCACCAACTTTTATCCCAAAAACTGGCATGCTCCGGAGGTGCTTTTTCTATCAAGTTTATTTCCTGCATGATCTGTATCTATATATGCTATCAACTCAAAACTAGAATCCTTCGGATACCAAAGGCCCAGATTTGGTGTGCCTTTAAGGTATCTAAATATTTTTTTCACAGCAGCTAGATGAGATTCCTTAGGATTGGCCTGATACCGTGCACAAAAACATGTAGCGAACATTATATCAGGTCTACTTGATGTCAGATAGAGAAGAGATCCAATCATGCTTCTGTAAGTTCGTTGGTCAACTGATTTTCCAGAGATATCAACATCTAACAGACTTTCAGACTGCATAGGAGTCTTCATATGTGTTGAAGAATTCATGTCAAATTTCTTTAACATGTCTTTTATGTATTTGGATTGATTTATGAAAATCCCTTCCGTGGTTTGTTTGACTTGCAAGCCTAAGAAAAAATGTAACTCACCCATCATTGACATCTGAAACCTATTCTTCATAATGTCTTGAAATTCATCACAAAGTGCAGGATTCGTAGATCCAAATATAATGTCATCTACATAAATTTGTACAAGTATCAAGTCTTCACCTTTCTTCTTTAAGAATAAAGTGGTGTCGATTATACCTTTCCGGAATCCAGACTTAGTCAAATATATTGATAGGGTCTCATACCATGTGCAAGGTACTTGTTTTAAACCGTAAAGCGCTTTGTCGAGCATGTACACATGGTTTGGAAACTTTGGATCTATGAAACCTTCAGGCTGACTCACATAGACTTCTTCATGTAGATTACCGTTCAGGAATGCAGACTTTACATCCATCTGGTAGACTTTTATGTTATTGTATGCAACATATGCGAGAAAGATCCTGATTGCTTCTATCCGTGCTACGGGTGCGTATGTTTCATCGTAATAAATTCCTTCTTGTTGATTGTAACCTTTCGCAACTAGCCGAGATTTGTTCCTAACAATGATTCCTGCTTCGTCTTTCTTTGAAACACCTCAAAAATCAGAGTAAAATAAAACTTGGAATCCTGGGAACAAGACGGAAGTATTGCAATTAACTTCCCATAAATGGGATCAGTCCTGAAGACTTTACAAAACCTGAACAGATAAAGGGTTCATCAACAAACTAATCTAGATTCCTATATCAAGATTTTATTAGTTGACAGACCACAATTCATCAAAAGAATGGGACTTAACAAATGCCCAGATACAATACTAAATATCTCCAAAAACCTCGAGACTCAAAACTCGTCTCTCCAAAAACCCCGACAACCCACCGCTAATGGAAACCTGTTACACATACCATTTGAGAAAAAGTGTCAGACTTAAAGCCTGGTGAGAACATACAATTTATAAAGCTCAAAAGATATAAACATTTGTATCATAAGATAATATTTCCAAAGAGGTTAAATTTACGATTTAAGCCTTTTGCCACAACCGGGCTTTTCCGTTATAAACATGTCATAAAAGGACCGACAATAAAACATTTTACCAAGGATTGTGGCGTAACACAAAATAGGCCAAAAATCCGAGTTACGAGCTAAACAATTGGAGTCCGCGGATACGAACACAAAGGTCCGTGCTTCAACGTGAGATCAAGCCCCAAGCGCAAAACCAATATATATACTCCTTCGCTAGGATCACTATGAACCATGGCTAGTATCCGGCCTCACATAACCGTACCAAGTTGCCCCCGAGGAACATGTGATCCATAGCTACAAATTTGGGGAATATAACATCCCAACAATACAGTCGACTCAAAACCTAGGGATCCACTAGTAATGGTACAGACTCGTCACAACAACATATGTGACCAGCCATAAATAAGCATATGGCATAAATACATTTTTATAAACAAATGTTATTTCCAGTTCAACTCCTGGTAAGAAGGAAAATCATTAAAAGAAGCTCTTTAATATTCTTTTCGCATAATCGCATAACGTGCAAGTAAAACATCATTTTACTTTAATAAGATAAGATCCAAAAGGTAACTTTTGATATGTGTAAAGTTTAAAATGATAGTAGGAACTCACCTCTGTTTCCTTCTTCTTAACGAGGGCTACCTATGACAACACCGAAAGAATCGGTAAGTCGAAAACACAGATAAATCTCCCGCTTCCTGACATAGAACTCAAAATAACAGAAGCTAACAACTAACAGGACCTAATCCGGTCAAAAGGCAAATACCGGTCGAAAGACTACCGGTCGAAGACAACACTCCGGTCAAACCCATACCGGTCAAACGGGTTCCGGTCGAAGGGGTCCCGGTCGAACACAACCCACCGATCGAAGGATACCGGTCGAACGCTCATCCGGTCAAAGGACTTCCGGTCGAACGCTCATCCTGTCCTTGCTCATCCGGTCGTCTTGTTCATCAAGAACAGTTCGACGCACACCCAGATCCAAAAATGAGAAATACTCAGATCTCAAAATGGAACGGTTTAAAACCTTCACAACGAGATTCTACACGGCTAAAAGCATTCAGATCAAATCATTAAGCTAGATTCGTACCTCGATTTGCCCGAAACGATCAACCACCTAACACTGCTTTCTCCTACTCTTTTCTTCTCTCTGGCTTCTCAAACACAAATCAGATCAAATGAGATATTTAGAAAATATCTCAGATTTGATTTGTATTTATATAACACAAGTTACATTTTACCCCCTTGAACTTTGGGTAAAGGTCAACTTCTCACCCAATCCCAAAATTCAGGGTGTTACATTCTTATTCTGAAAAACCCATTTTGTACCAACAATAGTCTTGTCATTTGGTCTCGGTACTAATCTCCACACTTCATTTCTTTTGAATTCACTGAGCTCGTCTTGCATTGCATTAAGTGCTTCATACGACTTCTTTGGTTCCATGCTACAGAGAAAATTCACGAACATACAGTAGTTTGCAGATGCAGATGCATTGTCAGATCTTGTTGACACCTTTGCATTCGGATCTCCAATAATAATTTCCGGAAGATGGATCTTGGTCCATATATGAGTGCTTGGAAATACATCAATCTCTGTCTGATTATTTGAATTATCAAATTCATCCTGAATTGCAGGTATATCACATTCCACAACAGTTGGACATTGTGCACTAGTTAATGGAGCAACTTCCTCAGATGAAGTTTCTGATTGATTTTCTCCAGACACGGCAGATGTAGAAGTCGGTTCAACCAACGGTGAAACCATTTCAGATGTGCTGTCTGGTGTAGCATGTTCAGAAACTACTTGAGTTTGGCTTATTGAAGCTTCACCATTTACTTTAGAAGGTTCTGATATATCTGCACTGGTAGTAGGTGTGTCAGTGTTTATTAAATTTTCTTGTTTGTTATCTTCAGCATTTATATCATTAAAAGCGTCGAAAAATAACAAATTAAGATCAGATTCAGTTAGGGTTTGAGATTTCTTAGTCTTTTGCAACTCAGGTTCTACATTGCTTGATGTAGAAGCTTTGTCTTTAGGTATGAGTTCTGAATTGTTGTGTTCAGAAGTCCTAGTCTTTGATTTCTCAAAGGTGACATTGATGCTCTCAAGAACTGTCTTTGTACGGGTATTGTAAATTCTTTAAGCTTTAGATTGAAGTGAATATCCAATGAATATCCCTTCATCAGTTTAGCTTGGAACTTCGACATATTTTCTCTATCATTCAACACATAACATCTGCAGCCAAAAACACGAAAAAATTTAACAGTTGGTTTTCGACCATTAATAATTTCATAAGATGTTTTATTTAAATGCTTATTAATAATAGTCCTGTTTTGTGTAAAGCACGCAGTTGCTACTGCTTCAGCCCAAAGGAACAGAGGTAGATCAGAATATGCGAGCATTGTCCGAGCAGCTTCTACCAATGTCCTGTTCTTCCGTTCAACAACACCGTTTTGCTGAGGTGTCATTGCAGCCAAGAAATTGTGAGAAATGCCAACGGAGTCAAGATAAGATTGTAGTGTTGCATTCTTGAACTCAGTCCTGTTGTCACTCCGCAATTGTTGCACTTGGCTCTGTAAAAGAACTTGAATCTTCTTGATGAATTTGATTATCAGATCTAGAGCTTCAGATTTCTGCCTCAAGAACTCTAACCAAGTATATTTGGAATATTCATCGACCATGAATAGGATATACTTCTTGCCATTTATAGATTGGGTTCTCATAGGCCTGCATAGATCCGTGTGAATAAGTTCAAGACACTTTGTGCAGTTTGATAACATCTTCAGCTTGTGAGAACTTCTCTTCATCTTGCCTTTTTCACATGCAGAACAGAGTGAATCTTGTTCTATTTTCAGATCTGGAAGACCAGTAACAAGATGTTGAGTTCTCAGCTTATTCAGGTCTCTGAAATGCTGATGAGATTAACGTCGATGCCATAACCAACTTTCTTCGGTTGAAGTCTTAGAGATAAGACATACAGGCTTTGAAGCTTTGAGAGTCGGAAAATTAACACCGTACAGTAAACCCATTCTCCCAGCTTTAATTAATTCTGCTCCACTCTGATCTCTGATATAACAATAATCCGCATCAAATTCTACTTTACACTTCTTCTCAGTGAATTGGTTGATAGAGAAAAGATTATACGCTAAACCCTCCACATATAGAACTGTTGATATTGAAGTCATATTGTTCTTGATCACACCATATCCCCTGATATATCCTTTAATCTCATTTCCAAAGTTGACTGATCCTGCATAATGATCAACGTAATCGAATAGCAGGTGCTTGTGTGCTGTCATGTGTCTTGATGCACCAGAATCTATAATCCACACATGACAAGCCTGTAAGCAACAATCACTTCAATTTAGGTACCCATATGAATATGGGCCATTTCTTGTTAGTATCTTTAAACTTCTTTAAATCAGCTGATGACCCTTTGATTCTCCACTCAAACTTGGGTCCTTTCGGTAAAATTTGTGCTCTAACTTCAGATTTAGGAATCCATTTCCACACAAATTTTACATCAGCTATTTTGTTCATTTTAAAATCTCTGTTTTGCTTATTAAGAGAATAAACTTCAGCTTTTTGATTGACATTGGAATGAGCAGAAGTTTTCATGTTTCTGAACTGAACAAATTTTCTTTTCTTCGAAGACTTAGGTTTAAAAGAAAATGAACTTTCATGACAGTAAGAACATTGCAACTTCGTAGCAACTTGCATCAACAACTCATTTTGAGAAAGAGTTTGTGTTTTATTCAAACAACGTTGATATTCAACAGTACAAGCTTTAACTACTCTATTACATTTTGAACTACTAGGAACTTTCATCTCCTTGTCCGCCTTCAAATTCTTTGCTTTCTTGAAACTTTCCTTCTTCACTTTGTTATCTGAAGAATAATCGGTATTAGTAACAGTTAAGGTAGAAGTTTTAGAACACTCTCTTATCTCATTAACACTTAACTCCTTTTCTGACGATTTTAAAATCTTTAAATCTGATTTCATGATAGGAGTTGAAGTATCTATTGATGAAGAATTAGACTGAACATCAACACTTTGATTTATAGAAGATGGACATTCTTTATCAATACAAGCCTCTTTACCTTTTAAAAGTTTGAAAATCTGGGATTCCATATTTCTGATTTCTTTTTGTAAAGCCTCATTTTGAATCAGATTTGAGTCTAATTCCATCCCAAAATTCTCATTTTCATCTTCTAGTTCAACAATAAGAGTGTTGAGAGCTGAAATCTACCTTTCTAAATCAGAAATAGTTTTCAAGGTTGTTTGATACTCAAGATCAGTGACTTTTGAAATATTTTCAGAAACAGACGTATTTTGAGAATGAACTTCTTCATCTTTGTCCCCTTTGATTAAACAAGAAATAAATGTTTCAGTTGTATCAGAACTGGAACTTGATTCAGAAGACTCAGGTTGTTTTGAGAAAAGATTTTCTAATTCAACGAATGTTTTCTTTTTATTTTCATAAGAAGAATTCAATTCGTCATATTTAAAATTAACAGAATTAAAACCATGAGTGTTTGAATCAGTTTGAATTTCTGAATCAACTTCCACAGATTCTTCCGTTTTCTTCTTAGGAGTCTCAGGTGAAGAAATCTCTGGCTTGACAAAAGTCTCAAGGATGTGTGGTATTAACACAACAGAAACATCACCCGACTTTTTGAAATTGTAAAGATTTTCAGGTGTTTTCTTTAAAACATCCACATCAGAAAGACCTAAGTCAGGTTTAGCCTTGTAAAAATGAGTATCCTTTTGATTGTTCGTTAAAATCTTTAAAGTCTGTTTTGTCTGACCTCGTTTGAAGTTCAAATCCTCCTACTCTTTAATCTTAGTGTACACTTCAGTTCTGTCTTTCAACACAATATCATACTTCAGTGTTAAATCAAGATTTTTGTCCTTCAATGAAACTATTTCCTTTTGTAGTTTAGATATTTTAGCTTGAAGGTTAGTTTTGTCCAGTTTTAAAACATTTTCCTCTTCTTCTCTTTCCGCTGCCAACATTTTATAAATCAAAGCTTGATGTTGATGTCCCTGAATTGTACTATTTTGTTGCTTAAAATTTTCTTTTAGCTTTTGAAATTCAGAGTTCATTAAGCTCAATTGAGACATCAAATTCAATACTTCTTCGTTTTCAGAGAAACATTCAGAATTGTCAGAGAGAGAATTTACCTCATAGTCTGACTCCTCATTCAGATGAGCCATTAAATTGTAGTGAACCTGAGTCAGATTAACTTTCACCTCTTCATTCTCATCATCATCTGAGTACTCAAACCATATCTCTTCCTCAGCTTTCAGAGCCTTTCCTTTCTCCATTGCTTTGGCCAACTAGGCTTTCTTTGCATAGTACTCATAGTTCTTTACTCTCTTTACTGAATAATCCCTGACAAAATGACCAGCTTTTCCGCAGTTAAAGCACTTGTCAGATTTCTCTTTCTCTTTCTCATCTCTCTTTTCTTCTTTCTTCTCCTCTTTCTTATCATCCTTTCTTTCTCTCTTTCTCAAACTTACCTCAGTACTTGTTTGACTTATAAGAATCATACTTTGGCTTGTTGTGGTACTTCTTTCTACCAAACTTCTTGTGAAAGCTAGAAGTCAACAAAGCAAGTTTGTCAGCAAATTTGGTCAGCTCATCATCCTCAGATTCCATTTAAACTTCCTCCTCATAACTTTCAGAAGACTCAATCAAGCTTGAGATCAAAATTTTCTTCTTAGTAGCCTTTGTAGTGACTAAGCTTCCCTTTATCAACTTACCCTTGCCTTGTGCCAACAAAGCTAAAGAATCTTCTACTTTCTTCTGCTTATCCTTTAGTTGATGCAACTCTTTGTTGATAGCATCCTGTTCTTTAAATTTGTCCTTGTGTTGATTCAAAGCACAAAACAAATCATCTAGCTTCTCCTCGTCCATGTCCTTATTAATCTACATCTGGATAGTGTAGACATCCCATTCACGCTGGAGATTCTTTATGAACTTAAAGTTGATCTATGATTCGGACTTTTGAACTTCATTTCTCCTCAGATCATTTAGAATGATGTTATACATGTCATAAGCTTCCCTCAACGATTCCCTTTCTTTTGCCTTAAAACCCTCGTACGCGTTTATACTCTGATTTCTCTTGGTCTTGATAGACTTAGCAGAATCTTGAAACTGCTTTTCAAGCTCATCCCAAATATCTTTGGCAGATTCTCTACTGTCAACTCTGTTGAAGATGTCATTTGGAATAGCCATTATCAGAAAAGTCAAGGCCTGAGCATCTCTTTCCACCAGTGTAACACCCCGATTTCGAAATGTATCGTTTCAAGTTAATTCAGAAATCGGTAATTTTAAAGGAAAATAAGATATAGGATTTTGGGCTTGAATCCTAGATTTTATAGTCTTGATGGATGATGGATTCAATTACGAGTCCAACGGTTCTTTCTGGAGCAAAATCAGAGCTATAACGAAAGAAGTTGCGGCCGAAACAGTAAACGGGTGGAAAACCGGGCAGACAGTGCATTACGCGACTTGTGTCACGACTTAGAGTCAACCACGCGACTTATGGCGAAGCGGCCGACTTATGCCGCGACATAACCCGCGAAACGCACTGTCAGGTCAAAAACTCGAATTTTCAGCCCTCAGGCCTCATTTCTCTCAACCAAACCCTAACTCTCTTCCCCTCTTTCACTTCCAAACCGACCCCAAAATCGAACCCTAGCCCATTTTGAGGGTTTTCCTCCTTAAACCACATGAATCTTCATCATCTAACTAGTTGAGATCATGAACCACCTTCATCTTCTTCACCAAGTTCTTGGGGGTTTCATCTAACCCTTTTCACCATTAGGAGATTGGAAGCTTATGGTTCTTTTTGGAGATCTACAAGTGTTTTGGGTGGTGATTCAAGCTATTGGTTGAGGTAATCTTCTCCTTCTTCAAGTATGGAAAATTAGGGTTTTTAGTATAAGATGAAAAGTTCATGTAAGTGCTTGGGGAACAATTCTAAGGGTTGAATATGATTATTTATGGTTGAAAATGTGTAGATCTAGGTTTTGGAAGCTTGAGTTGAAGAGTTGAAATGGATGTCTTCGGAAATCTTTGGGTGAAGTCTATGCTTTGGAGGCTAATGGTTGGGGATTGAAACCTAGGTTTAACTTAACCTAGCAAGGTGAGTTCAAGTTGATTTATGAAAACGTTGTACATGCCAAAATGTTTATTTTAAAGCATTTATGTGTTTTACATGAAATTATCAACTGTTGAGTTATTTGGTAACTTTTGATTATTTGAAGTGTTTAGCTTATTAAACTTTGTAAAACACCCACATTTGGGATTTTTGGGCATTTTGATAAAGGTGTCACAAATGAATGTGTTTTGATGATTTATTTCATAAATAGATCTTTGGTCAAAAATGCACTTTTAATGTTTATTGGAAATATGCATCTTTCATGTAAAGGGACGTTTTGAGGATACGCTTGCGGGAGTCCTTTGATTATTTTAAAATGGTAAGCCTTTTAGTTTTGGGCCGAAGGCCAATTGAGATTTGAGAGACAAAGATTTTGGGAAAATATGTATTTTGGTTTATGTAACCGTATTGGCTCTCATATTTTAGCCAAACACTCATTATGCCTTTTGGGGCTTGGTTTACACTCAAATGTGTCTTTGGAACATTTGTTCAGTTTTGGTAGCTCGTTAAGGATCCTTGGACGTATGGTGTACTTAGTTGCATCTTATTTGAGAGTTACATGTTTTGAATGCGTTAGTTCATTCTTTTGAGTCATGTAACGTTTTAGACTGTAATGTATTGGATCCATAGAAATATGAGTCAGTCAGTTGGTTTAGTGGGGACTTTATCCCCATGTTGGGACTGGATATTGTTTAGTGTGGACCTTATCCTTGTGGTTAGTGGTTGGACTCGATAACCGTGTAACCTTTATTGAGGGCTCAAGGTAGATATCGTGGGTGGTTGAACTCGATGTCCGTTTGTAATCCAGTCTGGTTACTCATCGTGGAATTTAGTGTCCGCGTTTGAATTCTAGTCAGTGGTCCCCAAGTCATGTTGTTGATTATGTAAGCTTGCGGTGGTGCTCGGGAAGATCCGTATACGGAGCTAAGTCTTGCGGTGGTGCCCAGAGTGAGCCGGATACGGGGACTTGTGACTTTGTGGTGAGACTCATTAGAGGTTGAGTAGACACTAGGATCAGTGGTGTCTTGCGGTGGTAGCTCAGAGGAGTCGAATACGGGGAACCATGGTCTTATGTGAAGCTCGAGAACATTGATAAATGGCTTAACTTTGTGTGCCCGCCACTTTCGATGGAATTCGTGTATCTCACGTCACCGAAAGGTGTTGTTTTTGGGTATTCAGTTTTATTATCCAAGTTTTTGGTGGCGTCTTATATAAATGGATTTTATCCTTGATTTATGGGTTGAGTATTATGCCCCACCCGTGTTTTGGGTATTTTGGAATACAAAGTTTTAACCGTATTTTCATAAATGGAGAGTTCGATTTCTATTCACGTTTTGAGTAAGTGTTGGATTGCATTACTTCATGAAATAACGTTTGGCGTTGAGGCGTCCATTTATAAATTGCATAGTATTGGAAACAGGTCGTTCTCATTTTTTTAAAGTAATTCATTTTAAAAGATCATGATTTAAGTTGCATTATTTCCGTTTAATGGTTTTATAATCATGATGAAAACTCTTGAACTCACTAGGCGTTAACCTAACCCTTTTTATTTGTCGGCATGTGCAACAGGTTCCGGTTGGGAATTAGTGCTAGTGACACTGTGAAGCGATGAGTGCTAGTTGTGTGCTCGAAGAGGTGTTTAGCTTGATGAAGTCTTCCGCATTTATATTTGGAGACAACGATTGTTTTGGGTTATAGTAACACTCGACCTTAGTTAGTCTTTATGTAAGACTTTAAATTTTGTTGATGATTCAATTTAGACATTGTATTTCAATTATGGAATACTAGTATGGGATTTTATTATCCTTTAAGGTATTTTTGAAAGTTTTTATTTAGTCGTTCTTTCCAAAATTTGAGGGTGTTACAACCAACACTTTATCCAGTTCGATGTACTGTATCGGGTCTCTTGCAATGATTTTTTCAGGAATTTCAGGGTTTGTATATGTTGCCGGGATTCGAGCTATAGTGACATGAGGGAAATGAAGTCCATCAGTAATATAATTCATAAGCTTCTTGTCCTGATTGTTCAAGAAGTTAATCATTCTCTTTCTCCACTGAGGATATTCATCAGCTTGAAGAAGTGGAAGCTTAGACTTTGAACCCATGCAGAGCAAATCTCTAGACATTTTTGTATATTGAGAAGAAATACTGATTATAAAGCTTGCTTGAATTTATCGTCCCTAAATATTCAGAAACCCTTGACTTGAGAAGTCAAACTAGGTCAACACTTGAAATGAGCAGAAAAACTTTCTAACTGTCAGAACTCGCAGAACACTGTTGAAGCACTTCGCGCAAACAAGCTTATGCACGTACTAGGTTCGCGCAGATCACTATATGCGCATTCAAGGTTCGCGCAAGAAGAGACGTGCGCGTTTTCGAACTTTACTTCTCGCAATACCTTTGCGCGTTCTTGTACTTAGAATTTTTTTTGATCCCTTAGCTTCGCGCAATGTCGTTGTGTGTTCTAGTACTTAGAAAAAAATCTTCAAAATAAGAGCTCGCAGAGCACTTAAACTCGCAGACTAAACTCGCAAGCAGATTCGTGCTTGTTTCCACTTCGCGCAGATCACACTTTGCGCGTACCAATCAAAACCTCGCAAAAACCACAAAAAACAACAAAATTCTTTATCCTGCGCGTTCTTTCTTTCTTGCGTGTTCTTCAGTGTGCGTGTTTTTCACTTGCGCGAAAATTGGATCTTGCGTGTTCTTCAGACTTGAACACGAAATCGATCAAAAAACTTAAGGACAAGGCAATCAACTTTCCAAATTGCACAATGATGAACGTATGATAAAATTGAACACTTTTCTAGCACAAAACTCAGATAAAAAACAGCTAAAATACAGTGCAATCGTGAAAATATATTGTTCGACTCATTTTTTTTCAAGAATATCAAAAAATTCAAAATTCAGATCAATTTAGTGCGAATTTCGTGGACAATTGTGAACAAGAAAGATCCTAATACACCAATCGATCACTATGAACCCATTTTCAATCACTAAAAATGACTAAACAAGATAAATTCGATCAAACTGTGGATTTTTAGAAACTTTTTGCGTTTACTTCGTGAAATCAAAAATCGATCAAATCCAAGTGAATCCAAGTGAATCTGAATAGATTGGTCTGCTCTGATACCGAATGTGAGTCCAAGAAATCAAGCAATATCAATCTAATCAATCAAATACGCACAATTTGTAGAGAGAGAAAGTAGTGAGAGAAAGTCTGTCATATATCTTGAAGTCACAAGTATAAAGAACTCTCATACAATAAAGCACCCACTTCTCTCACAAGGCTAAGCAACATCTTATTCAGAAACACTCATAAGGCTAAACACTTACAAGACAGAAAGTCAAACTACTAAAGTCATAGGGTACAAGTGATCTAAATTAGACATTGACAAGATATCGTATTAAATTGTGAATATGGGAACCCTTGGTGTGTAGAATTTACATTTGGAGTTTGCTAATGTTATACCTTTCTAGAATGTCTAAACATGCACGCAATGTTAGGGTTTAGATCAAGAATTTCGGGCCTCAGGAGTGTGGTGCGAGAGTACCACGCGACAGTGCCCTTAGGCACAGTCGCTGGTCACAATCGCGACCCATGTACCGAGACCTCGGGATATGGCGCGACCTTGCCCTTGCGATAGTGACATGGGTACTATCACTAGACCTGTACCGTGGGTTTTTTGGGGCATGCGACTATGCCCCTGCGACAGTGCCAAGGGCATTGTCACCGGGCACTATCGCCAGCGGGGGCTGGGACTATAAAAACCTGACATTGACTATTTTGACCTCATTTTTCTCACTTCATTCATTTGAGAGCCGACTTGGAGAGCTTTTAGGTGATTTTCTTCATCACAAACCCTCATCTCATTGATTGAAACCCTAGTGGTAGTTGGGATCAATTATTGCTCATCAGGGATGTTGGAAGAACATTAAGTGAAACATCTCAAGCATAAATCAAGCCTTCATCTTCTCACCATTTTCCCCACGTTTTCTAGGGTTTTATACAAAACCTAGATAGTGAGTTCTTTCTTAACTAATTTAAATGAGATACACTTCTTTATATGTTTAATGTTACTTTTACTTGTTTCTCTAAATTATGTCAATCACCTGATAAGTTTGACCTACATGTTCATATTTGAAAAATGTTAGGGTTTTTATTAGTATTCATGACATGAGTACTATGAGTGTATTTGTTGACAATGGTTGGGAAATGCTATGGGAAACTATGTGAATGAAGAATATTGTTTATGAGCTTACATGATATATGGTATTGTACTTAAATTGAGTTTGGAGATATTGGAGATCATATACATGTATTTTACTTAATGTGGAATATGTATAGTGATGGAATGTTATGTATGTATATTGGATGAACTATGAGTAAGCACTAGGAGGATGTAGTATTAGGGTGCTACCTTGATCGTATGCACTTAGGACCTCCGCCATTTGAGGTAATGCCTAAGAGGTAGTCTTTAGATGTGTCGGGCCTTCGGGATGTTGCTCATGAGAGTGAACATCAAGGTACATTGACTTGAGGTGAAACTCATTGGTATGATATGTCTCCCCCATTGATTCCTTTATGGCTCTTGTTGTTTATAACCGTTTATCTGATCATGCCATATTATTGTTGAACTCACTAGGCTCGTTTGACATAACACTTGATTGCCTTGATGTGTATCTCGGGTTCTAGCGGCGCGACCACCAAGATGGTTTAGTTGACCTTAGAGGCGAGCTTGGGAATAATTTGGAACGCCAATTATAGAAGACACATTTTGGAGTTGGATGACAACTCGAGTTAATTTTTTTTCCTAGATAGGATTTAGATTAGAGAGTTGTTTTACCCACATTGTTTATTTATTACAAACTTGTAATTATAACATGCGTATATTGTTCCCTTTTTGGGATGGGCTCGTGCTATGACATATTTCAATATACCACATTTTCATTTTCGAAAATTTTTGTTTGTCCCAAAATTTGGGGTGTTACAGTATGATAATTAATGATGATCTATTGTTAAATAAAGTCTTATATGATAAAACAAACCTAATGTCTCAAATCTTAGAATTATAAATACACACAATTGTTCTAGCAATCTCTTCCAATTTAGATACACAAACGTGTTCATTTTAATACAGGTTGTGAATACATAAATTCACCACTTGATCCTAGTTGAATACTTTTAACAATATATATAAGGGAAAAGTTTAAAAAAAACCCAATGGACTTTAGTGTTTGGAGTTATTAAGTCTTTGGACAATTTTTTGAAATAAATAAGTCCTTGGACATTTCAAAACTTGTTAACTAAATCTTTGGACTTTTGATAACACCGTTGAATACATCTTTATTACTTAAAAAGTTAACTTGCAACCTATATAGCAGGTAAACTACAAATTAAAAACAAAGTCACCTACTTTATCCGCCTACAAATTAAAAATGGGAAAATTAACTAAAATAGTCAATCTCATCAACCATATTTATTTTTCTTTTACCATTTTTCAAAGTTTTTTTTTCCCAAAATTGTCAAAGTTTGCACATAATGTTTTTTTTCCTGCGTAATGATTGTTTTTTTTTCCAAAAAAATAAAAATAACAAACATCCTCACATAGAAAATTTTATGTATAAAGATTCACTTTCTGCTTATAGTTTTAGAAAAAAATTACACTTTGCATTCTTATAAAGTTATAATTAGTTATTTAATTTATTTTATATCAATTATTTTTTTCATTTACATTTTTATTTTATTAACATAGACAATCGGATATTAACTAAAATATATCAAAAAAATTAGTTTTTTTACAAATTACACTATTATAGTCGTTTCATCAATACGTTCAAAATGAACTCAATATTGTTTTTGAACTTTATCTTGTACTATTCAATATCATAAATACGTACGAATTATTTTTTAATATTTACCATTTATAATTACAAATTAATCTTATATTATTAAATAAATAACCTTAAAGGATAGAAAGTGTAAATATTAAATATAATTAGTACGTATTTAAGATATTTAATAATATGAGATTAAATCCATAAAAATCAATATTAGGCTTATTTTAAACGTATTGACGAGACAATTATAATGGTGTAATTTGTAAAAAAAAACGTACTTTTTTTGATATATTTTAGTTAATATACGATTATGTGTGTTAATATAATAAAAAGTTAAAATAAAAATAAAAAGGTAGAAAATATAAAGTAAATTAAATAACAAATTATAAATATGTTTTCTATTTTTTTTTTGCCAAAAACATTTTTTAAGTCAAAAAAATAATATGCTTTGACTATTTTAAGAAAAGACTTTGAAAAGTGATTAAAAAATTAATTTTATTTATGAGATTGACTATTTTAGTTAATTTTCTTATTTTTCTTATTTGTAGGGTGATAAAGTAGGTGACATCTTTTTTGTTTGGGAAAAGTCCAATAAAACCAAATGAACTTTAGTGTTTAGAGTGATTAAGTCCTTAGACAATTTTTTGTAACAAATAAGTCCTTAGAAATTTCAAAACACACTAAATAAATCCTTAGACTTTTGGAAACCTGTTAAATATATCCTTATTATTTAAAAATGTAACTTGTAACCTACATAACAGGTAAAACTACAAATTTGAAGAAAAAAGAAAAAAGATGTCACCTACTTTATCACCCTACAAATAAGAAAATTAACTAAAATAGACAATCACATCAACAAAATTAAAATTTTAAGCAGTTTTCAAAATCTTTTCTTAAATAGTCGAAACATATTATTTTTTTTTTGCCTTAAAAACTGTTTTTGGCAACAAAAAAAAAAAAAAACAATTAGAAAACATTTTTATAATTTGTTATTTAATTTACTTTATATTTTCTACTTTTTTTATTTTCATTTTAACTTTTTATTATATTAACACGTCGTATATTAACTAAAATACATAAAAAGTATGTTTTTTTACAAAGTACACCATTATAATTGTCTTGTCAATACGTTTAAAATTAGCCTAATATTGATTTTTTTTATTTAATCTCATATTATTAAATATTATAAATACGTACTAATTATATTTAAATATTTAATATTTACACTTTATATCTTCTAAGGTTATTTATTTAATAATATAAGATTAATATGCAATTATAAGGGTAAATATTAAAAATAATTCGTACGTATTTATGATATTGAATAATACAAGATAAAGTTCAAAAACAATGTTGAGTTAATTTTGAACGTATTGTGAAACGACTATAATGGTGTAATTTGTAATAAAAAAATAATTTTTTTTGATATATTTTAGTTAATATTCGATTATGTATGTTAATAAAATAAAAATGTAATTGAAAAAGTAATTGATATAAAATAAATTAAATAACTAATTATAACTCTATAAGAATACAAAGTGTAAATTTTTCTAAAACTATAAGCAGAAAGTGAATCTTTACACATAGAAAATCAGAAAGTGAATCTTTACACATAAAATTTTCTATGTAAGGATGTTTGTTATTTTTATTTTTTTGGAAAAAAACAATCCTTACGTAAGAAAAAAAAACATTATGTGCAAACTTTGGCAATTTTAGGAAAAAAAAAACTTTGAAAAATGGGGAAAAAAAAAGAATTTGGTTGATGAGATTGACTATTTTAGTTAATTTTTTCCATTTTTAATTTGTAGGTGGATAAAGTAGATGACTTTGTTTTTAATTTGTAGTTTTACCTGCTACGTGGGTTGCAAATTACATTTTTAAGTAATAAGGATGTATTCAACATGTTGTCAAAAGTCCAATGATTTAGTTAACATGTTTTGACATGTCTAAGGACTTATTTGTTCCAAAAAATTGTCCAAGAACTTAATCACTCCAAACACTAAAGTTCATTGGGTTTTTTTTGGACTTTTCCCTTTTTGTTTTTTCTTCTAATTTGTAGTTTTACTAGGTTACAAGTTACATCTTTAAGTAATAAGGATGCATTTAACAGGTTTCCAAGAGTCTAAGGATTTATTTAGTGTGTTTTGAAATGGCTAATGACTTATTTGTTCTAAAAAATTGTCCAATGACTTAATCACTCCAAACACTAAAGTCCACTGGTTTTTTTTGGACTTTTCCCTATATATAATTAGCAACCATGAAATCATATCAGAGTAGGGATGAAAACATGGCATGTATTGGATGGGTAATGCATCCCCCAATCCTCGTTTAAACCCCCGTCTAATTAATCTCCGATGGGTTCAGGGGAAAGAAATCTCCAGCGGGTTTTGGGAACCCGTTGGGTACCTGTTTAGTAAAAATAAAATAAAAATAAATGTATTTTAAAATTACAATAAATCATTACTACATTAATTATCAATATTGAAAATGAAATATATTCATCAGTTAATAATAAATGTATACATATATACATAATTATTTATTTATACATACACTATATACATATATTAAATAAATTAATAAGTTTATCGGGGTGGAATTAGGGCCGATAATGCCATCCCCGACCTGTCCGAATCCTGTTTCAAGTATGAAAATAAATCTCCGTCTCCTCCACATTACCCGTTAAGGCCTGCCCCGTGAGGGTCGAGTACTCGCCCCTATGAGTAAAATTTCCATCTTGATATGAGGGTGTGTTCAACATATATGCTACTATATTTTTTCTCTTCTTCTTCTTCTAAATTTGGATATATTTCTCCATTTTCACTCCTTTCTTTTCTTAAAAAAAGAGTTTAACATAACCATTTGAATAAACTTTTATCAAATCACCAAAACTTCTAAATAACATACCAGTTCAGTATTAAACTTTTGCATTTCATTTCACTTCCCTTCCATCACCATCAATATTCCAAGTCCAACTTCATTTTCACCATATTCACATGTGAATATTTCAAATCTTCATTTTAAGACAAGCATATTCACATAAAAAAAAAACAGTAAATATCTCCACCTCTTTTTACCCTAAAAACTTTTTTATTCTTTGCATGTGTGGGTTCTAAAACAAACTTTTTTTCTTGGTCTTAAACAAATAGTTTGATACTTTATGCTTTTGGAGAAACATTTCCATTTATATAATGAATATGGAAACACTCAAACCTCCCTTTTGTTCCTTTCTAGAGAAGTAGACCTACACCTACTATTAACACACACTCATCCCATAAACCCTAGGAACTCCAATCTAGAGAGAGAAACAAAGAAAGAAAGAATCACCCACCTATGAACTTCTGAATTCACCCTTTTCACCTTCCTCCCGTTTTCCCCACTCGCCGCCGTTAACCACCATGGAAGACAACGCTTATGATCGTTTTCCGATCACATTAAACCCTACTGCACAAGAATTCCGACCAACATACCCTTTGCCTAATAATTTACCTCCCCTCCTACCCCACACTTATTATTCATACAACTTCTACGGTCCTCCACCACCGCTACCGCCACCGCCGGCGGCGGTTTACGTCAACCCTCTTCCTCCGCCACTCCCGCCACCGTCAACCACCCCGACGCGAACCCTCCTCCTGAGCTCCGTCCCTTCCGACGTCAGCGAGTCGATCGTCCGGAGAGACTTGGAGGTGTTCGGAGACGTGAGAGCTGTGCAGATGGATAAGGTGAGAGATGGGATCGTCACCGTCCATTTTTACGACGTACGGCAATCGGCGGAAGCGCTTCACGAGATTCAGGAACAACACATGCAACAACAGTGTCGTTTAAGGAAACACTTCGATTCACTCACGTTGTCGTCGAACAATTCGGTTTCGCCGTATAATTATCATACAAACAGTTATAACTTACCACCTCCGCTGCCTCCCCCGGCGGCTGGACTCGTCGGCGGTCGCGCCGTTTGGGCGCAGTTCACTTTTCCGGTTGCCGCCGGACTCCCCGACGGCTACAACCAAGGCACGATCGTTGTTTTCAACTTGGACTCCGATGTCACCGCCGGAACCCTCAAAGAAATTTTTGAAGCTTTTGGTAATTAATCAAAGAATTTAAATTCAATAATATAAGTTATAGGATTTATGCATAATTTAAAAATCTAATTTTGTGGGTCAAAATTATGTGGGGATATTGGTGTGATGGGTCGCTTTCTTTTATTCAATTCGTGATCAATATTTTTGATGTTGATATTTTTGTTTCTATTTTTGGCATTTTTCTGTTCCTCCTTTGACTATACATTTTTAATTAATTTTCATATTAATCAAAATGTTTTGATTTTGTGTTGGGTAATTATGGAATCGAAGGGTGTGTGAAGGAATTAAGAGGGACGCCATTGAAGAAAAACCAAAAGTTTGTAGAGTTTTACGACACACGAGATGCAGCGAAAGCTTTAATCAACATCAACGGCAAAGAAATTAACGGCAAGACGGTGGTCGTCGAGTTCAGCCGTCCCGGCGGTCATAAAAATAGCCCCAAACACAACCGACTCAACCCCATCGCCACTGTTCGTCCGCCGTCGATCATCTTTCCACGTAAATTACCGTCGGAATCACTTACTTATCGTCATCCTTCTCCTCCACCGCCGCCGGCGCAACAATGTGGTGGCAACGGGAAACTCGTTGATTGGTTTCGTAGTTCTTTGAAGAAAACCGGAAAAAAGCAACCGGAAAATACTGTCGGTGGTGGTGTTTGGAGTAAACAACGAAAGGGTTCGAGACAAATTAGAGAGAGATACGATCCAAGGTTTTTGATCAAAGAAGATGGAATCATTTCTGAATCAAGTTTTTCCGATTCAAGAACTACAGTTATGATCAAGAACATACCCAACAAATACAGGTTTTTATTCATCATTTTTAAATTATGTTCTTCAGTTTATTGATTCTCAGAAATCAAAATCCAAGATTTTGAGTTTCGTTTTTTTCTTCATGAGTGCAGTCAGAAACTGTTGCTGAACATGCTGGACAACCACTGCATTCACTGCAACGAGCAGATAGCCGCCGCCGGCGGCAGCGGCGACCAGCCATTGTCTTCATACGACTTCGTCTACCTCCCTATTGATTTTATGTATGCATTTTTCGAAGTTCACTTTTTAGAAAGAAAAAAAAAACCAAAATAATAATGAAATTTTGGTTAAAAATTAATAATATTATTTATTCATTGAATCTGCAGGAACAAATGCAATGTGGGATATGGGTTTGTGAACATGACGTCACCGGAGGCAACATGGAGGTTGTACAAAGCGTTTCACCATCAAAATTGGGAGGTTTTCAACTCCAAGAAAATCTGTGAAGTTTCTTACGCCAGATTGCAGGTTTGATTCAATCAATTTCAATTTCAATTTCAATTCTTCTATTATATTATTATATAATATATATATATATATATATATATATAGTGGTTTTTTGACATGAATTGGTGGAAAATTGAAAAGGGGGTGGATGCGTTGAAGGAGCATTTCAAGAACTCGAGGTTTCCATGTGAGGCGGAGGAGTATATGCCGGTGGTGTTCGAGCCGCCGCGAGATGGGCGGAGGCTGACGGTGCCGACGCCGATCGTGGGACGGAGTATGGTGGAGGGTGGTGGAAGTTATAGTAGTGGTTGTAGTAATAATGAGATTGTTGTAGAAGATGTTAGTTCCGATAATAGTAACAGTGGCGGCGGCAGTGACGGCGGCGGCGGTGGTTGTGGTGGTGATGATGATGATCGATAGGAGTTAATTTAAAAACTCTAGTGTATTTTATTAAATGTTAAATGTGGCAGTAATCAGATGAATGTTTTTTAATTAAATTAAATTTAATTTAATTAAATTAAAGCTCATGACTGAACGACTTTGTTCAAATTACAAATTTCGTCCTTGTGATTTCATGGTGTTTATGAAGAAGGTCCTTAAGAAAATTCATGACTAAAGTGTTAGGTGTTTCATTTTTGTAAGCGTTTACCGATGTTTTTTATTTTATTGATCGAGTATGATAAGGACTGAGAAGCTTATCTGGTAAGAGAAAAGGTAATGACCGAGAGTCTTACTCGATAAGTATGGAAAACGGATCATAAGAGATAAGCGCTTTCCGAGTTTAAAACGTTTACCCATAATTTAGTTTTATGGACGAGAATATTATATGATAAGGTAACTGATGATGATATCTTTTACTTGTTAGCCCTTGTATACAATGACTAAAAAAAAAACTCCTTAGAATCAAATGAACCTCATCTATAATAAAAATGAAACTACAAGGACTATCCATGAATTATTAGGTGTTAAGGAACTTTATTATGTAAAAACCATGAAACCAGAAGGACTATATTTGTAACTAAGTCTTGAATTCTATTTACTGTATATTGCATCAGCTTCAGCTTGAACAGAAGCAGCCTCACTGGCGGCCTACTTCCTCTAGCTACTACCTTTTTCAACAGATCGAATGACACTGTCTTATAATTTTTAATTTCAATAATTAATTATAAGTAAAAAATTATAGTTTTTAAATTACTCTTACTATACAGAGTTTTTTTTTTTTTTTCTTCTAAAAACAACAAATTCATTTGAAAAAAATCAAATAACCCAACACTAAAAAAATAACAACACAAAAAAGGTTATGTCATTTTATACATCAATGCCTTCAAATTTAAACATTTATTTTAAGGAGTCTGTTTTTAATTTAAACATTTTCTATAAACCCCATTATATAAATTAAACAACTAACATTGATCTTCATCAATGATTTAAGTTATGTTTGTCAAAATAGCTGATAAGCTAGCTGGTAGTTAATAAACTAACTGATGACTGATAAGCTATCTGATAAAAAAAATCATGTTTGACAAAACTAATTTATAAGCATTTAAAATTATCAAAAAAGACATCTAAAAAAATAATCAATTATAATATTTGATAATATAATAAAAATAAATTTATAGTAATATAATATATTAATTAATAAAAATATATTTTAAAATCAAATTTATAATAATATAATATATTGAAATTTATTATTATATATATTATAAATTTTGAATTTTAAACCAAATTAAAAAAAAATCTACATTAACTTATAACTTTAAATAACCGTTATATATAATACGGAAAAAATAACCAAATAATAATTACAAAAATAATAATAATTATAACTAAAATATATTTATCAATACTTAAAAATTTGATATAATCATCAATAATTTTAAATAATTAAAAATTAATATTAATATATAATTAAAATTTATGTTATAATTTTCAGATAATATTAATTAATAATAATAAATTTTAATAATTAATATTTATTTATAATTAAATAGTTAATATATAATAATGAATATTAATAAGAGAATAATTGAAATAATCAAAAAAAACTTCTCATAAGTTACTCAACTAGCTTATAAAAAACTAGCTTATAAGAGCATCGACAATGCATAAGTCATTCAATGACTTTTTACTTTGTTAAATCAGATTTTCATTAACTTTTTTTTAACAAAAACATATCTTTAAACATCTTCTTCAATGCAAAAACCCTTTCTAAAAGCTTTTTAATCAATTACATTATAATCTATCGTCATCTATTTAAAATGTTTTATAAAAGCCCCTAATTTAATTTGTCGTTTTAGCAAAAAATACTTAACCTATAAAAAAATGAGTTCGTTAAAAAAATTAAAGCCAATAAATATATTATATGATTTTTATATTTTTTTTGTTATATGATATTAGTGTCATTTTGATAGTCTTGACGAAAGCTTTTTAATAATGTATTTTATTAAAAAATATATTTGATTTTATTATAAATATTTAATGAATTAGATTAGTTAATTAAAATATACTAAGATTTAAAATGAAAATTATATAGAAAGAGGGAATAAAATGAAAAATTGAAGGGAGAAAATGTAAATTAAATTGTGTAATGAGCGGTTAGTGAATTAGAAGCTTTTCATAAAAGCTTTCAATTACCTTTTCATTCCAATGATAAAAAGTGATTTCAATAACTTATTCAAATAGTAAAAAGTCTTAGGGGGCGTTTGGTTCGCAGAATCTGGTGGAATTGGAATGTTGAATTCCTTTGACCAGATTCTATTCCCTTGTTTGGTTCAAAGTTTTCAATGGAATGAAATCTTCCAATTCCATTAAATTTCATACATAAAGGATTTTAACATTTCATCATCAAAGCCAAGTATTTCAATGGAATTGAATTTGTTATTTTCATGATACCAAAATTACTTTTACCCCAAACTAAACCCTACTGATATTGATTATCAGTAGACACCAACTCTCTCTCTCTCTCCTCTCCTTTATCTCTCATCTCTCTCTCCCCCTCCTCTCTCTCTCTTATTCTCTCTCCTCTCTCTCCCTCTTTCATCTTCTCTCTCCTCTCCTATCTCTTTTATCCTCTCCTCCCTCCCTCCCTCTATCCTCTCCCCCTCTCTCTTCTATCCTCTCCTCTCTCCCTCTCTCGTCATCATTCGCAGGGATGAGCAAAACGAACCGTTTTCCCGAACCGAACCGGTACCATATATTCGGTCCGGGATTCGGTTCCAACTATTCAAGAAATTCGGGATTCGGGATTTCGGTATTCGGTACCGGGAATTTCCCGAAAATACCGAAACCGAACCGTTGATTTTATAGGTTAGATTTTTTAAATCTTCTTTGATTCTGTAATATTTTCCTAATATTATGAAGATTGTCTTTTCCTAATCAAATTAAATCATCTCCTAAACAACTTAAACTTTCTCCATAAGTACCTATTATTCTCCAATTTTTTTTATCACCGTCAAAAAATTGGCACCTACAAAGGTAGTTATTTAACTTTTCAAGCTTTTTTAACATTATGTTTTACATTTTATTGTTTATGAACTTTGTATTTTTTTTATAGATATTTTGGCAATACAAATTTCCACCGTGGCATCCGAGTCGGCGTTTAGTACAAGCGGTCGTGTACTAGACTCATACAGAACAAACTTGTCAACTTCCATAGTCGAGGCTTTGGTTTGCACTCAAAATTGGGTGAGAAAGTCGAGGAAACCGATTGTAGATGACATTGATGATATATTAAAGAACAATGACATTGCCAAAGGTAATAAAAATTATGTTAGCAACTTAGTATTAACTTTATTTGTTTCTTGATGGTTGTTGATATTAACTATCTTTGTTTCTTTTTGTATATATAGAGATTGAAGAGGCGATCAACGAACAAAACGGAAAAGGAAAAACATAAAAGAATATCGAAGATTGTTGAACTTTTGCTTGGTTTTGAACTTTTAATTGTTATTTTTTTTTTATTGTTTGGGATTGATTTTGAAACACATTTGAATCATTATGAATATATTTTGGTTTGTGATTGGTTTTGACATATATTTGACACATTTTTTAATTTTCGGTCCTAAGTGGTACAAGTACCGATTTTCCCGTCCCGAAACCGAAACCGTACCGGTACATACGGTTCGGTATTCGGTACCGTTTTTTAGTCCCAATTTTTTTCGGTACCAACCGGTTCGGTACCGGTACGGTACCGATCTCATCCCTAATCATTCGTGTGCTAAAATAATCAAAACAGTTTTAGTTTATAATTAAACTATTTAATGACTATTTCATTAAAATAATTTTTATTGAAAAAAATTAAAATTAACAAAAAGGCTATTTTGGTCATTTACCAAAATTCTATTCCAATTCTAAAGCTACAATCTGTAAACCAAATAGAAAATTTTTACTTCATTTAACATATTTTATTCTAATTCTGTCAACCAAACAGATGGTCAAACCTGACAACATTTCATTACAATTCCTTCAAAGTCAAATTGTTTTAACAGATTCCATTACATCCAAAAACATTCTGCGAACCAAACGCCCCCTTACAATAACCTCCCATAACGGCATCTGCAATCGAGGTTCTTACAAGAACCTCATTTTTATACTTTTTGGTGTCACCTAATTTCCAACTTATCAATTTAAAAATCTATCTAAAAGTTCACAATGATAGTTTTATAAGAACCTCATGTCAACATCAATAATAATTATTTATTTATAAATAAACTAGATTCGCACCCGTGTATTACACGGGGTAATTTAAAAAAATTAAATCATGCCAAAAAACTTATCTTACAAATATGAATGGTCATCGAAAGTACGATGCTATTTTTCCAAACTTTTTTCCATTCAAAGTTGTTGTTTTTGCAGCCGGTTAAATCATGGCAAACAACTTTTTTTTTTTGTATTAATTATTGATTTTGAAAATCAATTATTAAAATTTGTGAGATAAAAGTTGAAATGAATTTTGTAAAAGAATTTGCATATGTTCGATAATACTTGATTTTCAATTTGTATTACAAAAATAATAATAGGAAATAATATTTGATTTTCAATTTGTATTAGAATAAAATATATTCTATTTTATTTTTAGAAAATATAATATATTTTAATTCAATAAAAGATATTCATATTACAATTTTGATTTCTAAATTGGATTTCCGAACATATGCAATCTCATTTTCAATTTTTATCTCATACTAATTTCGACAAATTCCATAGTAATCAAGACATATTAATTCGTATATATTTATGATATCTAATTATATAATTAAATCCAAAAATATTCAATGTTGGACTCATTTCGAAGGTATTGACGAAACGATTACAATGATATAATTTGTAAAAAATAAAAATGTTTTTTCAATGCAATTTAGTTCATATACATTATTTATAATAATGTTTATATGATAAGAGTCTAAAATGAAAAATAAAAAAGTAAGGGATTAAAAGTAAACTACATATCTAATTATAAGGGTAGTAAATGTAAGGTATAAATTAAAAAAAATGAATTAAAGAAAGATTAAATAAGAAATAAATGTGGATTTACTAAATGAACTTATAGTGTAAAATGCGTACATGTTCATGTTTAGGCGAAAAAATGAAAAAATGGAGTCACCAGAAGATGACACGTGTCACTTCCGTTACTTATTTATTATAGCATTATATGTATAGATATCAAATATTTGATTTAACTACCAATAAAAATAAAGAAATTGTCATTTCACATAAACTTTACGGTAAGAAGTAAGGTTCTTATTTAAGAACCTAAAAGGCTTTAGCTTCTTATAAGAACTCTCCACAATGCTAGTTCTTATAAGTCATTGCATTTTTTGCTTATAAGAACCTTGCATTGGAGATGCTCTAAGAGTATCTCCAACAGCTTCCCAAAAATTTCTCCAAATGAAAAACCAAAAGTCAAAATCTTAAAAAAAAAATTGCATCAATCTCCAATAGTTTCTCCATTTTGGAGTAAATCATTGATTATATTATTAAAATATTCTACATATTTAATAAAATATTATTTTTATCACCTAAACAATCTATTTCAAATTTTCTTACTGGTGGGATATAATAAAAAGTAATTTCTCTATCTTTGTAATTATTTTTTAGGATATCTCCAATTTTGGAGAAAATTACACTCTCCTATTTTCTCCATTTTGGAGAAACTGTTCGAGCAAAAAATTATTCAAAATCTCTATTTTCTCCATTTTGGAGAAGTTGTTGGAGATGCTCTAAGCTAACTTATGGTCATCCAAACATGTATTTAGAAAATAAGCTAGCTTATTTTTGATAAACTATGTCTTAATGAAAATTTAAGATGATATATAACTATCAATTAAATTCAAAATAGAAAACTGAAAATAGGTGCACATAAAGAGTGGTACTTTCGTGTAAGGTTATAGACATATCCTTTCGTGATAATTATAATAAATCTTAACAGGATATTATTTTATTTATGACATAAATGTGGTGTAAAAATTATGTTTTGATATTGATGTGTTTTTATAAGAGTAATTAGAATTAAAACTGATTTTCAAAAATTAAATATTTATTTGTTGTTGATAATCTATATTATAGTTCTGAATATTTTTAATTTTGTGTCACAAGTTACTATACCACTTAATAACTATACCTGGTTCATATTAAAAATAACTAAATGATGAATTGTTAATGATCCAAAAAATTAGGTTAAAACTTCATCGGAAAAAACGTTGCATATTTTGTGGCTATAGAATACAAAAGGTATTTCATTTTTCTATAGTGATAAGATGTTAAATTTAATTAAAAAATATATTATTTTACATGAAAAAGTTACAACGTTTTGATTAATAATTAAATAAATTTTCTATTAGTAACAAAAATATTACTACTTTTTGTCCTTTCAAAATTAGTAATAGAGTGAATTGTGGATTTGGTCCATGTAGTTTTGTGATTTCTTTGACCATGGTTTTCATTCTATGTTTATTATGAATATGATCCCTGTGGTATTTAATATATTGTGACTAGGGTCCCTAAACACTAAAATCATTAACTTTGAAGGGTTAAAGACATCATGTGTCTTGCACACTATGAGTATAATAGTCATTTTATTTTTCACTTTCAATTTATTCTATACACATTTAAAACAAACAATACTAAATTGTGGATTTGGTCCCTATGCATCATACATCATCTTTAAAACACATTTATCATCTCTTTTAAATTTTTTCCATCCAATCTTCATTGTCAAAGTACAAGAAAAACTAATTTGTTAAAGTGGCAAAAAAAAATACTTACATTTAAAAATAACAATTGTTTGAATCCAACACTACATCCTAAAAAAGACAACCTATCAAAATAACAATTGTTTGAAACCAATATTACATCCCCAAAAAGACAACCCATCAAAATGACAATTGTTTTATATCAACATTTATGTAGTAGTTGTTGGCAACGGTTTTATTTATTTTCTTGATGACATCTAAGTGACTTGAGTATGAATTACATTAATTCTTCTCATAAAATACATAGACCATTTGGCAATGTGATATAATCATCTTCATTTTGGAGATCCAAACTTCATTATATAGTGCATTAGATATTAAAATGTTAATTGAAAGGGTATGAATCCCCAGCAAGTGTCAAGTGACTTGATGTGTAATTCAAGTATGACTATTTAGAGCATCTCAAACCACAACACCAAATTTAACACAAAAATACCAAATTTGGTGGGTCCATCAACATCAAAAAAAAAACCCCAACTCCAATCACACTCTAAAAAATACATCAAATATATATTAAACATTTAAATGTATATATAATTTACTTAATATAAATATGTTAATTTTAAAAACAAATTATTAATGTTAAAATGTTAATTTTGGTATAAATAAATTTTGATAGGTGATTTAACGGCCCGTTGGAGATGCTCTTATGACACTATTGTCTTCCTTTCAACCTCCTATGTCATAATATATTTGTGTTTACAGATGTCAACTGACATGCATATAAGTCTTTTCCCACATCATGGTTTCCAAATGGTCTATGCATTTTATGAAAATAATTAATGTACTTCCTACTCAAGTCACTTAGATGTCGTCAAGAAAATAAACAGAACCGTTGCCAACAATTACTACATAAATGTTGATATAAACAATTGTCATTTTGATGGGTTGTCTTTTTGGGGATGTAATATTGGTTTCAAACAATTGTTATTTTGATAGGTTGTTTTTTTTAGGATGTAGTGTTAGGTTCAAACAATTGTCATTTTTAAAGGCAAGTAATTTTTTTTTTTTTTTTTTTTTGCATTTTAACAAGTTAGTTTTTCTTGTACTTTGACAATGAAGATTGGATAAAAAAAAAATTAAGAGAGATGATAAATATGTTTTAAAGATGATGAGTGATGCATATGGACCACACCCACAACTTAATATTTGTTTGTTTTAAAGGTGTATAAAGTAGATTGAAAGGAAAAAGTAAAATGACTATTATACCCATAGTGTGCAAGGCACATGATGCCTTTAACCCTTTAAAGTTAATGATGTTAGTGTTTAAGGACCCTAGCCACAATATATTGCATACCATAGGGACTATATCCACAATAAACATAGAATGAGTATCATGGTCAAAGAAATCATAAAACCACAAGGACCAAATCCACAATTCACTCTTAGTAATATTTTTGTTACTAATAGAAAGAGGGATTATAAGAGCATCTTCAACAGTTTCTCCAAAATGAAGAAAATGAAAATTTTAGGTATTTTTGTGTTTCAACAGATTCTCCAAATCTTTCTCCAAAATGGAGAAAAAGCTGGAGAGAGAGTGTAATTTTCTACAAATATGGAGAACTCTCCAAAAAATGATTACAATGATAGAGAAATTATTTTTTATATATTCTATCAATAAGATTTATTCAAATGAAATGAATAGGAGAGAAAAATAATACTTTATTATATTTATACAATATTTTAATATTATAAATAATGATATCATCTTCAAAATGGAGAATCTCTTAGGGGGCGTTTGGTTCGCAGAATATTTTTGGATGAAATGGAATCTGTCAAAGGAATTTGACTTTGATGGAATTGGAATGGAATGTTGTCAGGTTTGACCACCTGTTTGGTTGACATAATTGGAATGAAATCTGTTAAATGGATTGGAATTTTTCTGTTTGGTTCACAGATTGTAGCTTCGGAATTGGAATGGAATTTTGGTAAATGACCAAAATGCCCTTTTTGATTATTTTAATTTTTTAAACAAAAATTACTTTAATAAAATAGTCATTAAATAGTTTAATTTTTAACAAAAAATGTTTTTATTATTTTAGCACATGAATGATGCCGAGAGAGTGAGGAGAGAGAGGGAGAGGGGAGAGAGGAGAGGAGAGGAGAGAGGGGGGGGAGGAGAGAGAGGATAGATAAAGGATAGATGGAGAGAGAGGGAAGAGAGAGAGAGAGAGAGGAGAGAGTGGAGGAGAGAGATGAGAGAGGAGAGATAAAGAGAGATGAGAGAGAGGGAAGAGAAAGAGAGAGAGAGAGGAGAGATAAAGAGAGAGGGAAGAGGGAGAGAGAGAGAGAGAGAGGAGAGAGTGGAGGTGAGAGAGAGGAGAGAGGGAGAGGAGAGATAAAGAGAGAGGAGAGATAAAGAGAGAGGAGAGAGAGGGAGATAGAGATGAAAGAGATAGTTGGTGTTTGCTGATAATCAATATTAGTAGGGTTTAGTTTGGAGTAAAGGGTAAATTTGGAATTATCAAAATATAAGATTTCATTCCATTGAAATCCTTGGGTTTTAGGATGGAATGTTCAAATCCTTTATTGGTGGAATTCACACATTCCTTCCATAGAAAAGAATGAACCAAACAAGGGAATTGAATTTGGTCAAAGGAATTGGACATTCTAATTCCATCAGATTCCATCAGAATCTGCGAACCAAACGCCCCCTTAGAGATAGATGTAATTTTTTATGTAGATTTTGAATTTTAATTATCTATTTTAGAGAAATTTTGAGGATGCTGTTGGATATGCTCTAAATATCTTCAAAAGTTTCTTTAAAATTATAATTAAAAGTTAAAATTTTTAAAATTATATTTAATTTTAACCAATTCTTTTTTTCAATATGAGTTATATTATCATTATATTTTATAATTTTATCTTCCTAATAAAAAGATTTAAACTTTTATATATAAAATAACAATTATTCAATATCATTAGTAAAAAAGGATTGAAAAAAAAAATCATATCCTCATTCTTCCCATTAGATTTTAAAGAACTTTTAGTAGTTATATTTAGAAAGGGAATTTAATTAAAATGTCTTAAGTTGAAAAATCAGTATCCAATATACCCCAAATCTTGTTATTTTTGCCAAAATATCCTTTATGTCCGCGTTTTTTGCTTGAAACGAGGCCTTGGTCCGTGTTTTGTTCTCGTTTCACTGTTACACGCGGCCTTGGTCCGCGTTTCACTGTTACACGAGGGTCTCGTCCGCGTCTTTGGCTTGACTCGAGGGTTGGGGCCGCATTTTGTGCAATTCACGGCGAACATGGTCCGCGTTTTGTGTTTGCAATTCAATTCATTGAATTGTGATATTTATTATATATTTACAATTTATACCCATATAATTATTTAGTTAGTTTACTTTATACCTTTTACTTTTCTATTATTCATTTTATACTTTTATCATATTAACACACATAATCGTATATTAACTAAAATACGTTAAAAAAATACGTTTTAATTTTAACAAGTTATACCATTATAATCGTCTCTTCGATATCTTCGAAATGAGCGCAATATTGAATATTTTTTGATTTAATTATTTTATTATATATCATATATATTAAAATTTTATACACCTATAATTATTTAGTTAGTTTACTTTTTACTTTTCTATTTTTTATTTTACACTTTCATCATATTAACACATATAATCGTATATTAACTAAAATACGTTAAGTAATTTTATGATATATAAAAACGTATTTTTAATATAAATGATATAATAAAACATATAACGTATTATATATCATATATACTACATATTTTTGGACAAGTTATTCATAATTTATGTTATTCTTCTTTCTACCATTTTACTAATAACGATATTTTAGTAATAACGTTATCGTAAAAATAATCGTTATTCTACTAAAAAATCACTATTCTAGCATTTTAGTAAAAATAACGATATTATACCATTGGACTAAAAATAACGATATTTTAGTAAAAATAACGATATTCTACCATTTTACTAATAACGATATTTTAGTAAAAATAACGATATTCTACCATTGGACTAAAAATATCGTTATTAGTAAAATGGTAAAAAGAAGAATAACATAAATTATGAATAATTTGTCCAAAAATATGTAGTATATATTATATATAATACGTTGTATGTTTTATGGTAAAAAGAAAAATAGCATATGCATACGTTTCATACATTTTATGTAGTACATATGATATATAATTAAATAATTAAATCAAAAAATATTCAATATTGGGCTCATTTCGAAGGTTTCGAAGAGACGATTATAATAGTGTAACTTGTTAAAATTAAAACGTATTATTTTAATGTATTTTAGTTAATATACGATTTTATGTGTTAATATGATGAAAATGAAAAATGAAAAATAGAAAAGTAAAAGGTATAAAGTAAACTAACTAAATAACTATAGGGGTATAAAGTGTAAATATATATTACATATCACAATTCAAATTAACAAAAGTCGAGCCATGTTTTATCACCACATGTCCGCGTTTTATCACCACATGTCCGCGTTTTAGCCCCATGTTCGCGTTCAACAGTGGAAACGCGGACCTAACCCGCATTTTGACCCACACGCGGACCCAAACAGTACCAGTCTGCGTTTTTTGAAAAAAACGCGGCCAAAAACGCGGACTTAGGGGGTAGTTTGGCAAAAATGACAAGATTTGGGGCACTTTGGGTACTGATTTTTCAAAAAAGGGTATTTTAATTAAATTCCCATTTAGAAAAGCAATATTAAAAAAAAATAATCAAAACAAAATATTTTCTCCTACTAAACTTTATTCATACCCTTTTTATTGAGGTATGTGTGTGAAGTAGAAGGGTAAGAAATATGTGGTATGAATAGCAACTTTTTTCATACCCTTTAAGGGAATATGAATAGCAATCCTTTTTATTTAACTAAAATACACTTTTTCTATTAATAATAGCGACTTTTTTTTTTTCTCTATTCACATATGGGTTGTTTGTTTTTTTTAAAAAAAACCCTCTTAATAACTCTTAAGTCTGAATTGTTTAAACTTTTTTACACACCATCTATTATTAATCATAACTAAAATATGACTTCAGATTTTAGATCTATTAAAAAACAAACAACACTATAATCTACAGTAAAGTGAGAAACATATACCTTTTTTCCTTCCAATAGAACCTTTATTTTGAAACAAAAAATAAAATAAAAATATAAAAAATAAATATTAGAGAAAAGAAGTGTTTTATGATGGTGATGAACAACACAAAGACAAAATAGTGGTGAGAGAGAGAGAGAGGGGTTTGACTTTGGGCCGTACGAAACGACCAAACCTCTTTGGATGCCCTGTCATTTTATACATGAAGAGAGAGAGAGAGAGAGAGAGAGAGAGAGAGAGAGAGAGAGAGAGAGAGAGAGAGAGAGAGAGTGTGCTTTTTATTTTTAACTCACTCTTTTTGTAGTTTGGCTGGGGTCTTCACACGTGGACGGCTCATATTTCTCATGTGTATCTATCTATATACATCAATCTTCCAAAAACCATACACATCTTTTTATCACAATTTCTTTCCTTAATGGTAATCCTCTTTAATATTAGAGTAAACTACGATTTTCGTACTTGTGGTTTATTGTTTATAACCATTTTTATCCCGACTTTAAAAGTTATTTTTTTGGTCTTTGTAGTTTGTAATTTCTTTCTATTTTTTTCCCTAAAATTAATATTTTAAAAGTGAAAGAAGTTACAAGCCACAAGAATCAATTTTTTTTTTAAAGATAAGAGACGAAAATAATTATAAACAACAAACTAACAAAGCACAACAAACTAATATATATATATATATATATATATATATATGGAGGGAGTTACTATGCGGCCTTTTATATGATGCAACATTGCAACCTTTTTATCCACCATACAAAAAATGTGTGGTGGATAAAGAGGTTGAAAAGGTTGCACCATCTAAATGAGTTGCATTTGAACGTCCCTATATATATATATATATATATATAGGGTCAGGTTCACGTGAGACAAAGCTGTTTTCGTGAGACCGCGTGAGAACAAGCCTTAAAACATGAAACTTCACACCAAAACATTGTGAAGGTAAAAAACATTCGAATCTTCATAATGTAATCACACTATGAAGGTAAAAAAACCTAAACCAAGTTTAAAAAAATCAAACCTTCACAGATAAAAGACTGTGAAGGTATATCCGAACCTTCACAGTGAAGACGCTGTGAAGGTAAAAAAAAAACGAAAATTTTCAACGAAAAAACACCGTGAACGTAACATTTACGGCGTTTTCCCTATGAAAAGTTCGATTTTTTTACATTCATAGTTTTTTGGTGTGAAGTTTCATACTTTAAAGCTTGGTCTCACCGGTCTCACGGAAACTGTTTGGTCTTACGCGAACTTAAGTCTCTCTCTCTCTCTCTCTCTCTCTCTCTCTATATATATATATATATATGGTGCGTTTCTTTTGCAACCCAAACAATTTGTACAAACTATGCAAACCAATCTTAGCCGTTCATCAAGTCTAATTTTAAGGGAAAAATAAGATATAGGATTTTGGAACAATTTGTAATTTTAATTGGAACAATTTGTAACACCCCGATTTCGAAAAGTATCATTTCAAGTTAACACATAAATCGATAATTTTAAGGGAAAAATAAGATATAGGATTTTGGACTTGTATCCTAGATTTTTTAGTCTTGGTGGATGAAAGATTCAATTACGAGTCCAACGGTTTTTTCCGGAGCAAAATCGGAGCTATAACGAAGAAGTTACGGCCAAAACAGTGAACAAGAAGAAAACTGGGCGAACAGTGCACTACGCGACTTGTGCCGCGACTTAGGGACACCCGCATGACTTAGGGGAAGCGGGCGACTTATTCCGCGACTTAAGGTCGCGTGGTAAGTCGCGAGACGCCCTGTCGAGCATAAAACCCGATTTTCAGCCCTAGAACTTCATTTCTCCATAACTTTTGCATTTCAACTCCGTTTTTGGTGATTCAAGTTGCCATGGTTTCGTTTTTTAGAGCTCTTCAAGGATATAGCAAGAGATTTGAAGTATATTGGAGAATACAAGAGTATTTTGTGGTGGTAAGCTCCCCATCTCTCTCAATGTTAAGCTAGGGTTTGATGATTTTATCATTTTCCCTTTCATCCTTCAACTTGGGTGTGATTTTGTTGACTTGTGTTGTGAAGGTGACCTTGTAGATGTGTTGGATCTAAGATCTAGGGAGATTTCTTGGAGATTCAAGCCTTCATCAAAGGAGATTCAAGTTTTGGGGGTAAAATCTAGATTTAGCCTAATCTAGCAAGGTGAGTTCAAGTTGATTTGTGAAAACGTTGTACATGCCAAAAATGTCTATTTTAGAATATTTATGTGTTTTACTTGATTATTATAAAATGTTGAAATATTTGATTAGTTTTGCTTTTTGAACAAATAAGATCTTATAAATCTCGTGAAACACCATATTTGGAATTTTTGGGCATTTCGATAAATGAGTAATAAATGGTCATTTATTTTTATCAATGTATTGTAAAAATGGAGATTTCTTGGTAAAAGTGCATTATTGTCTTCGTTGGAAAATATGCATAGCTCATGTTTTGGGACGATTTGAAAAGGGTCAATGGTATAACCTTGTTTGGAAAATGTTTCGCCTTATTTTGAGTTGTGTTGGAGTTTAGCCGTGTACTTTGGAATACAGAGTTGCATAAACGTTGGTCGAGTGTGTTCTATTGCATTATATTGCTTTTGACAATGTGTCATTTGGTCGTTTGAGCCTGTGGCTCGGTATTTGATTATGATGGGGTTTGGGGGACACTTGTCCATTTTGATAGCTCAGCGTGGAGCTTTGGTCATTGTGAAAGATTGTTGATGATTTCATATTTTGAGTGCGTGTGTCATTCAAGTGGAGTCATGTTATATTTCAGTCATGTCTGCTATGGATCCATGAGCACTTTTATCACTTTGTCCGATGATGGAACGACTTGGTTTCCACATCGCGACACGTTAGGCATCAGATTGGGTTGTAAGTCCTCCGTGCAAGTATCAATGAGTGTACGCTAAAAGATGTCGAGCTCGATGCTTTTATTATTTGTCCAATGGTGGAATGCTAGTTTTCCCCATTGCGGTGCGGTTAGGTATCTTCGGTATGGTGTAAGTCCTCCGTGCAAGTATCTATGGGGGTGTATACTGAAAGACGTAGAGCCCGATACTTAATACCAATTTAACATAATGTGTGGCTTACGTTGTGTCTGTAACACCCTCGAATCTGGAAATATCAACTAATTTAAAATTTTCTAAATACATCAATGAATGATTCATCTATAAGCACAAATTAAGATTCAACCTCAATACACACATTCATTCTACACATATAGTCCATAATAAAGACGGGTGTTATTAAAACCCAATAATAGTCGCTATCTCCAACTGCGGAAAACTTCACCAAACGACTTACTCTCGTGTAAGTCTAATGCTCAACTCTTCAAAGCACTGCAAGAACCAAACCCCAACTGGAACCTGATGCACATGCCGACAAATAAAAAGGTTAGGCTTAACGCCTAGTGAGCTCAAGAGTTTTCATTAGAGATAAATAAAGCAATAACTTTAGGAATGTTATTTAAAAATCAAGATTTCCAAAATGCAATACATTTAATTTGAAAGCAACAAAAAATGAAATACATTAAATCTCAAAACAATCTCCTTTCCTTATTCACCCTTTTCGTGATTAAAATCATAAAACACACGCCTCTTTAAATGAAGCCAAAAACCCAAAGCGCACGTAAAACATAAATGACATTATAATGATCAAACACTGAAAACGTAGATAACTCAAACTTCCAAAACATCCCAATAACTCGAATGAGTTTCAATATCCAAAACCTCAAAGCATAAGTAAATACCCATACTCAAACGTCTCCGAAAACATGGATTATAAAGCTCCATAACCAAAACCACACCTATTGGTGGTGGGGAAGACTCGATTACATTGTACGTGACGGAACACAAAGTAGGTCACATAATTATGTAGTAAATCAAAACATGTGGGTTACACATAAAACACCCACCGAGCTCAACTCCTCTGAGTCTATCACTCGAAAACATCAAGTCAACCCCTCTAGGTCTATTCTTGAGAGTTCCAAAACGGGGAACTCTAACACAAGGGAATTACACCTTACTGCCCATGAGACGTTGCCCGACCGTATAGGTCCACACCTTACTTATCATGGTGACCCGATGCCAATTCCGTGCCAAGTGGCGAACCTAATGTCCAAATCGGGGACATAGGAACACCGTGCATATGGATCCATTGCACTAACTAAACCATTACATGACTCACGACGAATGAACTAATGCATTCAAAACATGTAATTCTCAACTAAGATGCAGTAAATGCAAATCATAACCAACCACTCAACATTGAGCTATCAAAAGCGGACAAGTGTCCTCAAAACCCAACAAAATCCAAACCGAGCCATAAGCTCAACAAATCCAAAGACCCAACGTTGAAATTTGTAAAAATGAAATCAAACATAAGCAACCCGTACTTATGTAAACTCATGCTCCAAACATATAATAAACTCCAACGTAGTTTAGATTTGGGACAAATAGTTTTATAAGTGAGTTTATAACATATATCCTTTCAAAACGTCCCATAACACAAAACCATGCATTTCTCCAAAACACAAAATGAAATACATTTATACTCAAAATCTACTTCCATAAAATAAATCATTAAGATACCAAAATATATGATTTAATTATCCAAAATGCCCAAAATCCCTAAAGGGTGTTATATAAGTTTATAAAGTTAACCACTAGGTCTTTGGCCTAGTGGCCACCTTCCTTCCGTAAACGCTCCTACCTGGGATTCCATTACCAGGGTTCAAATCCGGGGGTGTAACACCTCAAAAATCAGAGTAAATTAAAACCTGGAAATCTGACAATATGATGTAAGCAATTCCATTAACTTCCCATAAATGGGATCAGTCCTTAAGACTATACAATTATATACAAGGATTTTATCAACAGAATGGGACTTAACAATGCCCAGCAAAATACTTAAAACATCTCCAAAAACCCCGAGACTCAAAACTCGTCTCTCCAAAAACCCCGGCACCCACCGCTAATGGAAACTTGTTATACACATCGTTTGAGAAAAAGTGTCAGACTATAAAGCCTGGTGAGAACATACAGTTTATAAAGCTCAAAAGATATAACATCAGAATCATAACGAAATCTTTTCATAAAGGTTTAGTTCGTAAAGATAACATTTCGCCACAACCGGGCCTCTTCGGTCCAAAACTCTTTAACGGTGATAAAAGGACCATTTTACCAAGGAGAGTGGTGTAACACAAAGTAGACCACAAATCCGAGTTATGAGCTAAACACTTGGAGTCCTCAGCAATGAACCCAGAGTCCGTGCTACGAGGTGAGATCGCGCTCCCAAGGGAAACCAATGTATACTCCTTCACTAGGATCACCATGAACCATGGCTAGTAACCGGCCTCACATAACCGTACCATAAACTCATCACGGAACATGTGATCCATAGCTACAATTTGGGGAATATAGCCTCCCAACAAAACAGTCTACTCCAAAACCTAGGGATCCACTAGTAATGGTAAGGACTCGTCACAACAACATATGTGACCTACCATAAATAAATATATGGTAATAAGTACATTTTATAAACAAAATGCTACTTCCAGTTCAACTTCTGGTAAGAACGAAAACCATTAAAATGAGTTCATAATCATCCTTTTCAAACGACCACATAATGTGCAAGTAAAACATCATTTTACTTCAATAAGGCGGAACCCGTCATTTTGGTCAAATCTGACCGGGAACCCCGAGAATCACCAAAAACTTCATTTATAACAAAATGTAGAGAACATAAAATCATACCGTAGAAATACTTTAGATTTCGCAAATAAGAGTTTTGATATGTATAAAGTTTGTAAAATGTAGTAGGAACTCACCGATAGGTTTTTGGAATAAAACCTAGAAAACCAAATAACGATCACGACGAAGAGGTGAAGCTTGAAACACTGACCCCTTGCTAGAAACACCGAAAACTAGCAACCAAACGAGACCTCGAAGATCGAAAGATAAAGAGATAGAGAAATAGAGAGAGAGAGAAAAGATATTTTGGATTTGTGATAAAGTGATTTGGGAATCTGAACCTCTTTAAGACGGTCAATGCAACTTCGCGGGTTATGCCGCGACTTCAACCCGCGGCATAACTCGCCCGTGTCCAAAAACCCTAAACCATCCAGTGGGTTACGCGGGTTATGCCGCGACCTCTAGTCGCGGTGTAACTCGCATAGTTCTCAAAATCCAACATCCAACAGAGGGTTACACGGGTTGTGCCGCGACTTCAACTCGCGTAATTCACTGTTTCTTCCCAAAACTCTCAAAACTCTAAAACAACACCAACCAAACACGGAGCTAATCGGAAAAAGCTTAACACAAGAATAACAAGATTACACAACGGAAATCCGGGGTGTTACAGGGGGGAGACAGGATGTCTTTTCCGGTACAAGTCTATGAGGTAGGGCTTGTAGGGTCCACAAAAATAAACCTTTTTTTAAGTTTATAAAGTTAACACTTTCAAAATAACCAAACTTATCAGCAGTTAACAATTTCATGTATGACACATAACACTTTAAAGTAAACATTTTGGCATGTACACCGTTTTCGCAAATCAACTTGAACTCACCTTGCTAGATTTAGGCTAAATCTAGATTTTTACCCCACTTTAGCTCATTTGAAGAAACTTGAATCATCAAAGTCGAAACCTCCATAAACCTAGATACACAAGTTTCAACCATAAATATACTTATTCCACCATAAATAATTGATCCCCAAACATATTACCCCAAGATCTCATCATAACACAAAAACCCTAATTTTAGTCTAATTCCTCCAAACCATCAAACCCAAAATATAAAGAATACAATTACTAGAGAGTCACCAAAAGAACATGTATAACTTATAGAGAAGATCTAGAAGAGAGAAGAATAACTCACCACTTGGATTTTGAGCAAAACCCCAAAACCTAGAAATCTCATGAGATAATGAAGAACACTTGATCTAGCACTTGAGGTTGAGATTGCAAGCTTGATGATGATGGAACACCTTGGAATCCATGGAAATGACTTGAAAGTGGGTTAGGGTTCGTGAGGGAAGAAGGAAACTGATTTTGGAGGAGAAAAGGGAAGAGGTTAGAAGAGTTGGAAATGAGAAATGAATGAGGAAAAGGTCATTTAATCCCCTGCACCTTGCTCGCGATCTTGCCATGCGATAGTGACAATGTCACTATCGCGAGGCACTCTCGCGTGGAATGTACCGAGGGCTCGGTACCTCTCCGGCGATTGTGCCAAGCGATAGTGACACTTGTCACTATCACGAGTCACTCTCGCGACCACTGTACCGAAGCCAAAAATTGATCAAAACTTGGTATTTTTGCATGGGTCGATTTAAGGTTCGAAAGCACAACATTTTTCACTCAAAAAGATAGACGGGAGGAGGAGGGATTACCAATGAAGGGCGGAAACTTACCTTGCGAAAATCTGGGTGTTACAGTGTCCGTCACATTATATGGAATCGGGTCTCCCCCGTCACCGAAAGGTGTTGTCTTCGAGCTGAGTCTTTTATACATTTGTTTTTTGTGACATTTTGCATACATGAATTTATTCCAGTTTTATGGGTTGAGTATTAATCCCCGCCCATGTTTTGGGGTGTTTTGGGATATGAAGTGTTATTTACATTTTCATAAATGGAGAGTTCGATTTCTATTCACGTTTTGAGTGAGTTTGGGTTGAAATTAATTTACGAAAGAACGTTATATGTTGGGACCTTGTCCCCGAAATAGTTTGGATTTGAAAACGTTTATATTGGTGTTTATTTGCCCAAAATGCATATTATTGGAAAACGAGTCGTTTTCATATTCGAAGCATATCATTTTGGAAAATTATGATTTAAACTGCATTACCTCTTTTCAAAGATATCTTTATTCATGTGGACAACTCTTAAACTCACTAGGCGTTAGCCTAACCTTTTTATTTGTCGACATGTGCAACAGGTTCCGATTGGGAATAACTCTAGTGACACTGTGCTGAGAGGAGTGCTAGTTGTGTGCTCAAGAGGTGGATGTCTTAGTGAAGTCTTCCGCACTTGTCTCGAGAAGAGCAACTTATAGTTGAGATTAAGTAACACCGACTTTGGTCTAGTCCTTGTATAAGACTAGAGTTTATATTTTTGAGGTTAAATAGAAAGTTTATTTTGGAGATTTATCTTTTACTTGATTAAATATCGAAATTTTTAATTAATTACTCTTATCAAATTTGGGGTGTTACAATATATATATATATATATATATATATGGTGCGTTTCATTTGAAAACCAAGGAATTCGGGTAAACTTTGCAAACCACTATGTTAGGAAACTATATATATATATATATATATATATATATATATAGAGAGAGAGAGAGAGAGAGAGAGAGAGAGAGATATTTGTTATGATTCAAATTCTCACACGATCTTTCGCCTATGTATATATAAATATATTATACATAGGATGAGATTGGAAGGTAACTTTGAAAAATAAAATCGAAAAACCCATTAAAATCATTAGATTGCGATCATCCAATGGATATAGTTAAAAATGTGGTTACGAGCATTTTTTCAAAAAAATATATATATCACCCACATTCTTGTAAATCAAAAATCGGTAAAATATAATAAAATTTGAAGCGAAACAAATTACACCAAAATAACGATCACTTTATAATATATAATTTGAAATCTATTTTTATATATATTTTCATGGTTTTTGTGTTCTTTTTTTCAATGTTTTCTTTTGGATCTTTACCCCATATATATAGGAAAATTTAAATGAAAACTCATTTTTCATTGTGCACGTGAGGATAAATCTCAGTCACTCGATTTCTTTTGATCCAACAACTCATATTAAATAGAGTTTTTTAATTATAAAATGTTTAGGAGTAAAAATGGAAGAAAAAATTAAACATACGCCTACCAAATTTGACTTTTTATTTTTTTTTAATTAAAAACTTTTTACCCAATTAAAGTTTAAAATAAATTATCTTAAAATTTACTAATATTTTAATCAAACAAATTACATAAAAAAAACGAGAATTTCGTGCTCTTCGATATGACATCCATCTCGATATAGTTTTTTTTTTTGTCGTTTTAACCGTTTTTTACGTGAAATGCTATATATGTGTTATATCCATTATGAATATTTATGTACGTTCAAGTTTGTACAACGCCTCGACACCGTAAGTATGTAACTCGACATCACCTTCTTCAACACTTTTTTTAATGTCGTAAGACATCACGTTTCTTCAGCACCGTAACCCAACACCCATCAAGACGAATCGAGAACCTATCGACTAATTCTGTTGTGAATCGGGGAACAAAAGAGAGCGTGTCACGTCTCCAAATCTTCATAGGTCATTCATGTGTTATTCATCATGAATAATGTATCATTCAGGATGAATAATACAACAATCAGGGTGAATAATTCACGATTCATGAATTCGTATATATTCGTCATGAATGTTGTGCAATTCATCTTGAATACTATATTATTCATCATGAATAATGAATGAACGTTCACAATTGTTATTCATACTGAATGTGGGACATCCGGGGATGCGCATACATATTCATAATGAATTAAACCAAATTTCGGTTGTGAATTAGGAAACAAAAGAAAGTGCGTCATGTGTCTACACATTCACGGGTCATTCATATATTATTCATCATGAATAATGTATCATTCAGGATGAATAATAGAACATTCAGGGTGAATAATACACGATTCATGATAAATAATACATGAAACATGGATTCGTGTATTATTCATCCTGAATATTGTATTATTCATCCTGAATACTGTATTATTCATCATGAATAGTGAATGAACGTTCACATTTGTTATTAATACTGAATGGGGACACCCGAGGATGTGCAAGAATATTCATAATCAGGGTGAATAATTCACGATTCATGAATTCGTATATATTCGTCATGAATGTTGTGCAATTCATCTTGAATACTATATTATTCATCATGAATAATGAATGAACGTTCACAATTGTTATTCATACTGAATGTGGGACATCCGGGGATGCGCATACATATTCATAATGAATTAAACCAAATTTCGGTTGTGAATTAGGAAACAAAAGAAAGTGCGTCATGTGTCTACACATTCACGGGTCATTCATATATTATTCATCATGAATAATGTATCATTCAGGATGAATAATAGAACATTCAGGGTGAATAATACACGATTCATGATAAATAATACATGAAACATGGATTCGTGTATTATTCATCCTGAATATTGTATTATTCATCCTGAATACTGTATTATTCATCATGAATAGTGAATGAACGTTCACATTTGTTATTAATACTGAATGGGGACACCCGAGGATGTGCAAGAATATTCATAATCAATATAACACATATATAGAATTTCACGTAAAATTCTATATGATTTGTGATAAATAATACATTAATCATGAATTCGTCTATTATTCATCTTGAATGTTGTATTATTCATCCTGAATACCGTATTATTCATCCTGAATAATGTATTATTCATCATGAATAATGAATTAACGTTCACCTTTGTTATTCAGACTGAATATGGACATTCGGGGACGTGCATGCATATTCATAATGAATATAACACGTATATAGAATTTCACGTAAAAAACGGTTAAATCGAGAAAAAAAATTATATCGAGATGGATGTCATATCGAACAGCACGAAATTCTCGTTTTTTTTGATTTATTTTGTTTGATTAAAATATTAGTATTTTTTAAGATAAATTATTTTAAAGTTTAAGGGGGTAATTTTTTTTAATTAAAAATAAAAATAAAAAGTCAAAGAAGGTAGGCGTTGATTCAAAATTACAATTTTGTTCTTAATCACTTCCCAATTAACCTTATTATGTAATAACCATTGATTAGTTTTCTAAGTTTTGATCAATGGTTGAGATTTGTCCTCATGTGCACAATGAAAGATGAGTTTTCATTTGAACTCACCCCTATATATATATATATATATATATATATATATATATATATATATATATATATATATATATATATATATATATGGTGCGTTTCTTTTGCAAACCAAGCAATTTGTACAAACTATGCAAACCACTATTTTAGAAAACAATAGATATATTCATGGATAATGATTATGATTCATTAATAATGATTGTGATATATATGGAAAATGTTAAGTTTATTCATTATAATCATGATTTTAAATTAGAAAATGTTAAGTTTATTCATTATAATCATGATTTTAAATTAGGAAACATAATAAAATCATATATTCATTAGACTTGATGAACGGCTAAGATTGGTTCACAAAGTTTGCACAATCTGACTGGTTTGCAAAAGATACGTCCCATATATATATATATATATATATATATATATATATATATATATATATATATATATATATGGGCGTTCAATTGCAACCTCTTTACATGATGCAACCCTCTATCCATTAGTCATTTTATGTAATTAAAAAAAGGGGAAAAGACTGAAAATAAAATGAGTGGTGGATAGAGGGGTTGTATGAGTTGCTTCATGTAAAAGGATTGCATAATAACTACCCTTCTATATATACATATACATATAGTGGAAGGATATTTTGCAACCCACATCTTAACCGTTGGATTCATGATCGACGGTTACAATAGATATGAGGCCCAATATTTTAATTAAAAAAACAGAAAAATAAAAATAAAATAACCGTCGATCATGAATCCAACGGTTAAGATGTGGGTTGCATGGGTTGCAACCTTTTTCAGGGTTGCAAAATATCCTTCCACTATATATATATATATATATATATATATATATATATATATATATATATTGGGGTTGGTTCATTTGTTAACCACATTTTTTGTGTTAACTTTATGAACCATTCTGTAACACCCTGGATTTTCATTATATTTCATCGTTGTATTCTTGTGTTAAGCTGTTGTCGTTAGCACCGTGTTTGGTTTGAAGTTGAGTTGGATTTTGAGAATTTTGGGGGACAAGCAGTGAACTACGCGAGTTGCACCGCGACTAGAGGTCGCGACACAACCCGCGTAACCCACTGTTTGAAATGAGATTCGTGGAACTTCGCGAGTTGCACCACGACAAGAGGTCGCGGCACAACCCGCGTAACTCACTGTTCATTGGGACACGGGCGAGTTATGCCGCGAGTTGAAGTCGCGGCGTAACCCGCGTAGTTGCCTGGCCGACTTAAGGGTTTTTAACCCAAAATATCTCCACTTCTCAGGATCTTTTCTCTCTCTCTCGAAGTCTCTTCTCTCTCTCTAAATCGTTCTCTCTCTCTCTAGAGTTGGTGGTTAATATTTGGTGTTAGATCCGAGGTTTCGGTGTTTTAAGCTTCACTTCTACGACGTGATCGTTATCTGGTTTTCAGGGTTTTATTCTGAAACCTACTGGTGAGTTCCTACTATCATTTTAAACTGTATACATATCAAAAGATACCTTTTGGAACTTCTATATATCTCCATGGTTTCAGATCTAAGTTTTCTACCATATTTGATATAACTCGAGTTTTGGGAGATTTTAGGGTTCCCGATCATTTGTGTTTACTAAAATGATGGATCTTATCTTATTTAAGTAAAATGATGGTTTACTTGCACATTATGTGGATATGTGAAAAGAATGTTTAAGAACTCATTTTTAATGATTTTCATTCTCACCAGAAGTTGAACTGGAAATGACATTTTGTTTATAAAATGTGTTTATACCATATGTTTATTTATGGTTGGTCACATATGTTGTTGTGACGAGTCTGTACCATTACTAGCGGATCCCTAGGTTTTGAGTCGACTGTATTATTGGGATGTCATATTCCCCATTTTGTAACTATGGATGCATATGATCCTCGAGGGCAACTTGGTACGGTTATGTGAGGCCGGATACTAGCCATGGTTCATAGTGATCCTAGTGAAGGAGTATACATTGGTTTTGCTTGGGGCTAGATCTCACGTTGTAGCACGGACTTATGTGTTCGTATCATCGGATTCCAATTGTTTAGCTCATAACTCGAATTTTGGCCTACTTTGTGTTATGCCATAATCTTTGGTAAAATGTTTTTATCATTGGTCATTTGATGACATGTTTATAACGGAAAAGCCCGGTTGTGGCAAGGGTTTCAATTTTAAGATTTAACCTCTTTGGAAATATTATTTTATGACACAACTGTTTATATATTTTGATGCTTATTTAAACTGTATGTTCTCACCAAGCTTTATGTCTGACACTTTTTCTCAAATGATATGTATAACAGGTTTCCTTTACCGGTGGGATGCACAGGGTTTTTGAGAGACGAGTTGGTCTCGAGGCATTTTTGAGATGATTAAAGTGTTGATAGTTGGGCATTGTTAAGTCCCATTCTTTTGATGAATTTTGGATTATCAACTTGTATAATCTAGATAGTTATATTTAGATTAGTCTGTTGATGAATTCTAGATCCGTACAGGTTTTTGTAAAGTCTTAAGGACTGATACACTTTTTGAGAAGTCTTAGCAATACAGATGTCATATTGCCTCATTTATGAAGTTTTCAATTACTCTGAATTTTAGGATGTTTCACATTCCAAGCCCTTGATCTTGGAAATCAATGGTTGAGATTGAATATATTTTAAAAACTTTAATAAATGTACAATTGATGTAAAATTAGGAGTGAACTATAGTGATGAGGGTATTATGGGAAAAAAACAATTAAATAGTATGTCTTTATTCTCTCAATTAATGACCCTTCCAAAAGAATCGTAACCCCATAAAAATTAACTCAGAAAAGAATCATAACCCCCAAATGATACTTCTAAAGAACCGAAATTTTTAACATCTGTATGTTCAATCATGTCGAGTCCACAAAAATTAACACTTAAGGAAACTAAGTGTGTATATCTGCACACAGAAATTAACCATCAATGTTCAGTTTGTATGACTGCACACATAATGCAGATCTGAGTTCACCCACATTTATCATAAGTGTATGTAAGAATGAGTGCACAACATGAACACATTAATCATGTTGTGCATATAAGAATAAGTGTATGAAAAAATGACTGCACACAATGAACACATTAATCATGTTCATATGTTTTCATCTAAAGTTTGTTATGATAGTTTCATTTGAAGTCTGTGTTCACATAGTTTCATCTGAAGTTGTCATGTTAACATACGTTATAATTCATACATAATGTTCATGTTGAGTCCACAAACAGTATGTTCAATCATGTTCAGGTCCCACATTTTGTTCAATTCCCACACCAAGTTGTTCATGATTGTTCATAAACAAAGAGACCCCACATCCCCCATATAAATAAACCAAACATCTCTTACATAATGAACTTCGACGATTATATACGAATTTGACAAAAGATTGAAATCAAACTTTGAAATTGTTCATATGATTTTAACATGAAATTGAAAATGGAAAAAGTTTTGAAATCAAAACATAAGCTAGAATCATGGGATACTTATTCTTGTAACTCCCAAATAAATAAAAGAAATATTGGAAATTTTGAATTTACCTTTATACCCTTTAGCATTAAATATACAAACACTAACAACCACACTCGAAAATGCATTTATATTGGTTAGACTAAGTTCACAAAGTTAACAACATTTTGTCGATTAACAAATGATCCTATCTCTCTCTCTCTCTCTATCTATCTGTCTCTCTCTCTCTCTCTCTGTCTGTCTGTCTGTCTGTCTGTCTGTCTGTCTGTCTATCTATCTATCTGTGTATATATATAGGTGGGTTCATACGACAACAATATCTATTTAAGAAAACACAAGAACAACTGAGTACATACAAAATCATATATGATTCACGTGACTTCAGATCGCGCCAAAAGTCGCCTGCGTCTGTTATTTTCGGGTTAATGTAAAATCACATATGATTTTGTACATGACCAATTGTTTTGTGTTGTTTTCTTGTTTTTCATAAATACTTAGCGTTCTCGTTTGAACCTTCCTCTCTCTCTCTCTCTCTATATATATATATATATATAGGGATAGGTTCAAATCAGAAGTGCTAAATGTATGAGAAGTAGAGAAGTGATCCTAACCCTTCATTTGGTCAACATTTGCGGTTTTGACTGTGAAGTATCGGATAATTTCTTGCATAGTCTGTAGAAGATAGAGGGGTAGTTTCGTGTAACATATGGATATTTATCCCAATTGAAGAAAAATGTTGAACTGGGTGAATCAATAAAGGAAGAACCACAAATGGAGTATGACTATAGTGCCTTGTATTTGTGACACTTTTCACAATAGCACCAATGGTACTGAAAGTGTGGCAGTCCCGATATAGTGCCATGCAGTTGTGACATATGTCACAATAACACCGGTGTTACAGAGTGTTCGGCCGTCCCAACGAATGTGCCATGGAATCATGACAATGGCACGATAACTGGCATGATAGCATCAAATGTTCTGAGAGAATGGTTGAGGAACCGTCCAGGAAAGCGGTCGGGAAAGTTGTCGAGAAAACGGTCGAAAAACTCGCGGTATGGGCCATTCTATAGTGCTCGACGTCTGTTCCAGTGGCACTATAGCATGTCAAGGTCACCAAGGGGGTAAAATGGATTTCGGTACACTTTGGGCGACCTTGCCATGCGATTGTGACATGTCACAATCGCATGTCACAGTCGCGGTTGGGGTCCCGAGGGTTAAATGCCCGATTTTCTAAGGTGTTCTTCATTTTGTCATATCTCTCTTCCGATTTTGACGATTCTTTTTGTTATGGTCTCGTTTTGTAGAGATATTCAAGGATATATCAAGAGATTTGAAGTTTATTGGAGTATCAAAGAGTATATTGTGGTGGTAAACTTCTCATTTCTATCGATTTTAAGCTAGGGTTTGATATGTCCTTCATTTTTCCTTCTCTCCTTTCCATTTTGCCTTAGGTTTTTGATCTATGAAGGTGAATAAAACACTTTGCAAGTGACATTGCTATAGACATCAACCTTTCCTTAGATTACTCGCTTAGAAACTTTCTCACTACCCCAATGGTCATCATACCAAGGTAGTTCAAGTATACACATGTAATATGTAGGTTCACCATAACACTGGCCAGGTGCCATTATGAACGTACCATACATGATCATCCTTGCGACCCTTGACAAATTTCCCGTTTCTAGCGACTAGATCAACTCCAAGATATCTTATCTTAAGGTGCCTAATGCGCAACTTCACTTTCAATCACTTATAAGAACACTAGTTTGAGTCTAGGCATCCGAAAATCAATACCTAATTCTCTCAAACTTAAGCTCTGATACCAACTTGTAACACCCTCAAATCCGGAAATAACAACTAATTTAAAATTTTCTAAATACATCGATAATTAACTCATCTACAATCACAATTTAACATTTAACTTCAATACACACACTTCGTTCTATGTAAACAGTCTATAATAGGGATGGGTGCTACTAAAACCCAATAATAGTCACTATCTCCAACTGCGGAAGACTTCACCAAACTACTTACTCTCGTGTAAGTCTAATGCTCAACTCCTCAAAGCACTGCAAGAACCAAACCCCAACTGAAACCTGATGCACATGCCGACAAATAAAAATGTTAGACTTAACGCCTAGTGAGCTCAAGAGTTTTCATTAGAGATATATAAAACAATAACTTTAGGAAATGTTATTTAAAATCATGATTTCCAAAATGCAATACACTTGATTTAAAAGCAACCCAAAACGAAATACATTAAATCTTAAAACAATCTCTTTTCGCCATCCACCCTTTTCTTGATTAAAATCATAAAACATACGCCTCTTCAAATAAAGTCAAAACCCAAAGCGTACGTAAAACATAACCGACATTATAATGATCAAACACTGAAAACGTGGATAACCCCAACTTCCAAAACATCCCAATAACTCGAATGAGTTTCAATAACCAAAACCTTAAAACATAGATAAATACCCATACTCAAACGTCTCCGAAAACATGGTTTATAAAACTCTATAACCAAAACCACACCTATTGGTGACGGGGAAGACCCGATTACATTGTACGTGACGGAACACAAAATTAGGTCACATAATTATGTAGGAAATCAAAACATGTGGGTTACACAAATAAAAATCCACCGAGCTCAACTCCTCTGAGTCTATCACTCGAAAGCATCAAGTCAACTCCTCTGAGTCTATTCCTGAAAGTTCCAAAACAGGGGAACTTAAGCATAAGGGAATTACACCTTACTGCCCATGAGACGCTGCCCGACCGTATAGGTCCACACCTTACTTATCATGGTGACCCGATGCCTATTCCGTGCCAATTGGTGAACCAAATGTCCAAAACGGGGACATAGGAACACCGTGCCTATGGATCCATTGCACTAACTAAAACCTTACATGACTCAAAATGAATGAACTAATGCATTCAAAGCATGTAACTCTCACATAAGATGCAATAAATGCGAATCATAACCAAACGCTCTACAATGAGCTAATAAAACGGACAAGTGTCCTCAAAACCCAACAAAATCCAAACGAGCCATAAGCTCAACAAACCTAAAGACCTGACGTTGAAAACCATAAAGTGAATCCAAATGTAAACGACCCGCATGTATGTAAACCCATACTCCAAAACATATAATTAACTCCGACGTAGTTTAGGTTGTGACAAATCATTTTCCAAGTGAGTTTATAACATTTACCTTTCAAAATGTCTCAAAACACAAAACCATGCATTTCTTCAAAACACAAAATGGAATACATTTATTCTCAAAATCTACTTCTGTAAAATAAATCATTAAGATACCAAAATATATGATTTATTTATCATAATGCCCAAAATCCCAAAGATGTATGCTATATAAGTTTATAAAGTTAACACTTTCAAAATAACCAAACTTATCAGCAGTTAACAATTTCATGTAAGACACAAAACACTCTAAAATAAACAATTTGGCATGTACACCATTTTCACAAATCAACTTGAACTCACCTTGCTAGATTTAGGATAAATCTAGATTTTACCTCATTTAAGTTTTCTTGAAGAAGTCCGAATCCACGAGCAAGAATCCTTCCAAAACCTAGACCCACAAGTTCTCAACCATAAGTAGACATATTCAACCACATAGAATCGTTCCCCAAACATTTCACATGAAAACCTCAACTTATATCAAAACCCTAAATTTCATAAATGAAGAGAAGAGATGATTACCTCAACCACAACTTGAATCCGTCAATCAAACACTTATAGGACACCAAAACAAGCCACAAACTACCAATCTCCAAAATGGTGAAAAGGGTTGGATGAAACCCTAGAAACTTGAAGAAGAAGATGAAGATGAAGATGAGAGGATTCTAGTTTTAGCCTCCAATCCTTGTTAGACGGTGAATAATCCCTTGAAATTCCAAGTCTTGGTGCCACAAATGCTCAAAATCACAATGGAAGCAAAAGGGTTCGGTTGGGAGAGTTTTAGGAGAGAGTGGGTGAAAGAATGAATGAGAAAAAGTAAGAAAAATGAGTTTAAGAGAGGTCTGGTCCGTCGGTGAGTATGCCACGCGAAAGTGACATGTGTCACTTTCGCCGGGCACTCTCGCGGAGAGTGTACCGCGGGCTTTATGCCCTCCGCGAGAGTGACACGTGTCACTTTCGCTGTCACTTTCGCCCAGGCTCCCCGAAGCCCGAAAATCCGGTCTTTTTTCGACACTAAGGCCCTCGACACTCTTTGGAACTTTTAGCGGTATTTTCCCAACATGAATCCCACCATATACTAGATACAGAAACACCTGGGTGCCCCTATGCTCACCGAAAATTACGGGTGTTACAATTTGGGTTGATAAATCTTGTAAAATGCATATATTTAGGTTTTTGAATGTTTTGATGAGTAAATCTCAAAATATGTCATTTTGGTGATTTATTGTACAAATGGATTTTATTTGATGATTAATACATTTTGGTGTATTTGGTTTTATAAACCTTTTTTGGAAAATGCATGTAATTGTTTTACTAAGCTTTGAGAAATATTGACGCATGCGGGTCTTGTTGGGGAATTTTATTCAATGCCATTTTATGGTTAAAAAAGAGAGTTTTTGGAGCTTGATGTCGTATAATTTCCTTTTTCGTCGTACAAACATTTTGTTGCACACTATTTTAATGCGAGAAGTTATTTTACGTACATGGCATAAATAGATACATGTTAGGGACCATAGCGGTTCATTTGAAAAGTTTGTTGAGCATACTCTCGTGTTTCCATTATTAGTTTGAATAATGATCAAGTAGCTTTCAAGATAATTTTAATGTGTGTGGCAAGTGTGACCACTTTACACGATTACCTAGAAAGTGGCAGTAAATTTTACACGTACGTACAAGTTATAAAGATTTTGTGTTTAAAAAGTCTTATAAATTGTGAACTGGCATGTCTATTAAGTCCTATATGTAACACCGTGAATTTTTATCCCAATTGAAGAAAAATGTTGAACTAGGTGAATCGGTAAAGAAATAACCACATATGGAGTATGGATATAGTGTCATGTGGTTATGACACCTGTCACAATAGCACCAATGGTACTAAGAGTATGGTCGTCTCGGCTATAGTGTCATGTGGTTGTAACACCTATCACAATAGCTCCAATGGTACTAGGAGTATGGTCGTCTCGGCTATAGTGACATGTGGTTGTGACATCTGTCACAATAGCACCAATGGTACTGAAAGTGTGGTAGTCCTGACCATAGTGCCATGCAGTTGTGACATATGTCACAATAGCACCGACATTACCTAGTATTCGGTCGTCTTAGCGAATGTGCCATGAAATTTTGACAATGGCACGATAGTTGGCATAATAACATCAAATATTCCAAAAGAACGGTCGAGGAACGGTCGGGAAAATGATCAGGAAACAGTCGGGAAAGCCGTCGAGAAAGCGGTCGAAGAACGGTCGAAAAACTCGCGGTACGGGCGAGGCTATAGTGCCCAGACTATGCCAGTGGCACTATAGCATGTCAAGGTCGTCAAGGGGGTAAAATGGCTTTCGGTACAATTTGGGAGACCTTTCCATGCGAATGTGGCATGGCACGGTCATATGCCACAATCGCGGACGGGGTGCGGTGCATAAAATGGATTTTCAGCCTCTTTATTCATTTGGTCATATCTTTCTCATTTCAACTCCGATTTTGACGATTCAAGTTGCTATGGTTTCTTTTTTGAGATATTTTCAAGGGTATATTGTTAGTTTTGGGAATATATATAAGAGTATTTGGTGGTGGATTGGAAACAAAGATCAAGAGCTCATCATCAATACCTCCATCTTCAAGAATTTTGGGGTTTTCTAGGTTTTCACCAAAACCTAAGTGGTAAGTTCACTTTACCCATTCTTGAAGGGTTATAAATATTCTATTTATGGGTCTCTAGTGTTTATATTTCTCAAATTTTGGTTTGGATGATTTTGGGGAAGTTAGGTCAAATTAGGGTTTTTGGCCAAAATGGATATTTTGATATAAGATGTTTGGGGAATGATTCGAAACACTTGGATATGTGTATTCATAGTTGGAAACATGGGGATCTAGGTTTTGGAAGTTTTGGTTTGAGGATCCAAGTTTTTTCAAAGGAGCTCAAGTTGGGGGAAAATCTAGATTTAGTCTAAATCTAGCATGATGAGTTTAAGTAGATTTCTGAAAATGGGCTATATGCCAAAATGTCAATCTTTAAATGTTTATATGTTTTAAATGAAATTATTAACTGTTGAGTTATTTGATGAGTTTTTATTATTCGAAGTGTTTAACTTTATAAACTTGTAAAACAACCACATTTAGGATTATGGGTATTTTGATAAATAAATATTGAGGATTGGTATTTTAATGATCCAATTATGAAATGAAATATGTTGAGTATAAACGCACCTTTAGTGTTTGTTTTAGGGAAATGTTTAATTTTGTGTTATAGGACGTTTTGAAAAGATAATTGATATAAACTTATTTGGAAAATGATTTGTCTAAATCTAAATTTGTGTTAGAGTTTATTTATGTATTTTAGAGCATGTGTTTGCATAAGCGTTTGATCGATTAGCGTTTTATTGCATTAGTTTGGAAATAGAACAATTCCTTCTGTTGTGTATCCTCGATTAATGTAGCCTCAGATTTATGGATTTTAACATATGGTCATTTGATTGGTTGAGCTTAAGGCTCAGTTTTCGTCATTTTCAGGTCTCGGGAACATTTGTCCGGTTTTAATAGCCTAATGTGGAGCCTTGGGTGTGAGTTGCATTTATTGCACTGTAATTTGGAGAATGCATGTTTCGAGTGCGTGCGTCATTCATTTGGAGTCATGTATTTTAGACTATAATGCATTGGATCCATAGGCATGTAAGTCAGTCATATTTAATGGTGAGGATCCTACAGTCTCTGGTCATAAGCTTCGACAGGTTTATGAGGCCTCTCACTTCTTTCATCTCTCCCTCTATGATCAAATGGTCTTCTCGTGAGATTTCTTGAAAATTCTTTGGTAATAAGCGCAAGAGATTGTGAAAAAGCACTTAGATCATCATTATCAAAACCAGATGTTCTGATCTCCTAATCACTTTCTGCCACAAGAACTTTCTTCCATTTCTTCTTCTCTGTGTTCCTTGATGCACTTTCTCTATATGACATGTCTCTGGTTGAGTTGTCTCTCGTTGGTTTACCAGATATGTGTTTTTCTTTTGACTCTGAGACCAGAGCCAGAGGACCGCCAACTAGAGGCTCATTCTAGTATCGGAATGGCGCCGTTCGAGGCGTTGTATGGACGGAAGTGTAGAACTCCGGTTTGTTAGCTAGAAGCGGGCGAAAAACAATTCACCGGGTCGGAAATAGTTCAAGAGACGACGAACAAGGTGAAAGAAATTCGAGAAAGATTAAAAGCGGCGCAAGACCGACAGAAGAGTTATGCGGATAAGAAGAGGAGACCGGTTGAGTTTTAAGTGGACGATCGTGTCATGTTAAAGGTGTCTCCGTGGAAGGGGATTATCCGTTTTCAGGTAAGTACTTATCCACACATTCCATTTCAACCAAGAGAACATAAATCAAACTATTCAACAGGCATTGCGAGAGACCGTGACCATAATGACAAAGGCTAAACAAAAAATGTTTGAATTTTAAACCAAAAAGTCTTTAAAAAACATAGATATAGGAAATAAAAAAACCTCATATTTGAAATCAGGGGGAGACCATATCTATATCGTCGTCATTGTCTTCAAGATCTGAATCCAGAGAGAGAATCGCGTTGGTTGGAAACGATTCTAAACGAACAGTGATTGTTTCTCCATCAAGTGAAACCAGATTTGTACCACCAAAATAACGATCACTTTATTATATATAATTTGATATCTATTTTTATATATTTTTTTAATGGTTTTTGGGTTTTTTTCTTCAAGGTTTTTTTTGGATCTTTGCCATATGTATATGTATATGTATATGTATATGTATGTATGTATGTATGTATGTATGTATGTATGTATGTATGTATGTATGTATGTATGTATGTATGTATGTATGTATGTATGTATGTATGTATATATATATATATATATATATATATATTAAGCGTAGGTTCAAATAGGAAATGCTAAATATATGAGAATGAGAGAAGTAATCATAGCCCTTCATTCGGTCAAGATCGGATTTGACTGGTCACAATTTGCGGCTATGCCAAAAATAGAGGGATAGTTTCGAAACTCTTACAAATAGGCGACAAACGGGTTCATATGTGAACTCGTATGATTCACATATGAACTATATGTTCATATGTGATCCTATGTAGTCAAAATATGAACTATTTTTACTGATTCATATATGAATCATTGTGATTCACATATGAACTAGTTAACTGATTCACATATGAACTAATTAACTTATTCTCATATGAATACGTACATTCATATGTGAATTAGTTAAATAGTTCACATATGAACATATATCTTATATGTGAATCACATGGTTCATATATGAACTTGTTTGTCGTCTATTTGTAAAAGTTACGAAATGTAGTACCCTCAAATTTGGAAAAAGCGACTAAATTAAAATTTTCGATAGTACATCAAATAAATGATAAAATCCCTTTATACAAATCAATACTTGAAATATCTCAAATGGAATTCTAGATTTAACTTCAATAGATAATAAACCAAGTCTTGTATAAGGACTAAATAAAAGTCGGGTGTTACTAAACTCATTAATAATTGTTATCTCCAAAGGTGCTGAAGACATCATCCTATAGCCACATCCTTCTCGTGCGTCTAACTAACACTCAACTGTTCACAGTGTCGCTAGTACATTCGCCAACACGGACCTAGTGCGCATGTCGGAAATAAGAAGGGTTGGGCTTAACGCTTAGTGAGTTCAAGAGTTTTATCAATTATATAAAACGGAAAAGTGGAAAAAATATTATTTAAATCAAAATTCTCAATATGCAATGTAATTAGAATAGAATGTGACATCTTTTCCAAAACCCCTTTTCGTAATAAAATGATTGAATAGAAACCACATGGAACTATAGTTGAGACGACCATACTCTCAGTACCATTGGTGCTATTGTGACAAGTGTCACGAACACAAGGCACTATAGTCATACTCCATATGTGGTTCTTCCTTTACCGATTCACCCAGTTCAACACTTTTCTTCAATTGGTATAAATATCCGGATGTTACAATCCTCCCAACCTTATAAAAGATTTCGTCCTCGAAATCTAGTTTCTACCGAAAACATTTCAATACTACACAACACTTATTGGATTACCTCGGTTCCCAGAAGTAGCTTGGTCTTTTCTTGCAACAGTTAAACATTGACAATATAAATCTCTAGAACTTGAATGTCATGCAATTCTATTTCACACACCATACTCAAACTGAGTGAGGAACATGAGATTGTCCAAAAACACCACACAACATGGAGCACAAGTTCGATAATTTTCTTGTTCTCTACTCATCCCAATAAGGTAACATTCTAATGATATAAGCCTTAAATAACATCATTTTCACAAACAGAAATTTCCCTTTCCGAGGATGTGTCTCTAACCTATTTCAACCTTAACTGAAACTCGATAACTTATTGCCAAAACTGTCATGTCAGTTTTCATGTTGACCTTCCATCTAATATCCACTTCGGTACGTGACACTCATACTAGAGTGAACATCAAACATTGTTGGAGTAATTTCTAACCGTATGATTTTAGTTGTCTCCCAACCTTAGGTGTCCATACTATCTCAGTAGTAGCTCACGACTTCAACTACTCAATCCCACCATTGTTGCACAAAATGAATTCACTCTTAAATGTCCCTAACAAACTGTATCAATTGCGATACTCTTCTCTTTTGCATTCGATATTTCAATGTCTTTCGCAACATCTAATCCGATTAGATCTAGACACACTCCCTTCGATCAAAGTACTCACTATCACGTCGATAACTTAACCTTGACAAATCAAAGTCTCCAAACTAATAAATTTCCACTTAAGATCTACCTCGACATTCTCACTAAGTTCTTCAATAACTAACACCATAAAAGATTCATCGTCTTTTCCTTGAGAATATCCAGATGTGCTATTTTTTTAATAAAAAGAATTAATTGTAACCCAAGTACAGTACCTGAAATATGTGATGATATTGATTAGTAGAGTAATTTCTATTGTGAATAGAGGGGGTTCTTTGTCATACATCCTTATTTCTATTCCTACTGATTCATGTTACATGTTTCTGAATGCTACATGAATCTATGTCTACCAAGTAGTCAAATGAACCCATGTTTTTAGGATTATTTTTTTCTTTCAAATATTGATGAGGTGTTATCACGATACTCATATCTTAATCACAGTGGGTACCACAACGTATATACAGTGGGTTTTAGATAATTTATTTTAGGGTATCAGAACGTGTATACCGTTGGTTTATGTGGGTATCATTAGCTATCAATAGGTAAATAGAAAAGAATAATCCTAGTTAACATATCACAGCGTGTATACAGTGGGTATCATAGTGGATTGTTCACACCATAGGGGAGAGGGGGAGGAGAGATAAGGTTTCTAAAATACCTAAAATGCTCTTTATTTGAAATTTTAAGTCAAAAATTACTAAATGTATTAATTTCCTCATTTTAACCTTTGATTTGTTGTTAATACTGAATCTCACGGATCTCATAAAATATTGAGTTATCTCTTGAATAATCATCTCTCTATATATAAATTCCATATAGTCAAAAGATATGTCTTGGCTTACACCAGGCCAAGGGTGACTCCACCCCCGACAACATACCAACCAATGGATATGTGAAAACTGATGTTAAATCAACTCTTGTATTAGTTGAATGCGATTGTTGTCAATTTCATATTTAAGCCTATTAATATAAAAAATACATATGTTAATATTTTTGCTATAATTTAAATTTTAATCTAATGTGATTTGAATAGCAATATCCATTAACATATTTTAATCAATATTGATCAGTGACTCATAAATATAACAAAAATAATAATGATTACGATGTTACAAACCTTATTGTTACTTAATACAAAACTATAAAACTAATATAGGCACGATGGCCCAATTGAAATCAACTAAAAACATATCTACACTCTTTTTAATCAATGATCATATACTTAAGGGGTGTTTAGTTCATGAATTTTGAATGAATTGGAATGGATAATTCTTTTGATCAATTTTAAATCCTATGTTTGGTTCATATAATAAAAAGGTAAGAATCTTTTGAATTCCATTGAATTCCTTAGATTAAGGATTTCACCATTCCACCGGATATCCCAAAGATTCTAATTCTTTTAACAGTTCCATTCCAAATTCCATCCAACCAAACGCGTGGTCAAATTCAATTCCAATTCCTTCAGGTGGCGCTTGGTTCACAGATTTTGAAGGAATTTGATGGAATTGGAATGTTGAATTCCATTGACCAAATTTCATTCTTTTGTTTGGTTTGTTCTTTTTCACGGAAAGAATTTCTAAATTCCATCAAATTCCACAAAGGAGGGAATTTAACATTCCTTACCAACTACAGTGTATTTTGATAGAATAGAATTCCTTTTTTCATAATACCATGTATGCCCTTAATCCAATATACCCTAATTACATAAAACCTATCTGATTAAACTACGCCTCCATCGGTTCCTTCTCCAAATCATCACCAACCACCGTCGATCTGAACCACCGTCGACCAATGCCCAACACCGACCACCGCTGATCTGAACCACCGCCAACCACTGCAGATCTGAAGCATTGTCGATCTGAACCACCGTTGATCTAAACCACCGTCGACCTCGACCATGGCCAACATCGACCACCGCCGATCTGAACCACCGCCACTCTGAACCACCGTCGACCACAGTAGATCTAAACAACCACCGACCACCGCCACTCTGAACCATCGCCGACCACCATCAATCTGAACCACCATCGACCACCACCAATCTTAACCACCGTTACAAATAAAGTAATTTAATGGCTATTTTATTAAAGCACTTTTTGTTTAAAAAAATTAAAATTATCAAAAAGGGTATTTTGTCATCTATCAACATTTCATTCCGATTCAAAAGCTACATTCTGTGAACCAAACAGATAGATTCCAATTCTTTTAACAGATTACATTCCAATTCTATCAACCAAACAAGTATTCAAGTCTGACAACATTTCATTCCAATTCCTTTAAAGTCAAATTCCTTTGACAGATTCCATTCTATCCAAAAACATTCAGCAAACCAAACGCCACCTCAAAGTCAAATTACTTTGATGGATTGCAATTCCATCGAATTCCATTATGCGAAACAAACGCCCCCTTAAGTGACGTTTGATTCGTTGGAATCATGTGGAATTGGAATGGTCAATTTCTTTAACCAAATTCCATTAATGTGTTTGATTCATTCTTTGAGTTTTGGTAAGAAATCCAAATTTCCTCATACAGTGGAACGTTAATTGCTTAGGTTCTAGCAATGAATTCCAATTCCTTTGTCACATTTTTTAAGAAAAATTATGATGCTCTTATATTAATTCCACTCAATTCCATTCTTCCATAATGGTTGTCACCACCGTCGCCACTGCCAACACAATTGTTATCACTATTGCCTTCACCCCCTCCCCACCGTCATCACCAACACCATCTTTGTCGTCAAAATCACCACCATTGTAACTGCCACCACCACCATCCATGGGCGGAACAACTTGAGCACCAGAGGGTGCTTGGGCTCCCCCTAGACTTCTAAAAATAATATTTTTATATAGAAATATTAGACTTTCTAGTGTATAAGGATGGTCTATTTAGGTATCTTGGAATGTGTTTGGCCACTCCTTGTCAAGCTTTTATCAACATATACCAATTATTGCAATTGTCTAATATGGACATAATGGTTGATTCAAATTACATAGTAAAACTTAGTTCGCGAAATCACTTATGGGCAAAATGGTGAAAACATATTACTCATTAACTTGGTTATGTTATATTATCCACTTACAATTTTGAAAATGTTAGATATATTAATCCTCGTAGATTTCTTGAAGAGTTATTATGAATTAGTTTAATTACATATTACACAGGGTTTTATTTGAGAACCCATAAAATTGTGAAAACCTTGAGAACCAATGCAATCATGTACTATTTCACATGATTTTTAACATCTACAACTTAGATTTAGTGTATTGATTAACATAATTTGTCAAACAATGTGTTTGTTTCACTTATATTTGTTTCACATTGTGAACATTTTTTATGTGTTTGTGAAACAAAAAATACAACTAAAAAGCTTTTCATTGTGAACCGAATACATATGAAACAAACATATTGTAAATCAAATATATGTTGATCAATATATTACATTATAGTCTTTGATGGAAAAAAATCATGTGAAACACTATAGTACAATAATAGTTCTCACAATTATCACAATATTTGCTTATAAAACTAGCAATGATATTACTTACTGTGACTATGGAGTTCTCATTTGATTATGCCCATGTTGTTAACTGTTAAGTGTATTTGCTTATAAAACTAGTATTTTTTTTTGGAAAACGACAATTCATGAAAACGAGAAAGTTAGCCAAAGGCTAGCTTATAAAACTAGTAATGATATTACCTATAGCAACTACAACAATTGAGAGAACATTTTCAACTATGAACATGGTGAAAAATAGGATGCACAATAAAAATGGAAGATCAATGGACGAAGGATTGCTTAGTTACTTATATCGAAAAATAAATTTTTACTAAGGTTGATAACAAATATATCATAGATAAGTTTCAAAAAATGAAAGCTCGTCGAAGTCATTGTTGAATCTATAAAGGTCAGAATATCATCAATATAGTATCGTTATTTTTGCTATTTCCAGACAACTAATATTTATATTATTTTGTTTGGTGTTCCCTCTCATGTAAATTCCTAGTTCCCCCTTGCCACCACAACTACCATCGACCCAACCCCTTTCATCCCACCACCGTAATTACATTCAACAAATCAAACAAACAGATTCAAATTATTTCAGCGTATTCTATTCTAATTCATATCAACTAAACACGTAGTTAAACCTGATTAAATTCCATTCAAATTTCTTCATATTTAAATATTTCAATTTTAATGATTCCAATTTTTGGAACCAAACTTAGGGGGTGTTTGGTTCGCAGGATTCCGATGGAATATGAAGGAGTTGGAATGATCAATTATATTGACCAAATTCCATCTATGCGTTTGGTTACCTATGGAATAGAATTGAATTCCACACATTCCACCAGTCATGGATTTGGTCATTCCATCACAATTGAGAAGGAATTCAATTCCATTCCATCCAATTTTCTCAAAAAGACACAACTACCTTCATCTTCCCTACTTGATTTACCCAAACCTATATGAACCTATGTCGACTACCGTCGATTTGAACCACCACCGACCACCGTGGACCACCACCGTTCTGAACCGCCGTTGGCCCTCACCGTTCTGAACCGCTGCCGACCCTCACCGTTCTGAATCGCCTGACCACAACCGTTTTGAACCGCCCGACCAACACCGTTTTGAACCGCCGCCGACCACCACCGATCTGAACCGCCGCCGACCACCACCGATCTGAACCGTTGCCGACCACCACCGATCTGAACCGTCGCCGATCTGAACCACCGTTTTGAACGGACACCAACCATCACCGATTTGAACCACCACTGACCACCACCAATCTGAACTGCCGCCGACCACCACTGTTTTGAACCGTCGCCGACCCCTCACCAATCTAAAACCGCCCGACCACCACTGTTCTGAATCGTCGTCGACCACAACTGATCTGAACCGTCGCCGACCACCACCGTTCTGAACTGCCACCGATCTGAACCATCGTTCTGAACCGTTGCCGACCACCACCGATCTGAGTCGTCACCGACCACCACCGTTCTGAACCGCCGCCGACCACCACTGATCTGAACCGACGTCGACCACCACCGTTCTGAACTGCCACCGATCTGAACCATCGTTCTGAACCGCTGCCGACCACCACCGATCTGAGCCGTCACCGACCACTACCGATCTGAACCACCGCCAACCACCATCGATTTGAACCACAATAGTTGGATTTCGATTTCGAAAGTTTCAAAAAGGGTATTTTGGTATTTTACTAATATTTCATTCTAATTCCAAAGCTACATTAAGTGAACCAAACAGACATATTCCAATTTCTTTAACAAATCTCATTCCAATGTCTGTCAACCAAACAAGTGATCAAACCTGATAACATTTCATTCCAATTCCTTCAAAGTCAAATTTTTTTGACAGATTCCATTCTATTCCATCCAAAAACATTATGCGAACCAAACGCCCCCTTAAAATATGGTTTAGAAACAAATTTAGAAGTCAATCTATTAAATATGTATATAGAAAGATAAAATCGAAAGAATCTTAGAGCATCTCTAATGGAGGTTCTTATAAGAACTTCCTTTTTGCACTTTTTTATTACCACCTCACTTATAACTCATGGTAAAAACCAATGTTCTTATTTAAGAACCTAAAGGGGGTTTGAGTTCTTATAAGAATTCTCTACAATTCTAGTTCTTACAAGTAATTGCATTTTTTACTTATAAGAACCTAGCATTGCAGATGCTCTTATGAAAAATTGTTAGAAAATTTAAAGCAATTTAAAAGGGGAAATTAATTAAACTAGCCATTTCAGAAAATCGACTTTATCTCCTAACCAATCTCTCCCTCAATTTATTAAAATAGCCCATAAGTTCGTGAAAGGTGTTCGTATATACGAACACATCCCTAAATCTGATAAATTTGACATATGTTCGTAATATATGTTCGTATATACGAACATAATTTAAAAACTCAACAATTTTTATTAACTTCGTGAAATGGGTTCTTGGGAAATGAAATCAGTTTAAAAAAATTACATTTATGGCCCCTGTTCGTATTTCACGAACCAAACTTACCTTTTTGACCATCATGTGAGTTAAATAATATTACAAATTTATAATTTTAGCCCCTGTTCGTATATATCATGTGAGTGATACGAATTTACCGAATTACAAGTTTGGCCCCTAGTTCGTATATATTATGTGATACGAAGTAAATGGTTTAAATAAAAAAGCAAGTTACAATTATGGCCCCTCTTCTTTGAAACATTAATCAAATTATTTTCAATTTTGGCCCTAGTTCGTATCATATGTTCGTGTATCACGAACATAGATTTCCAAATTAAAGGATATTTACAATTATGGCCCCTCAACTTTGGCCCAATAATCAAAGTATTAGGGCCAAAATTATAAATACTTTGATTATTGGGCCAAAGTTGAGGGGCCATAATTGTAACTTTCCTTTAATTTGGATATCTATGTTCGTGATACACGAACATATGATACGAACTAGGGCCAAAATTGAAAATAATTTGATTAATGTTTCAAAGATGAGGGACCATAATTGTAACTTGTCTTTTTATTTAAACCATTACTTCGTATCACATAATATATACGAACCAGGGGTCAAACTTGTAATTCGGTATATTCGTATCACTCACATGATATATACGCTAAAATTGTAAATTTATAATATTTCTTTAGCTCACAAGATGGTCAAAAAGGTAAGTTTGGTTCGTGAAATACGAACAGGGGCCATAAATGTAATTTTTTTAAACTGATTTCATTTCCCAGGAACCCATTTCACGAAGTTAATAAAAATTGTTGAGTTTTTAAATTATGTTCGTATATACGAACATATATTACGAACATATGTCAAATTTATCAGATTTAGGGATGTGTTCGTATATACGAACATCTTTCACGAACTTATGGGCTATTTTAATAAATTGAGAGAGAGATTGGTTAGGAGATAAAGCCGATTTTCTGAAATGGCTAGTTTAATTAATTTCCCATTTAAAAGTAAACAGATTTACGTTTTTTATATTTATTTACACTTATTATTTAGAGTTAATAATTTGGTCTCTATACTTTGGTGGTTTTTACGGAACTGGTATATGAGCTTCATTTATTATGAACCAAGACTAGACGTTTGCATGTTTTGTTGGATTTGGTCCCTTAGTCCTAAGTCCTAAGTTGTAACGACCGTTATCTTTTCTGTTATATCCATTTAAATGAGGGACAAAATAGTCCTTGTACACTTTATCTTTTATTAACTTTCAAAAAAAAATTATCATATTTTTTCTTAACTTCTCTCTCTCTCTCTCTCTCTCTCTCTCTCTCTCTCTCTCTCTCTCTCTCTCTCTCTCTCCCCGACATGAACCCACCCTGGCAAGGTTATCGGTCCCCTGTACCACCTCACCCTTCCGCATGACCTCCAACGAACACCATCGGTACCATTCACCACCCTTTCTCCCTCAGTCCCTCTAGTGCAAATACCACCAACCCCACCTCGTCTTGTGATGACACCTTCCTTTTTCTCCATGGCCTCTCTTTTCCCATCGTCGCCTATGTGATGTAACACCAGAAACAAAACACACACACACACATAAAGTATGAAGAGAAGCATTGAGCGGAAGATGGAGGTGGTGGTTAATCATTATGAATAGAAGCAACGAGAGAAGGACAAAAATAAGATGGAAAGATGGCACTGCCCACTTAGGTAACGGAACTTATAGATGGCCGTTAAGGTAAAGACTAATATGTAATAAATGAAGTTTAAAGACCATTTTGGTAAAAACCATCAAACCATTGGGACCAAAGCCGTAATTAAATCTTATTATTTAAGTGAACCCCATGAGTTGTCTTTCAAAGGGTGAAATAGGTTTGACCAGAACAGTGAATAGTCAAATACGAGGAGTGGGTTTTGTTTGTGTGCATCGAAGCCACACGATTGCCCACTTGGAACCCATCCCTATCCCTTTTTAGTTTTTAATTTCTTTTTAACAATTAAAGTAATAATTCTATAAACTTATTTTTAAATTAATTCTTATTTTTCTAATATAATTCGTAGGTTCACTCTCTTAAAAAATAAATGTTTCCATTGGAAATATTAAAAAATTTAAAACGTTTTATTTGTAAATTAATAATTAATACGCTATAAATTCAAACGTTTAATTTACTTTCATTTATTAAAAAATCTTACTTAAATAACTTTTATTGATGTAAAACTTTTAATTAAAATTTAAAAATATAATAAAGTAAGAAGAAAGCAGACATGGCTTGGATACGCGGGGTACTTTGGGAAGACCATCTTTTTGTACGGCCTTTTTGTCGTTTTTTTTTTCTTTTCCATACTAGGCATATATCCATGCGATTCAGCGGAATGTAAGTAAACAACGAACAATTAATGTTATTTCCTTATATACATTTCATCAATAATCAACCATTATCTAAGAAACACAACTTATGAAACTTAAACACATAAAGATATTCAATAATTAGTTTATATTACAATTATTGACAAAAAAAATTATAATGATATTATTTATAATAAGAATGAAACGTATTTTACGATTATGTATTTTTAACGTGCTAACGGTGGAAAAAAAAATAAAACGTATGGATAGAAAAAAAAATTATTTTGTAGATATTCATGATATTTAATAGTACGGTTAAATTAAAAAATATTCAATATTGGGCTCGTTTTAAAGATATTGAGAAGACATTTATAATGATATACTTTGTAGAAAAATGAACGTATTTTTTCATTGCATTTTTGTTAATATATGATTATTTGTGTTAATATGATAATGGTGTAAAATGAAAAATGAAAAAATAAGGGATATAAAGTAAATTAAATAAGTAATTGTAAGGGTGATAAATGTAACATTGTAAGGGTGGTAAATGTAATTGTATAAAAGTTTGTACAATAATCGTTTTAGTTTTTTCATTATATAGTATAGATTAATAGTACGGTTAAATTAAAAAATATTCAATATTGGGCTCGTTTTGAAGGTATTGACGAGACGATTATAATGGTATAATTTGTAAAAAAAAAGAAACGTATTTTTTCACTGCATTTTTGTTCGTATACGATTATTTGTGTTAATATGATAACGGTGTAAAATGAAAAAGTAAGGGATATAAAATAAATTAAATAAGTAATTGTAAGGGTGGTAAATGTAACGTTATAAAGGTAGTAAATGTTATTGTATAAAAGATTAAGGGTGGTAAATGTTATTGTACAAAAGATTGTACAATAACCGTATAACCGTTTTAGAATTTTCATTATATCTTTTCCATATTTGATGCAATTGAGATATTTACACTTTTGTCAAAAATAACACATATCTATATTCTATACTATATTATAAAACAGACATAAAAAACTTTTAAACACAAGTCTTAAAATTTAATGTACCGCTATTTAATGTTAATTACTTAAAATCTCTTAAAAAAACAACCATTAAAGCTGAATGTACTACATTTAATTCTATTTATTAATTTTCAATCATTATCTCTAACCATTTTAAGCCCCTAAAATCATTTCTCACTTTAACTCCCTAAAATCACTATCATCATAATTAAATATAAAATCAAAATCAAATTTTAAATATAAAAAATCTAAAATAAAATTAAAAAATCTAATAGGATATTTTATAAAAAAAAACATTATATTATTAAACCAAAATAAATTACATTATATTTTGTAGTTAAGTTTGTAATTGGGTTCAATTATTATGTTTTACTATCTTATATATCCCTATTCGATTATTATTGATGTATTTTTAAATTTATAATTTATTGTAATAAGTTACGGTTTTATATTTTAGAACCAATTTGATTTTTTACTTTTATGCATTGAGTACTGTTTATTGATATACATTATCTAAAATTCAAGAATACAAGTCATGATGCATGAGTACAAATTTCTAAAACTATATGTTTGAATTAATAATTGAGTATTGTTTATTGATATACATTACCTAAAATTCAAGAATACAAGTCATGATACATGAGTATAAATTTCTAAAGTTATATGTTTGAATTAAAAACTAACTCATAATCATTGAATTCTAATAAAATACTTATTTTTTTTTATAAAAAACATTATATTATTAAGTCTAAATTAAACAAATTTATATAAAAAAAAATCATTATCACTCTCTCACAACCATCCAAAATCGTAATGTAAATCGACAAAAAACAAAAAAATAAAATGAAAGATTAAATCGTGATGTATCTAACTGCATTGCGCAAGTACGCTTCTAGTTTTATTATTATTTCCATAAGATTTTTGGGACCAGTAATTAGGAACTAGTCGTTTCACTTCATAAAATTGATTAAAAATTATTAAATTACTAAAGAACATATTTTATTTTCTTACTTGAAGTTATAATGAATAATGTAACAGCAATTTATTTTTATACTATAAAAAAATGTCATGAAATGAGAAATTGTTCTAGAATTCAATTGAAAGTGTAGACATTGTTTGATGATATTTTTGTATGTTTCATATCGTGTTTATGTTCGATTCTTGAAAATGTATGAACATAAACATAAAAATACACGATACAATCAACATGACATATTTTAATGATTTTTATTTACTTTTATGTTCAATTTCCTTTGTTTTTCTTTAGTATTCTTCAACAACAATCAACACCCAAGATACATATTGTAAGATCACAAATCGGTTGGGAAGGGGAACTAACGTTGTGTTATACCTTATCTATCAGACGTATTTTATAAAAAGTGAGCCAGATGTGGACAAAACGGACAATATCTGGTACGGTTGAACTGAGATGTTACACATATAATATAAGGTAGCACACAACTTAGGAAATACATTATAAATTCATCATAACATGCACACGAAACTGGGAATTGGTGTATTTTAATTATTTTCTTGCAAAAGGGACTTGGTTGTTCATCACGTATTCTACATATGTGACGTATTCGATGGATGAGGACTCCTTTCTTGCTCACCCTCATTATTTTTTCGTTAGTTAAACCTTATATCACTACAAGATTATTGCTTATTACCGACCAAGATTACCGACGGAAATGTAAACTTTGCGACGGACACACTATCCGTCGGTAATCCGTCGGTAAATTTAATAATTTACCGACGGATATTAATTAATTTTATTTTATTTTTATTTTATTTTTAAATCCGTCGGTAAATTTAATAATTTAATAAATATTTATTTTTTTCTGACGTCCGTCGGTAATCCATCGGCAATTACCGACGGATTACCGACGGCTGTTAAGAGTCCGTCGGTAAATTTAATAAATTAATAAATATTTATTTTTTCTTTGATCATATATGTGTGTATATATATGTATATATGTATGTATGTATGTATGTACATGTACATATGTGTTCATGTATGTACATACACATTTACGTATGTAATCATGAATTAATGTATACTAGAAGCGTACTCGCGCAATGCAGCGAGATATATCACGATTTTAATGTTTATTTTTATTTTTTGTTTTTTATTGATTTACAGTACGATTTTTGATGGTTTTTATTGAGTGATAATGATTTTTTTATATATAAATTTGTTTAATTTAGACTTAACAATATAATGTTTTTTTATATAAAAAAAATTAAGTAGTTTGTTAAAATTCATTAATTATCTTATATATTTTAAATTTTTTATATTTAAATTGAGATGTTTATCCTGTTTTGATTATGTTTATCAGAATTCAAATTTCATAATTTTAGGATTTAGGGATTAGAGATAAGGATTTTGGGGGATAAGGATAAAATTTATTAATTAGGGTTAAAAGCATTTAAAAGTAGTACATAGTGCTTCATTAATTGTTTTTTAATTGAGTGATAATGGTTTTTTATGTATAAATTTGTTTAATTTAGGTTAACAATATAATGTTTTTATATAAAAAAAATTAAATAGTTTGTTAAAATTCATTAATTATCTTATATATTTTAATTTTTTTATATTTAAATTGAGATGTTTATCCTGTTTTAATTATGTTTATCAGAATTCAAATTTCATAATTTTAAGGTTTGGGGATTAGAGATAAAGATGTTGGGGGATAAGGATGAAATATATTAATTAGGGTTAAAAGCTTTACATGTAGTACATAAGGCTTTAGTAGTTATTTTTAAGAGATTTTAAGTAGATAAATTTAAATGATAGTACATAAAGCTTAATAAGTTGTAATTAATAGTTTTTTATGTCATCTTTATAATATAGTATAGAAGAAGCGTACTCGCGCAATGCAGCGAGATATATCACGATTTTAATGTTTATTTTTATTTTTTGTTTTTTATTGATTTACAGTACGATTTTTGATGGTTTTTATTGAGTGATAATGATTTTTTTATATATAAATTTGTTTAATTTAGACTTAACAATATAATGTTTTTTTTATATAAAAAAAATTAAGTAGTTTATTAAAATTCATTAATTATCTTATATATTTTAAATTTTTTATATTTAAATGAGATGTTTATCCTGTTTTGATTATGTTTATCAGAATTCAAATTTCATAATTTTAAGGTTTGGGGATTAGAGGTAAAGATGTTGGGGGATAAGGATGAAATATATTAATTAGGGTTAAAAACTTTACATGTAGTATATAAGGCTTTAGTAGTTATTTTTAAGAGATTTTAAGTAGATAGTTTTAAATGATAGTACATAAAGCTTAATAAGTTGTAATTAAGAGTTTTTTATGTCATCTTTATAATATAGTATAGATGTACACCATGTATAGTATGTATGTATCATGTACATGTATAGTACGTGTATGTGATCATGTATGTATATACAAGTACGTATGTGATCATGTATAGTATGTATGTGATCATGTATGTGTGTATATATATGTATGTATGCATTTACATGTACGTATGTGTTCATGTATCATGTATATACACATATACGTATGTGATCATATATGTATGTATATGTACACTGTAACACCTTCAAGGTGCCTCTTACGGTTGCAAAAGTGTCGATGCAAGACTCGCATGAAACAAAGTATTGAACACAACTCGTAAATCAACGCACCCAATGATGCATATGCACATGTTTTCAAAATTATTTTACACAACGCAAAATGACGTAAGACGAGGCACCCTAAACCCAACTGAATTTTCGCAAAACTCAATAATGCTAAAATCATGCAGTGACAAATTTTCATTTCTCAACAAGAATGTAAGACGGCAATATGGCTAAAACACTAAGCCTTTAAGAGTTTCCTCTTTTAATGCAATGAAAGGTAAAATGACACCTTTAACAAAATTTACATGGGACACGACGCCAACTAACTCGTAAGCTTAAAAGAAGCAAAATTAAAACTCACGCATGGAAAGACATCGTATAGAACAATACTCCATGAAATTCCAACAAAACTCACACAAACTAAAATTCTCAAGAAATTCCGACTCAACGCGTGGGAATAACTTTTCCTTTAAAACCATTGACATATGTGGAGGAGATCCAATGTCTAGGTTAAAATCTCATAGCTACTTGCCCAATACTCAAATGACATTAAAACATGGATATTACAATATCCGCAAATAGTGTTAAACAAGAGACGTGAATAAAGAGATTTTTTTTTATAACAATTTGCAATTACGTGCAACAAAACAATTTATGCAGGCTTAAGCTCACAGTTTAAAATCTGATGAGTGTTAAATGTTTTACCAAAACTTTATAATATAAACCACTTTCTGTTTTACGAACACAAGAAACAATTTATGCAAATTTATTTCAGAAATAAATTTTAGTGCATGAATTTGGTCGGCATTCACCCCTCTAGACTACGCTTCTCAACAACCCGACATACTAATACCATCCGGGTGTATCAAGCATCTTAGGACAACAATCTCAATTTCCTACTATTGTCATCCGGATACTCCACATCTTAAAGCAACACTCGGATATTTCATCGGTTCACCTTACAATCTCTCCTCGTATGACGTCAATTCCATAAGCTCAAGGTTCTACTCCAACCAATTATTCTTACTCAAGACGATCAACTTAATGCATTCAACTCACTTAACTATCACTTCAACGTGACATTGCTATAGACATCAATGTTTTCCTTAGATTACCCACTTAGAAACCTTCTCACTACCCCAACGGTAATCATACCAAGGTGGTTCAAGTATACACATGTAGTATGTAGGTTCACCATAACACTGGCCAGGTGCCATTATGAACGTACCGCACATGCTCATCCTTGTGACCCTCGACAAGTTTCCCGTTTCTAGTGACTTGATCAACTCCATAATGTCTTATCTTAAGGTTCCTAATGTGCAACTTCACTTACAATCGCTTATAAAAACGCTAGTTTGAGTCTAGGCATCCTACAATCAATACCTAATTCTCTCAAACTTAAGCTCTGATACCAACTTGTAACACCCTCAATCTGGAAATAGCAACTTAATTAAAATTTTCTAAATACATCAATAACTGAATCATTTACAACCACAATTTAGATTCAATTTCAATACTCATACACCATCTATACAACAATCTATGGTAAAGACGGTTGCTACTAAACCCATGGATAGACACTATCTCCAACCTGCGGAAGACTTCACCAAATACTTACTCTAGCTCAAGGCTAAAGCTCGACTCCTCAAAGCACTGCTAGAACCGAACCCCCAACAGGAACCTGATGCACATGCCGACAAATAAAAAGGTTAGGCTTAACGCCTAGTGAGCTCAAGAGTTTTAACATGAGTGAATAAATCTTTAAAAGAAAGAATGCAGTTTAAAGCAAGGTCTTTCGAAATAATATACTTCAAAATGGAAACGACACATTTTCCCATAACATACGCTTTTAAAGATAATGCTCCCAAACATACACTTCATGCAAAAAGATGCAATCCGGAACTCACCCAAAATGGGGTCATAGTTCGATATTTCAATTATGAACTTGCAAATAATGCCTTATATCCCAAAACACCCAAAGCACGGGCGGGACATAATACTCGACCCTTAAAACACGGAAAACAATCCATATACAAATGATACGTCGTTGAAACCTGTAACTTGGATTAATACTCACACGACCATAAAATATAATGAAATCCGTATATTAAAGCATGGACAATTAAATATCCAAAATACAGTGGGCCGACGACGGGGGATACCCGTATCCATTGAGAGCGGAGGAACACAAAAGTATGTCACTCTAACAACGTTGATCGCATGACACTTCACGACTCTCAAGCCCAAGTGCACCTACGACCTCTTGACGAGTTTCACCCAAAGAGATAGCTGACCTTAGCGAACAACACCGGAATTACCGCCAAAGGCTCGGCCCACGGGGGATACAACGAAGGCATTGCCCCACATGGCGAAGGTTCCAACGCCCATCAGAGGACTACCCCCTAGTCGTAATAGCTCAACCGGAACTCAACCACTCTTAGTGCCTACTCGTAAAGACAAAGTCATATCCCATGAGTCCCGGAGTCCAACCCCGTACCACCCAAATGACAATCAAATAAGACTGACTTACGTGCCTATGGATCCAATGCAACACAGTCTAAGATTACACGACTACTCATGAATGACTAAAGCACTCGAGCCTGTAATTACCAATAACATGCAATATAATGCATTAAGATGTAAACCATGAAATGGGACTCTACATTGAGCCATTAAATACGGACAATTATCCACAAGACTCTTTTAAGCCAATACCGAGCTAAAATGCTCACAATCCATTTGATCAATAATTATCGGTCCCTCGAGTAATAAAATGTCTTTAAACAACGTTTATGAAGACACATATCTCAAAGACGAGATTAACCCAAAACTCCACATGAGATGGGACTAACGATTTTCCAAAGGGTTTATGAATGCAAATGTACCAAAATGCATATAACATGAAATAAACTTCATTTGTACAAAATCATCAATGATGCATAAATCATGAGGATAGCTTTTACTAGTACCAAATCACCATGAATATGAAAACCATGCTATTTACTCGTTAGAACATTCAAAACCCAAATATGAGCATTTTATGAGGTTAACACAACACAAGTTCACCAAATATGAAAACTTATCAAATACTCACTCTTTGACCAATAATCAATTAAAACATATTTTACTTCAAATACTCAAAACTTATCAATAGTTAACCATTTCATGTAAAACACTTTAAAATAACATTTTGGCATGTACACCGTTTTCACAAATCAACTTGAACTCACCTTGCTAGGTTAAGTTAAACCTAGGTTTCAATCCACAACCATTGGCCTCCAAAAGCATAGATCCCACCCAAAGCTTTCCGAAGGCACCCATTCCAACTCTTCAACTCAAGCTTCCAAAACCTAGATCCACACATTCCATCCCATAAATAACCATTTTCAACCATAAGGAAACATTCTCCAAACATAAAAATACCAAGATCTCAAACAAGATCAAAACCCTAATTTCTCCAAAAACCAACAAATCCGAGATTTGAGATATCGAACCTTAAGAAACCACCAATGGAGAATTTATAACCTTATTACAAGAAAACTTACCCTTGAAGACAAAAAGACTTCCGAGAACACCCAATCCAACACATCAACCCGAGCTCCCAACCATTGACTTGGTGAGGAAGATGAAGATGGAGGTTTTGTGGTTCAAGGTTCCAACTAGTTAGATGATGAAGGATCATATGGTTCAAGGGGAAAAACCATCAAAATGGGTCAGGGTTCGGTTTTAGGGTTTGGGAGAGAAAGGGGAAGAAGATAGAAATGAGGAAATGAGAAGAAATGGTTAAAATCGCAACATTTAACCAACTGGCACTCGTAGGCTATTGTGCCAGGCGATTATGCCATGGCACAATCGCCAGGATGGTACCGTGGGTGCTCAGCTTTGGCGATTGTGCCAGGCTATTGTGCCCTCTGGCACAATCGCTGGCATAGTCGCCCGGGTGTCCCCGAACTCCAAAAGTCTGACTTTTTCAACGCCAAAACTCCTGATACTCCGAGGGACTTTAAACAAAGCATTCCCCAACAAAACCCCACTATTTACAAGTCCCAGAAATGTTCGGGTGACATTTATTTACCGAAATTTACGGGTGTTACAATCTCAAGGGGGGTGTTTGTAACACCTTAGGCATATCCCATATCGGTCGTGGACATGAGTGATGCTGGGTGTTATAAGTAATATCTTGGCCTTCCTAACAACAACGCGTTTTGGGGCCACAAGCACGTCAGGTTCTGGGAACTCTGAGGTTAAGCGTGCTTGGGTGGGAGTAGTCCCAAGATGGGTGACCCCCTAGGAAGTTTCTCACCAGGTTTCCAGAAAAAAATCCGTGCGCTACACGTTGGTTAAATCCAGGGGCAAAGCGAACAACATTGTTGTCGAGGCAGGCGGGATGTTACAGATGGTATCAGAGCCACTCCTGTGCCGTTCGGGATATGAGGCAAACCTCATCGAGGACGATGAGTCCCAAGGGGGGGTGTTTGTAACACCTTAGGCATATCCCATATCGGCCGTGGACAGGAGTGATGCTGGGTGTTATAAGTAATATCTTGGCCTTCCTAACAACAACGCGTTTTGGGGCCACAAGCACGTCAGGTTCTGGGAACTCTGAGGTTAAGCATGCTTGGGTGGGAGTAGTCCCAGGATGGGTGACCCCCTGGGAAGTTTCTCACCAGGTCGCCAGAAACAAATCCGTGCGCTACACGTTGGTTAAATCCAGGGGCAAAGCGGACAATATTGTTGTCGAGGCAGGCGGGATGTTACATACACCATGTATAGTATGTATGTACAACATGTACATGTATAGTACGTGTATGTGATCATGTATGTATATACAAGTACGTATGTGATCATGTATAGTATGTATGTGATCATGAATGTATGTACATATGTGTTCATGTATGTATATACAAATGTATGTATGTGATCATGAATGTATGTACAACATGTATAGTATGTATGTACATCATGTACATGTATAGTACATATGTGATCATGTATGTATGTACATGTACATATGTGTTCATGTATGTATATACACATGTATGTATGTACACCATGTATAGTATGTATGTGATCATGTATGTAATATGTATTTGTGTATATATGTGATCATCCGGATTCGTTTAAAGCCCAACTAAATCCATTAAAGCCCAACCAGATTCGTTTAAAGGCCAACTGGGTACGTTAAAGCCTAACTGGGTACGTTAAAGCCCAACTGGATTCATTAAAGCCCAACTGTGTACGTTGAAGCCCAATTGGATATGTTAAAGCCCAACTGGGAACGTTAAAGCCCCACTGAATCCATTAAAGCCCAACTGGTAACGTTAAAGCCCAACTAAATCCATTAAAGCACAACCAGATCCATTAACGCCCAACCGGATTCGTTTAAAGCCCAACCGGGTACGTTAAAACCTAACTGATCACATTTGGTCCCTGATCTAACCGGATTCGTTTAAAGCCCAGTTACTTCAGGGGTATTTTAGTCAATTTATATACAATTTGATAAATTAATTAATAATTTTAAATATAATTTGATAAACTAATTAATTAATAATTTATTTATTAATTTTAATATTAAATAATATATTATTTAATAATTATAGTTTTAAATATAATTTTAATTTAAAAATAATTTATTTAATAAAAAACAATTATCCGTCGAAAATCCGTAGGTAATCACCGACGGATATAATCCGTCGGAAAATACCGACGGAAATTCCGTCGGAAATCCGTCGGTGAATGTCCGAAAATTCTTTAAAAAAATAGCGGGCTGAAAGCCCTAATTTTATCAGTTCCCTCTCTCGTCTCTCACTCTCGTCTCTGTCTCCCTCTCGTCTCTCGTCTCTCACTCTCGTCTCTGTCTCCCTCTCGATCACTCTCACTCTCGTCTCCCTCTCAATCTCAATCCCTCTCACTCTCGTTTCACTGTCGACAGGTGTCGACCTCCACACCGGCGACCTCACCTCCACCGGCGACCCCCATCCCCTCCGGCAACGACCATCCCCTCCGGCGACCTCCTGATTTGGGTATGAATTTGTGTGTGTATGTTTGTTTGTGTCTGAATATATGTGTTTCAATAACTTATATATCAATTTCTATTTAAACCCATATATATCTTTATATCTTGATTTGTGTGTGTGTATGTATGAATCTGTGTGTGTGTGTGTGTTTGTTTGTGTATGAATATATGTGTTTCAACAACTTATATATCAATTTCTATTTAAACCCATATCTTTATATCTTTATTTATGTGTGTGTGTATGTATGAATCTGTGTGTGTGTATGTAATGAATATGTTGTGTTTTTTGTTAATGAATCTGTGTTTTTGTGTGTGTAGATTAAAATTGAGTGAAATTTGGCGCCGCTTCAGAGACATACACATACACACGATCTACTCCTGTCTTCTTGACGTGATTTAAGGTACCAAAATAATTTTAGACGTTATTCCTTAATTAATTTATGTTGTCATTTAATAGGAAAATTTGAGTATAGTAGTAATGGAATTATTTGATATTTGTTATGCTTGTAAACCCAAACCTTTTCGTTACGCTTGTTTCTCGTTATGTCTGTTTTTGGGATATATGACAACTATGGATAATTATAATTATGAGAGTTTATTGTAGATTAAAATTGATATGAGTATATTGTAGATTGAAATTGATATGGGTATATATTGTAGATTGAAATTGATATGAGTTCTTTTAGCTTATGAAAATCATTGTTATGAGCACGAATATATCAAATGTTTTGGTATGATTTGGTTTGATAAACTTGTGATATTAATTAGTTGGGTTGTCATTTATTGGACAAACATTAGGTTGATAAATGGAGACATTTGGTATGATTTAGGATTTGATTATACTTGATTTTATTTATTTATTTTAGTTGGGTTGTCAATTGTTGGACAAACATTAGGTTGATATATGGAAATATTCATTTTATAGCCGTTATGCTGCCAAAATTTTAAAAAACATATGTTTGACTTTCCAATAGTCAAACCATTACACTTAGAGTTTTAGAGTCATCCAAAACTCCTCTAAACCAATGGTTTGACTTTCAAGAAGGCAAACCATTATACATGTAGTGTTCAATAGACTTCTAACTTCATTGACACCTACGGTTTGACTTTTAAATAGTCAAACCATTACACGTAGGTTTTTTAAACTTTCCAAAACACCTTTCTTTGATTGTAACCTACGTTTTAACTTTCCAATAGTCAAACCATTACACTTAGAGTTTTAGAGTCATCCAAAACTCCTCTAAACCAATGGTTTGACTTTCAAGAAGGCAAACCATTATACATGTATTGTTCAATAGACTTCTAACTTCATTGACACATACGGTTTGACTTTTAAATAGTCAAACCATTACACGTAGGGTTTTTAAACTTTCCAAAACATATTTCTTTGATTGTAACCTACGTTTTGACTTTCCAATAGTCAAACCATTACACTTAGAGTTTTAGAGTCATCCAAAACTCCTCTAAACCAATGGTTTGACTTTCAAGAAGGCAAACCATTATACATGTATTGTTCAATAGACTTCTAACTTCATTGACACCTATAGTTTGACTTTTAAATAGTCAAACCATTACACGTAGGGTTTTTAAACTTTCCAAAACACCTTTCTTTGATTGTAACCTACGTTTTGAATTTCCAATAGTCAAACCATTACACTTAGAGTTTTAGAGTCATCCAAAGCTCCTCTAAACCTACGGTGTGACTTTTCAATAGTCAAACCATTACACCACCTCTATCTTGATTATGTCGATTAACTACTTCTTTCTTTGTTGTAGTGGTTAAATATGTCGACAGATAGAGGATGGATGTATAGAAAGAATGACAGTCGGGGGTTTCTTAGCGTCGACTATATTGTTGCAATGGACAATTTTTTGGACTATGCATATGCCAATGAAAGGACTGTTGAAAGGAAACCTACACGTGATGGGATAGTCCTTCGTATTAGATGCCCTTGTAAGAAGTGTCAAAACTTACGCTATAAAGAAAGGACTGATGTGAGGCTGCATTTGATGAAGCACGGTTTCATGCCTGATTATACCACATGGTGGGCACATGGTGAAACTTATTACCATAATGAAGGGCATCAAGACGTGGGTCAATCTTCTACTCCGGTAGTAGATCATAATGAAGGTTATGTTGAAATGGTGGCGTATGTGTGAGAGGATCTTGTTATGACGACTCCGAGTTTGACTATTACGGATTGTTGGACGATGTGTTAGAGGTGGAGTACTACGGTGTGGGCTATTGTGCTGTAGTTTTGTTCAAGTGTACATGGTTTGATAGTCCATATGGAGTTAGAGTCGACCTTAAACATGGGTTGGTTGATATCAAATACAAGTCTAGACTCAGAGGTGAGGACTATTACGTCCTAGCATCACAAGCGGAACAAGTGTATTACACACCCTATCCTTCAGGAAGTAAGGATTTAAAGGATTGGTGGGCAGTTGTGAAGACCAAAGCCCGTGGAATATATGAAGTTGCAGAAAGAGCTATCGATGTGTTGGATGATGATAACGTGGATGGAGAACAGTTCTTTCAAACCAACGAACGGGTAACTCATCATACAAGCAACTGGGTAAATGAGGACCTCGATCCCGTCCCTCTTGTCACTGGGAGCTCAACTTAGTCGCCACAAATGACGAAGCTAGCGAGGAAGATGCATCATATCACGAAGCTAGCGACGAGGAAGAAGAATTTGAAGATATGGATGATGATGAAGATAACGAAGACAAACTTATGTTATCTGATCACTTGTCTGATAACTAGTGTGTCTTTCATATGTAGACATTTTCGTGTTAAACATTCTCTATTTTCGTGTTAAACATTTTCTATTTTTGGGTCTTATGATTTATGTACACTTATATCATTTTGTGTTAATCATTCTCTATTTTTAGATGTCTGGACACCCTTTTAGGGGTAGTAGGGGTAGTAGGAGTGGTAGGGGTAGGGGCAGTAGCAGCTCCGCTGGGTGTGGTGACCCCCAGGCCGATGAGTTCACCGGCGACGACCTAGATTAGATCCAGTCTGATGACAGGGCAGCGGGCTCGAGGGTTAGAGTCCCGAATGTGGCATCACAGACGCCCCAGCCTAGTCAGTGACCGCCACTTTTGTTGTCTGATGCGGGCGGGTAAATAGATGTGATCTATTATTTATTCTAGTACATAATAAACCGATCCGAATGTTTTTTATGTTGTATATTTTACAATTGTGAAGGTTTAAGGACAAGTCGGCAGTCCGGAGGGCCATTGTCGTCTTTAAGTCCATGTTTGATGGTCCTTGGGCTCATTTTAAGGATGTCCCTAATGAGCACTATCCACGGTTGCTGGATCGATTTCGGGTAGGTATTTTACTCTATTTAACTTATTGAGTGGATTTATATTTACTTAATCCAAACAATGTGTTTGCAGTTGTATTATAGTTGGCCTCCTGAGATGGACGCCGATGTATTAGCTGCATATCGGCGTCACCTACATAATAGGTACTCCGACATGATGAGAGATGCACGTGTCTTCTCCGAGGAAAGGTCTTTAGCCATTGATGGTGTCCTGTTCGACGGACAAGACCACAGGATTCTTGCGCCACACCCTCCAGAGTGGATCCGGAGTGAGTTTTGGGTCCAGATGATTGAGCAGGTTTGTTTTGTTTTGAATACTTGTATCTGGTTGTACTAGGATTTATATTGATTTATGTCTTCTTTTTATCAGGTATGGAACACCGACGCGTTCCGGCGTGTAGTTTCGGCCAATACAGCTAATCGGGCCACCGAGTATGAGGGGATTACATCCATACACTGTACTGGATCTATTAGTATCCCTATGCATCTGGATCTTTGGATGGGGGACCAGTCAGGATCCCTATTATGCAATGACCGGTGATTCAGGTGCCAGTTCGAGCGAGAGCACGCGCGGCCGTCGCGATGAGGAGGTATGCTTGTCAAATGCTGTTTAACATTGTTAATCATATGTTTGTTAAATGTTGTCTGACATTGTTCTATATATGTTTGTCAAATGTTGAATTTCAGTTGGAGGAGCTGAGGCAGAGGTTAGAGAGAGAGGAAACAGAGAGGATCCAGTTGCAGGAGCGACTACAGAGAAAAGAAGCAGAGAGGATCGGGATTCAGGAGCGAATGGATAGAGATGAAGAAGAGAAGAGACAGATGCGAGAACGAATGGCTCAGTTTGACGCGTTCATGATCAAGTTTAATAGTCAACACCCCTTTCCCCCTCCGTAGGATTATGTTTATATATTTATAGATATTTTGTACACTTTAAGAATTAGTAATATTTAAAAATTGGCAGGTTTTGTATGGGATAAAAAACTGGAAAATTTTAATTTTTAATTATTTAAAAAAAAATTTAATTACCGACGGATTATCCGTCAGTAATCCGTTGGAAAGTACTTTTTAATTTAATTTAATTTTTATTTAATAAATATCCGTCGGAAATCCGTCGCTAAATTCGTCGGAAAGAATCCGTCGGAAATAATCCGTCGGTAATCCGTCGCTAAAGGAAGACCGTCGGTGATCCGTCGGAAATAACCTTACCGTCGGTGATCCGTCGGTAATTTGAACGCCGACCACCTCTTTACCAACGGCTATGTCCCGACGAATCACCGACGGATTTTCATTTTACCGACGGATCACCGACGGATTCATCCGTCGGTGATAAGCCTCTATTTTGTAGTGTGTAACATACTAATCATAACCATTTTATTTAATAGCAATATGAGCTAATGTTCTCATTCTGACATGCGACAATCATACATTTGATGCTACTCGGAACATAAATCACATAAGCATGCATCATTATTTTTATACATTTATGTATATATATTTGAAATTAATATCATGTCATCATCATATGTATGTGATGACTTTATACAAATCTGATTCATAAAATACTTGGTAGTATAACATGTATATATCTAATGAAAATTGCATGAATTGCTCACTTTGTTTGTGTACTTTAATTTACATAAGACTATTAATAATGACTAAGACGCTTATAGGAAGGATATATATATATATATATATATATATATATATATATATATATATATATATATCTAATGAAAATTGCATGAATTGCTCACTTTGTTTGTGTACTTTAATTTACATAAGACTATTAATAATGACTAAGACGCTTATAGGAAGGATATATATATATATATATATACACACACGTGAACACATGTAAATATTTCATATGATGGTAGAGTATATTAGGTTACCCAAACATAACCAAATATATATAAAAGTTAAAATTATTTAAATGAAATAAGTATATATAATGCAAATAATACCATATTACCGTCTTAGTCGTTCTTTGTGGATTATATATAATTGAAGAACAATGGTTGAAGTTTTATGGTTGTATAATTTAATTAAAAATATTACGTATATTCCTATATATGTTTTTTTTTTAAGTTAAGTTTAATCAATCGAAGTAGTTACATTATCAACGTTTTTATACCAAATTCTAGTATTGTACTTAATTTCTTACTGACTTTTACTCCATATTCATACTCATGTAAGTAACAGTTCTTTTTTATTTAATAAATATTAATCAATAATAGTATCAAATTTATAAGTTTTATAAAGATGGCATGGACGGATCTAGCTTGGTGGCATGGGTGGCACGTGCCACCGTATCTTTTTTCCGACGTAGGGTAAAATTTTTAGGATCGTAAAAGGTGCAACCGTATCATTTTGGAAGGTGCTACCGTATTATTTTAGAAACTTCAAGAAGGTACAACCGTAACTTGTAATCAACCAAAAAAACCAAAAAAGCCTTTTGAAATCAACCAAAAAACGGAAAAAAAAAACTCTTGACATCAACCAAAAAAACCAAAAAAATTCCTCGAAATCAATAAAAAGGTTAAAAATTCGTCGAAATTAAGCAAAAAACTTTAAAATTCCTCGAAATGGTGGAATTAGGCAAAAAAAAAACACATCAAACAATGTTTAACGTCAGTAAAAAGATGAATACACGTTGATAAAAACCGTGCTTTTTGTAATTGTTTTTTGGCTATATTATGTGGTGCCAGCGTATAAAAAAAATTCTAGGTCCGTCCCTGAAAGATGGTACATATGTAAAAGTTTTAGTCATACATGTAATTGGATAACCGATTACTAAATGATATGTTTAGGTAATTTTATCGATTATTATACTGTCTTTTTTAGGTTTATTTAAGAAATGTTAAAAATGTAAAAAATAAAGAAATGATCATAACTATTTATCTTGTCAACATTTGCGGCTTTGACTTTGTTGACCAGTCAAAGACGCAATATTTGACTGGTCAAAGCCGATCTTGACCGAATGAAAGGCTGAGATTACTAATCTATTTCTCATATATTTAACATTTCTCAAATGAACATCTCCATATATATATATATATATATATATATATATATATATATATATATATATATATATATATATATGGGTTGTTTAATTTGCAACCCTTAAATAGGTTGCAACCTTTGCAACCCACATCTTAACCGTCGGATTTATGATCGGCGGTTATAAATAGATATGGGGTCCAATATTTTTAATTAAAAAAATAGAAAAATAAAAATAAAATAACCGTCGATCATGAATCCGACGGTTAAGATGTGGGTTGCAAAATATCCTTCCAATATATATATATATATATATATATATATATATATATACATATGGTTCCAAAAAAAGTTGTTTATACATGTAGGGTTGAATTATGTTGAGAAGTTGAGGTTAAAGTGTGAAGTGTGAGAAGTGGTTATCAACCGTTGGATGAGAAATGGACGCACAATAGAATGAGACGCACCGAGATACATCGGATCAATTCCCGTCTTAGGCGCAATTCATGGGAAGGCATAAGATTAAAAGTGATCAACGGTTCAAATACAATTCTCACGCTTCTCACATTAACCTCAACTTCTCACACGATCCTCACCTATAAATGGAATTGTTTAGTCATATACTGTAAAATAATTTTAGATGATTATATTCACGCCAGAATTTTTGTTAAATAAATTTGCTAAGAAGTTCCCAACTTATTTTCATCCTTTTTGTGCACCATTAGAATGTGGCCACTTTTTCCTTTAATCATTCCATATTTCCATTACATTTCAGTAAACTAAAGATACAATCATTCGTCCAAATATTTTCATCAAAGATTGGATTCCGTAAAAAGCCCTAAAATTATTATACTTTTAAGAAAATAAATGATTTTTATAACCCTTAAAATATCATTATATTGAAAAAAACATCACCTTTGACAATTTTGTCTAAAAAATACTCTTAGGTGTCGTTTGTTTTTTAAGAGGTCTAAAGTCTGAAGTCTTATTTTAGTTATAATTAATAAGAGGTGGTGTATAAAAAGGTCTAAACAATTTAGGCTTAAGAGCCATTAAGAGCATCTACAACAGTTTCCCCAAAATTTCTCCAAAATTAAGAATCAATTGTCAAAATCTCTAAAAAAAATTACATCATTCTCCAACAGATTCTCTATTTTGGAGAATCAAACATTAATTATAATATTAAAATATTATTTCTCTCTCCTAAATATCTAATTTCCAAGGTTTCTATTGGTGCTCCTAACTAGTAATCATTTTTGGGGTTATCTCCATATTTGGAAAAAAAAACTTCTTCTCTCTCCTACTTTCTCCATTTTAGGAATAGTTATGAAGAAGCTGTTGGAGCAAAAATATAGTGTAAAATCTCCATTTTCCCTATTTTCTCCATTTTGGAGAAGCTGTTGGAGATGCTCTAAGAGGTTTTTAAAAAAAAAGAAACAACCCCTTAGTATCTACATTTTTAAATGCTAGCTCAACCGACAATAGGTCGGCGGTTGAGTTTGATCACGAACACTAGATATTTTTCTTGTTTGTCATTTTCATGACCAGAATTAGTCAAGATGTGCAAAAGTTGACCTAAAACGTTACAATTACCAAAAAAAATTAAAAATTCTCTCAATAACAATGTATTAATTACAACTCAAATTTTTATTCGTGCTGAATTATTCATTAAAAAAAACAGTGCATATTAGAGCTAGAGAAACATAACAAGGTGGCTTTCATGGCTCGGCTCGGCTCTAGAGCTCATCTTTAGCCACAGTACTACTTGGGTTGTCCGATGACACCTTGGTTGGGTACGAGGCGTCCATGGCTAACCCACATAACCCCTCGGGTCCGTTAATCCCACGCTGCATCCTAATGTAACCTTGCTCACCCCACTGGGGACCCCACGAGTTCCTAACGATCCAGTAATTGATTCCCTCTTGAGTTGTTCCGTAGCCCACGATTGCCACACCGTGGTTCAGCTCCGTGCCACAGTATCCGTTAAAAACTCCCTACAAAACCCGATCAAGGATTTCAGCTCACGCTACATGCTGTTTACATAAAAAAGAGTTTTTACCTCGGAGAAGAATTGGAAATTAGGACCACCGGCATCTATTGCAATGGAGACCGGCTGGTTGGCAACAGCTTTCAACAACGCGCTCTCGTCGTTGGCGGGTACGGTTTCAAAACCATCGATTTTTACGATGGGTGAGTTTCTCTGCATAACAAAACAAGCATATCAATAACTTCCTTTCCGTTCAATTTAGATGACATCTCACAAATCAAGGCACCTCGATAGTTCATGTTTAGGCTATGTTTAGCAAAGTAGCTGATAAGCTATTTGTTGGCTGAAAAACTAGCTGTTGGGTAACAAGCTAGTTGTATGAACTTATGGAATCGTATTTATGGTACCTTTGATGTATCACAACGGCCGTCCTGTGCAAAGTAAGGGTAGATTTGCTCACTTGTAACACCGCCATTTTCCTTGATGAACTCGTATGCATTTTCCATTAATCCTCCGTTGCATCCTTGGTTATCAGATTCGCAGTCGACAAGCTCTTGCTCGGACAAAGAAACTAGTTGGTTGGTCTTGATTTTGTTGATACCCTCAACCCCAACTATTGTTGAAAATGCCCAGCAGCTACCTGTAACAAAGTTAAAATTTTCAATACTGAGATTGCAAAGTTAGCAGCAAGCCAGGGCCATTTCAATCAATTTGGAGACTCTGTTACACTTGTAACAAGACTACAAATCGACTAGACGAGTAATAAAATATAATATATATATATATATAAAAGTTCATACCATAGGTTATATTCAAAGTCTTATAAATTAAACAACATTTAAAAAAATTGACAAAATAGCATGAAATTCACTTAAATAGAATCATTATTCCAATATTCTTCGAAAGCCGGAATTGGGAATGGCCAAATCAGCTAAAACATGTATAATTGTGCTAAAGGTTAAAACATGATAAGAGGGTGAGAGCGAATTAAGAGGTCGTACCACATCGGCCTTGGTTTTTGATAGGGTTAACGGCTCCATTTTCCCTCCAGTCAATGGACGGTGGTGGATCAATGGTTTTTTCGTGCATGAACGGGGTCCTGCGCCTTTCTCCCTGGAGCATCCTGAAATGTTGGATCTTTGAATCAAAACCAGACCTGAATTCATGGTTGGTCATATCAGCAAACTTGTTCAGTTTCAGCTTGTAAGGCTTATCCATCTGGTTCACTTTGTGAATGTACTTAACGTTGTATTTGAACACGTTGAACCGTTTCCTTTTCTCGCCAAGATCCCTTGATACCGTGTGGTGACTCCTCCATCTCTCATATAAGTCCCACAGGCTCTCGTCTGTGGCTAAATCCTTTTCGGTAAAGTCAATGCAATTCGCTACTCCTATAAACAGCGCGAAAGAAATAGCAACAAAGAAAACCTTTCTCATTTCCATATTCAGCCACCGTTGCTAAATGATTTGATAGAGGAAATTGACTTGTGTGACTTTATATAGTGTGATGAATGTGCGGTTTGTAATCGAAGGGATTATTTGCATCATATGAACAAACAGATAAAGTGGGCTGTATTTTTAGAAGCCAACATGCTATTTTTAGTAGGAAGTTTGTTCGTATTAGGAAAAGCACACTCTTTTTAATGCAAAGCCTGCTTACCTGAGTTCATCTTGTGTGGTCATGATAGCTTTCAGTTATGCACCATCTCGATAAGGATCAAGATAGCCGCAGTTTTCCAAAGACCTTTGATGCCAAGAGAGCAAATGAACGGAGTAGCATATTCCTTATGTGCAAGTTGAAATGGCAAAGCTCCCGGAGCATGTTTCAAAGATATTTTTGGTCCTGGAAGGCCACTGGGGATTTTCCGTCCAGAGCATGGACGGATCTACTCTTGTGTATCATTTCTCCGGCGAAGGGGAAAAAAATTTAGGTTCGTGAAAGGTGCAACCGTATCGTTTTGGAAACTTCAAGAAGGTGCAACCATACCTCGTAATCAACCAAAAAAACAAAAAAAAAACTTTCTAAATCAACCAAAAAACCGAAAAAACTCTTGAAATCAATCAAAAAAATCGAAAACATCCTTCGGAATCGATAAAAAAACCTAAAAATCCCTCGAAATCTAGCAAAAAAACTTTAAGAAATCCCTAGAAATGGTGGAATGAGAATAAAAACACATCAAGAAATATTGAACATTAAAAAGATGAAGACATGTCGATAAAAACCGTACTTTTTGTAATTATTTTTTGTTTATATTTTATGGTGCCACCGTATGAAAAAAATTCTAAATCCGTCCCTGGTCCAGAGATCCTAGGATTAGTTTAGGTGCATGCAAGCTGGCTCAGACAACGGTTAACAAAAAAAAAAGATATTTTTGGGAGGCTTTCTCAAAAGAATTACCTACAAGAAGAGATTACACCAAACTGTTAGCTAAAAGGCCATAACCACTCATGAATTCCTAGAAAGCACATTTTTAGAATATGATATTGAAGGGGGAGAATCAAATAAAAACCACAAAAATGTTACAAACCAATCCCAACAATTCAATTAGTTTCATTTTAAATTAGGATTCACGTATGAACCAACTTTCATTTGTTGTTTCATATATGAAACAATATATGTGAACTTTTTCATATATGAAACATTCCAGACTATTTGGCATGTGAAAAAATTGTATATAATGTTTCATTTATGAAACACCCCCTCCCCACAAGAACATAACATGTGAAACTCATTGAATCTAACTTAAAATGAAACTCATTGAATGGTTTGGATTGGTTTTCCCAGGTTTTTGTAACACTTTTGTGGTTTTTATTTGATTCTCCCTTTGATACCGAACAAGATATCTATAAGTTTTATATGCCCACGAACACGTGTTAAACACAATGATACTATACTGATAAAGAGTACGTAAACCTATAGGGTCGTACATAGAGAATATGTGTGTTTTAATATGATTATTGGATAATCAGAAACCCAAATAATATCATATGTTTATGATATTAATAATTAATTATTGTTCTAGTAGAATAATTAAAGTATGTGATAAAAATGTAATTATGATAAATACAAGGTTTTATGTGTAAATATATTTACATATAATTTTATTAAGATAATAAAATCTTATTGGGCTTGATGGGCCTTAAGTGAAATGGGGGTTAAGTAAACCCGGCCCATGTTTGGGAGTTAGAGTTTATACATAATACTAGGCCAACCTGTGATAGGGCATTAGGGCCTAAGCCTGTAATCAATTCAATCAGTATACAATACATTATACAATACAATTTTTAGGTTTCCAGATAAACAGAAAAGAATTTTTTTTTTTTTTTTTTTGTTAAAACACATACTAGATTAGTTATCTAGCCCTCTATTGGAGCCAGACGTATTCGTGCGTAGACTGCTATAGAGGAAACCTCGATTGGTTTCGTGTGCTGCAAAAACTCTTCCTACGACACCTGAAAAGTAAATTTCTAAACATCCTATGGTTTGTATTTATTTAGTACAATATATCATTGGATCTCATTGTGGGTTTCCCTTTTTAAAGTTTTCAAGACAAAGAAAATAAGATAATTATGAACTAAAAACAGGCAGTTGAACTTGTTATAGATGAAATACATCTCTGAGGGTGTGTTTGGTATGCAAAACAGAGTGGAACAGGACAGAACAGACTTGTCTCATGTTTGGCGTGACCATATGTGGGACACGCTATAACTAAGTGGAACAAGCATGGGACACACTTGTCCCACTCCAACCCCCCTGGAACTAAGTAGAACAACAATATTTTGACTAATATACCTTTTGTTAAAAACAAAAACATAAAACATGTCTTCTCATCATCCACGCCTCCAAGCTAGGGGTGTGCAAAACCCGAATAGTCCGAAATCCGAATCCGAACCGAAAATAAGGTGTTTTTGCAAAACCCGAATACCCCGAAATCCGATAATCCGAAACCCAACATTTGGGAGGATATCTGGGTGCGGATTAAGTTTGATCGTTGGCCACCAACCCGTCCGAAAACCCGAAATAACATAAATCTATATTTTAAATACTATATATATATATATATATATATATATATCTAATTATTTTTTGAAAATTATAAATTATAATCTGTTGAAATATTTTTTAAATTTTACACTTGTTATCGATTTCATCAATCTTTCAATCGAATGTATTCATCCTAAAAAACGATTGAATTTATATATAACTTTTGCATTATATAATAGCCGAACCCGACCGACATCAATCCGAAATTCGACCAACCCAAACCCGAAACAACCTAAAATCCGAAACTTAAAATTTGGGTTTTGATTTCCATATCCAAAATCCAATCGTGATAAATTAATTTTATGTTTTTGATAATCCATTGCACTATATATTAGTGATGTAAATTAGTGTTATGTGATGTAATCTATGATTTTCATCAGGGGGTAAATTCGTCATTTAACCAATCTAGTCCTATTCTGTCCAATTTTGTCATGTCTTGTCAAACGCTGGACAACTGTCCTGTTCTGTTTTGTCTGCGTACCAAACGCACCCTGATAGATCACAGGTAATAGATAAATGCCACAAACAAAATATCACCATATGCAACATAAAAAAACAGATGTGGCCTGAAGAACATATCACCTGACTTCACTTGAATCATCATACAGTAATGAAAGTATCACCAGTCTTATTCTTCTAACTCCATGTAATAACCAGACACGTACAATTTAACCATTTGATCATCCACAGAAAGTTCAACTGCTCCTTATAACTTTAAATGTGCTACTTCAAAACATTCCATTGGGACTCAAGAGTCACCTGTAGACCAAATAATAAACCAATTGTTGATAACATTCAGTCATTATTAGAGAACATACAACATTCTTTAACAACAATCATTTGTACCTTCTAAATACAGAAGCATGTCCGGATGAAAACAGTCCACAAAATGCAAGAACATCAACATGTAGCATACTTAAACGATTGTGTGCCTTTCTTTGTTTACTTGTAGCAGCTTTTCTCTCACCCTCCTGATCTCTGCTTCCTTCTTGCTGCAATTGTTACAGAAAATCCATATTTACATTGTGTTCTAGAATTTGGGGAGAAAATATAAGAAAAGAAATGGAAGGAAAATAAAGAAAAGGAAAATAATTTTTTTATTTTGTGTTCTTGAGACCCGAGAGGAAAGGAAAAGAAATAAAATAATTTTTCATATTTATACCGTTTAAAATATATCCTTTAAAATGATATTTTGAGTAGTTTTGTAATTTTAATAATCTTTTTAAGGTTTTAATTTCTTTCCTTTCCTTTCCTCCCATATTTGGGAAGAAAGTATTGGGAGGAAACTTATCATTATTATCCTTCCATACCCTTTCTCCCTCAAAAAAGTTTCTAGAACACGAGTTTTTTTACTTTATTTTCCTTGGTGCATCAATTTACAAGACCTATGTCATATCACGATTTTGTTATCAAGTGCATCAAACAACCCTGCCATTCCCAGAACTATAATCAATTTGAACAGTCACCTATCAAACTTAAACTCGGTGATGAAATTTAATACCATTCATTTAAACTTGTAGTATTGGTTACAAAATTTACTGCAAACTTTAAAGAGTTAGGCTATGTTTGGCAAAAAAAAAAAAAGCTAGCTTCAGCTAGCTTATAAGCTAGTGTACATGTTTGGATGACCATAAGCTAGCTTATTGAAACGCTACTCAAAGTAGCGTTTTGAAAAACTAGCTTATCAGCTACAAGCTAGCTTAGGGATGAGCAAAACGAACCGTTTTCCCGAACCGAACCGGTACCGTACCGGTACCATATATTCGGTCCGGGATTCGGTTCCAACTATTCAAAAAATTCGGCATTCGGGATTTCGGTATTCGGTACCGGGAATTTCCCGAAAATACCGAAACCGAACCGTTGATTTTATAGGTTAGATTTTTTAAATCTTCTTTGATTCTGTAATATTTTCTTAATATTATGAAGATTATCTTTTCCTAATCAAATTAAATCATCTCCTAAACAACTTAAACTTTCTCCATAAGTACCTATTATTCTCCAATTTTTTTATCACCGTCAAAAAATTGGCACCTACATTCATATAAAAAAAACCGACGAATTCGGGATTCAGGATTCGGGATTTGGCACCTCTATGGATCAAACTCAAGTAAGTTTTTATGTTTTGCACCTTTCTTCAATTATGTTCTTCGTTAAAAAGATGTAAAAACATGCTTTTGGTTAAAGTAATCATGCATTCATATCAATTGGATTTCTTTTAATTGGATATTTGTGAACTTAGTCGTTGTTTATAATGTTACTTATGATTATCGTTAAACAACATAATCCTTTATAAGCCTTGAACTAGCTTATATGAATGTGTTCAAATAAATCGTGAAATTCTGATGGCCTAATCACTATTATGTAGCAATTAGAGTTAATTGTGATGTATTAAATTTACAACATGAATTCAATTTAAATAAAATTCAAAACTTACATAATATTCCATATAGGATTTATGCACAAATTGGGTATCAAAACATTAACTATGGTACCCATTTGAATCATTATGAATATATTTTGGTTTGTGATTGGTTTTGATATATATTTGACACATTTTTTAATTTTCGGTCCTAAGTGGTACCAGTACCGATTTTCCCGTCCCGAAACCGAAACCGTACCGGTACCGAACCGGTACATGCGGTTCGGTATTCGGTACCGTTTTTTAGTCCCAATTTTTTTCGGTACCAACCGGTTCGGTACCGATCTCATCCCTAAGCTAGCTTATAAGCTAGTTTGCCAAACAAAGCCTTAGGCTTTGTTTGGCAAACTAACTTATAAGCTAGCTTATGATCATCCAAACATGTACACTAGCTGATAAGCTAGCTTATAAGCTAGATGAAGCTAGTTTTTTTTTGCCAAACATAGCCTTAGTCAGCTTTGTTGGAAATTTTAAATGGAATTTCAGTTTTCTATTTTTCTGTTTTTAGTTTTCTGTTTTAAATTTAGTTGACAGTTTTTTTTTTGGTTGATAACTGCCCCAACTTCTTATCCATTTGAAAACCGCCCCAATTTCTTATCCATATTCACCTATATATACCTTAGAGTCTCTTGAATTTGGGGTGAAGTTTTTTATGCTTTTCTACCATATTTGGTTTGTGTGTTTTGGTTTTTCTTTGAGTCTCGACACTAAAGGGGGAGTAGCACATTATCGAGTTCGATCGACTTCAAACATCGGTGCCGCGATTGACGAAGGTACTCATACGTTGTTGTATCCTGGGAGACATATCGTCATTTAACTCCGTCAGCAAATACGGGACAATTTTGTCTTAAGGAGAGAGATCTTAATCTCGACTCAACGTTTTACTTTTACGTTTCTTATAATTCGTATGTGTTTCGTTGTTTCGTTCTTATATGTGTTTTGTTATCAATGTCTCCACATGTTATTCTATATATGAGAAGCGAAAACATCTAACAAGCTTGATCTCATAAATTCATGGTGCATCTGTTTTTAGTCCAGACTGACATTATGGACTCTCTAACCAGTATAGACAGACTTAAATTCGGGAAAACCAACAAATTATGCAGCTATCTGCTGAAATGCCCATGATATATCTACCCAGAGAAGTAAAATCAAGGTACCAAATGATGTTCAATTTCGATGTAAGACATAAATTTCATATATACACTGATATACATGCTGGTCAAAGCAGCCATTTACAAATTAATAATACTACAAGAAAACCAGCTAAAACATCTCACTCGAGAGAGGAAACAGTTTCATATTCATGAACATACAGACTGGGAGAATGCAATTCGAGGTTACGAATTGAAACTTTAACAGATCGTTAACAATTTGAAGTAAATACGGCCAAAACCGATTCTTATTCCAAACATCAATTTTCCATTTCCCACGCAATATTTAACACTCTGATGAATCATGCATCCACCTCGAAGTCCACAAGTATGATACGAACCCTAATTCAGCAATTTATGTACATCTATAACAAAATATCATACGATCATAATCAAAGCATATAAGAATACATATACATACACATACAGAGAGAAATAGAAAGATTGAGACCTTCTCATCCTGTGAAGAGTGATCCAAACATGAACTTTATCCATTGATCGCCGGAATACAAAAGCGCCCAATGACATCGAAAAACGTCGTCATGTTCATCATCTTTGCCTCTCCATTTGTTGCTGAAGCTTCTTCCTCGTCATCAAGATCAAGCCTCTGCTCATTAGAGCTGTGTATTGATTAGTCTACTGTAGTCGTAAAATCGATCGGACGCTCGTCGGTGATTTGACGACGAAATCCGAGCCTCGAATACGGCTTCGTTCTCGGAGGTGAGAGCAATTGAAAATTATATTATTTTAGTTTTGGTCCCTCTACTTTAGTAAAATTTTCAATTGTGGTCACTATACTAATGTTTTATCCTATACAGGTCTTTTGGTATCAAGTTTGAGTTAAAATAATTAAAAACTACTGCACATTATCTATACTATATTATAAAAATGGTATAAAAAACTCTTAATTACAACTTACTAAGCTTTATGTACTATCATTTAAAGCTATCTACTTAAAATCTTTACTAAAACCTAATGTACTACCTATAAAGCTTTTAACCCTAATTAATATATTTCATCCTTATCCCCCAAAATCTTTATTTCTAATCCCCAAACCCTAAAATTATGAAATTTGAATTCTGATAAACATAATCAAAACAGGATAAACATCTCAATTTAAATATAAAAAATTTAATATATATAAGATAATTAATGAATTTTAACAAACTACTTAATTTTTTTTTATATAAAAAACATTATATTGTTAAAGACTAAATTAAATAAATTTATGTATAAAAAATCATTATCACTCAATTAAAAAACAATTAATGAAGCAATATGTACTAATTTTAAATACTTTTAACCCTAATTAATAAATTTCATTCTTATCCCCCAAAATCCTTATCTCTAATCCTCAAATCCTAAAATTATGAAATTTAAATACATAATCAAAACAGGATAAACATCTCAATTTAAATATAAAAAATTTAAAATATATAAGATAATTAATGAATTTTAACAAACTACTTAATTTTTTTTATATAAAAAACATTATATTGTTAAGCCTAAATTAAACAAATTTATATATAAAAAACCATTATCACTCAATAAAAATCATCCAAAATCTTACTGTAAATCAATAAAAAACAAAAATAAAAATAAACATTAAAATCGTGATGTATCTCGCTGCATAGCGCGAGTACGTTTCTAGTTTATTTAAGAATCATAAATATCTTATCTAAAAAAATCATAAAAATTATAAGTAAAACAATACTACATAGATATATAGAATAGAGTGAATTACATCTTTAGTCCATGTGGTTTGGTGTTTTTAACTATTTCGTCCCCATTTTGAAAATTTCACAATTTGGGTCGCTGTGGTTGAATTTTTCTAACGAGGTGGTTCCTTAAAAGGGGTAGATTATCCAATTACTTACCCGGTAATCGCATATCGATAATAGTCAATATTCTAACTTAGGGGTTGTTTGTTTACCTCTTAATGGTTTCATTAAGTGGCAACCTTTGAATCGTTAAGAGGTAAATCTTGTTTGGCAAAAAAAATGTCCGTCTCTTAATGGTTCCAAAACCCTCTGAATGATTTTGTATCCTAACCCTCCCTTCATCATTAAGAGTCCTGATTTCATTTTGAACAGTTAAAAAACAACCGCATTTCATTTTGCACTACATCATAAGAGTCTCTTAATCATTCTGACCACTTAATCATTCTGCACCAAACCATTCAGCAACCGCCAAACAACCCCTTACTCTACCGGGTAAGCACCTTTCGGGTAAGAGGCATCACTCTCACTTGCCGGGTAAGATTATCCATCATTATCATTGCTCTTACCGGGTTAGATTCTCGGTGTTTATCATGTTTATCCGTTAAGGTAAATGACTCAATAAACGCTTATCGGATAAGCATTTAATAACGACACCAAAATGCAACAACTGTGACCCGGTTTCGTCAATTTATTGACGGACCTATTTCGATTAAAAAAAAGTTGCAACCACATGAACCTAGTTCATAATTTTTTTTACAACCACATACTAATGAGTTGGTTTTTTTTTTTTAAATCTCTTAATCTCTCTTATGTCTAAATCGTTCAGACATTTTTACACACCACCTCATATTAATCATAACTAAATTAAGATTTCAGACTTTAGACCGCTTAAAAAACAAACGGCACCTAAGATTGTTAAAAAAAAAATGCAACCTCAAAGCCACATTCCGTTAATTCTTCAAAAGAGGAACATGAATTTTTTAAAGAAAATAGATCAAAATAGCCAATGTCCACACTTAAATTCACTTTATAGTCATCTTTTTAAATCAATTTCCAAATTAGTTAGATTTTACGTAAATGCTTAAAATCCACTTTATCTATATCTATATCTATACTATATTATAAAGCATCGATAAAAAAACTCTTAAATACAAATTATTAGGCACAATGTACCATCATTTTATGCAAGATTTTAAAAATCTCTTAATTTTCAAGTATCAAAGCACAAGATACATATTACTACTGCAGACTTCTAACACCTACCAATTTGGTATGTGCATGGTCTTCATTTAATGCAGATTTTTCCATGTACCACTATTAATTAATATATTATATTACTATAATTTTGTTTTAATTATATTATTAAATATGTAATTGGTTATTTTTTTCTAGATGTCATTAAAATATATAAGATAATCATTGAATTATAACAAAATACTTAATTTTTTTATATAAAAACATTATATTATTAAGCCTAAATTAAACAAATTTATAAAAAAACATAATCACTTTCTCCAAATCATCCAAAATCGTAATCGACAAAAAAATAAAATGAAACATTAAAATCGTGATGTATCTCGTTGCATTGCGCGAGTACGCTTCTAGTAGTTAATTAAAAGGAATAAAATATGTGGTTTACCTTAAAAATATTTCAATTTCCATCTTTATAATTAATTATTTAATTACTTTATATCATTTATTTTTTGAAACATTTATTATATTAGTATACATAATCGAATATTTATCAAAATACATTAAATATATTTTTTTATAAGTTATACCATTATAATCGTCTCCTCAATAACTTTAAAATGAACTCAATATTGAATATTTTTTAATTTATTCATGTATTTTTTAAAAGTATAGATACTTACGAATTATTTATAATATTTATACTTTGTACCCTTGTAGTTATAAATTAAATAAATTACTACAAAGGTAGGAAAATGTAGGTATTAAAAAATTTGATAAAATACAAAAATGTTCAATATTGAGCACATTTTGATGGTATTAACGAGCCGATGATAATGATGTAATTTGTAAAAGAAAAAAAATAAACATATATTTTTGATGTATTTTTGTTAAGGGTAAATTTATCCATACCCTCTTCCATCATCATTCCCTCTCACATGAAAAAAAAAATGACATCATCATTCCCTCTCACATAAGTGTAGCCTTAACAACACTCTTTTGTTAATAGACAATTATCTATACTATATTATAAAGATGACATAAAAAACTCTTAATTACAACTCAATAAGCTTTATGTACTATCATTTAAAATTATTTACTTAAAATCTCTTAAAAATAACTACTAAAGCCTAATGTACTACCTGTAAAGCTTTTAATTAATATATTTCATTCTTATCCCCCAAAATCCTTATCTCTAATCCTCAAACCCTAAAATTATGAAATTTGAATTATGATAAACATAATCAAAACAGGATAAAAATCTCAATTTAAATATAAAAAATTTAAAATATATAAGATAATTAATGAATTTTAACAAACTACTTAATTTTTTTTATATAAAAAAAATATATTATTAAACCTAAATTAAACAAATTTATATATAAAAAACCATTATCACTCAACAAAAACCATCCAAAATCGTACTGTAAATCAATAAAAAACAAAAAATAAAAATAAACATTAAAATCGTGATGTATTAAGCATTATGTACTATTATTTAATGCTAATCTACTTAAAATCTCTTAAAAAACAATTAATGAAGCAATATGTACTACTTTTAAATGTTTTTAATCCTAATTAATAAATTTCATCCTTATCCCCTAAAATCCTTATCTCTAATCCTCAAATCCTAAAATTATGAAATTTGAATTCTGATAAACATAATCAAAACAGGATAAACATCTCAATTTAAATATAAAAAATTTAAAATATATAAGATAATTAATGAATTTTAACAAACAACTTAATTTTTTTTATATAAAAAACATTATATTGTTAAACCTAAATTAAACAAATTTATATATAAAAAACCATTATCACTCAATAAAAATCATCCAAAATCGTACTGTAAATCAATAAAAAACAAAAAATAAAAATAAACATTAAAATCGTGATTTATCTCGCTGCATTGCGCGAGTACGCTTCTAATAGATATTAATATGAAAAGGGTTAGTAGAATGAAACATAGAAAAATAAGAGATGTAAAAGTAATTTACTAAATAATTATATTTACGTAAATTTTTTTAATTAGAAAAAAGTGGTAGAGCATTTGCATCTTCCACTAAAGATGCATCTAAAAAGTGAATTAGAGTTGGAAAATATCTATTTTTTTATCAATTTTCCCGTTCTTTAAACACCAAACACGAAAAATATAATCCTCAATAAATATGATTCATGATTTCTTAAAATATAAATAAAAACAAAAATGATTCCTAATTTAATTTTAAAATAAATAAAAAAATAAATCAATTTTTAGTAAATACTATGTTGACTTCTGAAATTCAAGGCTCTATATCTAGGGTCCTTTTCATTCCTTCTATATCACTGTTTTATCAAATAACACCACCACCACCATGAAACTCCGACCATGCTTATCCATATGCTCCTCCACCACCCACCGCGAAACACCACCACCACCACCACCACCATCCAAACTCCTACTCCTCTCCGACACAACTAGCAACAATATTTCAGATGCCACCACCACCACCACCACCAACAGCCTCAACAACAATCACTCCTTACAAAAACTTTCCGCTGAAACCCTAACCCTATCCGTCTCCCACCTCCGTCACACCTCCCTCAAACCTCTCAACTTCCTCGCCGTCCATAACCACCTCCTCTACGCAGCCACCGGAAACCTAATCCACGTAATCGACGTCACATCCTTCACGTTACTTAACACCGTCAACGTTGCCGGCTCTTCGTCAGGCTCCGTCAAGTCCGTTAGTTTCAGTAACGGAAACATTTTCACAGCTCATCAGGACAAAAAGATCCGAGTATGGAAACTATCAGAAAATAAACACCATAAACACATCGCAACGCTTCCGACGATCGGAGATCGGATCCTCCGATCGGTTTTACCTAAAAATTACGTCAATGTGAGACGCCACCGGAAAAAACTATGGATCGAGCACCACGACGCCGTTTCTGGACTCGCTTTGGTTACCGATCAGTTAATGTGCTCAGTTTCTTGGGACAAATACCTGAAAATTTGGAGGACGTCGGACTTCCGGTGTGTCGAGAGTATAAAAGCACACGAAGACGCCATTAACGCCGTCGTGGCGGCGGCGGACGGCACGATTTACACCGCCTCTGCGGACCGCCGGATTAAAGTTTGGGGAAAAGCGTTGAGAAAGTATGGGCTGATTGCCACGTTGAATAAACACAAGTCAGCGGTGAACGCCTTGGCATTAAACGACGACGGATCGGTGTTATTTTCGGGGTCATCTGACCGAACAATTTTCGTGTGGGGTATGGAACACGGTAGTAACCGTAGGGTGCTGACTGGCACGTTACGTGGCCACTCGAAGGCGATACTTTGATTGATCAACTTTTCTGATTTGTTGTTCAGTGGATCTGCGGATCGGACTGTTAGAATTTGGCAACGTGAACGAGACGGAAAATTTTGTTGTTTGAGAGTGTTGGACGGATACAAAAGACCCGTCCAATCACTAGTTGTGCATCTAGGTGAAACTATGTTTCGAGTTAAACCCAGATGCACCGTAAGAGTATTTAGTGATATTGGTGACGGAGATATAAGAATGTTGTCGATTACGGATTTAAATTATCCGAGCTCCATGTCCACTCATGTATCCTAAACCTGTAAACGGGACCGTTTTATTTTTATCGGTCATTGGCTTAATGGGCGGACCCACTATGGTATATACGGTGGCATAGGCCACCATTTCTTTCCATTGTTGTATTGTGAAAAAAAAATAGGGTCATAAAATGTGACACCGTATTATTTTGTTGGATGTAACCTTATATTAATTGAAACTACGATAATAATACAGTCTTTTCTCCCTTTTCTGGCACAAGTTTGAATCTCATTTGTTTCCCTTTTTTAAGTTTTTAATTTTATGTTTATTATGTTTTTGAAAACTTTTGGTATAAAAGACTCGAACACAGGACCTCACATATGAAAAACAAGAAACTAACCAATAAACCAATGATGATATGTATAGTTTCGTTTTATATAGTCAAAATGTGCCACCACTTGAATTTTTTTAAGATATGGTTCAACGATTTTAAAAATTGCTAATAGAGACCAACCTCCTTATAAATCAAAAGTTCTAAGTCTTACTAAATGCGATTAGTGTGTGAGTTACAAAAATATTGTATGCTTCAAGATATTATAAGTGTCAACAAGTACAATAAGTTTGTGGTCGGATTTGATTACGGATATGTGAAATGGTTAATTATTTAGATAGGAGATAAATTATTATGTCATTGACTATATAACTAAGGCTTAATACATTGTATTACTATCATCGTAACCAAGGGTAACAGTTTTGTAACAAACTAAATTAGTCATTATGTGTATCAATCGTGTCAATTACAGTCGGTTGGTAGTACCGAACCAAATGTGCCAACTTTGTACATAGTATTGGAAGTCGCATATCATGGTAGTACCATAAAGCCAACTTATTTAATTATTTATTAGTTTTTTATGTATTAAATATTAAACTTGGTAAATTTATCTATTTTGTTTGATCATTTGAACGTTTACAAGTTTTATTCTTTCCAATTAGAAACCTCTTAAACATCAGATTTGTTACTTGAACAAAATATCAAATTTTCATATATGTAACTTAAAGTTGGTACAACGGAAGAGGCTAATTGCACCCCTATACATTGTTAAATGCACCACTATCAAATAATTTCTTTCTCACACATATTAACATGAAGATCTACTTTTTATATTTTGAATGCATAATTTGACTTGATTCTGACCAACCGAAAAAAGACAATACTTAATAAGTTGATACCAAATACAAATGATTGATATCTGATACATAATTTTACATATTAATTATAATTATAATTGGTTAATAAATTATGAAGAAGAAAAAACTTGGTACTCTACGAAACCACCGCTAATCATAAACACCCCCAAAAGAAAAAGAAAGTCCCAGAAATGCAACTTGATTAATATATATATATATATATAATATAGGGGTTGTTTAATTTGCAACCCTTAAAAAGGTTGCAACCCTTACAACCCACATCTTAACCATCGGATTTATTATCGGCGGTTACAATAGATATGGAGCCCAATATTTTTAATTAAAAAAATAAAAAAATAAAAATAAAATAACCGCCGATCATGAATCCGACGGTTAAGATGTGGGTTGCAAAGGTTGCAACCTTTTTAAGAATTGCAAAATATCATTCCAATATATATATATATGTATATATATATATATATATGAACTAGATAATGACAAATTAAACCTTTGCTACTCTTAATTTAATTAAGTTGATTTTTCCATTTTTTCAACATTTTGCAACACTTCATTCATTAATTAAATTATAAATCAAGATTCTCGGTTGCCATACATGAACCTTTCATTTTTTGGTTTATTCATGTTCGTAGAACCTTAAAGAATCATGTATATTTTATTAAAAACTTCTTCGTGAAAGATGATGACAAAGACAGTTTTTACCGACCTGCCTCATGTCGTTTTGGAGAGGCTTGTATACATGTAGTTTTATGCCTACTTAGATTCGATATATGTAAAACGGAACTAGATATCATAATTTAGGTTTGTATGTATGCTCTTGAATGAGATAATTCGCCAAATCTTTAGTTTTTTGTTAACCTTGTAGGATTAGCTTAACTGACAATAAGACTTCGGTCTTCGAGGATTCTACTCAGAGGTTACCAGTTCAAGTCCTATTGTTCTCTAAATCCCCTTAAATTAGTCGAGATGTGCATAAGCCGATCTAGACACCCACGAGACACGGTTAAATAAAATTAAGAGTAAACTCTAATTTTAGTCCTTGACGTTTAGTGATTTCTTTGAAAGAGTTCCTATGGTTTCATAATTCAAGTTTACATCCCCAGGGTTTGGATTTTGCTCTAAAAATGGTCCCTGACCTCCTAACGACGTCAAAATGGTCCGTTAGTGCCAGGGGTATTTTGGGTATTAAAAGTTTTCCCTCAAATTTTAATCAAATTAACTCTTCATCTTCAATAAACTGAGTTAAACTCAGTTTACCAGTTACATCATCGTCTTCACTTCACTCTTGCACACACTCACAAACCCTCACGAAGATCAAAAATCGAACATGGTAGGAGGTTCGTTTGTTCTCAGGCGAGAGTTAGATGAAGGCTGGAGTCCCACAGATGTAACACCCCTAAAATTCGAAAATAGCAGTCAAATTAAAACTTCCAAAAACTCTTAAATACAAAAAATTGAAATATCAAATATCTAAGATTACAAGGAAGAATCACTATAACAACGTATCAGAGTTCTAACGGAACTATCTAGTCCCACAAACGAGGACACATTAGACGGGTGTTACTAAAACCACCAAAGCTGTTATCTTCACCAAAACCGGATGACGTCACTAAGGCCATCTTACCAGAAATTCTACCAAGCTCCACTCGCCACTCAGATCCATCTAAGACCTGATATACATGTCGAAAAGAAAAAGTGTTAGGCTTTACGCCTAGTGAGTTAAAGCAGTTTTCATCATATAAAATCATAAAACATTTAAAATAAACGTTTTGCTCCGAACAAGACCATTTTAGAAATACTGATTATGAAGAGGCTTTATTTGCTAATCAAGTTACTTCTAATTTCCATATACCCATTTTATATAATTAAACAATACCCAAAATTTCTCCAAAACGCACCCACACAGTATTTTGTCAAAAGACTCTTTATACAAATAAAATGGTATGTTTTAACACCGAAGGCGAGGGTAAAGGAATACTCAAAGTAACACCTTTCGGTGATGGGGGAGACCCGATTCCATCGAATGTGGCGGGCACACAAAGTTAAGCCACTTATCAACGTTATCGAGTTTCGCATAGACCATGGATCCCCGTATCCGGCTCCTCTGAGCTACCACCGCAAGATACCCAAATGACATGGCGTCTACTCGACCTCTAGATGAGTCTCACCACAAAGTTACAAGTCCCCGTATCCGGCTCACCATGGGCACCACCGCAAAACTTAGCTCCGTATACGACTCTCCAAGAGTACCACCGCAAGCTTACATAATTAACATGACTTGGGGACCACTCACTAGACTCAAACATGGACAACTAAACTCCATGATGAACATAACGACTCATATGCCTATGGATCCAATGCATTGCAGTCTAAAATGTTACATGACTCAAAAGAATGAACTAACGCATTCAAAACATGTAACTCTCAAATAAGATGCAACTAAGTACACCATACGTCCAAGGCTCCTCAACGAGCTACCAAAACCGAACGAATGTTCCAAAGACTCCACCGAGTACAAATCAAGCCCCAAAAGGTTTAATAAACGATTGGCTAAAACACGAGAGCCAACATGGGTACATAACCCAAAATATACATTTTCCCAAAATCTTTGATTCACAAATTTCCATTGGCCTCTGGCCCAAAGCTCAGAAGGTTTTCCATTTCTAAAACGTTTTCCCAATGTCGGGAATGAGCCAAAACCAAAGGACTCACACCTTTACACTTTCCAAAACATCTCATTTACCGAATGATGCATAAAACCCAACAAACACTTAAAAGTGCATTTCCATCCAAATTCTTATTTACGTATTAATTCTTCAAAACCCATATCTTGTATGACACATTTATCGAAATGCCCAAAAATCTCAAGATATGTACTATATGCACATTTATAAAGTTAATCATTTTCAAAAGAACCAAACTTATCAGCAGTTAACAATTTAATGTAAGACACAAAATATTTTATAAAAATATTGTAAGTCGTTTCTCAAGAGTTTGATAACACACTTGTGCAAATATACGAATGTTCACAAAACTGGTCAAACTATGGTAATTCCATAAACATACTGTCCAAATCCCAAAATATATGCATTTGACATGTATATAGTTTTTTAAAGCAACTAGAACTCACCTTGCTAGATTTAGACTAAATCTAGGTTTTACCAACACAACTTGAGTTCCTTGAAGGAAGACTTGAAACCTTATAGATCCTTAGCTCCAAACTCTCAACCAAGATCTTTAGACACAAAATATTCCCATAGCTCCATTAAATCTCAACAAAATGGAATAAGAAAAGAAATACCAAAACCCTAGCTTTTAGGATGAAGAATGGAGAAGATTGCCTTGGCTACAACACTTGAACCCACAAGCTTAAGCTCTTGATGATCCACACTTGGTCTCAACAAACCCTAGGTTGATATGAATGGGAATAGGGGTTTCAAGAGAAGAAAATAGCCTAAGAGGCTCCCAAGAACCGACCTAATACTGATTTTGGGGAGAAATGAGCATGAGTCTCGACAAGGGAGGTTTTATACGACCAGGCCAACCGGGCGACTACGCCCGGAGACTTTACCCATGGCATTGTCGCCGGGGGCAATGTCGCCGCTAAGCCCCCACCTACTGGACGACCACTCGGCGACAATGACAAACGATTATGCCCTTGGGCATTCTCGCTGTCAAAGTCGCCCATTCTGTATCGAGGGCTTCTTGCCCACGACGACCTAGACGAGCGACTATGACCCTTGTCATAGTCGCGGGAATTCTCGCCCAAGGCCCCACGAGACCCGCTTTCCTTCGATTCGACATTAAACGAGACAAAGTTTGAGGGTCTAGGATCACTGAGGAGTTCTAGACCGAAAGTTAAGCTCAGGAAACAAAAGCCAATGAATATAGGACGTGACACACCCAAAATCCTTACTTGAATTTTCCGGGTGTTACAATCTTCCCCACCTTGAAAATGATTTCGTCCTCGAAATCTTAACCCGAAATCCCCAAATCTCCACGGAACACGGGGCATTACTAACGAACCAAATTTACCACACCCAACATTTGGCTCCTTAGTCACAAAACATTTCTCTCGTCCTTACAAGCAATCTCACCAACGGGCGAACATTGGTCAAGAGGGTACCATACCCCTGTTACTTCGCAACGCATCCTCATCCGCATCTGACAGAATTTACGAGAAGTGGTTCCACCACCTTATTTGGGCAATAACAGTTCTTCCCAAAGTCTTTCATCCGAAAGACTTGGACGAATTATCTGACTTCCAAACCTTCAACTGTTCCTGAATACACGACGTTTTGTGAAGAGTTGTCGAACTACCGATTCCAATATGCTCGAAAGATGCACTCTCGATTCACGCCAACTGGTAGATTCCCTTAGAACCCCCCAAATAAGAGCCCGGGTTAAGAATAACCCTACAGATGGCCCTTGCGACAAGACTCTTAATGAGGGCCCAAACCTAGGGGTGCCTCTCACAACTCTAAAATTATTCCTAAGACCACCACTAATCTCATCTTAATTCTCGCCCAAACGAGCTGTAAGGAAGGTCTAACACATCAACAAAAGATAGAATCACTATCAATCAAAGGCAAAATCCTAAACATGAGCCACCAACAAGATCAATAGGGTTTCCAACTTTAATTAGAGTTGACATTCTTCCAAAATTCCCACAAACCTCACGGCGCTTACAACTTAGTTTTATCCCTTGACTAGAAGATTCCGCTAGGCTCCTAATTGACTGCACTCCAAAACTCATTTACTTGGTCACACCAGACCGAGTATCGTCATCAATTGGGAGTTGATTCGATTTATTATAATAGAGGGTGTCATATCTTACCATACGCCAAAATCTTAAGTCTAGGATTTGGTTGGGTCTGCAATTCTGCGATAGCCTCGAGTCGACTAACTCATGGATTCATTAAGTTTTAAAAGTCTCGCTTAGCAGGGTCCTCCAGAACGTCACGTAGATCTTCCTTGCGTTCTAGGACCCAATACTATCTACCGCTTATCTTATTAGCTTCCAAAGACAACATCACGAATTCTTAGCGGTCGCTTGTCAACGATTCCTTCTACAGTCACGGGCGAAAACATTTTCTTAATCCTTCTAAGCAAACCGACACTCGACTTACTTCAAGAAATCTCCTCTCACACTGGTACTATTTAACTCCAATTACCAAAGTCTTCGATTTAAATCCTCATGTTGGTTCTCTATTAAACTAACCACATCAATCGGTCATCAACCCCAGAGCTTACATCTTACACTCCTACTCTCTCCCTATCATCGATTTCAAGCCTCGATTACATGACTTAACACCCAAAGCCCCCTTACCTAATCCTATAGGGCTTCCAGAAACACTATCAACATCGATCTCTAGCATCAGCTAACAGAAACTGGCACCATCTATCCATTACACGAGATAGCGGCAAACCATTTTAACAAATACTCGAACACTAAAGCTTAGCTACCCTATGGAACGCAACAAGGGAGTTGACTTAAACCAGGGAGGGGACTTGAACTAAGGAGGGGGATTTAACAATGAAGTTGACTTAGGAAGTGGCAACCATGGGGATTTAGAGAGTCATAACAATAATGGGTTTAATTCATTTGATGAATTTGATATGGAGGATTCTATGGATAGCTATGGGGAATGGTTAGGAGTAAATAGGGAAGGAATCCAAAATGTGGAGGGTGATATTGATCCCTTTGATGTTGATAACTTTGACTCAGAAGATGAAAACAATTTCTGCAAGAAGGTTAGGCATACTACAAACCATAAGCATATTGACTTTTATGTTGGGCAGACTTTTGGGAATAAAGAAACCATAAGGAATTTGATCAAGCAGCATGCAATTGACACTAGAAGGGATATAGTGGTGGTAAAAAATGACACAATCAGATTTAGGGTCGTTTATAGGGGTTCAATGCCTAACTTAAAGGATTCCAGTGGGCCTGGTAAAGGAAGAAAGGGTAGATGAAAGAAGTCCAATGGGCCCACTTGTCTATGGGTTTTGTATTTGTCAGCCTCAACAGATGAAGCAACTTGGACTGTGAAAACCTACCTTGACAAACATAAATGCTTCCAAACTAGGGAGGTTAGTATGGCCATTGCACATTTTCTCTCAAAGCAAATCACAGAACAGGTCAAAGTAGATCTGAATATTCCATTGAAGGCAATTCAATCCCAATTATCAGAGAAGTTTGAGATCTTGGTGTCACCTGGTAAGGCTATGAGGGCAAAACAGTTGGCCATGAAGAAGATTTGGGGAGACTATGAGTCACAGTACCATCACCTGAGGCATTACCTGAATGAGGTAAAAAGATGCAACCCAGATACAAACAGTGATACCAGAAAATTCAAAAGGGTGTACATATGTTTGGGAGCTTTGAAAAGAGGATTCAGGGCAGGTAAGAGGGATCTGTTAGGTCTAGATGGGACTTTTATGAAAGGTCCTTTTCCAGGGCAAGTGTTAACAACTATGGGTATTGACCCAAATCATGACATATATCCAGTTGCATTTGCAATAGTAGAGGCAGAGACAACAGATTCATGGATGTGGTTCTTAGAGTGCCTTGGTGATGACCTTGATCTTCAATCAAATTCCAACTTCACTTTCATTAGTGACAGACAAAAGGTATGAACTTACTCTGTTTTGCTATGATCTTACTCTGTTTTGCTATGATCTCACTCTGTTTTGCTTATGAACCTGCTTAATAATTTGCTCTTGTTGCATATAGGGTATTCTTCCAGCAATTGCCAATTTGTTCCCTTCTGCTGAACATAGATTCTGCCTTAGGCATATCCATGAGAATATGAAAATACAATGGAAGGGGAAAGCATACAAAGATCACTTATGGCAATGTGCAACAGCTCCTACTGTCCCACGGTTTAAAACAGCAATGGACAACATGAGAAGGTTCAATACAGCTTGCTATGAATGGTTGAACAAGATCCCCCCTCAACACTAGACCAGATCATACTTCACAGGTATAACTGAACATTAGAGTGATGTGCTTTTGAATGATGCATCTTATGATATGATTTTTATTTGAGTTTTTCTTGAATCTTGATTATGTTAAACGTTTATCGTCAAACAACAATTCACTTTTATACTTCAATATAAAATTATTACTAGTGTGTGCACCGTGTGTTGCACGGTTACGAATTATTGTTGTCAAAAAATGCGTAACAATTTTAGCATCAAATGTAATTGATTAGTTGTTAGAGATGCTCTAAATACAATGAATGTATCAGTGGTGTTTTGGATGTATATTTTTTTGTACACTAATACAATGAATGTCTATGAAGTGTTATAGATGTAAAATATTTAAGTACATACTTAGTAAATTAAATAATCTTGCAACTTAATTGAGTTCAAAGACCTAAAATATTTGACACCGACCACATCAAATAAAGAAGAGTTCCAAATTTGCATAACGCAGCCGAACATTCCCCTAAATTTGAAGAATTTTTGAACTCAAAACCATATGGCAAATAAATTAGCATACCGAAAGTAAAAATACATTTGTTTATGCCTCTTCTAATAACATTGACAGTGACGGAAATTGTTTTTCATGGTAATCTCATGTACCCAATAACATTGACAGTGAAGAAATATTGTTTTTTTTCTTCAAAACCTATAAGAAACTGATTTATCGAACAAAAGAAATCGAGAAATTTACGGATGGTGAAGAAGAAAGGAAGCCACTACGGTAGATCAAAAGTTTGGAGTTACATCCAAAACATTAATTGTTCAATGAAAATTACCAAAAAGCCTCCCTTACCATGAGACATACAATTTCTTTCTAGGGGTAGAAAAGTCATTTAACGTATTAAACATTTTACAAAAAATCCAAAAAACTGTGAAAATTTCTACCAAGAATCCTGGTTTTACCATGATGTCACGTCAATGGGTGGTGGTTTTTGCTTATATATATATAACCAGTTAGTTTGTGCAAACTTTACAAACTGAAATTCACTGCGTTTCTTTTGCAAACCAGTTAGTTTGTGCAAACTTTACAAACTGAAATTCACCAATCACGTCATTTCTTTTTTTCTTTTTCTTTTTTATATACATTTAATTTGTGGGGGGTATTTTAGGGTTTTTAACATATTGTTTTATTTTTTTAAATTTTATTTCTTTTTGTAACTTTTCATCCAAAAATGTTATTCACCAGAGATCTGGAAAAAAAATAGAAAACAAATGTGAAGAATACCCGGTCTACAGATCTGGATGAAGATCGAGATCATGAAACCCAAAACATGAACTGAACCAAGAAACATGAAACCAAAATCATCAACCCAGAAACATCATGAATCCATATAAAATCATGAAGATGGAAACTCCATATTGAAAAATTAACCCAGAAACATCATGAATCCAGATAAAATCATGAATTTAGATGATCATGAACATAGAAACATGGAGCCAAAAAAACGTGATCATGAACACCTAAGAAACCCAAAAACATGAAGATGGAATCAACGAATGAAAATCTGGACCTGCAACATCTAGGGTTCTTGGTATTCGCCGGTGATTGTGCCACCGCCGCCGGTCAGGTTTAAGGATCGCGTTGTTGAAGACAACCTGCATAACCTATTGTTGAAGACGTAAACTTCAGATTGTTGAAGACGGCCTGCACCCATCGTGTAACACCCGTAAATTCCTGTCTGTGAAAGCCAATCGCGTCATGAGTGGTCTGTGCGGAAAATGGGAAGAATCGAGCCTCAGTGCACTCTGGGCGATAGTGCCCTGGGCACAATCGCCGGGCACAATCGCCAGCGGGGGTGTGCCCGCGGTACGTGTTGGGCGATAGTGCCCTGGCACAATCGCCGGGCACAATCGCGGTCGGCCCCCAGGTCTTTTAAGAGTCGCGATTCTCAACCATTTCCCTCACTCTCACTTCTATCTTCTTCCCTTTTCTCTCCCAAACACCAAAACCGAACCCTAACCTATTTTGGGGGGTTTTCTCTCCCCAAACCTCATGATTCTCAATCATCTAGCTAGTTGGGAGCTTGAACCACAAAACCTTCATCTTCATCTTCCTCATCTTCAACGGTTGGGAGCACGGGTTGAAATGTTGGATTGGGTGTTCTCGGAAGCCTCTTTGTCTTCAAGGGTAAGTTTTCTTGAATTAAGGTTATAAATGCTCCATTGATGGTTTCTTAGTGTTTGGTATCTCAAATCTCGGATTTGATGATTTTGGAGAAATTAGGGTTTTAATCTCGTTTAGGGATTTCGGTGTATAATGTTTGGGGAATGTTTCTAAATGGTTTGGATTGTATGGATCTAGGTTTTGGAAGTTCTCGGCTTGAGGATTCAAGCGGCCTTCAAAAGGAGCTCGTTGGGTAAAATCTAGATTTAGCCTAAATCTAGCAAGGTGAGTTCAAGTTGATTTGTGAAAACAGTGTACATGCCAAAATGTCCATTTTAAGTGTCTATGTGTTTTACATGAAATTATCAAATATTGGAGTATTTGCTAATCTTTGATTTGTTGAAGTATTTAACTCTATAAACTTTGTATAACACCACATTTGAGATTTTTAGGTTTTGATATATGTGTCATAAATGAACGTGTTTTGAAGTCTTATTGCCTAAATGGATCTTTGGTCAGAGAAATACGTTTTTAAATGTTTGTCGGATTTTATGCATCGTTCATGAAATAGGATGTTTTATAAAGTATTACTTGCACTTTTATGTGAGGTACTTGAAAGAATGTTTATAGTCTCATTTTATGATTTTCATTCTTATCAGCTGTTAAATTTGGAAAATGCATATTTTGTGTTACGAGGCATTTGGAAGATATAAGAGTATAAGTTCATTTGGAAAATAGGTTGCCTCAACTAATGTTGAGTTCGAACTAATCTTACTTTTAGTCGTGGTGTTTGCATATCCGTTGGTCGAGTGCGTTTTATCATATTCTTATTTTATTTTATCAATGGGTCAATGGGTACTAAGCCTGCGGCTTGGTATTTTTATTTGATTTGGAGCCTTTGGACAATTGTCCAGTTTTGGTAGCTCGACTTCGAGCCTTGTTGGCAATTTTGGATGAAGCTCGCTAGGTATCGGGTGCGATGTAAGTCCTACGAGCTGCACGTTAGGTATCGGGTGCGATGTAAGTCCTTCGTGCTGCACGTTAAGGTACCGGGTTGCGGTATAAGTCCTTCGTGCTCAAGTATTACGATATTAGATGAGGGGCTCGACATAGGAACCCGACGGGGTTGAACTCGAGTTTCCATGGGTGTACGTTTAAAGCTACTGAGCCTGACATCTCTTGCGTGTACTTTTGTTTATATGACTAGTCATAACAACATAAAATGGGCTTACTTTGTGGACCGCCACATTTTATGGAATCGGGAATCCCCCGTCACCGAAAGGTGTTGTTTTTGGGTATTGAGTTTTATTATCCAAGTTTTCGGTGACGTTTTGTATAATTGGGTTTTACCCTTGATTTATGGGTTGAGTATTATCCCCCACCCGTGTTTTGGGGTGTTTTGGGATATAAGGTTTAACCGTATCTTCATAAATGGAGAGTTCAGTTTATACTTACGCTTTTACCATTATCTTTGAAGTAGTTGGCTTGGAAAACGTTTTAATTGGTGTTCTTTACCTAAAATGCATATTGTTGAAAATGAGTCGTTTTCACATGTAAGACGTATCATATTGAAGGACTATAACTTTTAACCGCGTTCTTTCTTTTAAACGATTATTTTATATATGTTGAAAACTCTTGAGCTCACTAGGCGTTAAGCCTAACCTTTTTATTTGTCGGCATGTGCATCAGGTTTCAAGGTTGGGAGTTGGTCCTAGCAATCCTATGAAGAGTCGAGCCTTAGCATTGTGCAAATGTAAGTAGTTGGTGAAGTCTTCCGCAACGTTGGAGATAGTAACTATTATGGGGTTTTAGTAGCACCCGTCCTTATCATAGATTTTTGTATAGAATGAATGGTTGTATCGAGGTTAAGTCATAATTTATGGTTGAAGATGATTTATTTATTGATGTATTTAGTAAATTTTTAATAAGTTACTATTTCCAGATTTAAGGGTGTTACACATCGCGTTGTTGAACACGAAAACTTCAGATTGTTGAAGACGACCTGCAGAACCCATCGCGTTGTTGAAGACGACCTGCATAACCCATTGTTGAAGAAGGAAACTTCATATTGTTGAAGGCAACCTGCAGAACCCGCCGTGTTGTTGAAAACGACCTGCATAACCCATTGTTGAAGATGGAAACTTCATATTGTTGAAGACGACGGTACTTGGGTGAGGGAGAAGGAAATATGAACAAACTTGAAACCCTAGATCTGCTGCAGAATCCTTAGAAGAGAGAGAGAGAGACGATTGATTTTTATTATACCCAATGTACCCTCAAGCCTCTCTCAACTCTATAAAATAAAATTAAAATGTTCACTTAATTACATTGATGCCACTACTTTTTCCTTGACCGTAGATCAAATGAGTTAATGGCTTAGATTGAGTTTGTAAAGTTTGCACAAACTACCTGGTTTGCAAAAGAAACTTATATATATATATATATATATATATATATATATATATATATATATATATATATATATATATATATATATATATATATATAACCAAACAATTTGTACAAACTATGTAAACCACTATATTAGGAAACAATAGATATATTTATGAATAATGATTATGATTCATTAATAATGATTGTGATATATATGGAAAATGTTAAGTTTATTCATTATAATCATGATTTTAAATCAGGAAATGTTAAGTTTATTCATTATAATCATGATTTTAAATTAGGAAACATAATAAAATCATATATTCATTAGACTTGATGAACGACTAAGATTGGTTTGCATAGTTTGTACAAATTGTTTGGTTTGTAAAAGAAACGCACCCTATATATAGGAGTTGTTTGTTTTTAAAAAAAAACCTTTTATTGACTCTTAAGTCTGAATCGTTCAGACCTTTTTACACACCACCTCTTATTAATCATAACTAAAATAAGACTTCAGACTTTAGACTTTAGACCTCTTAAAAAACAAACGACACCTTATTAAATTAAATAATCTTGTAACCTAATTGAGTTCAAAGACCTAAAATATTTGACAACCTACCACATCAAATAAAGAAGAGTTCCAAATTTGTATAACGCAACCGAACATTCCCCTAAATTTCAAGAATTCTTGAACTCAAAACCCTATGACCAATAAATTAGCATACCGAAAGTAAAAATACATTTGTTTATGTATCTTCTAATAAGACATATCAGTAAAATAAAAAAATTCGTCACCCATATTGATTGATCTCTGATCATCTTGAGAAGGATCTTGGAAGTGAAATCGGTGACTGGGTGTGACGCTTCTGAAAATGAAATCATTGACCGAGTGTGATGCTTGGAGAGGAGAGAACTAATTTATCAGTCATGAGTTAAGCTGATGGACACTTCGAGAGGAAATGACAGAGACTATGAGAGGATGTGAAACATATGCTTTTAAGGAGTCTAAAATATAGAAAATTTGACATCTTCAAGTAGTTGCTCCTTTCACCTCCTCAACCTCTCATCACCTTAAATCAACGATAAATAAATCAAAATACAACGATTATCAAGAATTGTATCCTTCTAAAGATGCTTTTGATGGCAATCTCATGTATCCGATAACATTGACAGTGAAGAAAATTGTTTTTTTTCTTCAAAAACCTATAAGAAACTTATTTATTCAACAAAAGAAATCGATAAATTTAGAGACGCAAAAAATTCAAAAAACTGTGAAAGTTTCTGCCAAGAATCATGCCTTTACCATGATGCAACGTCAATAGGTGATGGTTTTGCTTTTATATAGGTATAGATTTTATAACATGAAAAATAAAAGAGAAATAAATTATAAGAACAAATAAATAAATACTAGAACGATACAAAAAGCAGGCGCATGCCCAAAGATGAGAGAAAGAGATAGCGGTTCACTTTGCTTTTAGCCGCCGCCAGTCGGGTGTGGCTTGTATTTAGAATTACACTTTTAGTCCCTGAACTTTGTAATATCATCCACATTTGATCCTTTGAATTTTTTTTGTCTCTTTCGTTTCAGTCTCATTGACTTTTATGTACCAATTTGTCTCAAACTCTCTCTGTCAAACATTTGTTTGCGTCACCGTTAAAAAAAGAACCCACGTGACACGCACGTGACAGAAAATTTTGGGTGTTTTTTGAAACTCAAAAGGCATTGAAACTCTTGAAGTTAAGTAGACACATGTTTTAAAATTTGAAATATGTTATCGATATGTTTTATAAAAATAAATAGGGAAATTGGCTCAAATAGCCACATTACTCTATCAATTGCATCTCTTAGTCACTTCTCTCCATGATTTACCAAAATAGACCTATGGTGGACCTACAGGTCCTCTACCTCCGCCATGACGGACCTGCAGGTCCTCTACCTCCGCCATGGCGGACCTAGTTCCTCTGCTGTCGTTGAGTGAGATCGTGACACGTGATGAAATGGCGGACCTGGATCGGGCGGCGGACCTACCCGTTGCGGACCTGGTTTGGACCGACAATTTTTTTTGTCTTTTTCTGGAGGTAGAGGATCTACAGGTCCGCCATTACGGACCTAGGTCTATTTTGGTAAATCATAAAGAGAAGTGACTAGAAGATGCAATTGATAAAGTAACGTGGTTATTTCAGCCAATTTCTTCAAATAAATAGGTTGAAAAAGATATTAAACTTTTATTAATATTTTATATTTTATTTAATAATAAAGATGAAAGGTGGGCTCTATCCTTGAAACCAACTAGCGGAACATGGATTTGGTGTTCTGCTCCCGGTTTCTTCATATTTTTGTTTTTAATTCCCTCTCTGTATTAAATACGGTCAATTATTATATGTTAAATTTCTTAAAAATTGAGGACATATGATTAATTTACTTGTTAGGTCGTTTAGACATAATTAGAGCATCTCTAACAACATTGTTAAAATAGAAAAAAATTGGGTTTTTGTTTTTTTTTTCTTCTTCAACAATATTGTTATTTTGTTTATTATAATAGACGATCTTGAAAAAATATCTAAATATAGAGAACTTTCTATAATTCTCTGAATAGAAGAGAGAAATATTATTTTATTCTATCTCATTAATGAAATTCAATTTTTATCATTTTATATTAAGTTTTTTTTTTAAAAGTGTAATGGGATGATAAATTAGAGAATGTTATAGAAAAAACAGAACAGAACAACAGTAAATAGAGAGAATGAAATCTGTAATTTTCATTAATCATAAGCCCTTTAAATAGGGAGGAGTTTACAAAGAAAAGAAACATTCATCATTGTAATTTCTAATACTAAGAAAATATTCTTTCAATCACTTCCTTTTGATAATGACACATAATACTTCAACACTCCCCTTTGTGCCGAGTCAAATGATTGATGATGCATAGTTTTTGCCTCATTAAAAACTTTCGCCAAATAAACAAAACCCAGTGAGAAAAATAAAAACTTTAGACGAAGGAAAGAGTTCAAGGCATCAATAAACAATTCATTTGGTTTATTTTCTTCTTGATTCATACATCAATCAAGAGGTTTAGAAAACAAGATGATTTATAAATTGTTGTCTCACTAAAACCTTGCACCAAGAAACAAAATCCAATGAGAAATATAAAACATTGGGTAAAGGAAAAGAGCACAACATACCAATATTACATATATAGTAGACTCCTCATTTGGTCTACTACTCCCCCTAATTCGTACTTTAATCAAGAGAGTTTGGAAAACATTTGCATTTTAATACTTTCACATGTTTCCCAAGTATGTTTTTAGGTAATGACTTGTTAACCAAATATGTTATATTCGCCTCTCATCCTTTGTTTATTCATTTGAATCTCGAGGAGGGTTTGTTATTGCTGATTGTATAAAAACTTAGGTGGAATATGATTTATGTTATAACCCTTGATGTATCTTACTTCCATTTTTTCGATACATGATGCATTATTCCCATATATGCAGGTAAGATAGTGGTTGAACTCAAACCACTAGTTCCTCTTATATGTATAATGATAGTCCTTAACCATATACACTTTGAATGATGTACAGTAATATTCTTAGAATAGTTCGAGGAGGTAGATACAAGAGTGTGCTTAGTTTTACTTCCAAGTAGTCAGTGTATCCCCTATGGTAATTCTTTATCTAGTTTGGGAATGACCATCGTATGGGTCAGACATATACCTATTATCAGCAAATACATACCAATACATTAATTGGTATTTTTCTACAAGGGTCAATACTTTTGCTACTCACTATCTAAGTAGGTATTGAAATTCCATTATCAATCCATTCGTTTTCTCCGTGTGGAAAGTATAATCCCACGTCAATGGTTACAGAAGATTAATTTGATAACATTTCAATGACGTTGCGTTGGCGTTGAGCTAAATCTAGTCAACAAGTTCACTGAGAAATAATATACGGTTAAATGTATTGTGTTAAGAACAATAATACGCCTATTGAACTTAAACAGGAAATTCCAGCTCCCAAAACCTCTTCGTCATCATCATTTAGACGAAATAGACCTTTTTATATCCAACGCTTCGACTGATCATGGGAGTGCTAACCAGATGCACTTTGTCCATATTAAGTCGCCTGATCATTTTGGTAGCGTTTGGTATGCAGACATGATTGGACGGGACTGGACAGGACAGAACTGGACAGGACTGGACAAGACAATTGTCTGTCTTATGTTTGGTACGACTAGGACTGGATAGGACAGAACTGGACAAGTTTCCCTAAAAGTTGTTTGATGATTTTGTATGTCATATAATAATTATAAATAACACAAATAAAATATATCTTTAAATAATTTAATTAAAAAACATTTTTATTTTTTACACAATTTTCATACATATAAATACTTACAAAAACAATGGTAGAAAATTTGACTAAAAATCTGAAATAATTGATAGTAGTTCGAAAAAATCCGATTTATATAAAGAAAATATAATATTTTGGTTCAATTTGGAAGATCTTAATGAATTGGCCGATGCATAGTTGAAGCGACACGTAAAGATAAAGGCGATGGGTGGTCAGTGAAAGACGGTAGTTGTGAAAAACGTAAAAGATAGTGGATAGTGGTGGTGCAAGAGGTGGTTGTACTTGTGGTTGATGTCGTAGAAGTATAGGTGGTCGACGATGATAGTGGTGGTGGCGTTGGACAGTGGTAATAGAGGTTATTGTAGTGGAGGAAGAGGCGGATGTCACCGACGGTGGTTGACGACGAGCGACGGTGGTTGGCTGTGAGCGTCGGTGGTAGCAGCGACAATGTGTGGTGGTGATCGGTGGAGGTGGCGATGGGCGATGGTGGAGGAAGTTGTTGTAGTAGTGGAGGAAGAGGTGGAAGTGGTCGACGATGGTTTGTGGTGGCTACCGGTGGCCGTCGATGGTGGTGATGGCCATAGGTGGTGGTGATCGGTGTTAGTGGAGGTGGTTGATGATGGTAGTGGAGGTGGCGATGGTCGATGGTTGTGGAGGTGGTGGAGGAGGTTGTTATGGTGGAGAAATAGATAGAGGTGGTTAACGGTGGTTGACGGTGGCTACTGGTGGTCGTCGATGGTGATAGTGGCAGTGATGGGTAGTGGTGAGCCTTAAGACTAATACCATATTAGGATTATATATCAAATGACGTTAGATTAGTGATTTTTAGTTTCTGTCTCACTTTTGTCCCATATTGTTCCACCTATTTTGGTGGAACAAGAAAATACCCTTTTTGTCCCATCTTGTCCAGTCCTTGTCCCTGTCCTATGTCACACCAAACGTGGGACAGTGAATTTTTGTTCTGTCCCATGTCACGCCAAACGTGGGACAGTAAGTTTCTGTCCCGTCCCGTCCCACCCAGTCTGCAAACCAAACACACCCTTTCTGGACATACATGGATCGATGGATTAATATTCCACAAACTTGATGTTCTAGATCAAATAGCTAGACAAAACCAAGTTTTCCCAAGATCATTCCTCTCAGATTCAGATTTCAAGTAGCTTGTTGTTTCTCTTATTTTATCAAGAGTGCCTATTGTGTTCATAACATTGACATATAGAGCTACACTGAAAATTTGGAACTTGTTTTCCTAAATAAATACGCAAGGGCACAATTCATCGTTCTTATATACTTTCCCAATCAAGTATCCAATTAGGTGGTTATACAACATTCGTATAGATTGCTTCACTATATAAAATGAGCGTTTCACTTTTATTGCAAAAACATTTTGTGGTTTAGAGTTACTTGATTTTGGTAATGTAATGTCATCAAACACTTTTATATATCTCTGAATCTAGATCCCCATAGAGATATGCAGTAACCACATTCATGAGATGCATTTCCAGTCCTTCGAAAACTACTAGGCTAATAAATTATTCAGACGTCATAACATCCATCATGAGAGAGTAACTCTCACCATGGTCAATCCAGGGCGTTGTGAGAAACCTTGTGCCAAAGAAGAGCCTTAGACATTAGGACTTCATTATTCTCGTTACACTTTATGACAAAGACTTAGTTATGTCCTACGAGGTTTACACTTGGTGGGTTAGCACTACCAGATCAAATACCCGATCCTTTGTCAAAGAATAGAATTCTTTTTGGATTGTTTCTTTACATTTAGGTCAATTGTTCTTTGTTGATATTATTCAATTGAGTGTGGCTCGATGTCGTTGTGGTTTATCATCTTACGAGCAAAAATATATACGAATAAGTCATCAATGAGTATATATGAACTGTCCATCGACTCATATGTACTATCATAGTTCATTTGAGATTTTCTTTCATCTCTAGAATCAATATTAACTTCGGAGTGTCCTCCAGTGATGATTCATGGACATAATTATAATTAGAGATAAATTCATGAGAGTTTTATGTATTGATGATAAATGGATGTGCCTCACTATTCTCTTCCTTTTGAATAGTATATATCGAACCAAGTAGCTTCCACCACTTCCATCTGGTAGCTACGACCTCAACCACACCTCCACTATGTGTGATTGCAACGCATTTTCCAATGGCGTTGTGCCCCTGGTGGGGACTTTCAACCTTACGGGTATATTAGCAGCTCGTATGTATGATCTTGTCACTTTCAGAATAATTTTTAACGTATCAGGTACCGAGTTTGATTCGTTTGGCTTCAACTTTACGTTGTGAAGTTTGGGGATCAAAATGAGACAGAGTGGGAACATTACATGACAGTTCATGTCGTTCCCTTGGAAAATACTTTTTCCTATCTCCCCCTAATGACGGGAAGACTGTCATCAAAGTGACAATTCGCAAATAATGTGATATAAGGATCTTCCGTAAAAAGTTCTAAATAGCGGATAATTGTTGGAGATTCTTATCCAACATATATACTTAATCGTTTTTAATGACCCATTTTAGTGCGTTGTGGGGGCGCAATTGACACATATACTATACAACCAAACATGTGTAAATTTAAAAGATCAAGCTTATATCCAGTTACCAACTGGTATGCATGATATTGGTTGGATAGTAGTGGGTCTAAAAACAAATAAGTAAAGCTGCATGAAAATTTTCATAACCCCAATTAGATATGGGTAAATTGGTATGCATAAACAATGCCCTAGTAACTATATATGTCCTTTTGATGACATCTTTTGTGTGACCATTGTATACACATAAGGGTATAGGATGCTCTACATTGATCCCAATACAAATGCAAAGATCATCAATTCCTTATGATATAAATTATCTAGCATTCCAAGTCATGTGGACTTGATGAGATAATCAGGGTGGCGAGCCCTTAAACGTATAGTTGGTGCTAGAAGTGCAACATTCATGTGGACAATAATACGACATGTGTTCATCGTGTCGAAACCAGAACCATAAAGTACTTTAATGGCCCGCATTCTGGATGTTTATGTCCATAAATATCACCTTGTATTTGTTGTAAGAATGAAATATTTTTGTATTATGTCCTTAGCTTTAGGATAGTCTAATTCCTGTCTTGGCTAAGGATCAGATATACATAAGTTTTAGGTATTCGAGAGGACATATTATGGTAATGGTGTTGCTTCTTATGCTGCATAAGTCAACAGTTGCAATTTGCTTCATTTTGCCTTTCACTTGAAAGAGAATGTATATGTGTATTTCGCAATACACGGATCACTATGTCATGACCATGGTGTCCCATGTCGTCATGTCAAAACATATATGTGTCATTGTCCAAAAATTCTTTATTGGTGACAAAATATGATTTAGTGACCTAGATAATCCACTAATTTGACACGTTATTTTCTCTAATATATGTTCCTTTCATATCATTAGAGTTGATGTACATATACTCATTTCCATCCTTATAATATGATTTCCAATTGATACGAATATCTTAAGAAGATTTTCATTAATATATTGCTTTAGTGACTATTAATCTTGTACCAACAAGAAAATGACAATACACCGTCTAAGTATTTTGGTTGGATAAATTATAAAATAAATATTAATCAATTTCTTTAGATTGTGTGAAATGTCCTACAAAAAACTCAAGTTTTCCTCGATACATTTCTACACGGAACATAGAACATTAAGAGTTTTGTATTTGTTTTTAATGTATTTCTTTACATCTATAATGGTTATTGATTTGAGTGTGTATATTAATTTTATGTTTAACATAAATTTCAAGGAAACATATGCTTAATTAATATGATATAGTTTGTTTTCAATTTGTTCCTTTTTCTAAAAAAAACTAGTGATTTATGTTTTTTTTTTTTCTTTGACTATCCAATCTCAACTTGGCGGTAGTTGCATCTCTGCTCCAAGGATTGGAAAATTTTCCAACTACTGTCATGACCCTGACCCTTTCCATGGTTTTGTCCACGTGGTACATAGATGCCACGTGTGAGAAATTGTCTTTCACTTACTATTATTTGGAGTTGTTTCCACCTCTAACACTTTCATTATTGATCTCGGGAATTTCCTTTGTCCCGACATATCTGGTGTTGTTATTTGAAAGAAAATTTTTGTGTCTCTCAACAACCACTTACAGTAGGTTGATGAGTTTGTCTAAAGGTTGTCTTGTAATAACCACACCCTTTGTTTCCTATTAAATTAAGTTTTAGGGCGTAGTTAGATAAGATAAAAGAATTGAGGGGCTTCTTTGGAAATTTAGTCATAAAAAGACCTAAAACCCTATCTAATTCCCACTTTGGCAATTAATAGTATGTGTGGCGCTAGTAATAAGGAGAAAGAAAGTTTGTTCTTGAAGCCTTGGAACGTTGAGGACTCTCCTTGGAGCATTTGAGTAATCATCCGTGGGTGGATTTATCTAAAAGAGGTAAGTCATTTTAATCTTTGTTGAAGCTAATTAGATCTTGGATTCGATAGAAAGTTCCTATTCTTTATTCTTCAAGCAGTGCACGGTTTTGATTCGATTACAAAATCAGTTTGGGGATTTTGGGTTGAATATATTGATATCGATGATTTTGAAATTGAAAGGAAACACTGCATTTCCCTCTAATCGATGGAAATCAATGTATTGTGGGATTAGGATTTTGATGGTTGCAATCGTTCGATGACATTAAGGGAAAACCCCCTCGGTCGCCCTCTGCGCCTAGACACCCTTCACCCTGGGATCTCACACCCACACGCCGCTAACGGTTTCCACACCCGCGTGTCGTTGTGTTTCCACACCCGCATGGAGTCGGGCTTCATGGAAGCGGGTGTTACTTGCAACAAGATCCAGACCCGGGTGTGATCCATTTGAGCTTAAGCAAAGTTGGGTGGCTCGGCTGTGGGTCTATTGGAGCGATGTTGGCAGGCCCGTTAGGGCAGCCCATGGCCCAATCTTTTGGGCTATTGTTTCCAAATTTTGGGGAAGGAATTATTAATAAGGCTTTTGACCCCAAGTAATTATCTAATATAGGAATTTGACCCTTCTTCGAAGTTAGCTTCTCGTGTATTGAGAATCAAGCTATCAGGTGAGCTCCCTTTCGTCCAAATATTTGGAATACTGTAAATGGCTTATATGATGATTTTAAAATATTTACCGCTTTTCCTTAAATGATTTCGAGTTATGAAATGTTTGGATTATTGTCGAGATGTGGTGTGTGTTTACTTTATGTGTTCAACATATGTGGAGGTGTGTTAGTTCATGAATTGTGCGCCATGGCATAACTTAAACCATCGAGGATGATTGAACCGCATGTACGGAATTCGTTTCCCTATACGGCGGGGTCAGCATCTACTTGGGGTCGATAGGGGATCTACTGGGGGCCCCAGATATGGAGGATTCGTTACCTTGCGAAGGGTAAAAGTGTAAGGAAAATTTATTACATGCATTACTACCTTGATTATTTGCTTACGGTCGATGTTGGGAATTCACTAGACCCTCTATGGTCTAACCCTCGCTTTCAACTTTTGCTAAAACCATTTCAGGTAAGGAAAGGGTTGGTGGCTCAAGTAAAGGGAAAAGAAGTATTGAGCTAGCGAATCAGTGGGAATTTATGCCTTCGTGCGGTGTTAGATGCTATTTAAAATTTCTCGGTTGTAATAGAAGACTACCTTTGAATTGTTTTGACTTTAAAATGACCATATGCGGTGTTGGGACCCAAATTTTTGGGAGTTTAGATTATATGGGTTGTTACATGTGTTCCGACTTATATTGGTTCATTAATATTTACTGATATATGAAAGGTGGAAATACTGTTTTAAATCATATAATCTTTTGTGAGTTTCTTGCCACAGAGATTGAGACGCATTTTGGATATAACATTTCTTTGTTGAGATCAACTACCTTTTTGTTATCGAGTAAGTGAGTTTCATTCCGCTGTACGATTAGTTCTAGCAGTGCATATTCATGAATACTCTTGATGCTCCCTTTCGAAGAACTTCACAGTTTTTTGGGGGTTTCTAGTAAAGGTATTCCTATGAAAGTTAGAATTTATATGTCGTCTCAAAATATGATGGTATTTGTTTGAAACTTTTTCAGGATGTTGGTTTTAGGGTCAATAGGGAGTTGATGGACTTTAGATATATTCTTGTACTTTTCCGACAAAAGTTGTTTTTACATTGGATATTCATATTTGTACTCAAGTTTTTTTGAGTTTAGGACATTGAATCACGGATGGGTTGTTTCAACCATTTACGTATATAAGGGATAATGTATGTTTTTCTAAAACAATGAATCACAGTCTATAATCATTATATTTGTATGAAATTTCATTATTCATAATAATATTGGATTACTGTATGCTTACATTTTTGTTGATAATACTTCATCAATATTTCAATTTACGAAAAGAAATTACTTAATCTATTGGATTTCCAGGTAGTAAGGAATCGCATGAATTTCTTAAGTCTATACAAACCTTAGGGCTATTTACACCCGTTTGACAAAACCCAATATATATTTGTGATTTATTTAATTTGAAGATAGCATTGTTAATTATAGAGGTTTAGGCATTAGACCAAAATGAATATGAGTTTGACATATGAAGTCAATTTCAGTGTTTTAATACATTAATAGTATTTTAGGATATTTTGTCATTAGACAAATAAATATTGGTTTTGACATAAAACCAAATTCAAACTTTTAACATATTAATAATATTTCTGAAGCTTTTGGTAAAACACCAAAATATATGGGGGTTGGAAGTGTAATTTCTAAAAGTTTAATTATATGATTGGAATAATAAGTAGGAACTTATAATTAAGGTATTCATTGAAAAATTATTATCAAAATATATGTGTATGTTATGGAGGAGATCTATTGATTATAAAATATAATCATATTATAGTATTATTTGTTATGGAAAGAAAATCAATTTCATAAAAAAACAACTATAAACTAGTTATCAATAAAAAAGTAAATTTATATCAAACTAATAAATAAAATTATTATTTATATTAATAAGTAGATTTACAACAAATTAAAAAAATTATATAAAATGATTCCTAATATCAATAATTATATATTTTTTTTAAATAATGAAACATTCAATTAATGAACATAATATTAAATAAAAACAAATTAATCCATCAATTCAAATTACTCGTAAGCGTAAAACAAACAATTAAGAATAAATTTCACATATTAAAGCCTATGTTTTATTTACTTATTTATTTTTTAGCAGTAATAAAGAAATACCATATTAACTAATTCATCTACCAATAAGTGATAAAAGAAGAAAAATGAAAATTGTTGATAACAATCTAGTATTAAGTCTCCAAAAAACAACAACATAAATATATATATGAACAATTCCATGTATTTTGCTTTTAAATTGAATGCATCATGATATCAAATATTATGCAATTTTTATAACCATAAAGAAACAATATGTGAATTAAGATTTCATGAGATTGACAAATCATAATTTGTGTCTATAACATAAAGTACAGTAGAATGATAACATAGTTTAAACATATAGAGGAAAACCATATTCTTAGAAATTATCATATTTGTTCATATCATAAAACATAATATGCTGAAATTTTAAAACTTAAACATATAAAATTTACCTCAAATGTCGAGTTTTAGCTTGATTTTGCGATTACTTCGTTGTAGGGAGCGTACATGTTGATAATGTGTTATAGGAAAAACATAACAGAACAACAGTAAATATAGATAATGAAATCTGTAATTCTCATTAATCATAAGCCCTTTAAATAGGGAGGAGTTTACAAAGAAAATGAAACATTCATTATGGTAATTTCTAATAGAAGAAAAATATTCTTTCAATCACTTCATTTTGATGATGACACATAATCTTTCAACAGAGAATATTATAGTAATATAAGTTGTTTCAAAGTTTCTAAAATAGCAAATCTGTTGGAGGTGAATGTTACTTTTTAGAAATTTTTACTTTTGATACTCTATTTTAGAGAAATTATAGGAAAACTGTTGGAGATGCTCTTAAGAGCTCTTTGGTTAGGGTGTGTTTGATATCTAAATAAGACAAGACAGAATATGACAGGATATAATAAAACAATTATTTAGTGTTTATTAAGATATAATAAATAAAATGATCAATTTATCCTAACGAGTTATTTATATTAATTATATATTTTAATTAATTTATATAATTTATATAATTTATTAAATTATAATAAAATAAATATTTTTTATTATAAAATATATCATTAGAAAGTTTTCGTCAACACAATTAAAATGATTAACAAAATAAAAAAATTATGTAGTTCCCATGTTTAATTTTATAACTTTTCTATATTATTTTTTTTGTTAATATTTAGTAAAATACAAAAATTAACCAAAATATAGAAACCGTATAAAAATATTATTTTGAGGATAGTAAAATGAAAATATAAAGAACACACAATACAATAAATAAAATATAAAAAATGAATAAGATGTAGAAAGGAAGACATATTTGATGTGTTATAAGATAATTATGTTTTATTTTAAGGTTACATTGGTAAAATACAAGTCTATTCCACCTTGTTCTATGGGGTGAGAGTGGAACAAGTTTGTTCCATTTTCTTCTACTTCAATTATGAAACAGTACTCCATGTTCTATTCTGTTATGTCTAGTGTATAAAAAATTATTAAAAGTATTAAACAGTAATTAATAAAAATAAAAGAAACTATTTAATTTATATAATATAATTAGTTAATTCCCACATAAATCAAAAGTTTCATTCCAAGTTAAACTAATAAGATTAAAAATTAATTTCCATTTTCATCCTTTTGTGATTTTAGTTTTCATTCCTGTGCGTGAATCAAACACACTTTAATTTAACTATTTGTAGTTTATTATATATGTTTGTCTACATATGTTTAAAGAGTAAGCATGTTTTACAATCGGTGTAACGTAAATGAGAAAAAAGGATGTTAGAATAAACCATTTTGTTTGTAGTTTAATTGTCACATAAGAGTATCTAACGTATTTGTCAAAATGGAAAAATTGAAGATCTTGGCAATATTTTTGCTTCAACATATTCACAAAAATGCAATGGCGGATCCAAGAACTTATTTGATTTGAGTGAATGCACCATTAAAGTTGTTTAGAGGTAAAAAAAAATAGCAGTTTAATGTGGGAAGAAAGTTAACACGGTTTGATTTAAAGAAACATCAATTATGATTTGGGAAATAAAAAAATACATTTTTTTTAATGGAATTCATATTGATCTTTAAATTTAATATACATTTCCTTGAAATATAGGCAAAAAGAAACGATTCTTAAGATACATTGATAATGAGAAGGAAAATAAATCATGAAAACATAATAATAAAATCAAAATGGGAAAAAATGACAAAAAACAGCCTAGATATAGTGTTAATGCCTTGAGAAAAAACAAATTGGTTTTAAAGTATTTAACGGCACCCCACAAAATAAAGTGGATCCACACCTTTCAAACACTTAAATTTTTTTCTTTTGCAATTATCGATTGAGCGGATGTATTAAGAGGTCGCTTAGCAACTGATAGGATTGCCCATGCCAAAATGGAGAAAGAATGAGAGAAAGTTTGAATTTCTCTAAAATTGAATAACTTCCCACAACTGATTACAATGAGAGAAACATTTTTTTATTATATTCCCACAAATAATAGTCCTTGATGTTAAATGTTTATGAGAAAAAACAATATTTTATTAGATGTACTAATTATTTTAATAATATAATTAATATTTTAGTCTTCAAAATTGAGAATTTGCTACAAATGAATGTAAAATTTCTTTTTGAGGATTTAAAGTAGGCATGGCAACGGGGCGGGGATGGGATGGGGCGAGTTTTACAATCCCTGACCCCGATTTCTATTAACGGTCCCGGTCCCCGGTGGGTACGGGGATTAGCATCCCATCCCTGGTCTCTTTTCTAGTCAAACCCAATCAAATCCCCGTTCCCCGTCCTCGGTCCAGACCCGTTCCCTGACACGGCCCAGACCCGGTTTCTGCCTTTTTTCTTCCCTGCTTCGAAGCTTTTTTCTGGTAGAGTTAATAAAATATGTGAACTGGAAGAAACCAAGTAAACCAAGCTTCATACAACAAAATTAATAAAGTAAAATAATGTGGACTATGAATACTTTCAAACTCAAGTTAATAAGAAACGGACTTAGTTATATCATATTTCATATATGCATACTTTCAAACCAAAATTATGAAGCAGGAGAAGCAATATGTGAAGTGGAAGAAACCAAGTTGGAAATTGGAAATTGAAGTTTGGAGTTTGGACCGAAGACTAAGGGGGTGTTTACTTTTGATTTGACTTATTCTCACATCCATGAATAAATGTTTACTTGTGGCTTAATGATAAATAGGAGGGCTTATTCCTAGAGTGTGTAAGGGATGTGTTATCCCCATTAAGCCAAATAGTTGACAACTATACCCTCTGTTGGACATGCCTCCCCCCTTTAATACATGCCTCCTTCTCTCGATCCCAATTCAAACCCTAGCATCAATCACTTCCACAACTTCGCTGCACCTCTTCCCGTTGACATCCTCTCTTCTCTATTCCTCCGACGAGAAAGCTCCCCCGATCATCCTCTCTTCTCTTTTCCTCCGATGAGAAAGCTCCACAGGCCAGCCTCTTCCCTAATAGAAACCCAAATCGAACCCTAATCGCTGGTTTAAACTTGAAAATGTTCATCTCTAATCGCTATCTTGTCCTCTGTAAGATCCCACATTGGTTGGGGAGGGGAACGAAAGTTGCCTTATAAGGGACTGGATACCTCCTCTACCAGACGCGTTTTAAAACCGTGAGTCCGGGTGTGTGGACAAAGCGGACAATATCTGGTACGGTTGGCCTGGGATGTTACAGATGGTATCAGAGTCAGGTTCCGGACTAATGTGCCAGCGAGGACGTTGGGATCCAAGGGAGGTGGATTGTAAGATCCCACATTGGTTGGGGAGGGGAACGAAAGTTGCCTTATAAGGGACTGGATACCTTCTCTACCAGACGCGTTTTAAAACCGTGAGTCCGGGTGTGTGGACAAAGCGGACAATATCTGGTACGGTTGGCCTGGGATGTTACAGATGGTATCAGAGCCAGGTTCCGGACTAATGTGCCAGCGAGGACGTTGGGTTCCAAGGGAGGTGGATTATAAGATCCCACATTGGTTGTAGAGGGGAACAAAAGTTGCCTTATAAGAGACTGGATACCTCCTCTACCAGACGCGTTTCAAAACCGTGAGTCCGGGTGTGTGGACAAAGCGGACAATATCTGGTACGGTTGGCCTGGGATGTTACATCCTCCAACAAGAAATCCAAACCTTAATTCAACCTTAATCACTGGTTTGAACTTGCGATTGTTCATCTCTAAGCACATGTTTGTCCTCCAATGAGAAACGCAAACCCAAATTGAACCCTAATCGCTGGTTTGAATTTAGGATTGTTCATCTCTCCCCAACCCTAATCGAACCTCATTATCATCTGTTTGGTTTGAACTTGGGTTTTTTGATATTGAAGAACTAGAATTTCAGTATCTTGGGTTTTTTGATATTGAAGCCAACAATTTTAGTGACAAATCTATATTTTCTCTGTACGATTTGATAATAAATTGGTGTAAATATTCATGAATCTGATGAACTAAGCTGAAGAATAATGAGAGATGCAAACCATGAATCTAATGAACTGAAGGGTAAAACAGTCATTTCAATCATTCAAACCATTGATTCAGGAAAAAAAGTAAACAACATATTTTTATCCAAACAGACAAATTTATTCATACACTTAACAAAAAATTTGGTAAACAGGCCTTAAGAGAATAAAACCTAATAGGAAAAATTATTAATATTAATAAATTATTAAATTTATTTAATATATATCAGGTACAAGGCGGGTCAGGTAATGCACTACCTACCCCGGTTTTATTCTATTGGAGATCCCCTGCCTCGACCCCCGCTTTAGCGGGGAATCCCGAGCCCCATCGGGTCGGATGAACCGGGTTCTCCTTCGGATCGGGATAAATCATCATCCCTAATTTAAAGTATTAAATTTTCATTTTGAAATTTTTTAAGAGAGGCTCTAATGGGCCTATAGAAAACAAGGGTTTGGTGCTTTTATTTGGGCAGATGTAACATATGTGCATACCATGAAAAATAAATTAATATACATAAAGAAGAAGGAGATTTAGGGGTTATTCGGTTCATTTCCTATTAAGATATGTATGGATAAAGTTGTCTCTATTGATAAAGTTGTCTGTATATTAACAGGTAAGTTGTTGTTCGGTTATTATGCTGAATAAATAGTCTGAATGTCGAAAATGACCATTTTACCCCCAATCTTTATTTTTGATAAAAATGTAGTATATCCAAAAACTTTGAATATTCAAGAGACTTTGAAGCTTAAAGAATACAGTAGTGAATCGATTATTGAAACAAAAACATTTGGAAACAAAATCGATTATTGAAATCGATATACAAAACAGAAAATATGTATTGATACATTTGGAAATCGACATAGAAAATAGAAAATCGATGTACCAAAGGAGTAGGAGACGCATTGGAGATCCAAACAAAATAATGAAAACAAGAAATCGAGGAGGACTTTGAACCTCCATTATCGACTGGAGTTTGAGTGCACAGATAGATAGCAAATTTGTGGAAGAGGAATTTGAACCTCCATTGTCGACGATGGAGAGGGATGAGGACGATGATGTCTCCATAGATGAGAAAGAGCAGATGAGGACGATGAGTGCACAAATAGCATATCTATGGAGGAGGAATTTGAGTGGAGGCTGAAGTTTGAGTGATCGGCTGGAGGCTCGAGTTTGAGATGGAGGCTGGAGTTTGAGTGGTCGGCTGGAGTTTGAGTGCACAGATAGCAGATCTATGGAGAAGGAATTTGAACCTCCATTGTCGATGATGGAAGACAAGAAATCAAGGGATGAGGACGATGATGTCTCCACAGATGAGAAAGAGCAGATGAGGACGATGATGTCTCCACATATGAGAAAGAGCAAATCTATGGAGGAAGAAGACCGGAAGAATGAATTTTGGGAAGAAGAAAGCGTATTTTTCTACAAGGGTAGTAAGGGAAAAGACAGGGCTTAGTGTATATGACTCCATTTTGTGGGTTGAGCGAATAAGCCACTAATTTCTAGATTAAGCCATAACAGAACAACCAATTATGGTTAAGCGAATAAGCTATATGGGTTATACAACCCATTAAGCCACAACCGAACAACACCTTAGAGCATCTCCAAAGTATATTTTATATTTTTTTTTAAATAGAAAACCAAAAATTAAAAATAATTACACTCAACTCTAATAGATTTTTCGTTATAGTGAGTTTAAAATTGAAACAAAAATTTTATATAAAATATTAATAGATCAATTTCATTGACGGAAATAAATAAATAAAATCGTTTCTCTCCTCACATCAAGCTTTATAGAATTCTTTAAATTTGGAGTTTTTTCATGTTTTCACTATTTTAGAGAATAATATAGAGAATCTGTTGGAGCAAAATAAAGATCAAAACTTGTATTTTATATATTTTAAAGAATCTGTCGAAGATACCCTCATATAGATTAAACAAAGTCGGAACATGACAAAAGGCATGGAGGCATCATAATCGAGTGACCATAAACTAACTATAAAGAATAAATTTATAAGAACTTTTTGCAAAATCATAACCGATATGTTGGTTTCTTGCCTCCGTAAAGAAAAGTCTCGTGCTCGACCTTTTTCATTGCCTCTTCCAAATTTTTTAAATTAATTGCTGAAAAATTATGAAATTTTCCAAACAAAGGTTTCGAACATGTGCTCTTCCATAGGGCAAACCTTAGCACGACAACGTATAACAACTTTCCCATCATAAATCTATAGTTTAATTTCAAGAGATCATACAAGAAATACAACAGATACACTTTATAAAACCCTTAAAATATTTTCACTCGACGATAAAGTCAGAGAATATGCATCCCTCTTCTCTATTTAGGTCCGCCTTTGCCCATGACTACAACCCCAATGAATGTTTTGCTATATAAAAGGAATCGGCATTAAAATCAACTTATAAATAGTATGAATAATATATCAAATCGAACGAGGCCGGTTTTGATTCATAAAGTTTTCTTTTAAATAAATACATTAAGGGGTTGTTTACCAAATTTTTCATTAAGTCCTGTATGGATAAATTTGTCCGTCTGGATAAATTGATGTTGTTGTTTACTTTTTTTATCTGAATTAACAGTCTGAATAACAGAAATGACCAATTTACCCCTGAATATGAATTTTAAGTTGTTTTATAAATTGATGTTTATTTTTTAAGCCATATATTCATAAATTCATTGATATAATCCAAAAATCAAACAAAAATTCATTAAGTACTTAAACTTCCAATTTCAAACACAATGTAGCCAAGTTCAAACAAAAAGTAGCAAGTATGAAACAAGTATGAAATCGACATTGTAGAAATCATGGTTACAAAAATCGACATTGTAGAAATGTCGAGCAACTATGGAGAAGAAACAAGTATGGAACAAAAATCGACTGAAAAAACAAGTAAGGAACAACAATCGACTGAAGAAAACAAGTATGGAACAACAATCGACTTAAGAAATAAGTATGAAACAACAATCGACTGAAGAAATAAGTATGTAACAACAATCGACTGAAGAAACAAGTATGAAACAACAATCGAGTATGGAGAAGAAACAAGTATCAAACAATCAGTAAAATCATTACCTTTGTAGAAATCGACCAAAGGAAATAATTTTCTAGGGTTGAAATCGAACCAGCAGTGAATTGAAATAGTGTAATTGAACCAACAATGAACTCAAAGCAGTAAAATCGAATGAGCGGTGAAGGTGAAATCGAAATCGAACAAGCAGTGAAGGTGAAATCGAGCAGCTAGGTTTTTATTGCGTGATTATTGAGTAGGAGGGTAGGCATGTCTTTATTTTTAAAGGGTGGAAATGTCAAATATGTCTTAATGGGGACAACACATCTTTCCCCTACTTAGTGAATAAGCCAGAAATGTCTGCGCGAATAAGCCGATTTTGTCATTAAGCCCCAAGTAAATACTCCAAACGTCTGCACGAATAAGTCGGTTTTGTCATTAAGCTCATTAAGCCCCAAGTAAACACCCCTAAATCTGATTATAAAAGTGATAGAATTATAAATAATAATGTATGTTTTTTTGAATAAGTCAACTTATTTGAATACATTTCAAATGATTTTCGACCGAATTTCATTTCAGCATAAATCTTTTAGTTTACTCGTTTTACCCATAAGAGCATCTCCAACATGTCCCCTATTTTTATTCTTCCAAATTTGGGGATTTTTTTTTCCTATTTTAAAAAAGAGATCAAGATAGCTATTGGAGCAAAATTTTCTAAATCCCCAAATTAGAAAATAGCATAGGTGCCAGAGAAGCTCTGAATAATGGCACAAAATATGAACCAACTTTGAGTTGATTCAATTTTAGAAAACCAATTTTCAAAATTTTATTTTAGATCATAGAATAAACTTTGCATATATTTTAGAGCCACGATTACCTGGTAAACGTTTGATGTGATATTTTTTTATCTTATTCAATAACCAACATCTCATTAATGAAAAAAAAATATAACTACTTAACACACCTCCTCCACCGTCAAGCGCCAGTGGATGGAAATTCGAGCCGTGGAAGGACCTTTGCCTGAAAATATTGTGAATTTCGTTTTTTCCGACTTATGTATCACTCCCATTGCCGTAAGTTATCAACTCTAAGGTCTTTGAATCTTTAGATCCAAAACGTTGTGGGGTTAACTCAACTAGCAATAACGTTTGGACCTTTGGAGATCCTTTTTAGAGTTCACCAGTTCGAGTCATGCATACAAGACCACTGAAGATTCTGTTGGCTGTTCTCTAGGACCGTTTAGATTAATCAAGGTGCATACAAAATGACCCAGATACCCACGGTTATAAATGCAATAAATATATTTGGTGTGTACTAGTAAAAGGGCTGCTGGTGCTCTTGCTCTCGGTCAATGATGGCTACCGAGATAAAGTAACAGTGAAATAAGTTTAAGCTTCCATATTTCATCTGTTTCAAAATAAATATCGACATTTTTATTTTAGTTTGCCTTAGAATAAGTGTCTACTTTCGAAAGCAACAGTTCCCTTAGACAAATAAATTAATTATTGTCTCTAATATTAAGATTAAAATTGTCATCCAATCGACTAAAATGTGTGAGAATATGAAATTTCTGAAAATGTGTCCCTTTTTCATCGTCGCCATTTATTTTGGGTCAGAGAAGAAGACCACATTGGGGTTATCATCATAATAACCACATCGAAAAAAAGTTTAAATTTTTAGTCACCTCCAAAAAAAATTCCTTCATAAAATAGCCAAGAAACCACACTGATCTTGACATTTTCTGATCCCCAGACAAAATAGTAGAGACACCTACGGCACAACAACGAGCCAAGGACATGCATTGTCGCAAAAAGCAAAGCCAAAACTGCAACCTGCAACACCACAAGAAAAAGTGTCTTGAGATGTTGACTTACAGTTCTTGACTATTTTTGTGAGAAAAAAAATAAAATGGTGGCTAAAATATAAAAATCTTCTTTATAAGGTGGCCATTTGAGATCGACTATATTGATGGTGATTATTTCTGTGCAAGCATAGGTAGCCAGCTTTCGGGCACAACATACAATTATGTAATTTACCTTTTTTTTAATAAGTTGGGGGATAATTTTGTGTTTTAACATTAAGGAGGTAAACTATGAATTGATATAAATTATAATCCACTACTTGTAGGATTCATGGGATTTTGAAGGAATTCAATTCCTTCCATCAGGCGAACCAACGAAGGAATCATGGGATTCTGACAGAATTCAATTCCTTGGGGAACCAATTGAGGAATGAAATGCGGTAAAAGGAATTGATCATTTCAATTCCTTCAAATGTTGTGAACCAAACGGGGCCTAAATATGAATCTTTGAAGTGGGTCAAGGCCACAAAAACCCTTGGCATATTCATCGGTTTGCAGGCTCATAAGATATCAACCGAGGCCGAGTTGCATCATCATCAATCACATATCCACTTTCTATCCACACGAAAGTTAACATATATGCAGTTTCCGACACAATATAAGGGTGTAGAGTTCTTCCCCATCTTAAAACCTCCCTAATTGTTTTCTCATCACTTCTATATCCTCTTTTAAGTATATAATATTTATATACAACAAATACTCATACATACTCCTCACTGAGGTTTAAACCCTTGACCTCCTTGGAGGCTGGACCATACCAGTAACCCGGATACCGCGGAACCAATGACCATACCAGTAACCCGGATACCGCAAAACCAATGACCCTGTGGTTAACACTTCAATATCTTCTCATGCAAGTATTTCTACTCACATCAAGTAAATGGGATTACAAGAGTATGTTAATTCATTTAAGTAGGATTAGAAGCAATTTGACATAAACACTATTTTGGATTTTTTGGTATATCTTCGGTACCACATGGATAACAAACCAATCGACACCAATTCAACACGGATACACTTCTACTTTACATCAAATTCATTTCTAGTTTTCATCAGCCTATTCAACAGAGTTGGTACCATTTAAAAACCTAACGACTTCACTTAGCAAAATCGACAAGAAGGTAGAATTTGATTGAATCATAGCAAGAAAAACAAACCAACAAGAACCAACTAGTCTACCAAATTTGCAGATAGACTACAATGAGACCCCTCAGGATTACAAGATCGAAAAGTGGCACGCTCAAGAGTCAAAATACGAGCTTTGGAAGGCTAGTTTTCGAGGTGTTTGCTAACAAGCAATGGATTCCACAATGTGAAGACCATCAAAATGAACCTAATGGTGCATTTGGTTCACAGAATGGAATTTGATAGAATTGGAATCCATTGAAGAAATTTGACTTTGAAGGAATTGGAATGGAATTTGACCCACGTTTGGTTTGTAGGAATCAGATGGAATTCAATTCTTTCACCTAAGCCAAGGAATGACGAATTCCTTAATTTGTGGAATTCAAAGGATTCCATCATTCTCATTATTTGAACCAAACATTTTGGTCGAAGGAATTATCCATTCCAATTTTTCAAAATCCATGAATCAAACACCCCCTAAATGGTTAGAAATCATATTCCAACACAAACTACTACCATCAAAGAAGCTCAACCTAACCTAACCAAACCCAAATCAAAATCAATCATTCTATCACCTTTTAATGTGCTCCCCTATTATTCTTGTAATCACCAGGGTAACAAGAACTCCACCTATAAATTCTTGCATAGCAAATAAGTTGCAATAATCAATTGCAGATTTTTAATTTCAGCCAAATGGAATATCATAAAACAAAGCAACAAGAAAATGAAATAATTGATGGCAATTTCAAATCATCAATAGCAGATCAACAAAAGAAAACACCTTTTTGTTTAGGAGCAGTGACGAAGACGTTTTTTGAGTTTCTTTAGCTTATGTTTGTTCATCTTCTTCTTCCTTTTCTTCTTAACACTGTCGGCCCAGATCATCCCGGTACTCGGATTCGACCCATCAAGTCTCGGATCCTCCTCGGGGTTAGAATCTGGGAACCCAGTTGAAGAAATCGGATTCAAGAAATACCCAACTGAAAAACTAGGGTAAACATGGAAGCGATTGAAATGGGTCGATTTGTTGTCAGATGAAGATGCGGGAAAAGGGTTTGTGGGGTTCGGTTCAGGGTGATGAAGAAGATGAGGAATTAGAGGTTGTGCTGGATTTTGATGGTTGAGCAAAGATCTAATTGTGCTTCCATTGAAGGGTTTGCGTAGAATCTTATGGAAAATTTGAGCCATTTTGCATTTTTTTTTTGGGTGTTTGTGACAGAGACGAAGCTAAAAGGGGGACAGATTTGGGGCCGATGATGAATAAAGAAAAGGGAAGTGGTTTTAGACTTTTAGTTCCACAATTCTCTTTAGAGCATCTCCAACCTGTGCACTAAAAAAATCCAACCTGTGCACTAAAAAAAACATCAAATATAATGGACCATCAACGCAAAAAAAAAAAATTCAACTCCAATCATCCTCTAAAAAAACACTAAATTTATGGACCCCACATTAAAATAACATATTTTATTTACTATTATACTATAATTACATTTACATATATATTATCAAAACAAGAATTAAATTAAAATAATTGAAAAACAAAAAAAAATTGGAAAGCAGTGGGCCCAAACATTTTTAGCGGCCAAAGATGGACCGGCATATTTGCCGGAGTTTTTTGGTGACCGGCAAAAAAATAAATGAATTGCCGGTCGGTTGGACACCCAAAGCCGCCAAAAACGTAAATATAGCGTCATGTTGGAGATGCTCTAAGAAAAATAAGAATCTGATTGATTATTATTATTATTTTTTTTTTTTGCAGACCTGAGTCAAATAAAAAAAATTTAGGTAAAATTGTTTAAATTCTTATTTTTGTTACTTTTGAGTTAGGCTTGCAATTGCGGACTTTATGTTGCTTATCTATTTTGGTAAAACTCGGAGAGAAGTGACTAAGAAGTTAATTCTTAAAAATGGCTATTTTAGGGGGTGTTTGGGTTTAGAACAACTTATGTTTTTTCTTAAAAGTGTTTATCAACTTATGTGATGATAAAAATGAGTTTTATAAAAAGTGTTTGAATTAGCTTATTATAATACCAAAATGTAATAAGTTAATAAGTTGTTATTTATGGATGTTTAGGATTGCTTATACAGGTTAAAATAACCAAAAAAGTTATGAGTTGTTTCAAATAAGTTGATAAGTCATTATGAACTAACTTATTAAAAACTTCTTATCAGTTTTCCCAAGAAGCTCTAAACAAATTTTTTTCCAATCCAAACACTAGAAATAACTTATCTTCGATAACAAAACACAATAAATCAATAAAGTCACTTAAATAAGCAATCCCAAACACCCTCTTAATAATTTCCGAAAGAAAAAAAAAAGGTTAAGAAACTTATGGTGAAAAGGCAAAAAAAAGGTATGGTAAAAAGTAAAAAGGGCAAAAAAAATGGTAAGAAGCTTATGGTAAAAAGTGCAAAATATAGTTTAAAAAATTAGATAATGTCCCCATGCAGGATCGAACTACAGACCTCCAGTTTACAAGACTGGCGCTCTACCACTGAGCTATAAGGGCTTTTTGAACAAATTCTGTATCAATATATTTAAATTGGTAAAGTAAAATGCAAGTTATTTAATTTAATCACACAATTCTGGTATATTAATTTTGAATCACCATATTTCTACAAAGTTTGTTCAAAGCTACATACTTTTGAAAAACTATAGTTTTAAAACACAACTGTATTTCGGTTAATGAAAACTGCGTTGATAGTTCGATTGTAGTTGTTGGTGACTCAAGTGTGATCACTAGCGTGCGGTATTTCATAACACAACAACTGGATCAATACCGCATGAAATCTGAATCAAAGGGTTCACGACTCATGTAGTGGTGGATCCAAGAAATCAGGTGACCAGGGCAAAAAAACCCAGTCAAATAACTCGTCTGAACGGGATGAAGTTTGAATTAAAATGGTCTTGAGTTATTCGTTTTCGATTTATTTGAAAACCCTTTATAAAACACCACTAACCGCATTGAACAATGCAACATCTGTCAAAATTAACAAACATTCCAAAAGAAACGACAATTTTAAATGAATGGATCGTCGAGGGCAATAAACATGAGCCGCCGAAAAAAGGTTAGGGGCAACAACAGGAGAATGGAGAATGTTGGGGCAAGAAGAACGAGAGAAAGTTGGTATAAAATCAAGAATCGGGGTTTAAAAAATAAATCAAACTTTTTTTTATGACTTTTGGTTGGGGGCATGTCCCCCCCCCCTACCCCTACCCCTACCCCTATAACTTGCATCTGCCTTTGAGCTCATGTTTGTAATAAAGTGAAAATATGTGAAACCTCATTAAATTACTCTTTAAAAGAACTTTTAAAACAAAAATGAGGTTCCAACGTATATAGAGAAATGGTCGGTTGTCAGCCGATACAAGACTTCAACAAATACAAACAATATCCATAAAGAAAACCAACATTCTTGCCATTGTCGTTCAAAAACTACACTTATTTCTAATGTTATTCAAGAAAAATAACACCATCTTTTCTAACTAGAAACATTCAACTTAGATCCATCACATTGATAACCAAAATACGGCTTCATCGTACGCTTACATTTATCGCAAACCACCGTCCCCCGAACCATTCCTTCATCATACGGAACCACGATCGTGTGATCACAAGCCGCGGTCAAGTTAACTTCATCATCAACACTTCTGATAGCACCCACGAACCCAAATCTTGCAACCCTTTCGGTCCAAACAGGAAACCGGTCAAAAAGCTCCATGATCTTGTTCCCTTCTAACTTCACAAAATCTTTAGAACTCCCACATCCAAAGATTGCCCAATTATTGTTACGATCATCGGTTTCTAGCAACTCTGAAACTTGTTTCAAAAGGGTTTCGCAGTTAGCAAATGTTTGAATTTGGCCTACCCGAAGAATTGAATTTCTAATCCGCTCCAACCTTAACCAGAAAAGCCGAATCTTTATGGGAGTTAAGGCGTTGTCTTTGTTCATAACGGCTAATGTTGTTCGTGTGCTTTCACTTGCATTTCTGCTTCCAACGTATATCACTCGAAGATGCAAGCCTACATTTCGTAGTTTCTTGATTCTTGATTCGAATTCGTTGATCCAGTCTAGGTTACTACTTCCACATACGCAGATGTTTTCGCCTGCTTCCACCTGAGAGCAATATTATTGAGTAAGAATGGCCAGAAACACGAAAAGGCACATGAATGTACTGCTTTATAGGACTTAAGTTTGTTGGAACAGACAATTGTGTGTTCTATATAAAGGTGTTACATAACAATGTTATGATGTATTTGGGAATTCTCATAAGTGTTCTAAGACATTTTTGAAATTAAGGGGTCGTTTCCCAAACACTTACCAGGTAAGCGTTTACCAGCAAGAGTCATGGCCCTTACTTACGTTATTGGGTAACATTCTCGGTCATCAAAATGGATTGTTGCTAAGGGCCTTTTACCCGGTAAGAGCATTCTCCCTCACTTGGTAAGACTCTTACCGAGTAAGATTCTCGACCCTTGATAAGCTCACCCGATAACGTAAGTGACACTCGATAAATGCTTAATCGGTAAGCGTTTGGTAAACGGCCCATAAGTGTCGTGTTAACTCTTTTACATGACATTTTGAGAAATATTGAATACATCTTTTTATAGGATATTTGTTTTTATAATACATATTTCCAAACAATGTCATATAAAATATTAGGATAGTAATCAAATGAGAACCACAAAAATGTTACAAACCCGTGTAAACTGACATAAAAATATTTTTTTTACATAAGCTAATGATTTAAGGTATTGTTTCACACATTTTTATGTTCACATAGTGAAAAAATTACATGAAACTATCACATTATGAAACATATATGTGTGAAACAATATCTTAAATCCTAGACTTTGATAAAAAAGAAAAAAAAAAGACGTAAATTTTTTTAGAATGGTTCTCACGGGTTTATGACATTTTTATGGTTCTCATCTGATTTGCCCCCTAATTAAAAGATTAATATGACGTTCTGTATTTCAAAATTGTCCTAAAAAACTTGTTAAGCGTCCTGTTAACTTATTATAACACCTTTATATATGACGCACAACTACTTTTGAGTTTATTAGGACATTTAAACATCTATGACTATCTATAATAAAGCCGATTATGTTACGGTGATTGTAAGTAATTTCAGGCATCTTACCGTTGTCTTCGTTAGGAAGTGATCAATTCCATCGAACATAAGCTGCAGATTCCAGTCTTCTTCGAGCTCCCATAGCTCTTTCTCTCTTGAATTCGAAAAAGGAAAAGCTTTTGGTCCCCAAATCAGCACCATATCAATTGCATTACAATTTGAAACCACTCCTATTGAATCTAATACTACCATCAATGGATCTTCTTCAAACTTCCATTCTTCTTTGATCATTCTCACAACTGCGGCGTTTAGGAGCCATGGTTGTCTGATTGACAGCCATGGTAACGAGTTCGATAGATAATCGAAACACATGTGTTCATCAAGGGTCCACGTTTCTGAAGACGGGACCCACACGATTTCGTAGTCTTGTTCTATGTTTTTGTTGTGAGGATGCTGTTTTGTTTGTTGTAGGAGTAATAGAGTTTGATCTATTGGCAAAAGATCTGGCTTTGAAACCAAAAGCATAACTACCTTGTGTTTCAGTCTAGATATGTCTACCTGTGTTTAGAAAGCAGTTGGAGTTATTATAAATATCTTCAAAAGATCCCTTGAGAAGAGAAACGAGGTTCTAATATATAGTGAGAGAAAAATGGTCCAAGTTTAACTCGATGTGAGACTCTAACATGCCCCAAGAGTGTCAGATGAATTAAGATTGCCCCATAGTGGAACTGATACCATTTTATAGTATGTGGAATCACATTAGATTGCTCTTCAAAAAAGCGATTCAAGAGAGAACTGATGTTCCAACATATATTAAGGATAAATTGTTCAAGTCTAACCGATGTGAGACTCTAAGGTGGCGTTTGGTTCACAGTATGGAATCTATCGGGATTGGAATCTCTCAAAAGAATTGGAATGGAGTTTAATCATGTTTGACAATGTGTTTGATTGGCATGAATTGAAATGAAATATGTCAAAAGATTTTAAATCCGTCTTTTTGGTTTGTAGAATATAATGGGAGTGGTGGGTGAAGGTAGTAGTGGTGTCAATGGTAGTAAAACTGGCGGTGGCGATGATTGTGGTGGCGACGGGTGATGACGATGATGGTGGTGGGGTGAAGGCGACAGTGGTAACGGTGGTGGTGGCAACAATGAATGTGGTCGTGGTGGCAACGGTGGTGACGACAACGCGGTGACAACCATCGTCATGGAATTGAATGAAATAGAGTGAATATAAGAGCATAATAATTTTTCTTTAAAAAATGAGATGAAGGAATTGTAGGAATTATATTCCACCATATGTAAACTTTGAAAACCTTACAAAACTCAAAAACTTGATCAAATTTCGTCAGATCCCAACGAACCAAACGACACCTAACAGTTATAATAAGATCATCAATCCTTTGTATATGTATGTTGGAACCTCCTTTTTCTCTCTTTATCTTTGTCAGATATAGAAAGATATAGAATTGTTGTATATTCTTACATGATATCAAATGTATATATATATTGGAATTTCTTTCTATCTACAAGGGTTCTAAAAGAGACATATTCAAAGGGGTTCCAAGATGATTTTTGTAAGAAAGTAGTTACCTTTGATTGAGAAGAAGAAGAATCTTTGAGAGGCAAATCATCATTCAAAGAAAAGAATAAGTGAAGCACTTCTTGGTTATCAACTTGTGTATCATCCTTAACAAGATCCATCACCTTTTTGTACACCTTCTGCTCTGCAAAAAATACCAAAAAAAAAAAACTAAAAAAATACATACAGAACAAATCTGCATTCAAGATTCAGGTGTATTACATACCTATCTTATCTTGAGATGCATCAACCTGCATTCTGAGGCAACTGCATAATCTGCTCAACCTAAGAGCCAAACTAGACAAACCCCATGCTGCATTCGCCGTTATACTCGAATTTCTGTAAAAGAAAAGGTTTCGATATAAAAACCCCGAAAACGAATTCACAACATCTAATCACTACAACAAAATTGGCTTTATAGATGGCCGAAGATATCTAAATCTCATACCAGACTGCTTTATATAACTTAAGTTTATAAGATCAAATAATTGTGCCTTATATAAAGGTGTTACAATAAGATGTTAAAACGTATTTGGGCATTAGGATACTTTTGAAATAAAATGTTCTATTAATTTTTTTATGGGAAATGTCAATGTGAACACACTTTTCTTTAAGTAAAAAACTTGTTAAAAACGCCAAAAATGCCCTATCAACTTATTGTAACACCTCTTCATACGACGCACAATAGTTTTGTATGTCCTATAAAGCAGTTTATTAGGCCATTTAGACATATTTGACGTCCTATAAAACCTATTTGATCGTATGGAATGAAAATTGACCAAGAAAGATGAAATAAAAAGAACATGCACTTGCTCCTGCTTCATGGCAATCAAGTCTCTAATCTGTGAAGCAGATGTCAATGAGCTTCTAAAGATCCAATAAGTAGCCAAATAAATCTGTGACTTTGCAGCAGCCATTAACGTACGGTCATGATCATCATAAAGCACAATCTCTTGAAGAGGAAGACCTTCAAATCTAACCACCCATTTGGCCAATTCCACCATTTCTTTCACCACCATTTCCATAGCCTTAAACTGGGGTCTCAAACCTTCAAGATTTCTCCCACACAAGTTCTTGAGTGCTGCAAGTGATGCTGCTAATGAATTGTGTGAACAAACCTCGAGAATCAGCCGAAACTCGCCGTAACTTATTGAGAACGCAGCGAGTATAAGAATCACTTTTGCATCCCATCTGTAGTTCCCTAACATCTCGAGTAAAACGAGAGTTCTTGTGTGGATATCCGCGGAGGTGTTGTGACACTCGCATAGTATCTGAAATGCTAGAATTGTATTAGAAACGAGAGATTGATCGAGCCAAACAATCGTGTTTCGTTAGGAGGTCTCGAGTTTGACTAGAGAGTACCGCACGCGACATCTTCAAAATCGTGTGCCTCAAAGTTTCTTTCGAGTCGAAGTTCTCGATGCTATCAAAAGTATGCGTATCGACAGCCTGAAATGGACATTTTAGTTTATAAAGATCGAGGCACGATTTTCGATCATAAAGATCAAGAAGCGAATTGGGGGCCATTTACTTATTACCCAGTAAGAGATGATGTTGTTTACCTCAATTTATGACCGAGTCAGATAGTGCTTACTCGAATTGTTTTTATCAGCAAGCACTTAGTGACTGTTTGTTAGCAGCTTAGAGCTTAATAGGATTCACATCTTATTCGGTTAGCTATACATAACTGTTTTGTAGTGGCTTAATGATATACATAAAGCTTCTAAGAGGGAGCTTTATGCAGAAAGCCAATTTTTTATGTCCCAATTACAAAACACGCTACTTTATTTATGAAAAAACACTCCCGAACAAAATCTTCCCGACCTATACAGACAGATTAATCCACACGGACAACTGTATCCATACAAGACTTAATGGAAAACCAACCAAACAACCTCTTAATATAAGATACTTGGTAAAAAAAACAGTTGAAATTCAACTGAAACTCTTCTTACCTGGTTAACGTTTACCCAATTTGTGTTCTTGGACGCGCAGAACATGACACTTTCCATGGCTTGAAACAAAATCTTGCAATCCACACGACGGCCAACATCGGCTTCATGGGTGAGTAGAGTCTTGTTTATAATGAATTCTTGTTCGATAGATAGTTCATACCGAGGGATGAAACGGTCATTTCCGGTTGACTCCATGGTTAAACCCAACTCAAATGAACTCAAGTCCTACATTTCTTTGTGTATGGGACAAGGTGTTTTAAACCAAGTGCTAAAAGAGAGATGGGATTTAAGGCTTTATTGAGGCAAAAACTTTAGTTGAATGGCATGGTACAAGTATTTATTGCATGTGTACAAATTATAATATGCACTTATTTGGGTCCATTTCTAATTATGGTTAGACATTTTTCAAGAAGAATAAAAAGTTGAAGACTATAAAGAAAAAGAAAAAGGAGGTGTTGGTGCTTAAACCTTCTTGTAAGCATGTGATATGTTGGAATACATTCCAAAAGCAAAATAAATTCGAAAAAGTAAAGTGAAAGTCCTTGGAATTAAATAAACAATATAATAAAATAAATCAATTTTTATGTACAAGTGAGTAATGCATGTAAGAATCTTGTGGTTGTAGTTATTTATGGGCGTTTATAAAAACGAACTCTAAGGGGTCGTTTATCAAATTCTTACCGGATAAGTGCTTATCGGTAAAAGATTCATCTTCATTTACTTTAGCGTTTAACATCATTGGCCACGAAAATGGGTTGTTTGTAAGCATTTTAACCCCAATATACGCTTATCAGGTAAGAGTCATTTCTCATACTTATCGAGTTAGAATCTTGGTCATTTCTTTGTCTCTAACCGGGTAAACTTCTTAGTCCTTGTGATTGTAGAGAGATTTTGGTGAGGAGAGAGAAATTGTATTAATTGCTTGAATGAATAATACAAAGATAAGAGATGGACACCTATTTATATAAAGGAAATAAAGCTAATAACTAACTAACAATATTTAAAGTAGACTTCTAACAGTTCTTGCCAATAAGGTAAATGATATTAGTAAATGTTTTATAAGCGGCTGGTAAATTCTTAAAAAAAAAATCGGTTAAACCAAAGAGGCCGTTACATTCTTCAAATGAAATGAATTTTAAGTTAGGCTAATATTCACCAATTATAGGACGAACTATTTTTTAATGAGGCAAAATAAGATAAATATATAATTATATATAGTAAATAAAAACTTATAATTTTCTTTTTGGAAAATCATGGATGCCGGTTGACCCCACCCTTGTCCCTTCAAATCTTCAATGTCGATCCGGCACATGGCAACAAATAAAGGATAAAGTATGCATATACTTGCACATGATGTGACAATTGACAAAGGTATGTATCCGTTCGCGAAATATCTCGAAATCAAAATGACAACAACGTTTTCATTTTAAGTTTGTATTATTCGTTCTTATCGATACTTTAGTCTATGAAAACACGGTGTTTGAGTCGTTTGGTGCACTTACATGCAGGCTCGTTCCTGATATTCTATAGGCTCTGGGCGACATTTGAAAATGGGCACTGGATAAGTACGATAAAAAATTTCAATATGTTGTTTTTTATCATTAGATTAACATCGAATTTAGAAAATACTAATAATTCACATAAAGTCGTTTTTCCGAGTATTCCTAGACATAAAATCAATCAAAAAATTATTTCTAAATTAATATAATTTATCATATCATTTTTATATAAAAATGTAAATTTGTTTCACCATCAAACACATCATATGATATACCTTTAATATAATATATATATATATATATATATATACACACATATATTGACATCATTTTTTGTCACAATTTTGACTATTCGGAGTAACACTCTATGTAAATCAATGTAAATCAGTTGGCTTTCCATGTCACCTCATGTTAATGTTTTTATCACCATTTTAAAATTTAATTTAGGGTTAAAACCAACTTTTTATTAACAATCCATCTTGGAATTTAAGGTCTGTGTTGGTAATAGTTTGAGATTTTATTATTGTTTTAGAGATATGAGTCAATATTGTATGAAAAACAAGGGTAACTTTGCATTCCTAAATATAGATATAAGTTGGATCATCTCATTTTATTGGTAAAAAAATTTCAAAATGTATGAGTTTTCCAAGTTAATAACAAGAAATATACTATAAAAATAGAATTCTTGCGGATGTAGCATGTAAAAGGTGGGGGGATGAGCCCCCATTTAAAAAAAAATATTTCTACCTAGGTTAAAAATTAATTTTCTAACTTTTTATCATAGTTCCTCCCCGTAATTTTTCGTTTGTGCCCCCATCAACCTAAAAACCAAAAGAGTCTTTCGAAATCAACCAAAAAAATCTCTCGAAATCAACCAAAAAACCGAAAAAAACCCCTCAAAATCGACAAAAAAAAACTCAAAATATCTCAAAATCAACCAAATTTTTTTTAAAATCCTTGACACATCGGATGATTTTGCGGATCTTTAATTTACCTTAAAGGTAACCCCACTAGGCAAAAGTCGTGGATTTGACACTGTGCTAATGGAATAATAGAATAATCAAAAGAGTTGGTAAAAGATGAAAAATGGAAAATATATCAAAGTTGTTTGGACAAAGTAGTTTTATATTTTAGTACCGAATAAAAAAACTTATATAACAATAAGTAAATAAACAATACTATAAAATGAACGATCAATGAACTTTTTACATATTTTATTATCCAATATAATTAACTAATACATGTTTGGGACCTTAATATAATATTAAATTCGTTTTGATGACCTATTAGATACTTAAAAATTTGTGTCTTTTTTATTTACTAATTTCTTTTAACTACTACTATATATACTATATAATATATATTTAAAAAAATTGGGACTAAAAAATTGGCCCTCCCCCAGGCACGACCCTGCTTACATGTGAATCATAGACTAAAATATCGATAAGAACGAAGAAATACAAACTTAAAATGAAACGTTGTTGTCATTTTGATTTCGAGATGTTTCGAGAGCGGATACATACATTTGTCAATTGTTCCTTCGATTTCACGATTTTTCGCGTCACATCGTGCGCGGGTATATCCCTAGTTTATAATAATAATGAAATGTATTTTTAATATATTTTAGTTGATTTGCGATTATGTATTTTTAATATGCTAAAGGTGAAAAAAAATAAAATGTATGGATAGAAAACAAATTAATTCATAGATATTCATGATATTTAATAGTACGGTTACATTAAAAAATATTCAATATTAGACTCGTTTTGAAGATATTGACGAGACGATTATAATAGTATAATTTGTAAAAAAAGAAACATATTTTTTCATTGTATTTTGTTCATATACCATTATTTGTGTTAATATAACAAAGGTGTAAAATTAAGAATAAAAAAATAAGAGATATAAAGTAAATTAAATAGTTAATTGTAAATATGTTAAATGTAACATTGAATTTTGAAAATAACCGTTTTACAATTTTAATATAATAGTATAGATATAGATAGTATATATATAGGGGTGGGTTCAAACGAGAACATAATGTGTTTAAAAGAATAAAGGGACAATTCTCAGCCAATCATTTTTTAAATTAATTCCAAAAATAATAGTTTCTAAAATTAAGAGTAAAAGGGCAATAAAGTCGTATTACGTTTTGGATAATTTAAGACATTATTAACTTAAAAAAAAAAGGATTATAATATTTAATTCAAATAAAAAAAGAAATTTCTTCCTAATTTATCTCAACACGTCTCAATCTCTCCCCAATTTTTCTGAAAATAAATTCAAAATTCGTTTATCATGGTAAGCACAAGTGATTCGCTGCTATAATGAATTCAAATTTGGTTTATCATGTTAATCACAATTGATCTGCAGCTATAAAATTCAAACTTCGTTCATCATGGTAATCATAAGTGATTCGTTGCTATAATGAAATCAAAATTGGTTTATCATGTTAATCACAAATGATTCTTCACTAAATAATTTGGATATAATATTTGACACCAAAATCACATGTGATTTCGTTCTAAATACTTAACACCAAATTAATAATTAACACCAAAATCATATATGATTTCGTACTAAATAACTTGGCTATAATACTTAACACCAAAATCACATGTGATTTTGTTCTAAATCCTTAACACCAAAATCATACTTACACCAAAATCATATATGATTTTGTACTAAATATTTAACACCAAATTCATACTAACACCAAAAATCATATGTGATTTTGTACTAAATAACTTGGCTATAATACTTAACACCCAAATCATATGTGATTTTGTTCTAAATACTTTGCTTTCTCCTTCATCTTGCTTCCCCATCGTCTTCCTTCCTCGACTCATAGATTTCCGATGACTACCTCCGATGAACACCTCATCTGGGGCGATTGGAAGCCGTCTGCGATTGGAAGTCGTCTATGGTGGAAGTCGTCTGCGGTGGGGCGATTGGAAGTCGTCTACGGTGGAAGCCGTCTACGGTGGGGCTGTCAGATTTGATGGAGGAGCAGGTGATTGGAAGTCGATTGGAAGCCGTCTACGGTGGTGGTGAGTATAACCCACCGCCGCTGACAGTCACATGTTGGTGCGGTGGTGGTGGTTGTGCGGTTTTGCAGCGGCTGTGGCGAAGACACATGTTGGTTGTGGTGTTGGTGGTGGTGCGGTGGTGGTGAGTATAACCCACCGCCGCTGAAAGTAACATGTTGGCGCGGTGGTGGTGGTGGTGCGGTTTTGCAGCGGCTGTGGCGAAGAAGACGACGTCGGAGACGTCAAATTCACCATTCCCGCCGGTAAATTTTGATGGAGGATTGAAGGGTGAAGAAGATTGAAAGGTTGAGAGAAATATGGAAGGGTTGAGAGAAATATGGAATGGATGAATCAATAATCCCATTAATTTAGGAGTTGATTTTACTAATTTCTTAAAATAAAAATTACTAATGAAAAATGACATTTATACCCTTTTTTATTAAAATAAACAATTATTAATTTCTTAATTATGATTGGTCCAGAATTGTCCCTTTATTCCTTTAAATCGTTATCATTCTCGTATGAACCTATCTCTATATATATAATGTTACACATTTATGTCACCCATAAAAATATTCAATAATTAGTTTATATTAAAATTATTGACGAAAAAATTATAATATTAGAATTTATAATAATAATGAAACATATTTTAGTTGATCTATAATTATGTATTTTTAATATGCTAACGGTGAAAAAAAAATGTATGGATAGAAAACAAATTAATCCATAGATATTCATAATTTTTAATAGTACAGTTAAATTAAAAAAATATTCAATATTAGGCTCGTTTTGAAGGTATTGACGAGACGATTATAATGGTATAATTTATAAAAAAAACGTATTTTTTCATTGCATTTTTGTTCATATACGATTATTTGTGTTAACATGATAAGGGTGTTGATAGCGATGTTTGCACACCTCTAAAACATATGATAATTGAATCTCAAGGCAAGTATACATTGAGACCCAATATCGTCTTTCAAGTAATAAAGTGGTAAAATACCGAATATCGTCCCACAGAGATTGTTGTAAAAGTGCAATAAAAGTGTAATAAAATAAATGGTTTCAGATGGCGAATTTGAAGACTTTGTTTGGTTTGGTTGATAGTTAAATTAAGATAACAGGGAATAAAGATAGCAAGGGTGTAAGACTTGTGGTGAGTATCAAACGCAAGTTTCTGTGGACCAATGTTGCAGGGATGCTACAACATTGTGTCTCTCAACAACTAGTTCTACCACCTACTTTGAGAACGATCCTCTCGGATTTTGCCGTAACACTTGTATTTAGCTTCTACTGGGCACATCTTTGTGCATTATCAGAACTAGTGATAGTGTCGAACGGTGCTCTCAAAGTATATGGATAAACAAAATAGGTTGTTAAAAAATCACTCTCTCGAGTCGATTCCCATATCATCCAAGTTGACGTGTTCCAAGTGACTCATCTCTGAGTCCACTACACTTTGACTCGTGATCAACTCGTCGAGAATATATCGATTAGAAAAACATAGTTGCCAAATTTCTTGGTAAGCAACTTTTCCAAGTATACTTCTTATGTCATTCGAATTGACGTGTATTAATGTGGCTCATCTCTGAGTCCACTACAGTTTACCACTTTCAAAGCGATCAATTCGTCAGGAAGTGCGTTTGAATTTATAAAACTTAGAATGAAGCGGTGGAACATCGTTATTGAGAAACGACGTCCACTTTCTTTTGGTTTAAAAACTCACCATTTGCCTCACACCCAAGCTAATGAAATTAGCTACTTATGACGGAAATTAAATTGCGAGAAATGTAAAGAGCGGAAATTAAAGACATAAAGTAAATTGCGCAAAGTAAATAACGATAATAAATTAACGGGATGTAAATGCGATAAGCGTAAATAAATAAATACGAGAAAGCGAGAAGTAAAGTAAATGCGAGACTTGTATTAAAATTACTAATGAAAATATAACAATCGGTTTATGAAACCGATTGGATCTTGAAAGCCAAAAGATTTACCAACTACTTGGAAATTTAGAGTATTTGCTAACTTCCACTACTTGCTTAATTAAGATTTGGAAGACTACTTAAGATTACTTATCTCTCAACAAGCACCTAAACCCACCTATTTATACAAAAGAAGTTGGGTAATGTCCAATGGATAAAGACTAACTTGGAGCCTAAGATTACACAAAAGACAAGGATAGAATCAATAAAGTGTTTTTGACATTTTCTCAAAAATTAAAAGTAAATCTGCTTCTTCCTTCAAAAGTAGCAACCCACATCTTCAACAAAAGTCTAACCCATTAATTGTGACAGCTGGATCCATGAAGCCCATCCATCAGCCTGCTGCCCATCAATGCTACTGGGATGCTGTGAATAACTGCTGCAATATTTAAACATTAAACACAAAATAAACTACTATTTAACATAAAGATAAGTTTCACTACCACATTAAGCCTCATAAAAAATATGGAAAATAACATAGAAAAAGACTCAAATTAGGGATTTGAAAATAAAACAACTATCCTAAAAGAGAGAAAAAGAGTGAAAATGCATTGATTTCTCAATGCATATCAGGTGTAAAATGAAAAATGAAAAAACAAGTGATATAAAGTAAATTAAATAATTAATTGTAAGGGTGGTAAGTGTAACATTTAATTTTAATGTAATTAACATGGGGAGAACATGGGGTGGCTCTCCAAAAACCGTCTAACTATATTAAAATTTTAATATAATACTAGAAATGTACCATCGCAATGCAGCGGTTTTCTGAAATCTAGAACTCAAACCATCGATCATTATTCATATTTTTTGTTAGTTTTTTATATTTTATTTTACGATTTTGAGAAACCTAGATTTAGAACAAAAATATATTTTAGTTTAGTTTAATTATGGTTTTTTATAAAAAAATAATAATAATAAAGTATTTTGTTACGGGTCAAAAAATGTTTAATTTAAATGATAACTATATTTAAGTTTTTTTATATTTAAAATTAAAAAATAAAAATAATGTTTTTTTATCTCAAATTTTCTTATATTTATCGGTTAGTTATATCAATAGTTAAAAAATTTAGATATTTTAGAAAATAAAAATAAGTGTTTATATGCAGTTAGTTACACGAATTCAAACATTGAGCTTTTATAAGTTGTACTTATGTTTAACCAATTTGTACTTTTGGATTTTAAGTTATAATGCATAAAAATTAGTTTTTAAGAGTTTAGCTTAAATGTTTTATAATATAGTATAGATATATTAGTTAAAATTAAAAATTACAAGTTAATGAAACATAATTATAACTTATTAAAGTCTCATGTTTTTATTTGTATAACTAACTGCAAATAAACATATTAAATACAGGATAAACACTATGAGAAAAACTACATGTTTTATATTTTATTAAAATATATTATTGATAATTTTAAATATAATAACATAACAAAATAATTTATCATTATCTTTATAAACAGATCATAACTAAAAGTAAAATAAATTATATCTTTATAATAAAATATAAGTTGTACCAAAACATTATGAAATTGTAAATTAAGTAATTTTGGTTTTAATTAGTTGTATTTTGTGGTTAAAATGTTGTAATTAAGAATTTTTATGTCTTTTTTATAATATAGTATAGATATAGATATAGATAAGAGGTAAAACTTCAAAAACAATGACATAATAAAATCTAATCAATTTAAAACCATTATAATAACTAACAAGTTATTAATAGATCATTCTTAAATATCTATGAAAAACTCTCAATTTGGCAAGCGAATTTATTGAGGGTGCGTTTGGTATGCAGAACAAAGTGGAACAGGACAGAACAGAACAAATTTGTCCCATGTTTGGCGTGACCATATGTGGGACACGCTAGAACTAAGTGGAACAAGCATGGGACACACTTGTCCCACTCCAACCCCCTGGAACTAAGTAGAACAACAATACTTTGACTAATATACTATTTGTTAAAAACATAAAACAGTCTTCTCATCATCCACGCCTCCAAGCTAGGGGTGTGCAAAACCCGAATAGTCCGAAATCCGAATCCGCACCCGGTAAGCGGGGTTGATTTGCCGAATTTTTAACGGATAAATTACACCTGAAATTATGGGGTTGTTTTTTATGTGGTACAAAAGTTGTGTTACTTTTTATTAATATTTTATAAGTTTCGAGTTTTCAAATACACATACGGATTATATATATATATATATATATATATATATATATATATATATTTTGGTAAAGGAGTATCCCATACCACTTTGGACCGGGACTAATCTCCTGGAAAACAGGCCTATGGCCCGCGGTCATTCATCCCGTGGCCACAATGCTGCGAGTGGGGCTCGAAGCTGGGCAACCGCTATGAAATCCCCATGCTCTTACCACCACGCCACAACCTTGTGGTTCATACGGATTATATTTGTGTTACACTAAGAGGTCGTTTATTAAACGCTCATTTGATAAGTACTTATCAGCTTATTTTACCTTAATTATCGGATGAATATGACAAATATTGAGAATCTTACATGGTAAGAGTGTTGACAAGTACTGAGAGAGTCTTACTCGATAAGTGAGAGTGACGACTCTAATTACCCGGTAAACACTTACCGGATAAAAATATTTCTACCAAGCTTTTTTAAACTACCCTATTTTTGCAAAAAAAACTCGTAGTTTTAATGGACTATAATATTACCCGGTAAGTTAAGTGAAAATGTTGACTATTACCGGTAAGCTTTGGATAAACAACCCCTAAGATTAAATATTTTTTCCCCACAATTCACATTCATAAAATTGGTAATTTTAATTAACATTAAAATTACATGTTTAGCAACTCTACCAATTATTATTATAGTTTCGAAATTACGCCATTTATCCTTGTTGTTTCTGTTGAGGAGAAATCCCAACATTTGCTGGGAATGCCGCAAGCATCCAGCGCCCTCACCTTCGACTCGGGAGTACGTAACTGGCCGGGACTAACAGCCCGACCCGCTGGCTCCACGAAAGTGGTGCAGCCCCTCATGTCCGCCTGTCGCTTAGTACGGGGCTTTGCGCTACCATGGTATAAGGAAATAAAGTAGCGCCTTCACCATAAGCAATTGCTTTGGGTGTAGTGGTAAGCGCTTGATCCTAACAAGTTAAGCGTGCTCGGACGAGAGCAATCCTAGGATGGGTGACCTCCTGGGAAGCTCAAGCCTTGGGACCTAACAATTGGTATCAGAGCGAGGTCGCGGGTTTGAGTCTCCCAGTGTGCAAATGCTGGGGGGGGGATTGTTGAGGAGAAATCCCAACATTTGCTGGGAATGCCGCAAGCATCCAGCGCCCTCACCTTCGACTCGGGAGTACGTAACTGGCCGGGACTAACAGCCCGACCCGCTGGCTCCACGAAAGTGGTGCAGCCCCTCATGTCCGCCTGTCGCTTAGTACGGGGCTTTGCGCTACCATGGTATAAGGAAATAAAGTAGCGCCTTCACCATAAGCAATTGCTTTTGGTGTAGTGGTAAGCGCTTGATCCTAACAAGTTAAGCGTGCTCGGACGAGAGCAATCCTAGGATGGGTGACCTCGTGGGAAGCTCAAGCCTTGGGACCTAACAGTTTCAATTTGCTTACATTCGTCTTTATCTCTAAGTTTATAATTTTTTTAGCGTACAAGTCTTTACAACATAAAATACACGCAACTCCATTGTGTTTTGAAAAAAGATAAACTTATATGACTAAACATAAACCACATCCCCTCCCCCTCCTCCTTCCCTTCTTCCCAGACTTTGAGATAAAGGGCAAACGAGGAATAATTTCACTAGGGGACGGTAGAGATCGAGCAACAGAAGGAAGGGAGAGATCGTGGGTACAACAATAGTGGATACCAAGAGTGACCACTTAAGGCAGAGGAAGGTTGTGTGGTTTGTAACAACCCAACTCGCTACATAAAGCAAAACTAACTTTATTAATTAACAATGCCAAACGACCCAAAACAACATTTAAAATTCAAGGTTTGCGGAAAGACAACCTAATACACAACTGAGATTACAAGGAACAAAAACTATAATGGAGGTATTCTAACCCAACTCCGACCTACACCTTCTTCTTACTCTTGTTCGATCCTCCTACCTCACGCCTATCTGAAAAGGTTTTTAGTTTGAAAAAAAAAGTGAGGGTTAGACCGAAAGGTCTACTGAGCTCCCTCTAATAACAGTTCACAACTCCAACATCAAATAAAAGATTTATAAGCAATTATAAACTAATTCAATTTTATAAAAAAAACCATGTTTATAAACTCGTTTTCGGCACACACTACTGTCACTCGAAAGTAACAGCGTGTCTGACTCATACTGCATTAATTTGGGACACCCCCCCCCCGGTACGAGCGCAGGCGGGGACCCCCCCCCCCCCCCGACTTAGGCCATACTCGTCAACTACAATGTATGCATACATTTAACCAATAACAAAAGTGTAAAACCACATTTAAGGTAAAGCTCACATTTATATAAAGCATACGTAAATAAATAAGATGCTTTAAATGATTTCCACATGTTTTTAACCACTTTATCATCGAAGAACATTCAGTTTAGAAAACTCACCTGATGCCCACCGCTAAAGTTCTCTTACTCTCTAAAGCCGGTCACGAGACCTACTGCACAAAACGATAAGAACGGATAAATCTCAACCCATTCTTCAGTCATACGGAGACCTTTATGATTACAAGGTTCAATCTTTCCTAAAGAGTATAGGGGCTAAGTTCTCAAGGTTTCCCTCTCTCTTACAGCCCAAAAGAAAATTAATAGTTCGACCCAACATGCCTATACCACGACCTTGGGATGAGGCCCAAATACACATTCCCGGGGTTGGGTTGCGAACCAGTCTCTACCGCCCGGGGTCCCCCCGGTTCCCCACACCGAGATCGCTCGGTCTCTTGCGACCCGAGGTCACTCGGCTCGTCGCCCCGCATATGGCCGCCTGCGGTCGCCCGACCTTACCTCGCCCGGGGTCGCCCGACCCCTTCTTTACAGCGCTGCATGGTGAAGGGCAACCAAGGATTAATTTCTCGGTCGCCTCTTACTTGATTTCCCAACCCAAGATTGATTGGGTTTCATCCCAAACCAAAACCTTTAATCTACTTCATTTCCTTCGCTTTTTGATCGGTGTTAGGACAAGGCTAATAAAACTACACTTCTTTTACCAAGCCGATCAAATACACATACTTCAAGTCCTACAACTTCCTACTTGGAGCAAAACATGGCCTCCCAAGATTTCAATCCCAAAAACTAGCAATAATCTCCCAAACTCAAAACATAACAAGAGAAAGAAGAGTTATGATCTTACCTTGAAGGAATTGATGTAGGCTAAATCTCCAAGAACAAAGCTCCCTTGCCTTCTTCTTCAAAATCGCCTCTCTTCCACTCTCCCTAAACCTTCAGCCGCCAAACAACAAAATGAAGAGAGAAGGAGAGAATTAGGGTGAAAACCCCTCTTCCCTCTATTTCCAACTTGTCCCCTCCAACTTTCAACTTGGAGAAATTTCACCCAACCTCCAAATTATTAACAAATGAACACGGTTACTACATGGTTGGGGTTGTGATCTACAGAGGAAGGGGGGTTGGGTATTTTGAGAGAAGGGAGATCGTTATTTGAGAGAAGGGTAAGAAATGTAAAAGTAATGGCTAAATGGATTCAGATCATCCTATATTAATCCATCATCTTATTGAATAAGACATAAACAAATAACCATGTATGGTTAGCCAATTAAACCAATACAATTAATTAATTTGTATTAAGTAAAAAATAAACACCCCGTTAACATTGTACTTGATGTTTGAGATCCATGACGTTTAATTACTTTGCATACATGCAAATGATGATGTTTTACTCATTTTAAAATGTTGCACTACTATATATATATATATATATATATATGTTTGATCTTAAATGATTAATTTGAAAGGCTTTGATGAAATATATATGTTATATATATAAACCGTGAACATAAACTAACCAATGACATTATTTTATAGAAGACTTCAAAATTGAGAGCTCAAAAGGAACATAGAAGGTTTAGAGATATCTTGTATTTAATAGTAGGATTTTGAACACGTTGTGAAACAATGTTGCATAATACACATGATTTGATTTTTGATACAAAGTAACCTTTCGTTATTTATGCAATTCGGGTTGTCATTTGATTGGATTACACTATTATTATAATGTTAAGCCGTCAAAGCATCAGGCCTCATGACTGCATATTTGGCATTCTAATTAATACTAAGGGGGTGTTTGGGATTGCTTATTTAAAACAACTTATACTTATTTTAAAAAGTGTTTATCAACTTATGTGGTCTTATATCGGAGTTTTTAAAAAAGTGTTTGAATTAGTTTATTGTGGTACCAAAACGTAATAAGCTAATAAGTTATTATTTAAAGGTGTTTGGGATTGCTTACATGCACATATAAAATAACCAAAAAGTGATAAGTATTTTTGAAATAAGCTAATAAGTTAAAACGAAATGACTTATGAAAAAGTGTTTATCTGCTATTTGACAACGCTATAAGCACTTTCATTTTTTCTCCATCCAAACACTAGAAAATGCTTATCTTCGGTGTCAAACAACAATAAGCTAAAAAACACTTTAAATAAGCAATCCCAAACACCCCCTTACAAAAAAATAATAATCAAGATTCTCAAACTTAACAACCATCCATCTTCATACGCTGTTTAAGAGCATCTCCAACAGATTTTCAAAAATTGATAAAATGGAGATTTTGGGATTTTGGGCATTTTTTTTACTTCAACAAATTCTCTAAAATAGAGAAAGTGGTAGTGTAATATAAATTTGGAGAACTCGTCAAAAACGATTATAACGTGAGAGAAATATTTTTTAATATATTCCCACAATAGGATGCTCTGAAATTAAATTTTTAAAGAAAAATTATTTTTATTAAATAATTGAAATATTTTAATAGCATAATTATTGTTGCAATCTCCAAAACGAATAATCTGTTTGAGTTGAATGTATTTTTGTTTTAGAAATTTTGAAGCTCCATTTTCCATTTTGGAGAAATTTAGAGAATTTGGTGGAGATGCTCTACGTGTTAGAGCATCTCTAACAGTTATGCTAAAATAGGGGGAAAAAAGAAGGGATTTTAACAATTTTTTATTCGAAAAGAGGAAAGAGAAGATAAAGATCTCCAGATTTTGATAAATCTCTCAAACCCATCACTACAAGATTATTGCTTATTTCCGACCAAGATTACCGACGGATAATAACCGTCGGTAATTACCGACGGATCACCGACGTAAATGTAAACTTTGTGACGGAAACACTATCCGTCGGTACTCCGTCGGTAAATTATATAATTTACCGACGGATATTAATTAATTTTATTTTATTTTATTTTATTTTTATTTTTAAATCCGTCGGTAATTACCGACGGATTACCGACGGCCATTAAGAGTCCGTCGGGAATCCGTCGGTAAATTTAATAATTTAATAAATATTTATTTTTTCTTTGATCATGTATGTGTGTATATATATGTATATATGTATGTATGTACATGTACATATGTGTTCATGTATGTATATACACATTTACGTATGTGATCATGAATTAATGTATATGTACACCATGTATAGTATGTATGTATATCATGTACATGTATAGTACGTGTATGTGATCATGTATGTATATACAAGTACGTATGTGATCATGTATAGTATGTATGTGATCATGAATGTATGTACATATGTGTTCATGTATGTATATACAAATGTATGTATGTGATCATGAATGTATGTACAACATGTATAGTATGTATGTACATGCATCATGTACATGTATAGTACATATGTGATCATGTATGTATGTACACCATGTATAGTATGTATGTGATCATGTATGTAATATGTATGTGTGTACATATGTGATCATCCGGATTCGTTTAAAGCCCAACTAAATCCATTAAAGCCCAACCGGATTCGTTTAAAGCCCAATTGGGGTACGTTAAAGCCTAACTGGGTCCATTAAAAGCAACTGGTATATTAAAGCCCAATTGTGTACGTTGAAGCCCAATTGGATACGTTAAAGCCCAACTAGGAACGTTAAAGCCCCACTGAATCCATTAAAGCCCAACTAAATCCATTAAAGCCCAACCAGATCCATTAACGCCCAACCGGATTCGTTTAAAGCCCAACCGGGTACGTTAAAACCTAACTGATCACATTTGGTCCCTGATCTAACCGGATTCGTTTAAAGCCCAGTTACTTCAGGGGTATTTTAGTCAATTTAAATACAATTTGATAAATTAATTAATAATTTTAAATATAATTTGATAAACTAATTAATTAATAATTTATTTATTAATTTTAATATTAAATAATATATTAATTAATAATTTATTTAATAATTATAGTTTTAAATATAATTTTAATTTAAAAATAATTTATTTAATAAAAAACAATTATCCGTCGGAAATCCGTCGGTGAATGTCCGAAAATTCTTAAAAAAAATAGCGGGCTGAAAGCCCTAATTTCATCAGTTTCCCTCTCTCGTCTCTCACTCTGTCTCCCTCTCGTCTCTCGTCTCCCTCTCACTCTCGTCTCCCTCTCACTCTCGATCACTCTCACTCTCACTCTCACTCTCGTCTCCCTCTCAATCTCGATCCCACACCGGCGACCTCACCTCCACCGACGACCTCCATCCCCTCCGGCGACGGCCATCCCCTCCGGCGACCTCCTGATTTGGGTATGAATCTGTGTGTGTATGTTTGTTTGTGTATGAATATATGTGTTTCAACAACTTATATATCAATTTCTATTTAAACCCATATATATCTTTATATCTTGATTTGTGTGTGTGTATGTATGAATTTGTGTGTGTGCTTGTTTGTGTATGAATATATGTGTTTCAACAACGTATATATCAATTTCTATTTAAACCCATATCTTTATATCTTTATTTATGTGTGTGTGTGTATGTATGAATCTGTGTGTGTGTGTATGTAATGAATATGTTGTGTTTTTTGTTAATGAATCTGTGTTTTTGTGTGTGTAGATTGAAATTGAGTGAAATTTGGTGCCGCTTCAAAGACATACACATACACACGATCTACTCCTGTCTTCTTGACGTGATTTAAGGTACCAAAATAATTTTAGACGTTATTCCTTAATTAATTTATGTTGTCATTTAATAGGTAAATTTGAGTATAGTAGTAATGGAATTATTTGATATTTGTTATGCTTGTAAACCCAAACCTTTTCGTTACGTTTGTTTCTCGTTATGTCTGTTCTTGGGATATATGACAACTATGGATAATTATAATTATGAGAGTTTATTGTAGATTGAAATTGATATGAGTATATTGTATATTGAAATTGATATGGGTATATATTGTAGATTGAAATTGATATGAGTTCTTTTAGCTTATGAAAACCATTGTTATGAGCACGAATATATCAAATGTTTTGGTATGATTTGGTTTAATAAAGTTGTGATATTAATTAGTTGGGTTGTCATTTATTGGACAAACATTAGGTTGATAAATGGAGACATTTGGTATGATTTAGTTTGATTATACTTGATTTTATTTATTTATTTTAGTTGGGTTGTCAATTGTTGGGCAAACATTAGGTTGATATATGGAAATATTCATTTTATAGCCGTTACACTTCGAGTTTTAGAGTCATCCAAAACTCCTCTAAACCAATGGTTTGACTTTCAAGAAGGCAAACCATTATACATGTAGTGTTCAATAGACTTCTAACTTCATTGACACCTACGGTTTGACTTTTAAATAGTCAAACCATTACACGTAGGTTTTTTAAACTTTCCAAAACACCTTTCTTTGATTGTAACCTACGTTTTGACTTTCCAATAGTCAAACCATTACACTTAGAGTTTTAGAGTCATCCAAAACTCCTCTAAACCAATGGTTTGACTTTCAAAAAGGCAAACCATTACATGTAGTGTTCAATAGACTTCTAACTTCATTGACACCTACGGTTTGACTTTTAAATAGTCAAACCATTACACGTAGGGTTTTTAAACTTTCCAAAACACCTTTCTTTGATTGTAACCTACGTTTTGACTTTCCAATGGTCAAACCATTACACTTAGAGTTTTAGAGTCATCCAAAACTCCTCTAAACCAATGGTTTGACTTTCAAGAAGGCAAACCATTACATGTAGTGTTCAATAGACTTCCAACTTCATTGACACCTACGAACGAACGGGTAACTCATCATACAAACAACTGGGTAAATGAGGACCTCGATCCCGTCCCTCTTGTCACTGGGGAGCTCAACTTAGTCGCCACAAATGACGAAGCTAGCGAGGAAGATGCATCAGATCACGAAGCTAGCGACGAGGAAGAAGAATTTGAAGATATGGATGATGATGAAGATAACGAAGACGAACTTATGTTATCTGATCACTCGTCTGATAACTAGTGGGTCTTTCTTATGTAGACATTTTCGTGTTAAACATTCTCTATTTTGTCGTTCTTATGTAGACATTTTTCGTGTTAAACATTCTCTATTTTGCTGTTCTTATGTAGACATTTTTGGGTCTTATGATTTATGTACACTTATATCATTTTGTGTTAACCATTCTCTATTTTTAGATGTCTGGACGCCCTTCTAGGGGTAGTAGGAGTAGTAGGAGTAGGGGCAGTAGCAGCTCCGCTGGGTGTGGTGACCCCTAGGCCGATGAGTTCACCGGCGACGGCCTAGATCAGATCCAGTCCGATGACAGAGCAGCGGGCTCGAGGGTTAGAGGCCCGAATGTGGCATCACAGACGCCCCAACCTAGTAAGCAACCGCCACTTTTGTTGTCTGATGCGGGCGGGTAAGTAGATGTGATATATTATTTATTCTAGTACATAATAAACCGATCCTAATGTTTTTTATGTTGTATATTTTACAATTGTGAAGGTTTAAGGACAAGTCGGCAATCCGGAGGGCCATTGCCGTCTTTAAGTCCATGTTTGATGGTCCTTGGGCTCATTTTAGGGATGTCCCTAATGAGCACTATCCACGGTTGCTGGATCGATTTCGGGTAGGTATTTTACTCTATTTAACTTATTGAGTGGATTTATTTTTACTTAATCCAAACAATATGTTTGCAGTTGTATTATAGTTGGCCTCCTGAGATGGACGCCGATGTATTAGCTGCATATCGACGTCACCTAAATAATAGGTACGTCGACATGATGAGAGATACACGTGTCTTCGCCGAGGAAAGGGCTTTAGCCATTGATGGTGTCCATTTCGATGGACGTGACTACAGGATTCTTGCGCCACACCCTCCAGAGTGAATCCGGAGTGAGTTTTGGGTCCAGATGATTGAGCAGGTTTGTTTTGTTTTGAATACTTGTATCTGGTTGTACTAGGATTTATATTGATTTATGTCTTCTTTTTAACAGGTATGGAACACCGAAACGTTCCGGCGTGTAGTTTCGGCCAATAAGGGCAATCGGGCCACCGAGTATGAGGGGATGACATCCAGACACTGTGCTGGATCTATTAGTATCCCTATGCATCGGGACCGCTTGGTAATTTATCATACACTAGACTAAATGTATATAATTGATGAATATATGTACTATATACATGATTTTATTACCTACTAACAATTTAAGTTGTGTATTGTAGAGAGATGCATGGGGCCGTGAGCCTACCAGCGACGAGGTTTGGGAGGCTACACACTGCACCAACAGGAAGCTTGTTCCGGGTGCGACTGGTCCGTCCACGGATCCTCCGATCTACGTTTACCCAAAGGCGTCTCATATGGCGGTAAGTTCAATTATGCATGGCTCGATATTTGTTTATTTTATAAGATCGATAGAAATTATAGCAAACTTAGTTTGGGCTGCCATTGTTGGGCAGACGATAGGATTGTTTTCATAAAAGCAGGTCATGGATATATGTTCAAATCACAGTTGAAATGCTGCCGAATTTTCTATAGGTTAGTTGACTTGACAATGTCTAATTTGGTAAACTGTAGGATGCCTACCATCGGGTTAGGGAGGAGGAGTACCTAGACTTATCTCCCGGCACTGTACCTCCCAATGACGCCGAGTTGTGGGAGCGTAGTGTCGGAGGACGGCGTAAGGGCCGTCTTTTTGGATGGGGGACCAGTCAGGATCCCTATTATGCTATGACCGGTTATTCAGGTGCCAGTTCGAGCGGGAGCACGCGCGACCGTCGCGATGAGGAGGTATGCTTGTCAAATGGTGTTTAACATTGTTAATCATATATATGTTTGTTAAATGTTGTCTGACATTGTTCTATATATGTTTGTCAAATGTTGAATTTCAGTTGGAGGAGCTGAGGTAGAGGTTAGAGAGAGAGGAAGCAGAGAGGATCTGGATGCAGGAGCGAATGGATAGAGATGAAGTAGAGAAGAGACAGATGCAGGAACGAATTGCTCAGTTTGACGCGTTCATGATCAAGTTTAACAGTCAGAACCCCTTCCCCCCGGTAGGATTACGTTTATGTATTTGTACATATTTTGAACACTTTTAGAATTAGTAATGTTTAAAAATTGGCAGGTTTTGTATGGGATAAAAAACTGGAATTTTTTAATTTTTAATTGTTTTTAAAAAAAAAAAATTACCGACGGATTATCCGTCGGTAATTCGTCGGAAAATATTTTTTTAATTTAATTTTTATTTAATAAATAACCGTCGAAAATCCGTCGCTAAATCCGTCGGAAATTTTCCGTCGGTAATCCATCGCTAAAAGAAGACCGTCGGTGATCCGTCCGAAATAAATAACCGTCGGAGATCCGTCGGAAAATGTGACCGTCGGTGATCCGTCGGTGATTTGATCGCCAACCACCTCTTTTCCGACGGCCATTTACCGACGGATCACCGACGGATTTACACTTTACCGACGGATCAGCGACGGAATAATCCGTCGGTGATAAGCCTCTGTTTTGTAGTGCATTTTTTAGAAAGAGATAATATTATAATCGATTCCACCAATAGAAACATGTAGGTAAAATATTTTTCTTAATGTATTGATTATTTTAATTTCTAAAATAGAATAACTATCGGAGTTCGAAGTGAACTTTTTTTTCAAATTTAACTGTTAAAACTCTATTTTAGAAAAAATATAACATATTTATTAAAGATGCTCTTATGAAATAAAAACACTCCACACATGCAAATAACATGCAACTTTTAACTTAAAAACCGCCATAAAAAATCACACATTTTGTGTGGTATGGTGATTGTTACAAAATGAGTTATAACTTACCAAACAATACGTCTCGAACTCAGAACAATGCAATTCATATATATATATATATATATATATATCCTAAAATATCGATAGTTTGACGCACCATCTATATATACACATACATAGTGTGTTTTGTTGGTTTTCATTGAATCTGTACGGATTGTGGCATTATATTATTTCTTATATAATCCCTCATCTATCAATTATTTCATGAAACCAAACAATTCCCATCACAAAAACAACAAAAAATGGAGTACCACAACATGATCAAAAACCTCATATTCTCTTCAACAAAATGGTTGTATTCCCATTTATGGTTTTCAGACATAGCAATGGCACTTTTTTTCATCTTCATCTTCAACTCAATTCTTCAAAGACTCACCACAACGGGTCCGATGACTTGGCCCGTTTTCGGTGTTCTTCCGACTGTAATGTTACACGTTACGCACATATACGAATGGGGCGGCCAAGCTTTGATCAAATCCGGTGGAACCTTTTCGTATCGAGGTATGTGGATGGGTGGTACTTATGGGATTGTTACAAGTGATCCTGCGAAAATCGAATACATTCTCAAAACAAATTTCAAAAATTTCCCAAAAGGGAAAGCTTATAGGGAAAGATTTTACGATTTTCTCGGGGACGGGATCTTTAACGCGGACGACGAGCTGTGGAGGCAGCAGCGTCGCGTGGCGAACTCGGAGATGCACTCGACTCGGTTCATGCAGTTCTCGATGCACGCGATCGAGAAGTTGGTGAACGAGAAGTTGTTGAAGGTTCTCGAGGCGAAAAAAGGGTGTGCGATCGATTTGCAAGACGTGCTCCTTCGTTTTACGTTCGATAACACGTGTGCGGTGGCGTTCGGTGTCGATTCCGGGTGCTTGGAAGTCGGATTACCGGAAATACCCTTTGCGAAAGCGTTCGAGCAAGTGACGTTCGCGAGCTTGATGAGGTTTCTAACACCTCCTTATGTATGGAAGCCAATGAAGTTTTTCAGATTAGGGTTTGAGAAAACACTGCATGAAGCTGTCAAGATTGTGCATGATTTTGCTGAGAAAACAGTAAGGGAAAGAAAGATGGAATTACTATCATCTAACAACAACGAGGGTATAAATGGTATTTCACGTTGTGATCTTTTGTCAAGGCTTATCCTTTTAGAAAAAGATAAAAAAGATGCATTTTTTACTGATAAATTGCTTCAAGATTTTTGCATAAGTTTCATCTTAGCAGGTAGAGACACAAGCTCAGTGGGGTTAGCATGGTTTTTCTGGCTAATTACCAAAAACCCCTCGGTAGAAACCAAAATTCTCACGGAAGTCCATGAGATTTTACAAAAACGTGAAAACCCCACAAAACAAAACATATCTTTCACAAAAGAAGAACTTGAAAAAATGGTGTATCTACAAGCTGCAATATCGGAATCTTTACGATTATACCCTCCGGTGTCGTTTGACCACAAAGAGCCACAAGTGGACGACGTTTTCCCCGATGGGACCGTGATCGAAAAGGGTTCACGAGTCGTGTACTGCATGTACGGGATGGCTCGTATGGAGTCGATTTGGGGGAAAGATTGTTTCGAGTTTAGACCCGAAAGGTGGATCAAAGACGGCGAATTCGTGAGCGAAAGCCAGTTTAAGTACACGGTGTTTAACGCGGGTCCGAGATTGTGTGTAGGAAAGAAGTTTGCGTATACGCAAATGAAAATGGTGGTTGCTTCGATTTTATGGAGGTATAAAATAAAAGTTGTGGAAGGTCATAAAGTGTGTCCAAAAATAAATACTACACTTTATATGAAGCATGGGTTGTTGGTTACATTGGAGGCTAGGCCAAAGGTTATAGATTGAGGTTGATTTTGACATGATTGGAGTTGATTGCTTCTTTATTATGATTGTAATGATTATGAACTTATTTGGATTGTGGGTTTATAGATTTGCATGAAATGTGATGAAAAGTTGTGTTGAATCTATTATGTGTTATTGGTATTTTCTTGGGTCAAGTTTAGTGGCGGATCCGGTGTATTAGATACGGTGGTGGTGTTGGGCGTTGTTTTGTTCCTGCGTTCTAAAGTAAAAAAAAAATAGGGTCGTAAAAGGTGTCATCGTATTATAATATTGAGTGCTACTGTATATATTTTAAAATTACAATAATAACACAAGCTTGTCTTAACAGAGTTGGTTTGACCAGTTTTTCTCTCATCCCATACATGGCTTAAAATACTGTTTCAATCAGTTTCTTAGCTTTTTGTTGTTAATTTCAGGGTTTTTTATGTTTCTGAAAATAATTGAGATAAATGACTCGAACACAATACCTCACATATGAAAAGTAAGGAATTAACCATCAGTATAATGATGATTTTTAAAAAATATCCATAGTTTTGTTTCTTATAGTCAAATATTGTCATTGGTGTAAAAAAATTCTTAGGTTGGTCTATGCATGAGGTATAAATGTGGAATGCCTATGCAAGAGACGACAAGTAGAGATGGGCATTTGTAGTGTTTGAGAAACCAAATTGGATAAAATACAGATCCATGATATGTCATTAGGCCTGATACTGTTATATTTTTGGGTCAGATCTCTTTAAGTTTGTTGGATCGGTCTTTTTTATACCAGATAAAGTCCGCACGTATCATTTTTGGTCCATATAAAGCTTGACATGGTTTTTAAATTTTATTTCATTTTTTAAAACCATTAAAAAATATTTCTTGAAAATGGATTAGGACCAAACGGAGGATACTAGTACAAACTTTGTTAAGTCGAAACAGACCGATTCGATAACAAGGTTGGATCATGTTGAGTGACTCTGCTTTAACTTGTTCGACCTTTTTTCAGCGTGTAAGTTACTATGGCGCCATTGGTATGCATTTTTTTGTTATATATTTGACAAAAGATAGATAAAACTGTTGCTATTTAATTATATATTTAATAAAAGGTTAAATCCATACAATTATATTAATCTATTGATAAGTTGATTGATAAATCTTTTTTTTTTTGAATATATAAAGAAAGTGAGTTCAAACGAGAAGACAATCAATTTGTTAGAAGACGAGAAGTCTCAAGATCATATATGATTAAACACATTGAATTGAACGACACATAACATACGACCTTTCCCCTGCGACCAGGGCTGGTCCTGAGGTTTCGGATGCCCATGACATAAAAGCAAAAAAATTCCCCTAATATTTATATTAATATCTATACTACCTTAATATACATTTAGACCAAATGTCTTAAAGACAAGTCCTAAAGCACAAAGTACTACCAATTTAAACATTAAATTCAAAAAACTCTTAATTACAAGTTGTGAAGCATAAGATACAAGTCTTTCAATGCATCCCTTCAATATGGAGTTTCATCTTCTACCTCTACACACACGCACAAAAAAACTCTGGAGTTTCATCTTCTACCAATACACACACGCACAAAAAAGTCTCTCCCTCACCATACCCAGTACTTCCTCTTCTATTTCTTCACGTTTCCACCATACCCACCAGCCATACTTTTTCTTCTTCTACCTCTTCAAGACCATACCTTCTGTACTTCTTCTACTTGCACACACGCTATCATAATGTTGCATATAAATCAAAAAGATGGGTTCAGAGAAATTTTCATCCACAAAATCTCCTCTCTCTCTAACTCAAACGCATCTTATCCATTCTCCTTCTTCAGTCCGATTTTGATTTGAGGTAAAAACCCTAACTATTTTTTTTTTAATTTTTTTTTGATTTGGGTTCACAAATTGGTTCATGATTTGGTATCTTATGATTTCACGATTTGGGTTCACTGATCTAAGTTCACCAACTGTTTGATAATTATTTGAGGTTATTTTTCTTTTAGATTTTCAATAATTGATGTGTTGTGCATAAAACCAGGTTCAAAATGATGTCATATCATTCTTCATTTTACATTGCTCTTGCAGACTTGTATATTCGTGTGGGCTTGGTTAATTCAGGTTGTCCAGGTTTTGGCCGATGACAAAACCACCTGATACCCAAACCAAATAGCAGGTCACTCGCAACCAATTTATACATCCTGGTAAAAAAATCTTCGGTAAGAATGTTGCCCAATAAGATAAATGATGGTGGTCACAATCTCCGGTAAGAATTTACCTGATAAGTGTTTCGTAAACTGACCCTTTGCCTAATATTTGGTGCAATCAGAATTGATAAGACAGTCATGGTTTTGGTAGATTTTGGTTGAACTTGTATACATAAGCACAATCTAAATCTAAATATAAGTTTATCTATTTGTTTATTAGCAAATAATATTACAATATATTTACGACATTAATTTACAATTGTAATCAGGTATCGCCAAATCTGATAGAAGATGGGGGCATTGGGCTATGAGTTGCAGAAGTTCATACTTTAGGTTCTATGACCTGGTAAAATACAAAACAATCAAAACCGGGTTGTTTGCTTCATGTTCTATGCTTTATGTTGCAGATCCTGACCTTTAACTTGGTTAAGCTAAATTAACTACACAAAGTTCACTTGGTTGCTTTTATAGTGTATCTATTAGTGCTTTCTTCAAACATTTACATATTACATATGACAATTTGATGGATATTTATATGTAGAATTTGTTAGTCCTTGAAATTGTGGCATACTGTTCTTGCTGGAATTTAGCTTTTTGCTGAGCTAGATAAAGGGGTGGTACTATGAAGCACAGGGGATAACATCAAGTTTGAGTTTCCTATTGTGCCGTCACCACAATGCTGCCTAGAGCTTCAATTAGGTTGTTGGCAAATATCTGCTACATAATGGTCAGTGCCACCAACACTGTGCAGCGTTGAAGGAGACATGTTTTTTACTTTCTATAACTATTCACCTTATTGTATCTAATGGTCCATCTAAATTGTGCTCTTTAAAAATGATACAAATATCTTTTGTCCCACTTTTTTCCCATGGTGCACTTCACTCTCCTGCATCCACATATATTAATAAGAATACCACTGGTTTCAATCTTGCTGTTGACATTTGGAGACTTGGATGCACAGTTTTTTGGAAATGACAAAAATAAAAACATATGGAGTCTCATATACACTAATATGTACTCATGATGCGGTTGTTTTTCTCTCAAATTAGCTTGCATCCGATAGATGCAGATTAAGCTTCCAATTGAAGGTTCCATTCTATACGCACATATTTGAGATCGATGGCCTAGACCATATCTATGATATGTTGGTTTGAAGTTTCATTGAGAAGCAATGTGAGTGTGAAAATGGTGAGCTCTAAGTATCATCCGACTAGATCTCTACTCCTTATTCAGTATCTTATTTCTTTCTATTGACTCCCATTCGCAACTTTCCTATCTTTTACACATAATATTATGACAATGCCTTTTTTTTTCTCTTTACCATTTAGGCCAAGATTCTGGCAACTTCTTCAGCCGAACCTTGTCTGTTAGAGGTACACAATTGATTCATCTTGTTTTAGACATTTTATTGTTGAATTATATAATTATGAATTTTGTTAAGATGGTGAATTTTAAAATCACTGAACTGTAGCTTGCACTAACTACTCTTGTGATATTATTATATCCTTGACTTGAATCCATATCACCGATAGCAGGTAAACGGGTCATTAGTGTCAAATGGTTTTGATGCACGAGGATACCAATTATTTGGGATAGAGTTAAAATAACACCCGAAGGATATTATAACACGATGAATCATAATTGAAACACATGAAGAGGTGAACAGATACGGTCACATATTGCTTTCAAGCACTTCCCTATATATCGGTCTTGCTCATAAAGTTCCATCTTCCCACATAGAGGTGGCCAAAAGTCGGTTTCGGGCCGGGCCAGGCCCAATCGGTCATCGGGACTAAACAGTAACCCACGTAACCGGTTAAGGCCCAACCGGTGTCGGGCCGGTCACGGTTTGAGGTGAAAACTCAGGTAACCGTGTAACGTACTTTGTAACCGGTCCCGATTCATTACAGGCCGGGCCCAAAACCGGTTAAGGGTTTTTTTTAAATAAATTTTTTAAAAATATAATTAATTACATAAAAAATAGCTTGCACTAACTACTTTTGTGATATTATTATAACCTTGACTTGAATCCATTAAGATATGTGATTCAAACCTTGCTTGTTTCAACTACTTGGCTCCAGCAGCTTGATCAAACTCAATGAATTCCCAAGGCTTAAAAAGATTTCTACAGGGGGATTAGGATCTACATGGACCTTAGGTCTGTGCTGAATGGAATTTTGGGTACTCTCGAGATTCATATTTGTTAGATCCAGTTTGGTCATTTCTTGTTTGAACTTGATGTTGCTGGTTACAGTTTTATGAGCTTTGTTAAGGAGTTATTATTGAAGGACCGCTCCATACTCCATACTTTATTATAAAGTAAATGATTTAGTTTTGTTGTTTTGATGGGTACTGGTTATTTGTTTACCTTGCTTGGTTATTTATTTTAACATTTAAAAGTGGTTTTCAGTGTAAACTGGGTTATTTAATCACAAACTTGGAGGAAGAAGCCATTTATAAGTTCTTTGAGAGAATAGAGTCATTAAATTATTGTCTATTGAAAGAGAAACCCAGACATGAGATTTTAAGAGTTAGGGAGTGTTTACCCAAACAGTTACTCGGTAAGCACTTACAGATTAAGTTCAACGCTATCATTTACCTTCTCGGGTAAGATTTTAGTCCATTAAAATGGTATCGTAGGCAACAATTTACCCGGTAAGCTCTAACCGGGTAAGAGTCGTCGTCCTTACTTACCGGGTAAGACTCTCGATCATTGCTTTCACAATTACTAGGTAAGATTATTGGTCATTGTCATATTCATCAGTTATAGGTAATATATTTTGGTAAGCTTGGTAAGCGCTTACCTTACACATTTGGTAAACGGCCCCTTAGTATTTTTCTCAAGGAATAGACTACTTACTGGATTGGAAAGATGAATGATGTTGTACATGTACAAGGATCCATCTTGTGTGGAGTCTAGGGCGACAAAGTTCCAAGCTAATCTGTCCATACTTATAAAGTTTGTGGAAGCCCTTAATCGCCTTTTGATGATCAACTCTGGTATGAGAAGTTGTAGTCGTTTAGAAACTTTGATATGATAACTAATGAAGATTGTGTTGATGACTTGTCTATAAACAACTTATAACTCTTGCAAAAGAATTCCAATATCTCTGGTCAGTTAATTATATTGAATTATATATTAGCTAGGCTACACGCAATTAAATCATACAACCTATAAAAATAAAATCGCGATGGACGAAAAATAACAAAGCATGAAACATGATTATGGACTTGAGTTATAGGTTTTCGAATTGTAATTAATCATGCAACATCGTGCGGGTATATAACTATGGTCACTTAAAACGATTTGTTAGCAGCAAATCATATATGAGTGACTTAGGATTTAACTAGACTAATCTAAGAAAAGTTATGGACATGAGAGTTGTTTATGGTGGATAAGTGTTAAATCAAACATTGCTAATTCATTTACAGGTTTGATGTCAAATAGACTAATTTTCAGTCCATTGCAAGTTTGTTGCACCATCGAATTCTAAGTGCGTATGAAGTATCTGAAAATTCAGAATTGAATTTTGAATTGCTTTGTGAAGTATATAATTGATTTTTGATACTTGTCTCCGATAAAGCAAAGTCGTTCCACCCATTTGTCATTCCAGCTCTTTGGCAATTGAGCTACAAACCTAATGGTTTTTCATTTTCCATCTAATAAAATTTCTCACGCTACTCACCCTGTGCATTGCACGGGCACACAGCTAGTATATATATATATATATATATTACCTTAATATGCATTTAAGCCAAATGTATTAAAGACAACCACTAAAGCACAAGTTACCATCATTTTATACATAAATTTTGAAAAACTGTTAAAGATAAATTTTAATGCATAATGTACAAATAAAAACCCTTTTGTTTTTTTACACAAGGACCAAATAACCGGACCTTCTATCACTCCAGTCTCAGCCCATACCTGTAGCCCATACCCTGAATAAAAAAAACACGCTTCTTCTTCTCTTTCACGTCTACAGACTCACACCATACTGAGAGTACGAACAGATTTCTTCTACCTGCTACTCGATGGCTCCCAAGATTTCACGCATATAAATCACATTACTTGAGTACTTGTTACTTGAGACCTGTAAAATCTCCTCTCTCTCTCTCTCTCTCTCTCTCTCTCAAACACAATCGTATCCCAAGCTTTGTCAATTTGATTTTGATTTGAAGAATTCTCCTCTCCGATTTAGATTTCAGGTATTGTATGAAAAAACCCTAACTCTTGGTTTCATCCATTTAATATAAATCAATCTGATGAGTTTGATTTTGATTTTTTTTTTGTAGCTAAACACCTCACATCTGATTTGGGTTCACGATTTAGGTATGTTTAGTTTCGAGCTTCTATCATTTGATATTGATAGAACATGTTCCTATAGCGTTACTATTTGTTTAAGTTTAAGGAGGATGTGTAAGTTCCTCATACTTTTGGATGATGATGCAGTTGCTATGTTTAAGATTTGAATTATGCTACAAATTTTGCAATCTTTGCTTCCACTCTGTTTACATCCCTACATACAATATTTTAAAATATAATCCATCGGTTCTTGATGTTTCATGTGTCTTATGATTGGTCATAGTTTGATTTCTTTTTTGTGCTCTCCTCAATGTTCCGTTGAAACGTGATTGGAGTTTTAATCAGTCGTTTGATTTCTTTTAACAATTGTCGGTTATTAGAATTCGGTCTGTACATTTATTTAACAATTCTCACCATACGTTTGGTTGCTACGATGGGGAAATGATGAATTAGCCTCCATACTCTTCCAAGGTTAAAATCTACCCTTGCTTTGCTAATTTGTTTAAGATCTTTATTTGTTGAGATTATCTTCTACATTTTGCTCTAAACAAAATTTAATGTGAGTGGTCATTATGGCTCTTCAACAGGTCTGGTTTAAACCAATTTCCACATATTTGGTTTGTGTTCTAAGAATTCTCATAGATTTGGTTTAGACCAATGTTCCACATGTTTGGTTTTGGACAGATTTGGTTTTCACGGGTTTGGACAAATTTGGTTAAAAGCAATTACATTGGACATGTTGGTTTTCGACAGATTTGTGCACCACAAATTTGGACAGATCGATGCGGTTTAAACCACATTGAAGAAACAGGTTAATTTCAGAACATGAAAAGTATAGCTATTGAGCAAATAGAACATGACTCAATCATAACTCAACGGGTTAATTTCAAGACATATTCACATATAGCTTTGTTGTTAATGCTCTTTGTTCTTTGAATACCAGGGGTTATCCTTTTAAGCAGACGTTGTTATTGTTAATGCCTTTTGTTCTAACTAACAAGTATAACGGTTGATAATTATATGAGTTAGAATAGGTTATCAATATTTTCTATGCATTAATCTTCTAATATCTCCTTGATAGTTACTCAAGTAAAATTATAGTGGTAATTGGGAACACAAGGTACTTGGGCCAATTGTTGTATCTTTGATAGCTCGTGAGATCCAAATTCTGATGCAAATATATATTAGCCAAAAAGTTATGTTTTTTGAATGTGGTAAAACGATATGAATATAGAAAATTGATCAAATGGTCTTCTATGTAGGAAACTTCCTTTCATAAAATGCATGTTGGAAATTGGTAACAATTGGACTTATGTAGCTGCTTTAATGTGGCACTCAAAAGAGAATAACTTGATTTCTTTAGTTGGAATTGAGAACTACAAATGATTGGATATTTACATGAGTGAAAAAGGTAAAGGATGAGTGTTGGCATATCCATATAATTCTACATATTTATCTCATCTTGGTTGTATGTTCACTGATAAGAACTTTTCTACTTCCTCGACTCGTGTAGATAAGCAAGGTAGGGCTAAACAAGATGGTGATTCATCTCAAAATGCTCTTAAACAATACTACCATTTTTCTGTAACTTTACACCTATTGTTTCCTGTGCACAGTAAGATTCTCAGGCAAAAGTCTTGGATTCTGAATTTCTTTTTTATTCTAAATATCATTTGGCATTCTGTTGTGTTGATATTCATTTTGTGGCCACAGAAACATGCCGGAAGTTTACTGGAAGGCTTTACGCAAACTCAGATTAGTACGATAGCAGTCAATGATGATCAAGGGGAGCTAGCTTGTAAGGTAACTCATTAATAAAGGACTCACATGTTCGGTCAAAATTTATGTTTTTTCTTCCTTGGAGTATATTTAACTGGAATGTGTGGCAAGAATTTTACCATAGGAAGGTATTTTCAAATTGCATCCTTTGGTTTCTTGATTGTGCTGATGGAGATAGCTCAAAGGCTAATCATCGACCATAAGGACAGAAAGAACCACAGTTAGAATAGAAGCGAGGATGGCAATGTGATTTCATGAAAATTCTATAGTATATGATTGTTGTTGTGTTGCAGATGTACACAGCTTCCAAAAAAATATTGACTTTATCATTTCCTATAGTTGATAGAGCTGTGGTTCAGCTTCTTTATTAAGCCTTCTGGAAGCTTTGTGAACGGCAAAGATAAATCCACATAGCGGTGTTCATGCTGATTGTAGGGCTAAAGTTCTAAATAGCTTGTTTCAGTGTCCTTGTTGTGGTCCAATACCTCTGCCACTTTCCTTCAACGCTTGGCTCTGTCATCATTAGTGCACTATGTTTCTTCATGCTTGCCACCATCATTAGGAATTTTGATGAATTCTTTATATTTGCAGAAGCAGGTCTTGCAGATTGAGTAGTGTTGACTTGAAGGTAGAACCAAATTCTTTATATTATGATGCATATTTTAGTTGTCTGACTAACATTCTCATCCATCAAAATGGATTGTTGATAAGCATCTCTTACCCGGTAAGCGCTAACCGGGTAAGAATCTTCTCGCTCACTTACCAATTATGATTCTCGGCCCTTGCTATGCCTTTTACCGGGTAAGGTTCTTGGTCCTTGCCATGCTTATCCGGTAAGGCAAGTGACATCCATTAAGCGCTTGGTAAACGACCCCTTATCCACTAATTTCTTGGTTCTTCATGTACTGAAGGTGCCTAATGCCTTTAGCTTATAACTGAGATTTCAAAACAGTTTGAAAACAAGTTGATGGCAAGACAGAAAGGCTCAAATTTGTGACACAATAGGAAGTTAAGGTACATGACGATAACCATTGCGATAGTGCATACTTTAGAGGTCCGATGGGTGTCGAACAATGGTGTGAGGTAATTTTATTATTAATTTGCCATAAGTTTCAATCTTGTTTGGTTTTGTTAAATGCAAGAAATAAATCATATATCTTGCATTACGTGTTTATCAAACATCATTCATCCTCATCTTTATATAACTTGCATCGCACATGCTTGGTTCTTACAAGTGGGATGGAACTTGGAAGGTGCAAATAGATTTCATAGTTTGAGCATAATCTATATAACACATGATCTTATGAATCAAAATCATTTCTTTTGTTTATATCTATGGATAGAAAGGGAATTGCCCATGTGGTGTAGCGGTAATCACCTGGGGAGTTCATAGCGCTCAACCCGGGTTCGATTCCCTGCATTCGCAACTTTGTGGCCACTGGGTATAACCTCAGGGTTGCATGCTTTAGCAATCGGTTTCATTGCCAAGAGATTAGTCTGGGCCAAAGGCCCAGGACACCCTTTCCAAAAAAAACATAATTTATTGGATGACTTTTGACATTCAAGTTCTTGGAAGTGTTCAGTTTTGTTTTCAATTTTATCTTCTAAATATGGTCTTGAATGTACTTTAATTGAATGTTTATTTAATACAAATTTTACAATACGTCTCTGATTACAATTATTTGGAAATCCCACTGCATTGCGTGGGTACACAACTAAATGGATTGTTAGTAAGCACTAACCGGGTAAGAATCTTCTCGCTCACTTACCAAGTATGATTCTCAACCTTTGCTATGCCTTTTACCTGGTTTCTAATCTCGATTTCTTGTGGCGTTACTTGGATCTTAATGTTTATTCTATGATACTCCATGAAATGGCTTACTTTTCACTTCTGTAAATCGTTTATAGAAAACTAATTTGCATATTGAGTCTTTGACGTTTAACAATTGTCGGTTATTAGAAATCGGTTTGTACGTTTATATAGCAATTCTCACCATACGTTTGGTTGCTACGATGGGGAAATGATGAATTAGCCTTTATCATTATTGTTCTAATGTCTTAAATTTCTTGAATAACATAAGGCTTCCACAGTGGAAAGGATATATGGTTCCATAAGTTGCATCACTAACTAATTATCAGATGTACATGACAAAAACTTAGAATCTTACCCGGTTTGAGCGATTGCAAGGACCAAAAGTATTTTCCGGTAATTGAGGGTGATGACTCTTACCCGGTTAACGTTTACCAGACAAAATATTGCATATAACTTCATTCCGATTGACTATAATTTAACCTGGTAACTTAATAATAGTGTATACTCTCACCGATAAGCGTTTACCAGGTAAGCGGTTGAGTAAATGACCCTATCTAAAACCAACTAAATTTTCACATTTGATCAATACCGGTGGGAGATTAAATTGGTTTGATTTCATCTAATAATTTGGTCAATCATCAAATCATTTTAACCATATTGGTACACCAAGATGCAAAATAATTTTTTTACATAAACTAGATTGGATTGATTTAAGTCATACAATTTTTCGTCGTTGAACAACCACAACTCTTATCTATTCAAAGTGTAAATCATAGCCTTGTTAAAATCTCTTCTAACAAAACCATCAAAACTTCAAAATTGTTTACATTTACGGCTCCCGCCGCATTGCGCGGGTATACAACTAGTATATATATATATATATATATATAGGCGAATGATCGTATAAGAAGTTGAGGTTAACGTGAGAAGCGTGAGAAATTGATCTGAAATGTTGATTACTTTTAATCAACTATCCTCTTATAAATTACGACTTAGAAGAAAATTGATATGGTACATCGCGGTGCATAATTAATTTTATACATATATTTGGATAGTGTTAAACCAAATCAAATGAACCTTATATTTCACTTGAAATAGAATCCTTAAAGTGAGAAATAAATATACATAAATATTTTATCTACCACAAATAATAAAGTTATTTTTTTTTTTTGTTAAAAATTAATGCTTAAGGCATTTTGATAGTATAGATAAATTCCAATTATCAAATAAAATAATTAACATTATTGAAGTGAACGAATATTAAAAAAAAATATATATATATATATATATATATATATATATATATAATTTTAGACAACAAATCTATTAAAATTCTAATAACATAAATAAAATAATGGAAAATTAATAAAAGAGTTCTAGGCTTATAGCTATGCACTTTCTCACTTTATTAAATTATTTCGATGCCTTTTAAGTCTTGGGTCTCCTGCGACCAAGTTTTTTCTTTGCTGCCCTTTCATTCTTGATGCCCATGGCCGCCGCCATCATGGCCATGGGCTAGGGTCGGCCCTGCCTACGACAATTGGTTGTGTTCACTAAGTCGTCCACGTGTATTTTAGATGTGTTGAATCACATGTGATTAAATGTTTTCGTATGTTATTCACAACTAGAAGCGTACCCGCGCAATGCAGCGAGATACATCACGATTTTAATGTTTATTTTTATTTTTTGTTTTTTATTGATTTACAGTACGATTTTGGATGATTTTTATTGAGTGATAATGGTTTTTTTATATATAAATTTGTTTAATTTAGGCTTAACAATATAATGTTTTTTATATAAAAAAATTAAGTAGTTTGTTAAAATTCATTAATTAGCTTATATTTTTTAAATTTTTTATATTTAAATTGAGATGTTTATCTTGAGATGTTTATCTTGTTTTGATTATGTTTATCATAATTCAAATTTCATAATTTTAGGATTTGGGTATTAGAGATAAGGATTTTGGGGGATAATAATAAAATTTATTAATTAAGGTTAAAAACATTTAAAAGCAGTACATATTACTTCATTAATTGTTTTTTAAAAGATTTTAAGTAAATTAACATTAAATAATAGTACATAATGCTTAATACATCACGATTTTAATGTTTATTTTTATTTTTTGTTTTTTATTGATTTACAATACGATTTTGGAAATTTTTTATATTTAAATTGAGATGTTTATCTAGTTTTGATTATGTTTATCATAATTCAAATTTCATAATTTTAGGATTTGGTATTAGAGATAAGGATTTTGGGGGATAAGGATGAAATTTATTAATTAAGGTTAAAAGCATTTAAAAGCAGTACATATTACTTCATTAATTATTTTTTAAGAGATTTTAAGTAGATTAGCATTAAATAATAGTACATAATGCTTAATACATCACGATTTTAATGTTTATTTTCATTTTTAGTTTTTTATTGATTTACAATACGATTTTGGATGGTTTTTATTGAGTGATAATAGTTTATTATATATAATGATTTTTATATAAAAAAATTTAAGTAGTTTGTTAAAATTCATTAATTATCTTATATATTTTAAATTTTTTATATTTAAATTGAGATGTTTATCTTGTTTTGATTATGTTTATTAGAATTCAAATTTCATAATTTTAGGGTTTGGGGATTAGATATAAGGATTTTGGGGGATAAGGATGAAATATATTAATTAGGGTTAAAAGGTTTACAGGTAGTACATTAGGCTTTAGTAGTTATTTTTAAGAGATTTTAAGTAGATAGCTTTAAATGATAGTACATAAAGCTTAATAAGTTGTAATTAAGAGTTTTTTATGTCATCTTTATAATATAGTATAGATTTAACATCCTTGCCCTTTTGGACCAAAGTAAGAAGTTAGGTCTTTAATTGAACAAAAGTCCAAAACTCAAGGGGGGTGTATGTGTTCTTTTGAAGAACATATGTAAACGCAGCGAGGAAACGCCCTTTCTCTTGCTACCCAAGATTTCTTTGCTATTTTCCTGATTCTCTTTGCAGATTTCAGATTCAAACGAGTCGATTGCGCTCTCCCTCAATCCTGAGCTCGTAAGTTCATCATATTCAAGAATCAACATATACATTTTCTAGTTGTTTATAATTGTTCATGTAGTTTTCTAATTTTCGATCGGTACTAATCCCTAGTTTGGGGTTTCCTTGTTTTCCTCGTTCAAATTTGGTTTTACTTTTATGATCCGACTGGTGCTTGTTGAAATTTCAGGTATCTGAAGATGTCAAACGAAACAATGGATGTTCCGAAAACCGGATTCAGTTTCGACCTGTGTAGGAGAAACGATATGCTGGCGAAGAAAGGCTTAAAATCTCCGTCGTATCTCAAAACGGGAACTACCATTGTTGGTTTAATCTTTGAGGTATGTTCTATTTCTGTTATGTTTGATTGTTTGCTTGCTTTTTTAACAGTTTTGTAGATTTCATTTTGATTCGAATTGCATTTATGTGAAGTAATTCAAGTAAGATTATGGCGTTTGTGAATGCTGTCAAGTAGTTTTTTATTCGCAGATTGTTTGTATCACGGGAAGAAATGTGGTTAAGATGTGTTTTTACTGGTGTTTAGTGGAAATAAATGAATTAGGCATTGAGAGTGTATAATATACATAGGATCTCCTAAATCCTAATTAAAGCTTTATTATGACAATATTAGACGAAACTAAGCTGTTCATCTGCATCAAGTTTTGGAAGTTGTTCATTGATTCAAAAATCTCTCCTTCATTGGGAAATTTAAAATCTAAAATATGGAGCCTTAGGAGTTATGTCATGCAATACAATGGTTTTGAAGGCGGTAAGTGGCGCTAGCCGCTAGGTGGTAGAGTAACCTTCTAGTGGGGATTAAGCAATGCATAAGTGGGAGCATAAGAGGCTCTTTTAAAAATACAAAGTATAGTTTTTTAGATCATGTAGATATATATATATATATATATATATATATATATGACAATTGAAATTTCGATACAATTACTTTTCTAAAAAGTGATTAACATTTGTAACCATTATACTTGGCTATTGCTTTCCAGTTTCCAAAGAACCTTTGTATTTGCAAAATTCTCTATAAAAACACTCTACTTGGAAAAGGTTGAAAAAGATGGACTAGTTTCATTATTCCATTCAAAATAATCAAAAAGACCTCTTGCAAGTTTAGAAAAATCAATTGATGAATGCAATTAATCTTTGGAGTGCTTAATTCAAGGATTAATTGCAGTGGTTGATGCTTAACTCTTTAGCGGCTGATTAAGTAGCCCAAACTAATCAGAGAGGTGAGGAATGTTGACACCTGAATGGCCACTTAAGCTGCTGTAGGTGGGGATTTTCAAAGCACCAAGTATATATATGCGAATTTCATTTCCATAATAGTAGACTATGATTGGTTATCAGATTTGTAGGGAAAAACTTGTGCCCGATTACAATCAAAGAAGAAGAAAAAAACACATAAGCTTACTGGTGAACCTTATCACTAACAATCAGAAGCTTATGCGAGTGTGCTTTAAGCCTATAACCAGCACTCAGCAACATAACCAACCTAATAAACCATTCTGTATACCTCTAATTATTGTAATAAGGCATTTCAAAGAATTTGAATTATATTGGCAAAGCTGAACCAGAAGATGATGTAGAAAAACTACATAATGGCGATACTTGGAGAAGAAGATAGGACGAGATAACATCTAATAGTTGAAACTTGAAAGGAAAAGTAGGAGCTGCTGCAGCTATCCTTCTCACTACCATCCAATCCATCTAAAGTAGGCTTTTATCGACCCATTCTAGGCTTATCTGTCACCTCTCTGTTGGCATATGTTGCACTTTAGAGAGGACCTGTTATTCTGAAACTTTTACGAAATGAAGTTGAAAATTTCCAAGTTCCAACCATTTATGGTTCAGTTTTACATGTTCCAACCGTGAGTTTGAATGCATAAGGTTGAAGCATAAACCAACAATGAAAGCTGCTGTGTGATACAAACATAGCCAAGGCCTGCTACTAGCATATAAAAAAAATGTGGGAAAGGAAAACTCAAAAAAGGGAGCAAAAGAAGAGAACTGATGCAACGAAAAATAATACCTCCACTGGGACCGAAAGTAAGAAGAAAGTAGAAAAGCTACAACAAAACAAACACTTCGTCACACTCGAACAGCAAGGGACTAAGAGAGTTATTACTTTTACCTTGAAGTGGAGGAGAAAACTACATGATGGGTGATTAAGAGAAAGTTATTACATCCACTGCTTTGTACTCATGCAAGCATGATAATATGGATTATAGCCATTGACATTTCTTTTTGTTTGTCTATACAATGAAAATTATGTAAAACAGTGCTTACCATGACGACAATAGTTTCTCCTGAGATGAATTAACTCTGATTCTTTTCATGTGATCTTCAGAATGGTGTCATTCTTGGAGCAGATACCAGAGCCACTGAGGGTCCCATTGTTGCTGACAAGAACTGTGAAAAAATTCATTATATGGCACCAAATATTTATTGCTGTGGAGCTGGAACTGCTGCTGATACAGAAGCCGTTACAGGTACTATTCTGGTCATGTGTGTTGCATTGTATCATTGTTTTTTAAGGTTCAATCCAATAAACTTAATTGGAGATATCTTTTTTTGGTAGACAACATCAGCTCTCAGCTGAAGCTGCATAGATATCATACTGGTCGTGAATCAAGGGTTGTAACAGCACTTACGCTATTGAAGTCTCATCTTTTCCGGTAAGCTTAAATGTAGATGTGATCTTTGTTTTTTGTTATTTGGAAGTACCTTACTTTGTTTTTGCTTACTCAGCTATCAGGGTCATGTATCTGCTGCTTTGGTACTTGGCGGAGTTGATGTGACAGGCCCACATCTACATACTGTGAGTTGATTTTGTTTTTAGGCGTCTGAGAAATCAATTTGACTTGTAAGACAATGTACTAATTGTTCTGAATCACCATTTCTTAGATCTATCCTCATGGATCAACCGACACACTCCCATTTGCCACAATGGGCTCTGGTTCTCTTGCTGCAATGGCTATCTTTGAATCAGAGTATCGTGAAGGGCTTACTGTGAGTTTTAACAGTTATTGATTGAACTTCTACGCATTAAATCAATTACACACCCCTGTTCCCTATATGCACTTTCTTTAAATTCTTTTTTTTAAATGAAAGGACTTTCTTCTGTGTAAGTTCAAGCCTGATACTTTCTTGAATGATTCATTGATTGTCTATTTATATTGTCCTAGAATGGCAATTCATAACATTTAGATGCTTAATGAGTGTTAATTGTATTTTTCAGAGGGATGAAGGAGTGAATTTGGTTACCAAGGCTATATGCTCTGGCATATTTAACGACCTGGGAAGTGGAAGCAATGTAGATGTCTGTGTGATAGAAAAGGTCTGTTCTTCTCATTGTTGACAATATATCAAACCAAACAAGCCCAGTATTTTTTTTGGAAAAAGGGGACGGAACCCCAGGAAAAACTTTATTCAAAACAAGCCCAGTATGTTCCACCTGGAGGTGGGATCGGGGGGGGGGGGGGGGTAAGATGTATGCAGACTGACCTCTACCCCGGAAGAGTAGAGCGGCTGTTTCCATGAATACTCCCTGCTTGAGACATTTGAATATATATCATAACATTTAAATCACGTTGTAGATAATTGTGATCACCTTTGGCATCTGGTTTCTGATGTGTTAAATACTTCTTTCTACAGGGTAAGAAGGAATATCTGCGGAATCATCTGACTCCAAATCCCCGCACTTACGTCAGTTCAAGAGGCTATACATTCTCAAAAAAGGCTGGTTAGTAATTTCATTCAAGGCTCCATATTTTTGGGATCAATGTTTTATCTTGATCCATCACCATTTGACTCTTTAATTATTCCCAAAAAGGTAATAAAACAAAAAGAGTTTTGAGTTCCATTTTTATCACTATTTGATTCTGTTGATCTAACCTAATCACAATTTGACTCTCTTTTATTATTCCCAAGAAATAAAACAAAAGGAGGTTGAGTTCCATTTTTATTATTAATTGATTTTGATGATCTAATCTGCATTTACAGAGGTTCTGCTTACAAAGATTACACCACTGAAGGAGCTGGTTGATGTAGTTCAAGTGGGAGGAGATGCCATGGAAGAATAAGTTTGTCATTTTTAAGGTTTAATTCAGCAAATCATGTGCTCTTTTCTTTTAGAATCAGTTGCTTGAGTTTTCAATCATGATCGGACTTACGTCTCAATGAATTCAATCCTGTTGTTTGCCTTCTATCATGTTAAGATTGTTTGATTACCGCAATTAAAAGATTCACTACACAAATTTCTAGGAAATCGCGCCTTCATATTTTTCGGCTAACCGTGGGTATCTGGACCAGCTTATGCGCATCGACTAATCCCCGGACGACCACGAATGCCCAGGAGTCATTGCTCCACAGCCAGGCTTTGGCAGTGCCTTGATTTGAACCTCTGGAAGATAGATTTCCACTACATCCTCACAGCCTTAATCGATGCGTTACAACCCAAGTGGTTATCACACTTTGGTATATCTTTAAACAACTCAGAAGAGTATTCCACCAATCATCTTCCACCAATCATCTTCCCATTACTCTTTTTTTTAGAAGGGTGTCCTAGGCTATGCCTAGACTAATCCCTTGGCAAATTATGACTGTAAGACATCATCCTTGATTAAACCTCAGTGGCCACAATTGTTGTGTACGCCTGGATTCGAACCCTGAGCAGATGGGATATTCCACCACATCCTCCAGGGCTTTAACCAGTACGCCACAATCCTTGTGGTTTCTTCCCATTACTCTTCGTCCCAAAACACGTATCATCTCACAGTTACAGGATCCCACATGTGACTTTTAGGGAGTGGACACCAAAATAGGCGGAACAAAAATTAGTGAGATGAAACAAGATTGGTAAATTATTAAACCAGTGTTGTCAAATTAAAACCCTAAAACCTTTTATAGTTCTTTCACCCGCTTACCTCAGTTTTACATATCTGGTCCGGTCATCCGCTAATTACCAATGTACCCTTATAGTAAATCTTGGGTCTGGATTGACATTTTTTTATCTTAACCGACTGTTTGTAGTTCAACAGTTTGTGCTGTAATGCAAAATGTGTGAATAAAGTTACTAAATTTTATTGACAGTATCCAAATGTACAATATTTACGTATAGAATTCTATCGTAATAAATTAGCTCCAATAGATTGGAGGATTGAATCAATCCGAATATAGGGTTTCGCTGCACCCGAGCCCGTTGTGGCATTGATGATTTTAAACCATTGGCTAGCAGGGTCACACCTCTCATTGGTTAAGCATTTACAAGTATTTGTGACAATGGTGTTTTCAGAGTCTATATCCAGGCACACACTTGTGCCATTGTTGATCTTGGATGAAAGGTGGAGTTTAGAGGCTGATATGGCTTCCCATTTTGAAGAAGTATCTGTGCATATTATGCCTAATTTTGCTTTCTTTCCCACTCCATCTGCTTGTAGGCAATAATATGTACCCTTGATCGTTAGCGTCTTTCTTGGGGTGTAATCCCAACCTTCTGCCTCGGAACATGGACCCAAAGTCAACGGCTTGAGAAACGATTGTCGTTGAACGCAGAGCCCGGTTGATGGATGGAAGATGATTTTATGTGGGCGAGTATTTGATAATCCTGGTCCTGCATGGCATCCAAAACCCTATATTGAGTAAAAATAAAGAGATGCAACTCCAAAAACCTAACCAAACGAACCTGGTATATCCCACGCAAAAGTAGAGTCTAGGAGGGGGCAGTATGTACATAGACCTTACCTCAACCACTAGGGTCGATATGTTGTTTTCGTGAAAACCTCCGACTTGTGCACGAAACAACGGTGTGAGCAAGCAAGCAATAGCCAATAAGATGGGTAATAGAAACAAGTATAATGACATAACAATTCAAGAGGTCTAACACCATAGGGCGCAATAGCCCAAGGATCATATCTTATGCCTTGACTTGAACCCGGTGGGATCTACTAGGCCCTTTTTCGGGTTTAAACACGGTTACAATCAGGATTGGTTTAGAATTCCTAGGTCAAAACTTTTTCCACACAAACTTCACAGAAACAATCGTTGTATTCTTTGGGATAAATAATAGATGTGCATACATCTTAGGGGCTGTTTGGTTGAAGGAATTGGAATGCCTAATTCTATTGACCAAATTCCAAGCCCATGTTTGGTTCACGGAATGAAAGCGATGGAATCCTTCCAATTCTATTGAATCCTACAATTTAAGGAATTTATCATTACGTAGCTAAAGTGAAGGAATTGAATTCCTACCAACCAAACGTGTGGTCAAATTCCATTCCAATTCCTTCGAAGTCAAATTCGTTCGATGGATTCCAATTCCATCAAATTTCATTCTGTGAACCAAACGCCCCTTACCTTCTTCAAGCTCTAATTCTTAGTGGAATCTGTTGAGTTACTTTTGGTTTGGCCTATAACATCTGGCCTAATTGGTACCCATTATGACTTGCCAAATCCCATACACCCATTATAAAGAATACAAATCATATGTTTCTAAACTCCATGTTCAATCCTTGGCTACCAATCAACGCTTTAACACATACTTACTTTATCGTAGAGAGAGCATAAAATGATGAATTAAATAAATATATATTAAATAAAGTATACAGTGTGTCAGAAGTTGATTGGTGGAGACGAGGAAACATGGAGTTTGAGGACATGTGATTCGTATTCTAGGTAAAGCCTACTTCAAAATCCAAAATGCGGGGCTTCACACTATTTTTTATCTAAATTAACCTAACCAAACATACTTAGTATATCATACTCTCAAATAAGGTCCGAATGTAGGATGTATACAGACCATACCTCTATCCCAAAGGGTCATATAGACTGTTTTCCTGAAGACCCGACTTGCGAAAAAGATTTTGTAAATTTAAAGAAGTGGTCAAGTATCATACAAAGAGTTTGGAAAAATAGAAGACACAAGTACAGCCTGCAAAAAGAGAAAAAGATTAAAACAAAATTCTAACTTACCTTGAAAAGGAGATTGAAGAGGTGATATCTTCTCCAAAAAACTTGAATTCCTTGGTTTACACCAATCCCAATTCAAAACCCCATAAAACTCCTCCATTCCAACCACACCTTGCCTAAAATAGTAACTCCCAGCAAGTGTCCATAAAGCCCAATCAAGATCATATTCAGCTGCCCATGCCAAGAAACAATTCAAGAATCTATTGTCATTCTCATTTGTACCCCTTTGATCCACACCCCATTCACTTATAAACAAAGGGTAACCTTTGTCCAACAAAAACCCCGATTTCCCCATTATATTTTCGACCACCTGACTGCATACTTCGTTCGGGTTTCCCGTGTTCCAATCTTCACTGTTTGAAAACCCGTACCAGTGGATTTCGTAAACCAGTTTTTCGCTAAATGTTAAGCTTAACGGTTGGGTATGAAGGAATGATAGATCTTTATCGTAGCTTAAACCGGACACGATGACTAGAACGTTAGGGTTTGCTGCGTGAACGGCCTCTGCGCCTTTTTGCATGTACCTGGTTAGTTTATCGTGTAAGAAATTAAATGACTGAATTGGGAGCCGTCGGAGGTTGTACATTGATGGAAATTTGTAAAGGTGTTTTGTTGGATGTGTACCTGTACCAAACGCTAACGTTTTGCCTAGGCCCACGCAACTCGTTCCTCAAGCTCATTCCGACCACGTTGGTCGAGCCGTTGAACATGGTGGCGACTTTGGTGAGACCCTTGAGCCACACGTCGGGATTGAAATACGGATCGCCGAAGAAGCCGTTGCCGTCGAAGTCGCTACAACACCATCCGGGAGTGCTTATCTGGTTATCTAATATCATCATAATGTTGTTTCTGTCGAGGCTCGAAACCACTTCCTATAAAAAAAATAAAAATTGAAGGCGGATTCAAAAGTCTCGACACTATAAAATAAAATAAAATAAAATAAAAATTAAAGGCGGATTCAAAAACATTACAATAAAAGGAAAAAAAATAAAATACGGTTTAATTGCATATGATGTACCAAGTGGTTTTTTGAATTTTTCTGATGCGGCTAAAAAACAAATAAACAAAGGATTTAATGCCACATTAGACACACCACCGCGTAGGTTACTAACAACTTTTTGTTGATTTAGGCGCCACAATGCTCTTTGATTAAGTTTTGTATAGATAAAGTTGTCTGTATCTGCATAGATTATGAATGTTTTTATTTGAGAGAATTTTTCATAGATGGAAGGAGCATGTTTTTTTAATTTGGAGTGACAGGTTTGGAAAGGAAAAAAAAACTTTGGCTTTCTGTATAAAGTTCCCCCTATAAGCTTACTGAATAAGTCACATTTTATATTATTAACCACTACCATATAGTCTCATATATATAGCTCGAATACGCTATGAACCCTATTAAGCTCATTAAGCTGTCAATCAACAGACCCTAGAACGGTAGTACGAACACCCCCCACCCCTAAATATGCTCGTGACTAATCTGATACATGTTGGTCAACTGTATAGAAACGTTGAGGCAGGTTCAAACGAAAAATTGATCAACTTACATGTGAAGCAAACATTTTGCAATGACCGGCTATATAACAGGTGAGAATTTTGCAAAAAATTGCCCACGTCCTTTTGGACAATATCACATCTGATTTTACTATGTTTACTTTGATCTTATTCATGATTAAAACATTTTGAAATCACTCTGTTAAATAAAATTGGCTCAATACAATTTTAAAAAAAAATTCAACTATCATAAAAGTTAAAATATTGGATATTAATTAATAACTACAAATGTCTTAATCACATAGATGATATTGATAAGATAAGATCAACATCACCATACCATACCATAAATAAAAATCATTATCAACCAATTTCATTTCTAGATTAAAATAACATTATATCCAACTTATAAACTTAAATAAAAATTAAAATTGGGTAAATCACCTGGAAAGCCTTGAGAAGTGGAAGATCAATAATGGAAGGATTATTCGCTTGAAATCCAGCAATCGATTCTATCAAACCTAAATTTCGAAGCGACTGACGGACTGTAACTGAAGCTAAACTATCATTTGTGAACAAAAAAAGTGGATATGTTAATCTCACACAATTGAATCCCATGGCTGAGATTTTGTTGGAGATCGCATCGACTGGTTGTTTGCTTAAACCTTCTGCGACCACTGCATCTAGGTGACTCACCCAATTCACGCACGATAGCTTCACTCTTTCTCCGCCATTTCCGTCGTCCACGATCCATCGCGAGTTGGTGGAGAGTGGAAGCGCCGTCGTCAGTTGGTGGTGGTGGATGACGGCCGCAAGGATGAACAAGAGGAGAGATGATGAGAATTTCAAACCCATACTTTATATGTTTGTTTTCCTAATTTGTGTGTGTATATATACACACATTTGTATATTTATTTATGGGTACTCAAATAAATCACTTTTGGTATAATTTTCTTTGTGAAAGGTCAAATTTACCCCTATGTTTAACAAAATCGTCAGCATAAATGGCTTATTTATCGTAAGATCGGTTTGTTAAAACAAATACGGTTTTTTGTTTGATTTTTTTTTTTTAAATTCATCCGTGTTAATATTCATTTTAAGATGGTTATAAAATTGATTATGATATTATAAAATTTTAATTTGTTTTTATTTTTAAATTTGAATTAAAACAAACATATTCTTAAATATATGGTTTAGAAAAAGAATTGTTTTAATTCTTTAGAGAAGACTGTTTTAAAATTAAAAAGCAAAAGAAAAGTAAAAACTGAATTTATAAATTTCATCTCATATTCTCATTCATTCATGTTTATCATTATTGATATTTGATACTATCATTTCTTTAGACTAAGGCTATGGGGTTATTCGGTTGTGGCTTAATAAGTTGTATAGCCTATATGGTTTATTTGCTCAGCAATAAATAATTGTTCGATTGTGACTTATTCGCTCAACCGATGACTCATTCGATCAACCATAAAAATAAGGTCATTTACATTCAGCCATTTATTCACCTTTTTATTCCCCTTTTACCCTTCACCCCGTCTTTCATCTTCATCCCCATTTAACAAATCATAAAACCCTTTTTTCTTAGACCTCTCCATCTTCTCCTAGTATCTCTCTATATACATACACACAAACAAATATATATAGAGAGAGAAGGGATCAATTAGAAACCAACATTAAACTGAAAACCTTATAAACCAATATTGACCAATTAATGAATTTCCCATTTTTACTTTTTTTTAATTGATAAGGGTATGTTAGTATTTTACCTAATTTCGTAATATATATGGTAATTATTATTATTATTATATTAATTAATTTGAATGCATTTTATATATGATAATAATTGATGCTATATTAATTTAAAGTATGCACTTTTTGATTCAGATTTCAATTTCTTTTTAATTTAAAATATTCATTTTTTAATTCCTATTAATTTAAACTATTTTTCTTGATTCCGATTTCAGTTTCATATTAATTGGAATAATTAAGGTAAACTATTTTTTTATTTATTTGATTTCTATTTTATCAAATTTTGGAAAATAGTTATTTTTTATAGAAAATTCAAATATTTAATTATATCTATACTATATTATAAAACACAAATAAAAAACTTTTAAATACAAATTATTAGGTACAAGTACCATCATTTTATGCAAGATTTTAAAAATATCTTAATTTACAAGTATCAAAGCACAAGATACATATTACTACTGCAAGTTTCTAACACCTACTAATTTGGTATGTACAGGGTCTTCCTTTTATGCAGATATTTCCATATATCATTATTATATTATATTACTATAAATTTGTTTTAATTATATTATTAAATATGTAATTGGTTATTTTTTCTAGATATCCTTAAAATATATAAGATAATCATTGAATTATAACAAAATACTTAATTTTTTTATATAAAAAAGTTTTATTATTAAGCCTAAATTAAACAAATTTATAAAAAAAACATTATCACTTTCTTAAAACCATCCAAAATCGTACTGTAAATCGACAAAAAAAATAAAAATAAAAATAAAATGAAACATTAAAACCGTGACGTATCTCGCTGCATTGCGCGAGCACGCTTCTAGTTTAAAATCAATATTTGTTTTCATTGAATTGAAATATTTTTTAAATATATTCTTTTCATTCTTTGTTATATATTTGTATGATATTTTTAATTGGAGTATAAAAAATTAACCATACGGAGCAATGAAGGGTAACATGTTTGATGGTGTTTCGGCTAACGAAATTCATGTTCGAGATCTACTCGACAACGATGAAACGTTTTTATCGTATTTTATTCGTCCGGTTGATGAAATTCCTAGTAATGATTTTGATAAGATTCCTGATAGATGAAACACGCGTTTGATGAAACAATGTTGAAACTCATGAACCAATAGATGAAACACGTTTACACATGATGAATTTGTTATAGATGAAACAATGTTAAAACGTGTTTCATCAAATACGTGTTTGATAAAACAATGTTGAAACTAATGAACCAATTTGTTTCATGGCTTTCATTAGATTCCAAACAATGCACACAAATGTTTCATCAAAAATCGATTTCATTAACAAAAATAGGTTTCATCAATAATGTGTGTATACATTTTCATCACTCCATCCCTTCACCCACTTTCTAATAATCCTCTTAATTAATTAAGCATAGATATATAAAAAGAACCCTAAATTAGGTCTATTGATCATTATGTTTAAAGGTGCAAGAGAGTTATATAAAGAAACAACAAGTTTAAAAAGTTTCCTTATTCAATGAATTTCATCTTGTTACCAAAATTGAAACAAAAAAGCAAAAGACACTTTTGCCCTTTTAGCCTATTATTATTAATTTTAATTAATAAATTAATTCATTTATTACCATATTTAAATCAAATGAATCTTGACCATTGATTACTAAGATCAATGGTATCTAGATGGTTTCCAAAGTTTCCAATCTAATGTAGGTTTCCAATTGAAACCACATCTATACATATATAAGAGGGTTGTTGTGTCTATCTTTTCCACCTGAAGCCCTAAAACCCTTTTGGCAGAGAATAAAGAGGGAGAAAACTCAACTCATTGATGGATATTCAAGCAAGAAAGAGAATTAAAAGGGGGCTAGATGGATCGAGCTCCATTGATGAAGATTCACCATCTTCTTCCTCGAGCTCTGTAACACCCGGAAAATCTAAGGTAAGTATTCTCCTCGTCTCTTAACTTGTGCTAAATTGAGAATCTCTTTGTACGCTTATTTGGTGTTTTATAAATCTGTTATGAGGATGTTAATCTGTCTAGTTAGCCTCGCTCTATCGAACCTCGGTCAAGGCAAAGTTTTCGGTGTCTAAGGGAGTGGGCGCGATTGTGCCATCGCGATAGTGCCTTGGCACAATCGCCTGGCACTATCGCTGGAATTGTACCGAGAGGTCGAGAGCGGTCGCGATTGTGCCATCGCGATAGTGCCCTTGGCACAATCGCCAGGCACTATCGCCTGAGATGTACCGAGGGTTGTTTGAATGGAGCGATTGTGCCCCTCGCGACAGTGCCATGGGCACAATCGCCGGGCACTATCGCGGACGATGTCTGAGGGTATAAAATCCAACCTTGACCTATTTTGACTTCACTTCTCATCTCAAAACGTTTTGGAGCCGGTTTGGAGCTAGATTGGGCGATTCTCCTCTACTTCTAAACCTACTAAACATTTATTGAAACCCTAGATTAGTTGGGGCCATTTATTGGTGTTAAAGGGAGCTAGGGGATCATTCAAGGGAAGCATTCAAGTCTCATCCAAGTTTCACCTTCTCACCGTTCTAACCAAGTTTTCTAAGGTTTTGTATAAAACCCTAGATAGTGAGTCTTTCTTCCTATTTTTCAAACGAGATACATACTTTGTGCATTTACGTGTTTAACATTTCTTGTTTGCATAGGAGTTGATCACCTGATAAGTTTGACCTAACTGTCACTCTTGAGACTTTTGAAGATATAACCTTGGTTATTATCGTAGAGAATATGGTTATGATTATTATTGATATTTAGGCTTAATGATACGTGTTTTATGAGCCATGGGTAACATTGGGATACTTGCATGCTTTAGAGTTTTGTACCTAAACTATGCTTGGGAACGGTTGGAGTCTTATGCATGTATCTTATGGGTATGAAGTCATGTATAGAGGTGGACATTGTACGTACATAGAACAAACCATGAGTAAGTGCTAGGAGGATGTAGTCTTAGGTGTCACCATAACGGTATACACCTAGACCTCCGCCACTTGGAGTAATGCCTGGGAGGTAGTCTTCAAGTGTGTCGGGCCTTCGGGATGTTGCTCAGACGAGTGAACATCAAGGTACATTGACTCGAGGTAAAACTCATTGGTGTGATGGGTCTCCCCCATGGTTGCCCCCGTATGGACTTGGGTGATTGAAGTGTCATAATTGTTCATAACATGCTTTATATGATTATGCCATGTTTTATGCAACTCACTAGACCCGTTTGGTCTAACACTTGATTGTTGGTATGTATCTCAGGTTCTTGCGGCGCGAGCGCCAATGATGCTTAATCAGCTTTAGTGGTGAGCTTGGGAGCATTTTTGGGATGCCATTACTGAAGACTGTTCATGTGGACCTAGTTGACAACCTTTTTGTAATCTTATGGCTGGCTAGATTTAGATTAGGGAGTTGTCATCTAATGTCGCTTCTTATTACAAACTTGTAATTAACAGGCATTGTTGTTCCTTTTGTTTGAGCTCATTTCTTTGGCAATTATTTTTATATACCATGTTTCCATTTTCCGGAAAATTTTGTTAGTCCCATTTTGGGGTGTTACAAGCTCCATTGATGAAGATTTAAGCAAGAAAATGAAGCAGGTGAAGAGAATTAAAAAGGGGATCGAGAGGACCAGATACAAGGATATTAAAGAAAAGGAAGCAGATGAAGAAAATTAAAATGGTATAAAAATTAGCCCATAAAAGGAAACCACGATGATGGCAGATCTGATCTCATCCTTCCCCCACCTACAACCATCAATCCGTCCCCTCTGGTTTTTGATGTTCCTTATGTGTCCCCCTCTATGTTCCTTAAAATTTCTTATTTGTCTTTGAAAATTTCTGGGCTTTTGATGTTCCTTGAAATTTATGATTAGGCTTGAAAAAAAAAATTAGGGCTTCTTATTTTTTTAGTATGAATTTGTTCTGATTTGGGTTTGATATGTTTGGAAATGAAGTAGTTTGGAACTAGGTTCAAAAATATAGACTGAGGTATAAAATTGTCATTTCTAACATTCAGACAGTTTATTCAGCACAACAACCGTACAATTTATGTTATATCACACATACAACCTTATTAATATAGACAACTTTATCCATACAAGTCTTAATGGAAAACAAACCGAACAACCCCTATGTTTGGCAAACTAGCTGATGATTGATAAGCTAGCTGGTAGCTGATAAGCTAGCTGATGGATAAATCACGTTTGACAAAAACTAGTTGATAAACATGTAAAAAATAAACAAAAATGACATCTTGAAAAAAATAATCAATTACAATATTTCATAATATAATTAAAACAAATTTGTAGTAATATAATATGTTAATTAACACATAGTAAAGAAAAATTAAATAATATAATATGTTAATTAAAATAATTTAAAATTTATTATTATATATATGCTATAAATTTTGAATTTGTTAATATAATTAAAATGCCCTCTATTGAAAAATCAGTACCCAATATGCCCCAAATCTTGTTATTTTTGCCAAAATACCCTCTAGGTACGCGTTTTTCACTGTTACACGCGGACTTGGTCCGCGTTTTGTCCGCGTTCTACTATTACACGCGGACCAAGTCCGCGTTTGGCTTCAATGCACGGGGACGAGTGCTTGGGCCGCGTTTTTCACTGTTACATGCGGACTTGGTCCGCGTTTTGTCCGTGTTTCACCCTATAAACGAGTAGTTGGTCCGCGTTTGGCTTCCATTAACCGAGAAACGGCGTGACACGAGGGGGGCGGCATTCACTGTTCAACGCGGACATGGGCCGCATTTTTTACTGTTCAACGCGTACTTGGGGGCCGGTCCATAACATTGTTTAGGGTTTAGTCATTGATCAACGGTGTGGATTGATTAATTTTTTAGGGTTTTATATGAAACCTCCTATAAATAAGTGAGGTCCCCCCCCCCCTAACCCCACCACCATCACTCTCAAAGGGATCCCATCTCTTTCACTCTCTCAAATATATCGTGTATTACACACGCTCGGATCTCGGCTCGGTTGGTTAGCATTTATAAAAGTCGGATATGGGTCGACCACTTTCTTCGGTAAGTTTTCTTTAACCGCGTTTTAATTTTATATTTATTTTAGTGATTATGTGTTAATTTTAGAGTTTTACATATTTATTTTAGCGTTTATGTTGATAATATGTTAGAGGTTGCGTTAATTTTAGTTTTACATATTACGTTGATTTTAGAGATTGCGTTAATTTTATAAAAATATTGTAGAGATTGCGTTAATCTTAGAGATTGCGTTTTTTTTTTTGTATAAAAAAACTGTAGAGATTGGGTTTGTTTTAGGGATTGCGTTAATTTTAGAGATTGCGTTTTTTTTTGTATAAAAAAGTGTAGAGATTGGGTTTGTTTTAGGGATTGCGTTCATTTTATAAAATTATTGTAGAGATTGCGTTAATTTTAGAGATTGCGTTTTTTTTTGTATAAAAAAGTGTAGAGATTGGGTTTGTTTTAGGGATTGCGCTCATTTTATAAAATTATTGTAGAGTTGCATTAATTTTAGAGATTGCGTTTTTTTTTTGTATAAAAAAGTGTAGAGATTGGGTTTGTTTTAGGGATTGCGCTCATTTTATAAAATTATTGTAGAGATTGCGTTAATTTTAGAGATTGTGTTTTTTTTTGTATAAAAAACTGTAGAGATTGGGTTTGTTTTAGGGATTGCGTTCATTTTATAAAATTATTGTAGAGATTGCGTTAATTTTAGAGATTGCGTTTTTTTTTTGTATAAAAAAGTGTAGAGATTGGGTTTGTTTTAGGGATTGCGCTCATTTTATAAAATTATTGTAGAGATTGCGTTAATTTTATAGATTGCGTTTTTTTTGTATAAAAACTGTAGAGATTGGGTTTGTTTTAGGGATTGCGCTCATTTTATAAAATTATTGTAGAGATTGCGTTAATTTTCGAGATTGCGTTTTTTTTTTGTATAAAAAAGTGTAGAGATTGGGTTTGTTTTAGGGATTGCGCTCATTTTATAAAATTATTGTAGAGATTGTGTTAATTTTAGAGATTGCGTTTTTTTTTGTATAAAAAACTGTAGAGATTGGGTTTGTTTTAGGGATTGCGTTCATTTTATAAAATTATTGTAGAGATTGCGTTAATTTTAGAGATTGCGTTTTTTTTTTATAAAAAAGTGTAGAGATTGGGTTTGTTTTAGGGATTGCGCTCATTTTATAAAATTATTGTAGAGATTGGGTTTGTTTTAGGGATTGCGCTCATTTTATAAAATTATTGTAGAGATTGCGTTAATTTTAGAGATTGCGTTTTTTTTGTATAAAAACTGTAGAGATTGAGTTTGTTTTAGGGATTGCGCTCATTTTATAAAATTATTGTAGAGATTGCGTTAATTTTAGAGATTGCGTTTTTTTTTGTATAAAAAACTGTAGAGATTGAGTTTGTTTTAGGGATTGCGTTCATTTTATAAAATTAATGTAGAGATTGCGTTAATTTTAGAGATTGCATTTTTTTAATAAAAAAATTGTAGATTATGCGTCAATTTTAGAGATTGCGTTAATTTTATAAAAATATAGTAGAGATTGCGTTAATTTTAGACATTGCGTTTTTTTTATAAAAATATTGTAGAGATTGCGTTTTTTTTAGGGGTTGCGTTCATTGTATAAAATTATTGTAGAGATTGCGTTAATTTTAGTTGCCTAAAACCGAAATAATAAAAACCGCAACATATCGATTTGGATTTTGTCAAACGGGTGTAAATAGCCCTAAGGTTTTTAGGGATTTAAGAAATCCACGTGATTCCCCTACTACCTGGAAATCCAATAGATTCAGTGGTTTATTTTTTTATAAAAATAACCAATAGACGAAATCAACAAAATGTACATCGTTAGTTATAAGTTAGGTGCGTTGACAACATCCTTGCATTACTATGTAGGATGATTTTGATAACGTCGATCTTTCGTTCAAATGCCGCATCGCCATGGTAAAGAAAATTAGAGATGCTTTTGAAGCGTGTCCACTTGAACAGGCACAACGTTTACACGAAATGTTTAGCCGCACATCTTTCGGGCCATGGCTCGAGCTTACCAATATTGGACAGGACCCCCTTCTAGTACACATGTTTTTACAGATGGAGGTCAAGGTTGCGAGACCACAGCCGGAGGAATTGTATTTCCACGTGTGTGGGACTCGCATGCACTTTGGTCGTCGTGAGTTCTGTATTGTAACTGGACTCCCTTTCTACCTTGACAGATGAGTCCTTCGTTAGTAGGGTTTGGCTCGACCTTGCACCAGGTATCTTGACGCTGAAAACCGTCCTCCAGACGATGAGAACTGGTCTGGGTGCGATATCCGATGAGGATGTTGTGCGTGTTTGCTTGGTGGTGATGGCGGAGTTGATGTTCATGGGTCGTGATCCAAGGCTGCCGGTTTCCTCTACTGTACTTATCGTTGTCGATGACTTGGAGAGGTTTAACCGCTATCCGTGGGGTAGCTATATCTGGAGTCACTCATACAAAGGACTCCACGGTGCCATCGCCAGACGCAAGCAGAAGAACCAGCAAAACAACAAGATGACGTTGAATGGGTTTGCACACGCCCTAAAGGTTAGATAAGTACAATAACATAAATATCAATTCATTAACTAATTTTGCTAATTTTGGATTTCTTTTAACGTACTTGTTCAATTTATGTAATTCCAGGTATGGATCTTGGAGATGTTTCCTGCTTGCCAGCAAAATTTCACCAAGCGCTCCGACAGGTTAATTAGGGAGACCAAATGGGATCGAGATGCTGTCCTTAGTAAGTCTGCATGCATTGGGATCTTCAACTCAACTTTGAGCGTACGCCCTCTTACTATATTTTTAATTGTAGTAATTAAAAAACTATTTGTGATTTATATGTCTTATAATTTTTTTAGGTTGGAAATGCGCCATATGCGGAACTGAGGCCTACTCAGACTGAGCAGCAGTCGAGTTGGTTTTGACGGAGCGTCGCCTTTCTTGAAAGTTCGGCGGGCAGGCGACCGACAAAGAGGTCCTGACGTAGAGATCCTGATCCCGATGACGATGATGACGATGATGATGAAGATGACGATGATGGCACGCGACGTCAGGCTCCCCCTAGCTCTAGCTATCAAGCTCCCCCTAGCTCTAGCTATCATGCTCCTCCTAGCCCCACCTATCAAGCTCCCCCTAGCCCCACCCATCATAGGATGCCTGATATAGACCCATACCAAGATAAGTGGGAGTACATGACCTCCGTGGACAGACGCGTAAGAGACCTCGAGGCCCTCGATATGGACAGACGCATAAGAGATCTCGAGGCCCTCACCGCACACCTTCGCCACACTCACGTTAGTGTTTAACTTAATTTGGGGATATTACACCCAATACTTTAATATTGGTTTGTGTATTGATATTACGTTCCATGATTGTATTAGGTGTCGACGAACATGGCGCCCACTTACATGCCACCTGGGCAAATGCATGGGTACACGGGTGTGGCATATACGACCACATCATCCCAGCAAAATGTAGGTTATTTTTTTGTTATTACGTTTGAAAGTAATTATTAAGAGTGCTCATTATAATCCATGTCACCAGGTTGGGATGACAAGTATGACGCCATCCTACACGTCACCGGGGTACACAGGCGGCAGCAGGAGGAAACTACCCTTTTTCGACCCCATCATTCCAGCAAAATGTAAGTTACGACGAGTGCTCATTGTTGTTCTTTTTTTGTTATTACGTTTGAAGATTCTTATTAAGAGTGCTCATTATAATCCATGTCACCAGTTTGGGATGACAAGTACGAGGCCAGCCTACACGTCGCCTGGGTACACACAGGCGGCAACCGGAGGAAACTACCCTTTCTCGACCCCATCATTCCAGCAAAATGTAAGTTACGACGAGTGCTCATTGTTGTTCTTTTTTTGTTATTACGTTTGAAGATTCTTATAATGACCTACGTCACCAGTTTGGGATGTCGGCGGGGGACTATTACAGACCCCAGATGATGGAGTCGAGGCCGGGGCTGTCCATCATAAGCGGGTTGGTGGAAGATTTTTTGGGAACTTCCATCCCTTATTCGATGGGGTCGGAGTCGGGGGTTGACACCACCTAGGCACGGGTAAGTACTCCGATGGCTGATAATATCATCGATGACCACTTCGAGGATGATGACATGGCCATACATGAGCCAGATCAGGCAACACATGAGAGGGCGAGACGGGTCGCTGTTGTGGGGGCAGCCCTTTGTTCCCCATATGTCCAACAACCTTCGACCACAGCAGTACCTAAGAAAAAAACCAAGGCAAGGGTGAAGGCAAAGGGCAAGGGAAAGGTTGGGGGAGACACTACGATGACTGACGCGGGGCAATCGGTGTTTGTTTCGGCGGCACAGATCAGGGAATTATGTATCAGTGATCAGCTCCCCCACCTGATGTGTCCATTTTACGGCGGCCTTCAAATGAATGCCGGTTTTTTCATGCTACTGTTGGGTGTAGGTGGTAGTGGGGATTTCGAGGATCTGGTTAGTATTTAAATATAGTCATATAAACAACTATATTTCTAATGACAGGTCTAACAATCTATGTTTTGTGTATAGCAAATCGACGCTTGGGTTAGAATGATCCAAGAATCCCGCTCTCCACATGCCAGATGGACGGTCATGGACTCCAACTTCTTTGAGTGGCTTACACGGCCGGGCCAAGGATACAGGTCTGTGTTCGAAACATGCAATGGACTGGGCCATAGAACTCATCCAGCTTGGATGGACATCGACGAGGTATGGAAATCGATTTACATAATTTTTGTTCAACTTGTTTGTTACTAACTATTATTGTGTTATTGTAAAATCTCAGGTATACATCCCCATATGCGTCGTGGACAAACATTGGGTGCTCGGTGTTCTGTACCTCCGTGAAATGAGGCTGGTCTTATTTGACAGTTTACGAGCAAGAAGGTACACTTTGCCCTTGCAAGAACGCCTTGGGATCTTCAAAAACAATTGCCGAAGTTGTTAAAAAAGATACACGACACGCCGGATCGTATCAAGGCCAGCAATAAATTAGAGGTTATCTATGATTCTGATGCACCTCAACAGACAGGGGGCCTTGGGGATTGCGGTGTGTGGGTGTGTCGTAACATATCCAAGTTTATTGAAGGTCTGCACCCAACAGTTGCACCAGATGCAACTGAACATGTGGCAAGGGAATGGCGTAATTACATGGCGGAGACCCTTTTCTCGTTGGTTGTCCAAATAAACGATTAGGTTGGGGATACTTTTTATGTTACTTGTGAGTTGTGATGGGCCTCTTGAAATAGCAAATATGATTCTTTTTTTTAAGTCATTTTAAATATTAAAACCCTTTTTTACTTAGATAACTATATTGGATCGGATGTTTTATTTTATATAAAAATAGAATTCGTTAACTCCCAAGATCACAAATTGATATGAAAAGGGTAGTACATGAAAAAGTTCTTTTGGTAAATAAAAAACAAAATCTTATTTAAACTTACCAATTATTAATGACAAACTGGTAGGGTTCGAAAACAACCGGTACAAGTTCATCTAAACAAACATTGAAACGACGTCATTAAATGAAGTGAGTAGGTAACATTGTCGGTCATTGAAATGTCAAACTATGGCTACACGATACTTGGTTTTTCTGGAATCCCCAACGACTTCTTATATGCTCTGGTGATACAATTTTGGAAGTGTTAAGCTCAACTTTCTTGCTGTACACTTCAATGACGGTATAATTTTGTAGTATAAAAATATAAATGCATCAAACCACAAAATACATTGGACGATTTTATTAATGAAACAAAACCATAGAAAGTAAAAGTACAAACCGACAACACATAAAACTCCGGGTACAAACTTGTTCGTTGTCGTAGCGAATACGGTCTTCTTTATCCTTGATCTCCCTCTTCAACCTTTTTACCTCCTCCTTGTCCGCGTCGATCCTTCTCAAGTATCCATCCTTCTCAAGTATCCATCCTTCTTCGCCATCATTTCCGTCCACTCTTGAGTGTTGTGAATTTCACAGTTACTATAACACGGGTATTTATAGCCACAAGGAACAATTGTTAAAAAAAAATGAATCATTTCAGTATTTGCAGATGAATCATTTCAGGCTTTCCAGAAGAATCATTTCAGTATTTGCAGAGGAATCATTTCAGGCTTTGCAGAAGAATCATTTCAGTCTTTGCAGAAGAATCGTTTGGCCATGTGCACAAACCTATCTCCGCATATGGTAACAAAACGCGGGGTTAGTTCGCGTTTTAGTGGTGTAACGCGGGGTTAGTCCGTGTTTTAGTGGTGTAACGCAGGGTTAGTCCGCGTTTCAGGCTTTGCAGGGGAATCGTTTGACCATGGCACAAAAAACGAATCATTTCAGGCTTTGCAGAGGAATCATTTGACCATGCCTTTGAAACTATCATGAACCGATCTTCGCATGGACTATAAGTAGATGCTCCGGTGAAGTAGTATTTCACAACTTCATATCTATCCTTTCTACCCTCACTTTCATTTACAAATATTATCTACATTATCTACATTATCTACATTTTCATTAGTTGATGGTTGGAGGTTCACGCGGTAGGGGGAAAAGGTCAGCGAATGGGGGTGGCACTTTACGCTCCATGGACATCGACCAATTAAATGATGGAGCTTCAAGGATTGACTGGAATGCACCAGATACAACGGAGGATTGGGCGCAGTTTGGGTTAACTGCTTATGATGAACCGATAACGCCTCAGGAGTGGGAGCAGTTTAACAATGCCCAAGTCGCATACTACACTGCTCATGGAGGAATGCCCCCACCTACGTATCAATCCAACCAGGGGCCAGGTCTACCAATGTCTCAGGTACTGCCTACCAGGTTGAAAAGGTCATGTGATGAGGCAAATGAAGAGATACGAAATACAGGCAGGACGTGGCTACAAAACATGGAACTTCAGAAGGAGAAAGAAGCAACTATTGCGGAGCAGATGGAGCTCCTGGAGAATATGAAGCGCGATGTCAGGGAGAAACAAAAGGAGATTAGAAAGTTAGAAGATGAACTGGTAGACATAAAAGAAAACTACACCGTCATGGAGGAGCATATGAAGGCAAAGGTTGGTTGGGTTACGAAGTGCCGGGAAATCTACCCGTAGTAGGTTTCTCAAAGGGTGGTTGTTGTATGGATGCACTTTAACGTTTAACCTAAGTTTTATTTTATTCATTAATTTTTACTTTATCGATGCTTGAATGTTGTATGGATGCACCATTTCGTTTTCTTTAATTTCAATAAAACGATGCTTTCATGTTTTAACTTTTATTTACACATAATATAATTTCACAACCACGATAAGGTAGATAAAATCAACAATTAACATAATAACAATATCACTTAGCATAGAAGATGAGGTGATTACAATCAAGGGAAGTCAATGTTAAGGTCAATGCTATCATGCCTTAAAGTTCCATGTGGTTCTAGGTTCGATGACCCTTGAGAGAGAAATCTTTGGCTAGTAGAAGCTCTCCTGGGCACGGTTGAAGGGGCGGGAGTTGGACATTCACCATGAGTATGTCCTACTGCTCCACACCTAGTACACGTTCTCTGTATCGGATCCTCACCACGAGATGGAAGCCGATCGTTCTTTCTTGGTCTCCCCGCACGTCTCTTGGTTATTAACGGTGGATAGCATGGCGGAAGGGGGACGTGTGGCAAAACCCATGATTGAGGGGGTCCAACAGGATAGATTAGCTCATGATATGTTGACCGGTAAGTATTGGACGTGTAGTAAGATATAGCCAGATCGTTGCAATCTCTACGATTCATTGACCTTGCAGCAGCGATGGCATGACCGCACGGTAAACCAAAATATTGCCATTGGTTACATTCACAAACACCGTTGACCATATCGACAGTCGCGTGATAATGGATATCCCGAACGTTGAACTTACCATGTCCAATCTGACTTACCCTCCATGTCGCAGACTTTCCCGACCTTCTGCTAATTATCTCCTCCGCCATTGGTGTGAGATGATTACGCATTTCATCTACAAATATGTGTTAATTGTGTTACGATTTATACGGAAGACGAAAAAAGCAACAAACATATAAGTTAAAGATTTTAGAGTTTATCAACCTCCCTTTCGTCATCGAAGTTGGTACCACTCTTGTTGAAAATCTCAGAAGTACTCTATAAGGCCGACAATGGGTAACCTGCGTGCAAAATGGGACAGTGCATTCACCGACTCTACACTATTAGAGGTCATTATGTTATACCGTTGTGCAGGGAAATGGGCCCTTGACCACCTCTCTTTACCAGCCTCGTCCATAACTTGTGCTCCACGAGGTACTTCATATCGTAGTCCATTCATGTAGGTCTCGAACTCCCTAATAGTATATGCTTTGCACGCCTTCCAGTAGGTGGTCTTGTTTGTTGTGATACGTTTGTCCGCGTTTTTCACGTTCATCTCCAAATGTCGACAACATAGGGCGTGAGGGGTGGAGGGGTACACGGCAGAAATTGCCGCGCTTATGGAAGGAGCCCTGTCGGACATAAACACCAACCCTTCCGGGGCTCCGATACATTCCCGCAACATGTTCAGAAACCAACCCCACTCCTCCCCCGTCTCGGACTTGCCTACTCCGAAAGCCAAGGGCACAATGTTGTTATTTCCGTCCATGGCAACCGCCAAGAACATCATACCCAGGTAATGCCCCTTTAAATGGGCAGCGTCTATTACAAGGACAAGACGCAGATTTGTCAAAAACGTCCCGATCTGCAATAAACGTACGTGGTTATTATTTGTAAATGTTAAAATTCATAATATGTAAAGCTACGACGATTTAATATACTTACCGCACATCCAAGTGCAGCGAAACACAATTCGAAACGTCCGTTTGAATCCGTCCTTATTCTGGTGCGTGTACCCGGATTCTTCAGCTCCAAGTTATATAAATACGCAGGGAGTCGTTCGTACGACTCCTTGGGAGTGCCTCTCACCATTAGTAGTGCCTTGCATCGCGCACGCCATCCTTGGTGGTAACCAATGTTGATCCCGTACTGCTGATTTATATCGTTGACGATGTCCTTCGGCCGAAATGACCTGCTAGCGTCAAGAAACTTGTTTTTCAGTATGTGGCCCAAAGTCCTTTTGTTGGCCTGTCGGTGGCTGGCATTTAGTTGTGTCCTCGAACATGTGTGTACGTCGTTCAGCTTTCTAACGACAAACAACCCTCCTTTAGGTAGCGTTTGGTACGCAGACATGATTGGACGGGACTGGACAAGACAGAACTGGACAGGACAGAACAAGTGACTAGGACAGGACTGGACGGGACTGGACAGGACAAATGTCTGTCTTGTGTTTGGTATGACTAGGACTGGATAGGATAGGACTGGACAAATTTCTCTAAAAGTTTTTTTTGATGATTTTATATATCATATAATAGTTATAAATAACACAAATAAAGTATATCTTTAAATAATTTAATTAAAAAACATTTTTATTTTTTAAACGATTTTCATACATATAAATACATAAAAAAACAAGGGTAGGAAATTTGAATGAAGAATCTGAAATAATTGATGGTAGTTCGAAAAAAATCTGATTCATATAAAGAAAATATAATATTTGATTCAATTTGGAATATCTTAATGAATTGGCAGATACATAGTTGCAACGACAGGTAAAGATAAATGCGATGGGTGACCCATGAAGGACGGTATTTGTGAAGAACGTGAAAGATAGTGGATGGTGGTGGTGCAGGTGGTTGTTATGGTTGATGTGGTGGAGGTATAGGTGGTCGACTATGGTAGTGGTGGTGGCGGTAGACAGGGGTAATAGAGGTTATTGTAGGGGAGGAAGAGGCGGAGGTCACCGACGGTAGTTGGCGGTAAGCGTCGGTGGTAGACTATGGTAGTAGTGGTAGCGGTGGACAGGGGTAATAGAGGTTTGTTGGTCCCAAATAGCAGTAAATAAATAAGCAAAGTATTGTAGAAGGGGGGGTTGAATACAATACACACAGTTTTTCACTTACTTTAATTCTTATTGATTTGAAATCAAGAATTACACATAGAAAACTTTTGATTGTTGCGGAAGAGAATAGATGAAATCTATTCAAACAATCTTACACTAAGAGAAATGAAGAGCAATTGTAAAACACTTAGAAAACAATAAGAACTTCTTAGAGAGAGAATGCCAGTGCACTTAGAGAGCTTGAATGCTTGAGAGCTGGTTCTTGCAAGTTGAACCATCCTCCATATTTATAGTGCCTCATGCATTAAATGCATGGGACACCTGTTGAGCAAAGGATGGACACAGGTCTTCAGCAAGGAAGGACACAGGTCTTCAGCAAGGTACAAGGTACAGGATGTACCTTTTGTCTTCAGTTGTTTTGGCTTCAAGTGTTGACCTGCAGAAGGATGGTAGAGACCTTTCCTTAAAATGGTAGTAGACAAAACTTGCTTTATCTGATCTCCAGATGAGGTCCATGTCGATATGCAAGATAACACAATATACTTTGTGAAAAGTACAATGTGTTGAAGAAATCTTCAAGCATCTTCGGCTCCTGAAGATATGAGATCATCTTCAGCTTCTAGGGAGAGGTCATCGGCTGCCGAAGGCTTGAGAGATCTTTGGATTTTCTCGAAGATGTGAGGTCTTCGGATTTTCCCGAAGATGTGAGATCTTCGGACTTTCCCGAAGATGTGAGATCTTCGGATTTTCCCGAAGATGTGTGATTGACATCATCCTGGCTGATGGTGTTGATCACTTAGGCATGCTTGGCTTTAGGCTTAGGAGACTATCTTCAATCCGCTTTGAGAGATGTACTCCTACTTTGTCTTCTTCGGTTGATCTTCGACTTCACCGAACATTTGTAAAGAAACCAAGCTGCTAAAAGAACCTCAAACATATTCTAAGTAGGATGATATAAGATGGAAGATTAGGAGGTCATCTTCAAATCTTCAGATGACCCAACAATCTCCCCCTATTTGATGATGACATCCATACTAAAGAATGAAACAAAGAGTATACAGAATAAATTCATTTTGACCCGTATTTACTCTTTTTGGGTTCTTTTCACATAGATTTTTTTTTTTTTTGGTATAAGGATTTATAAGTATACCCGACATTTACAAAAGAATAAAAGAAAGAAGTATATATGTACAAACTAAATAAAATAAATGCACTTGTATTAAATATAACTTAACAAAGCAAAAAATTACAAGTACATAGGTAAGATAGAGCATTGCTTCATTCCTTCTTCTGTCTTTTATGAAGTTCACCCATAATGTCATGTCGAAGAAATGCAGCTTGAGAATTAACGGGGATAAGAGAGAGAATGGCTACCAGAAACTCGGTGTGAGCGATAGATATTTCTTCATGTCTGAAGAATCTCTTAGTTTCCGTCTCATCCAAGAAATAGACTCCTTTGTATGGACGCCCTGTCACAGTGCCTGGACCTAAGGACGGACCACCTGGTATCTTCAGATTCAGATTTTGAGAAATGGGAGTCATTCCTTTGGCAGCGAGATCCTTGAAGATGTGTTGTTTGTCAGAATGAGAGATTTGTGGAGGGGAGGAGAGACACATCTTCTTTAGAATCTCAACTTGAACTTCTTCATTATGAGAATGTTTGTACTTCCTGCCAATGTTCTTCATTCTCTCCAGAAGAGTGTTCAGAGACCTTTTGACCGAAGGCTTGTGTCGACTAAGGGACTTGGATAAAAGTTCAGAAATTTCATACCATTCAGAAAGTCCGTAGTCGTCCAAGTCGCAGAATCTGGTAGCCTGCTGAGAGCCATCTTCTCTGCGGATGACAATTCTGATATCTATCTCTGATCGTTTGGAGGTGCCAAACTTTACTTCAACAATTTTAGATTTCAACTTTCGTTCCATCAAAGATTTTCGGTACCATAGAATGTCATCAGAATCAAGCTCGGTTACCTGCTGGATGTCAACTTTAGGAGGAGGTTGAAGTTTTAGCCGATCAGCTTCACAAACAAAGGCTTTTATAGCAGAAGCCTTTTGTTGTTGGGAGAGCATGGCCTCTTCATCAGCAGATAGCTTTTTCTTTCCTTTGTCTATCCCTTGTCTTGGAAGCAGCTCCCCCTCAGTTGGAGCATCAATAGAAACAACAGGAGTGGGACCCTGACGGCCGCTATCTGAAGAGACTTGAACCACCAGCTGTTTCTCCCCCTCAGCGGCAGTCAGGGGAGTAACCAAGAAAGAATCCAACCGCTGATGAAGAGACATAAGGGACTGAAGAATCTGAGTGGAAATGGTACTGTGAGCCTGCGAAGCTGCCTGAAGACGCCGGACCTCCGCATCACGAGCATCGGAGGCCGCTTGAAGAGCAGCAACTGAGGTCTCAAGAGATAACAACTTTTCGCAAGTGACCTTCACGAGGGAGCCCAGAACATTCTGATGTTCGCGAAACTGAGCACCAATGAGACGATGTTGATTGTTTGCTTCCTGAATATCTGCTAGGATTTCCGGGGGAATGACAGGAACAGGAGGAGTGTCCTGCGCTGCAGCTGAGGCCTGGCACCGTGAAGGCGTCGGTGGATGATGAGGAAGAGGATGTATCCGAGATGGTTCTTCGTAGGATGCATTGCTCTGGAGGAGAGCATCGGTGGCAGGTGATCGTGGTGATGAAGAGAAGTCATCGGAGGAGCTACCGTCAGCGGAGGTAGCCATAGGAGAAGAAGAGCTCTCGGGAGAATGTTGAGGAGAGCGGTAGGCGGAGGTAGAAGGACCTGCGTGAGGTGTCACCTTGTCTTGACCCTGTTGCAAGTAAGCCAAAAACCGTGAAATACCCTCAACACTGGCCTTGGGTAAGACCAGAGTCTCACCGGGTCGTGCACAAGTGTCGACCATGAAATGGTCGGGTGATAAGTCGTGCAGTGAGAAGTCAGAGCCTTGGTCCGGGGAGAAGACCAAGTCATCCTCATCCCCTAAGGAGGAGGGGGAAGAGGGAAGGTGAGGGTCCCCGAAAGTCTCACATGCATCCTTTGGAGAGGATACAGAGGGGTTGGCAATAGGTGTAGCAGATTCCCCGGGCCCGGATGGGACAATTTCAACACCGACCGATTGTGAAGAATCGGTGGGTGGAGTATGTGGGGTGGCCCTAGAAACCTTCCTCTTTCTTTTGGGAGAAGAGGGAGGGGAAGAGGTAGAGTGTCGCCGCTTTGAGGTGTGGGGGGTGACCTAGGTAACCACCGAAGGTCCTTTCGGTGGTATGGTCGATTGGGCAAGTGTGGCGGTGTCGGTAGCTGAGGATGAGAGCGTGCTAGCCGACGTCACTAAGGGTGAGGGAGAAAGGTCCACTACAGAGGGGGGACCTTTGGACACCGGAGTGTCCTTAGCATCTCCCCACTGTAGATTGGGAGAAGTAAGGAAAGAGACCATACCTGGAAGCAGAGGACTGTCAGTTGCCAAAGGCCCCTTATGAAGAAGAGGTTTGGTCACAATGGGCGCCTTGTAGTCGAAGGTGATGCTACGAGAGGCATCAATAGTAGTAGCAAACTTTTGGTAAAGAATGAGCCAGATAAATCGAGGAAAGGCGACATGCGGCCGCTTGTGGGGGGTGATCACGCTGACTAATTCATGGAAGAAGTACCGGGCAAAATCAATCTTTCTTTGAAAGATAAAAGCATGAGCGAGCTGGGTGATGTAGGATGGACATTGATCATGGCCACCCGTTTTCTTGCTAAGGCATAAAAGAACATGAGAGAAGAAGAAATGCCATATACCTCCCATGTTTTTGCGTAGCAGTGTCTGCGGACTCCGGGCATGGTCGCCAGGAATGTAGTTCAGTGCCGCAACAACCTCCTCGTGCTCGTTGCCAAGTGGGAATGCTTCATAAGACTGGTACACAGGAAGGTGTAGAGCCGAACGAACCTCATCAACACCAAAAGTGAGATCGGGTGAAGTGGGGTCTGAGAGAATGGAAGCAGACACCTTCTGGGATATACTATCATAGACACACGTAAGCCAAAAATTGCCAATGAGCAGTTTGCTCATTTTTGGTGGGTTGTGTGTCAAGGCGAAGTGAAGAGGGGATTTAAGGAGGAAGGAAGCTATAGGATTAAATTCACTATGTTTGGGATCACTTTCCAACCTTGCAACATGGTTGCATGGGTTGAAAATGAGATCTGCATGAGTGGAAGGAGGTGTCATCATATTTTTCTTGACAACCTTGGGAGAAGAAGGGGAAGTCATGAAGGAGAGAAAAAAAGATGTAGGTTGTTTAGGAGAGAAAGGATGAAGAGAAAAGGATGAGGAGAAAAGGATGAGGAGGGGTTATATTTATAGTGGAAATAGGAGGGAAAAAGAAAAGGAAGGGATTTGAAAATGTAGGTAATAAGGGAAGGAGATAATAGTGTGTAAGAAGATTTGATGGAAGATTTCTAGGAGTTGGGGAAAGAAAAAAAAAAGGAAAAGATGGTAAGGAAAAGTGGAGATTTGGTAGGATGGGATAGATGGAGGAAAAAATAGGGAAGGAAAAGGTATGGAAAAAAATAAAAAATAAAAGTAGGAAGGTAGGATGGGAAGGGAAGTAGGAGGGATGGGATGGGTGAAAAGGGGAAGTCTAGGGAAGTGGGAAAAGAAAAGGAAGGTTGGAAAATAGGGAAAGGGAGGAGGGTAAGGAGTGGGAGAGAGGACAAATAACAAAACAAAAAAAGGGGGAGGGGATTTGTTCGGCCGATGGGGATGGGGGGAGGGTGGTCGGCCGCCGACGGGGTGGTGGTCGGCCGCCGTCGTGGGTTGTTAGGGTCGGTGGGCGGGGAAACCGAAAAAGGAAAAGGAGGGATAAGGGGGGTCGGCTGCCGATGGGAAGGAGGGAGGGGGTCGGTCGGTAGCCGACGGGAAGGAGAGGGAGGGGGCGGTCGGTAGCCGACGGGAAGGAGAGGGAGGGGGCGGTCGGTAGCCGACGGGAAGGAGAGGGAGGGGGTCGGTCGGGAGCCGACGGGAAGGAGAGGGAGGGGGTCGGTCGGGAGCCGACGGGAAGGAGGGGGAGGGGGTGTTTGATTGAGGGGTAGGTCGAGAGAGAGAGATGACCGAGAGAGAGATAGAGCCGAAAGGGGAGAGGGTTAGGTCGGTAGCCGATGGGGTGGTTTGGGTGTTCGGCTACCGACGGGGTGGAGAGAGAGATCGGCTAAGAGTTAGGAAGAAAAAAGTTGTAGGTGGGAAAGAAAAAAAAAGGAAAGAAAATATAGGAAAAAGAAATAGAGGAAGGTCTTGATGATGTCGGCAAGATGACATCACCTTGATGATGCCATTAAGTCCAACTACAATAAACTTGGAATTATCATCAGTACAAAAAAAAATAGCAGACTTTTGTTTTTGTGTTTTTATCGCTCAATATATATATATATATATATATATATTTTTGATTTCTTTTCTTTTCTATCTCAAATTTTTTTTTTTTTTTTTTTTGAAGAAAACTAAACATCGGCATTTAACATACCGAGTTCGCCGATTAGGAACTTGAACCGAGCTTCGTCAAGAGGCTTGGTGAAGAGATCCGCCAGTTGGAGGTCGGTAGGGATGAAATGGAGTTCGACATCACCTTTGGAGATGTGATCCCGGATGAAATGATACCGGATGTCGATGTGCTTGGAACGAGAGTGCAGCACTGGATTGTTTGCGATTGCGATCGCACTTGAGTTGTCACACAGAATCGGGATATGAGAGTACAGTTGATTGTAGTCTCTCAGTTGGTTCTTCATCCAAAGGATTTGAGCACAGCAACTTCCAGCAGCTACGTACTCAGCCTCAGCGGTAGAGGTTGAGACTGAGTTCTGCTTCTTGCTAGACCAACTAACAAGCTTGCCACCAAGGAGTTGACAGCTGCCAGTGGTGCTCTTTCTGTCAATCTTAGAGCCTGCAAAATCAGAATCTGAATACCCCATTAGATCAAAACCTGAGTCTTTGGGATACCAAAGACCCAGATTCATGGTACCTTTTAGATACCGAAAAATGCGTTTAACCGCAGCCAAGTGAGATTCCTTCGGATTGGCTTGGTAACGCGCACACAGGCAAGTAGCAAACATAATATCCGGTCTACTCGCAGTAAGATAAAGAAGAGAGTCAATCATGCCTCGGTAGCTGGTGATATCCACAGACACACCATCCGGATCAGCATGGAGTTTCAAAGGTGGTGCCATAGGAGTTTTCATGGGGGAGGAGTTTTCAAAATTGAACTTTTTCAGAAGATCACGTATGTATTTGCTTTGATTTATAAAGATTCCTTCTGAAGATTGTTTAACTTGAAGTCCTAAGAAAAAGGTAAGCTCCCCCATCATACTCATCTCATATTGGCTTTTCATGAGAGAGGCAAACTCATCACACAGTGACTCATCAGTGGCACCAAAAATGATATCATCCACATAGATTTGAACAAGAATAAGATTACCTGAGGTTTGCTTGATGAACAAAGTGTTGTCAATTTTACCTCTTGTATACTTATTCTTCAGGAGAAAGTCAGCAAGAGTGTCATACCAGGCACGGGGAGCCTGCTTTAGACCATAGAGAGCTTTGTCTAACCTGTACACATAGTCAGGATGGACTGGATCTTCAAAGCCAGGGGGCTGTTTCACATAGACTTCTTCAGCTAGCTCCCCATTCAGAAAGGCACTCTTGACATCCATCTGGAAGACTCTGAAGTTCTTGTAGGCAGCATGAGCAAGGAAGATTCTGATGGCTTCAAGTCTGGCAACTGGAGCAAATGTTTCATCATAGTCAATTCCTTCCTCTTGCCTATATCCTTGTGCAACCAGTCGGGCCTTGTTTCTGATCACCGTGCCTTCTTCATCCATTTTGTTTCGAAAGACCCACTTGGTTCCTATGATGGTTTTTCTGGAAGGACGAGGAACCAACCTCCAGACTTTGTTTCTTTCGAACTGAGAAAGTTCTTCTTGCATGGCAGTGATCCAACAGGGATCAGCTAGAGCTTCGTCAACTTTCTTTGGTTCAAAGAGAGAAAGGAAGTTCACATAGAGACAAATGTTACCGACACCTCTTCGAGTCTGTACACCAGCTTGTTGATCACCAATGATTTGATCAATGGGGTGATCTTTTGTCCACTTTAGGGCAGGAGGTAAAGGAGGAGGGTAAGAGATTTGTAGAGGAGAGTTGGAAGGGAAATTTTGAGGAGAGATGGATGGAAGATCGGCTTGTATAGGTGAGGAGTGGATGTCAGATGGAGAGACTGGGATGATTTGGAGTGTATGTTGATGTTGGGTAGGCTGAGGATCATCCTCTTGATGAGAAGAGGGGTTATGAGATGTAGAGGGTTCATTGTTTTGGTAGAGAGAAGTGGGAAGTGTGTAGGGAATGTCTGATGATGTTGGAAGAGGACCATCATCAACACAGGAGGACATCCATCTGTTCAATTCTTCATCATCACAAGAGAGTGATGATATCTTGAGGTCATCAAACTTGACATGGATGGATTCATCAATGCACTTCCGTCGGAGGTTGTAGACTCTGAAAGCTTTGGAAGTGAGAGAATATCCCACGAAGATTCCTTCGTCAGCTTTGGGATCAAATTTTCCCAAATTTTCTCTATCATTGAGAATGTAGCAGACACACCCAAAGACATGAAGAAAACCAATGTTGGGTTTTCTACCATAAAAGACTTCATAAGGAGTCTTATTATGTCTTTTTACAATGATAGACCTATTTTGGGTGAAGCATGCAGTGTTGATTGCTTCGGCCCAAAAGTAGGTAGGAAGGTGAGATTCACTCAACATGGATCGGGCAGCTTCACATAGCGTTCTGTTCTTTCTCTACACTACACCGTTCTGTTGTGGAGTTCTGACGGCAGAGAAGTTCTGAGAGATGCCTTTTTCATTGAAAAAGTCATCCAACATACTGTTCTTGAATTCTGTTCCGTTGTCACTTCTTACAGATCTTACCAGCTGCCCATTCAACACTTCAGATTTTTTGATGAACTTTATGACTTCTTCAGTAGTGTCACTTTTATACCTGAGAAAAAATACCCAAGTGTAACGAGTGAATTCATCAATAATAACCAGAATGTACCTTCTACCACCAAGGCTTGGAGTACTGACTGGTCCACACAGATCCATGTGGAGCATCTGAAGAGGCTGAGTGATGGAGAAGCATTGCTTGGACTTGAAGGAAGATTTTGTGAGTTTCCCTTTCTCACATGCAGCACACAGCTTTTCTTTCACAAAGGATAACTTTGGCATGCCCGTAACAAGCTCCTTGTTTGAAAGGACATTCAAAGTCTTGAAGTTGAGGTGAGAGGGACGCTTGTGCCAAAGCCAACATCTTTTGGCAGAGTTTTCAGAGACAAAACAGATGTTTGTTCCGAAGGATGAGCTATGTCCCATGTCTATGACATAGACATTTTCTTTGCGGTAGCCAGAGAGTACAGTTTCCATCTTTTCGTTGAAAATGATGCACGAAGATAATTCAAACATCACCTTGTACCCCAGATCACACAGTTGGCTTATGCTTAGGAGATTGTGCATCAAGCCTTCAACATAAGCTACTTTATTAAAGGTGATGGAACCATTTGAGAGTGTTCCATAACCTTTAGTCCTTCCTTTAGAGTTATCACCAAAGGTGACAGAAGGACCTTTAGTAGGCACGAAGTCAGCAAGGAGAGATTTGTTGCCGGTCATATGTCTTGAGCACCCGCTGTCGAGATACCAGATTTGTTGGTGCCCTAGACCCTGCAATCACAAAAAAAAAATCAGTTCTTTGGTACCCATTTGGAGATGGGTCCTTTTGAGTTAGAAGGAGAAGAAGTATCCTTGGAAGCATTTTTATCAATTCTCTCCAGAGGACAATTCTTAGCAAGGTGAGAGGTATTACCATAGTTATAACATTTTCTATATGTGAAAACCTTTTTGGAGCTTTGACCAGATTCCTTGTGATGACTGGTCACATTGACTTTCATGGCCTTGAAGGTTAGAGGAAAGTCAAGAGGCTTAGGACCCAAGATACCTTTGCCAGATTCAGTTGAAGGAATAGAAGAGGGTGTCTTGGAATTTAGCTTATTTAACATCACAACTCTGGGGATTGGAAGAGAAGATGGTTTCTTTGAGTTTTTCTTGGGAAGTTTCTTTTGGGGAGGAAGATTGGCAACAGATTTTCCCAATTTGGAGAAAGAGATTTTGTTTGAAGAAGGCTTAGAAGAGAAAGGTTTGGGTTCAGAAGAGGAAGGCTCATTTATTTTTAAGGAACACATATACTCAGTAATGGGTTTAGAAGGGTCATTTGAGTCTTGGGTTTTCTCACTCTCATTGGGTGAATCAATGCTCCTAGCTTTGATGAACATTCCAAACTTGAGATCTTTAGAGGGATCAGAAGAGTCCAAAGGTTCAGAGTTGTCATAGTTCTCTTCAGAGGATTCATAGAATGAGGGAAGAGAGAAAGGAGCATGAGTGTCAGAAGGAGGTTCAAGGTCATATTTCCCGAAGCCTAGTCCAGACTTGTCATCACAGGATATTTGATCCTGAAAAATCCTTTCTAAATTTTTGGACGAGCTTGTCCACTTTTTCACAGTTTCTTGCTCCTTTTTAAACTTTTTAAGAAGTTTATTTTTCTCTTTAGCAAGAGTAAAATTTATAGTTTTCAAATCTTCAAGCTCAACCTTGATTTTATCAAAGTGTTTTAGTTTAGAAAGACAGATTTGCAGTTGAGAAGAAAGATATTTTATCTGAGCATTTGCCTTTTTCTTTGCATCCTTGGCTTCATAGAAGTCAATGGTCAAAGAGTCAAAGGCTTCAATTTTCTTAGCATCAGAGAGAGAGAAAAATGGATGTACCTGAGTGGATGAGGTAGAGCACTCAGCAGACACAAGAGCCATGGAGGTGGAAGAAATTTCACCATCATCAGCATCATCTATTTTAGCCATAAAGCAGAGATTGGCCATTTCCTTATCACTTTCGGAAGTTGGTTCATCTGCCCAATCATGAGATTCGGCAAGAAGACCTTTTCCTTTGTTGGCTAGAAGAGCATTCCTTTCCTTCTCTCTCTTGTATTTGGCCTTGTACTTTTCAGCACGGTCAGAGTTTGAAGGAGCAGAAGTTTTTGATTTTTGAAAAGAGGGTTGAAGAGAATCAGACTTGGTTCTGACAAACCTAGAGGATGTACGGTTGGAGGAGGGCAGTCTAGACTTATCAGAGGACCTGCTTCTGCATTCAGAAGCAAAGTGTCCCTTCCTCCCACACCTGTAACATTCCTCATTTGATTTGTCAGAGGAAGCATTTTTTGAAAAAGTAGAGGAGGGTTTTCTAGAAAACCTGGGTTTTCTAGAAGGGAAGTGAGGTTTGTCTTTAGAAAAGCCAGCCAGCATGGCAACACCATCTGACAGCTGAGCCACAGAGGTCTCCTCTCCTTCATCATCAGCCTCACTGAGATAGGCTTCTGAAGGGTCATTGGGGTCCTCTTGACTATCGTTGTCAGAGTCAGAAGGATAGGTGATCCTAGGGACACACACAGTACTTTTGGAAGATTCACCGACAAGGGCTAGAGAAGAGCCTTTGATGTCTTTTGTGAATGACTTCCTAAGCAGTTTAGACTGCTCATAGTTGAAGAGGGTGCCATACAAGGCAGTGAGAGGCATAGAGTCAAGATCCTTGGTAGACTTGATACAAGTACAGATGTTTTCCCAAAATTCAGGAAGACAGTCCATGAACTTGCACAAGACTTCCTCATTGTCATATATGCGACCCACAAGTTTAAGATCATTGAGAAGGCTATTAAAGCGATTGTAGTAGTCTGAGAGAGACTCACCCTTCTCATGAGAGAAGAGTTCATACTTTCTTACAAGAGCAATCTTTTTGCTCTTTTTCACCTCAGACGTACCTTCATAAAGAACACACAAAGTGGACCACATTTCTTTTGCAGTAGAAAGGTTAACGAGAGAATGATAGACCTCATCAGGCAGAGAGAGGGCAATGATGGCTCTGACTTTAGTATCAAGAGCTATAAGACGTCTGTCTTCATCATTGTATTTACTGGGGTCTTTTAGAATGTATCTCCCAGTAGCTGGAGTCCTTTCTTCTTCAGAAGAGTCCTCATCAGCTTTTCCCTTGTCTGCATTATATCGGTCCCAAACTCTAGGAATAAAGGGACCTTCATGTAAAATAGTTGGATATCTGCTGTCAACTCCTTCTAGAAAGAGTATCATACGACTTTTCCACAAGAAATAGTTATTGGGGTTAAACCTTGGTGGTTTGGCTATAGAGCCATTGTCGTATGAAACAGCATTGAAGTTTTGAGAAGAATCATTTTTTAAAGAAGAAGAAGAGGTTGCCATCACGGATCTAGTTTATTGAGTTAAACTAAACCGCTCTGATACCACTTGTTGGTCCCAAATAGCAGTAAATAAATAAGCAAAGTATTGTAGAAGGGGGGGTTGAATACAATACACACAGTTTTTCACTTACTTTAATTCTTATTGATTTGAAATCAAGAATTACACATAGAAAACTTTTGATTGTTGCGGAAGAGAATAGATGAAATCTATTCAAACAATCTTACACTAAGAGAAATGAAGAGCAATTGTAAAACACTTAGAAAACAATAAGAACTTCTTAGAGAGAGAATGCCAGTGCACTTAGAGAGCTTGAATGCTTGAGAGCTGGTTCTTGCAAGTTGAACCATCCTCCATATTTATAGTGCCTCATGCATTAAATGCATGGGACACCTGTTGAGCAAAGGATGGACACAGGTCTTCAGCAAGGTACAAGGTACAGGATGTACCTTTTGTCTTCAGTTGTTTTGGCTTCAAGTGTTGACCTGCAGAAGGATGGTAGAGACCTTTCCTTAAAATGGTAGTAGACAAAACTTGCTTTATCTGATCTCCAGATGAGGTCCATGTCGATATGCAAGATAACACAATATACTTTGTGAAAAGTACAATGTGTTGAAGAAATCTTCAAGCATCTTCGGCTCCTGAAGATATGAGAACATCTTCAGCTTCTAGGGAGAGGTCATCGGCTGCCGAAGGCTTGAGAGATCTTTGGATTTTCTCGAAGATGTGAGGTCTTCGGATTTTCCCGAAGATGTGAGATCTTCGGACTTTCCCGAAGATGTGAGATCTTCGAATTTTCCCGAAGATGTGTGATTGACATCATCCTGGCTGATGGTGTTGATCACTTAGGCATGCTTGGCTTTAGGCTTAGGAGACTATCTTCAATCCGCTTTGAGAGATGTACTCCTACTTTGTCTTCTTCGGTTGATCTTCGACTTCACCGAACATTTGTAAAGAAACCAAGCTGCTAAAAGAACCTCAAACATATTCTAAGTAGGATGATATAAGATGGAAGATTAGGAGGTCATCTTCAAATCTTCAGATGACCCAACAAGGTTATTGTAGGGGAGGAAGAGGCGGAGGTCACCGACGATAATTGGCGGTAAGCGTCGGTGGTGGCGGCAATGGGTGGCGGTGATCGGTGGAGGTGGCTATAGGCGGTGGTTGTGGATGTGGTGGAGGAAGTTGTAGTAGTGGAGGAAGAGGTGGAAATAGTCGACGATGGTTGGTGGTGGCTACCGGTGGCCGTTGATAGTGGTGGCGGCCAAAGGTGGTGATGATCGGTGTTAGTGGAGGTGGTCGACGATGGTAGTGGTGGTGGCAATCGCCGATGGTTGTGGAGGTGGTGGATGAGGTTGTTATGGTGGAGAAATAGGTAGAGGTGGCCGATGGTGGTTGGCGGTGGCTACTGGTGGCCGCCGATGGTGGTAATGGCGGCGATGGGTAGTGGTGACCCTTAAGACTAATACCATATTAGGATTATACATCAAATAGCGGTAAATCAATGATTTTTAGTTTCTGTCTCACTTTTGTCCCATGTTGTTCCACCTATTTTGGTGGAACAAGAAAATACCATTTTTTGTCCCATCTTGTCCCACCTTGTCCAGTCTCTGTCCCTGTCCCATGTCGCGCCAAACGTGGGACAGCGAATTTTTGTCCTGTCCCATGTCACGCCAAACATGGGACAGTGAGTTTTTGTCCTGTCCCGTCCCATCCAGTCTGCAAACCAAACACACCCTTAGGGCCCACGGACTTCGCGGACATACTCCATTCACAATTTTGTTGGTCACAGACAGCCTTGTATCTGCGTTTGTCGGATTTCTTCGCTCTAAACACGAAACCCTCTCGCAAGAACTTTATTCCCAACTGTACGGTCATTTCCTCCTTCGTATGAAATATTTGACCTTCATGTATAGTTGTACTACGATTGTAAGGTGCGGGTTGGTAGGCTGGTATATGGGTCTCCGGGTTAGGAAGGGAAGGGGGCATATCAAAATAATCGTTTAACGCACCAAATGATTTATTGCTAGGGGTATATGTTTCTTCGTCCTCGTCATTATCGGTATCTGATCTGTCCAGATCAGATATACCAGTTGTGAAAACATGTGTTTCGTCATCAGCAACTCCAACAAACCGTCTTTTTGGGTCTTCTGCTTCTGCTTCTTCTTCTTCTTCTTCTTCTTCTTCTTCTTCTTCTTCTTCTTCTTCTTCTTCTAGTTGCGTCTCCGGAACAACTTCGGGATAAGATTCGTTAGGACGATATGCATGATCAGAATAAAGTGTGGTGTCGTAGGATGCCTGAAATTGAGAGTCAGGCTCCAGTTGACTACCACCGACATGGATTTCGTCATCACCTTCGTCATCATCTTCGTCATCGCCCATCAATGGTGCGACATACACAAAAAGTTGTGGAGGTATTTCTGAATCGGCTGCAAGTAGCATAAAACCAAGGATTTCGTCATCGTTGGTTATCTCCATCAGTGAGCCATCTGCACGTCTGAACACCAACTTGCAAGCAGCAGAATCTCCGATTCCACACTTTCCCACGACGTAATCGATAAACGTCTTATACGAAACCATTATTGGAATATGTACACCACGCTTTGTGTAGCCAATATAATCCCACCCATTGTTGTTTTGCACCCATTGACCATCGAAACATAATAAGACTCTAGTTTTTTGAACAGATGAACTCATTTTTTCAGTAGTATGAAAAATGAAGCAATTCAAGTGGATGTGATGAACGATTTTGCATCTAATCTTACTAATCTTTATAGGAAAAATTGAATGGAGAAAATGAATGTGAACCACATATTCAATGACAATGGTACACTTATTGTATGAGAATCAGACTAAAATGTGGAAAAAAAACAGTAAAATCATTCAAAAAATACGTCAGAAACAGTTGACCACACATGAAATCACAGGCCTGAAACCCTAATTTTCCAAACCCTAATACGCTTTACACTATTAAACGCGGACCTAACCCTCGTTTTTTTTAACAAAAAACGCGGACCTAACCCTCGTTTTTTAACAAAAAAACGCGGCCCCAACCCGCGTGTAACAGTGAAAAACACGGGGTCAACCCTCGTCCCCGTGCAATGAAGCCAAACGCGGTCCAAGTCCGCGTGTAATAGTAGAACGCGGACAAAATGCGGACCAAGTCCGCGTGTAATAGTAGAACGCGGACAAAACGCGGACCAGGTCCGCGTGTAACAGTGAAAAACGCGGACCTAGGGGGTATTTTGGCAAAAATAACAAGATTTGGGGCATATTGGGTACTGATTTTTCAATGGAGGGCATTTTAATTAAATTCCCTTTTAGAAAATAGTTAATTAATTATAATTAATAAGAAAAAAATTAAAAAAAATTATATTCCGTCGGAAATCCGCCGAAAATAATTGATTTTTTTAATAAAATTAAATTTAAAAACAATTCCGGCGGATTTTCGGCGGATTTTCGGCGAAAGTCAAAGTGGGTTGACCCGTTTGACTTCCGTCGGAAATCCGCCGAAAATTTCCGACGGAAAAATCCGCCGAAAATAGTCTTTTATTTAGTAGTGTTTAAATAAATATTACATATAATATGAATATAAATAATTGAATAATAGTTAAAAAATAATATTAATTATAATTAAAATATATTGATTAATATTAAAAAATAATAATATAAAAATAATTAATATGATTAAGAAAAATTCTAATAATTAAAAATTAACGTCAATGTATAATTAATAATTTCAATTAATATTAGTAATTATTAATTTTTAATAATTAAAATTTATTTATAATTAATAGTTAATAAATAATAAGTAATATTAATTAGGGCATAAATGGAAAAAGTCACAAAGAGCTTCTCATAAGCTACTATAAGTAGCTTATGTCCATCAAAAAATGTACCGAAAAATAGCTAGCTTAATTTTATCAAACGATGTCTAAACAATTTAGGCTCATGTGGTCTACATAAGACTACGAACATTATCCCTAAACTTCATTAACGATATAAATGGTCATTATATTTTGTATTTTGCTTTGGAAATTATCGCTCGAATTAATTATGTTAAAAGTTATTAGTTAACTTGCAAGAAGAAATATAGGTCAAATAATCTATTAATTAAAAATACCGATAAATTAAAGTTGATTTTTTTAGAAATTAGGATAATTATCATTTCGAATTGGATAATTCCTTAAAAATCTTCTTATATTTTTTAGATTTATTTATTTTTTAATTTTACTTAATTAATAATTTTTTATCAAGTTTTATATAAATTTTTTTTCTAGATATGCTTTTGAAAGGAAAAAAATTCACAATTTTTATCAAATATCACATGTGATATTTATAATCAATTCATTATATTTTTTACCATTTTTTCTATATTTTTTTATCCACGTTTTGTATCAAATGTGATTAGATTCATTTAACATATGATCTATTGTGTATCACATATGATCCACTATGTAAATGTTTGTATATATCATATATAATAATATATGTTTGAATATAAGTGACGTATTATCACATTTGATAATATTTCCATTACAAAAAGATTTATAAAAAACTCAATTTTAATTTATGATATTTTTTAATTAATGGATTATGTGGCTCATATTTCATCTCGTCTTCTCACAAATTGATTGTCTTTTCATTTGAACCTACCCATATATATAGAGTCGGATTCAAACGAGAACAATATCTATTTAAAAAAACACGAGAACTAACAAAATCATTAGTGATTTTACATTAATACATGAAAAAAGGACTTTAGATGTAGCTTCAGGTCCGCGTGGTCTTTTTGCACGTTAATGTAAAATTACTAATGATTTTGTTAGTTCTCGTGTTTTTTTAAATAGTTATTGTTCTCGTTTGATCATCCCTATATATATATATATATATATACTATATTATAAAGACGGAATAAAAAACTCTTAATTACTACTTATAAAACATAAGGTACTACCATTTTATGCATACATTTCAAAAATCTCTTAATTCACAACTTAGTATGCATAAGGTACAAATCATTTGAAAAAAAATTGAAACTTTACTTTTTCACTACCTTCCATATTCAAGTTTTTCCCCTTCCATTTAGGGTTTCTCCAAAAGAAGAAAAAGTTATTTACTTGCTCAAATTAACATATTTCTTTAATTATAATAGTACATGTATTTTCTTCATGTATACAAGTTTTTAAAGCCTTTTGAATTCTATAAAACTAACTAATAATGAACCTATATATACGTTTAGATGCAAAATAATATTATCCAACATTATATTTGTTATTTTTACCTATTCTATATTTCAGTATTTTGAAAAAATATTTATCATTCGTTAGATATCGTTGATTAATACATGTTTTTAAAATTCTAATATACATTTAACGATTACTTTAATATAATTTCTTAATGTTTCATGATTAAAAAAACTCAAGTTATGCGTTTATTACTACTAATGCCACATAAATTATAAATATATGATTTACAATTGCTCACCCCGATGCATTGCACGGATACACTGCTAATATATAATAAAGTAATAATTAATGATAAATGAATTAATAAAGAAAAAAACAGAGCTATTAATTTAAAAACAGATTTATTTAAGTGAACCCCACTTTGGAGTCTTTGAAGGCTTTTCTTAGAAAGCCTTGCAAGACAACCTTTGTACTCTCTTTTTGGCAACCATCATATCAATCATTTTTTGTTGCTTAAAATTTGTGAACTTCATGTTATTTTAAGGCAAGAAATTGGACTTTTTGTCCACATTAATTATGTAAATTCATTTATTATGTAATTTTTGTCAAATAAAGTTTTATTATGATAAATTAACATGATCCTCTATAATTACCACCTCCACATCCACCATCTTGATGTGCTCCACCACAACCATTAACCACCATTGATCACTTTGGTCATGGCCACCACCATTGGTTACCTACCATCGTCCATCATTGTTGGTTGTCACCACCATCCACCATCTCCACACCATCCATAATCACCGTCGGACACTTACCACCTCTACCTCCACCAATATCAACACCATCGTCGCTAACCACCTCTGCCTCCACTACCTCGTCTTCCACTACCACTGGTGACCACTATATGAAATCATTAAATAACATTTACGTAGCGTTTGATATACAAACCTGATTCGTGTGAGAAGCTAAGTTAACGTGAGAAGTGGATCTAAACCCTTATCACTTGTAATATCAAACCCACCCATAATCGCGTTTCGTAAGGAAATTGATCCCTTATATTTCATCATAATATGTAACGGTTGATAACCACTTATATTTACATAATGGTAAATCTTTGACTTTGGAGCATGGTCTATTTTTTTTTTTTTTTTTTGTTCTGTTGGTCCTTGGGTACCCAAATCTCAGTTTCCCACTTAAACCCTAACAACCATCATCATCATCATCATCATCATAATCATCTTCGATTCCACTCATTTTCAATTCATCATCCAATTTGCATTCACGTTTGATCCTTCAGGTACACCTACACGTAATTTGATTATTAATTTACCTAATGCAAGCTTCTGTCATTAATCGGTTGTTGTGAGTTGATATACTCCTCAAATTTCCCAACAATGGCCGGCGAAGAACATAACGATGCCGTGTTGAGTGACGTTGAAGAAGAAGATAATCCTCCGGATCCTGTGTTCGATGGAACTTCCTCGTCAACAGAGGATGTGTCGATCGAGAGATTCCGAGAGGTCGTTGCGGAGCTTGATCGTGAACGAAAAGCTCGTGAGGCGGTGGAGAATTCGAAATCCGAATTGCATGGTTCGTTTAACCGATTGAAAGTACTCGCACACGAAGCGATCAAAAAACGCGAAGAGATTTCTCGCCAGAGAGACGAGGTTTCTAGGTGTAACGAGAAGTTATCGGCGCAGTTGGCTGAAGCTGTTAAGGAGAAAGATGAAATGTCGAAGCAGAAAGATGATTTAGTTCAGCAATTAGAGGAATCAGTGAAGGCGAAGGATTCATCCAGATCGGAGATTGAAACTGCGGCACAAATGTTAGTTACCGGAATTGATAAAATATCAGGTAAAGTGAGTAATTACAAGAATTTCATGGCCGGAGGATTGCCTAGGTCACAAAAGTATACTGGATTGCCTGCTGTTGCTTATGGAGTCATCAAGAGATCGAATGAAATTGTTGAGGAGCTTCATAGACAGATCGAATCAGCAACGAAGTCGAGGAATGAGGCCAGGGAGCAAATGGATCAAAGGAATTATGAGATCGCCATTGAAGTATCTCAGCTTGAAGCTTCTATTAGTAGGCTTAAAGAGGAGGTCTCAAATAGGGATTCTGTTGTTGAGGGTTTGGAGAAGTCCATAGCTGAAAAGGATGGAAAGATATCGAAATTGGAAACAGAATTGTTAGGAATGCAAGATTTAGTGAATGATTATGGTGCAAAGTTGAAGAATTTGGAATTGAGGATTGATTCGCAAAGGCCATTACAGACGGACCAATTGGCTCATGTTTCAAAACTACATGAGCAGATTTTTAGTGTTATCAAGATACTGGATGATGATAAGAAAAACCAGTCAGATTTGTCGGATTCCTTGTTTCTCCCACAAGAAACAGATGTTGAGGAGAATATTCGGGCATGTTTAGCAGGGTTGGAATCCGTAAGTGAATTGAGCTCCATTGTTTACCAAAAAGTAAGGGATTTAGTTGTTGAGAGAGACCGAGAAGTGAAAAGTCTGAATGAAAGTGTTACTCAGCTGGTAAGGGAGAAAGAGCACGTTGGGTCTCTACTGAGAAGTGCTTTATCAAGAAGAATGTCAAGTGATCTGTCATCTAAAACTAACGAGCTTTTCAGAGTTGCTGAAATTGGGTTAAGAGAAGCTGGGATTCATTATAAATTTAGCAATCATACCAGCGATGGAACAGCTTCACATACAAACAACAATGCTGGTAATTTGGACAACAAAGAAGATGAAATATACACCTTGGTGTGTGTCTTAGCACCAACTTTACACATATTCATGGCACTTGAATTTTCTCTTGGCTGAAATCTTAATGTGCTTTGCTATAGGCTGGCGCCCTTGAAAACATTATAAAGCAATCCCAACTTGAGATTATTGAGCTGCAGCATACTGTTGATGGACTGAGGTGTATTCTTTTTCTTTTGTTGTTTATTGAGCATGTCAGCTTTTGTAATTTGTTAGTAGTATTCATGACAGTAGACAACCTAAAATAGATGCTAATATTTGATATCAGAGAGAGGTTATCAACAGCTACAACGTTCTAGCAAAAAGTTGTGTTTCATATGTTACTGATCTTGTTGGCATTAAATTTGGGGATGCGAATAAGCTTCAAATGGTCATTCAATCAATCCTAGCTAGGTTGGGGTAAATGCTTGGTAAGTTTAAGTTGTTTTTAATAAAATGGGTGATCCTAGTGTACCAAAGTTCCCAAGGGTTGAGGAGGAAGTCTTTTTTTTTCATAGGGGCTTTTTTGTCTGATTCGAACCCTTGACATTACCATCATAAGGGAGTAACCTGATCAGTTGTTGCAACACTCACCTTTGGTTTAAGTTAACTTTGCATTTATGAACTTCACTCCATATGTCGTTTGTTTGCCTGGAAATTCATTTTATTTCTAAGCATGCTTGCCCTGACATACAATCTGTCAATCAAATGATTTAGAGTTGTTTGCTGTTTCTTATAAATCTCCATGTGTAATAGCATCAGATATTTGCTAACCAACTGTGGCGTTTCGGATGCTATTTGTAATTAAGGGCAGAGACTAGCTTACTTAAGGAAAATGCAGAAGCTCAGGCGAAGGAACTTATGCAGAGAAAAGAACAAGTAGAGAAACTTAAAGATAAGGAGAGGGTGGCCAATGAAAATGTAAGTTATCATACTTATTATTGTACTTCTTTTGTTGTATGTTTGTGTGGAAAACTTTCAGCTATGAAGTTTTCATCTGAAAGTCGATGCTACATAGTGCATGCTCTTCCATTCAGTTGTTGGTTAATCATTTCTAGCATGCAAGAGCCATAAGCTAATTGCTGTACTATTGTTCTCAATGGAGCCCGTTGATCATGCTGTATGTCACCTGCATGTGTTCTAGGTTGAGGGACTTATGATGGACGTTGCTGCAGCCGAAGAAGAGATTACAAGATGGAAAGTGGCAGCACAGCAAGAAGCCGAGGCAGGCAGGGCCATAGAACAAGAATATGTGGCACAGGTATGCTCACATAGATGCTGACCTGATTGGTGTGACATTGAAGTGATCCTCGTTGCCCTGTTTCTGGTTCTCTTTATATTGATCAACGTTATCATCTTCAGATATATGCAAGTTGAATAAACACCCAATGATCTAAGGGGCCGTTTACCCAAACGCTTACCCGGTAAAAGTTAACATTGTAACTTACTTAACCGGGTAAGATTTTTGTTCCTTAAAACGCTATCTTATGCAACTATTTACCCGGTAAGAGTCATCACCCATACTTACCGGATAAGACTCTCCATCCTTATCATCACTCTTACCGGGTAAGATTATTGGCCCATGCCATGTTCAGCCAGCCAGATAAATGACTTGGTAATCACTTGCCGGGTAAGCATTTAGTAAACGGCCCCTAAGTCATTCCTTCTAGATTGTGAAATCTATCTATATGCTGTTATCTTTCTTTTAATTTATATTTGGAGGCCTATCTCTGATCTGACTGTGCATAAAATCTGGGAAAACTAGCATCATCCTCTTTGAAAGCCTTTTTTTGTTGTTCCACAAAATGCATTTTGTAACCTAGGAGTCTATTTGTGATACCCTGGTCTGGATTAATGCTGCAGGAACACTTGAGATATTCCATGCTTCAGTAAGGAATATAGCTAATAATATCTAGTCCTGTGCTAAATTCTTTTGGATCATCAAACATAGACTTTGAAATGTGGTTTACATGCAAATCCTTTCTCTGATCTGTAAACTAGATTACAAGTACATATAAAACTTCTTCTTATCTAGATCCCTAATGGAATTAACCCCATATTCATCTGAGGTCGACTAAACTATTACTCTTCGGTTTCTCAACTGGAATATACCCTTTGAAGTGATGTTCAATAGAACAAAAAAGTTGCATCTTTTGAGTACTGAAATGCTCATGTAGAACATTACTAGTGAAAGTTCTTTTAGGTACTAAATGTACATATTATTTTGTCCGTTAAATTTAGTCATGATATTCATCAAAAAATGAACCAATTGACGGAAATTCTAATATTGTATGGGGGTTGAGGGTGGAGGCTTGGGAGGGAAGGATCTGAAGAGAACATGAAAAACATCCCATGAGTAAGTAGGTGCCCAAATCACTTAAAAGGCTTGGGTTAAATGAACAAAGAGAATAAATGGTATTCACTATTATTTGGGCACAAAATTGAATTGTAGCTCTTTCCCAAGTGCAAAATTAATTTTTGTTAACTGCAAAGTGGAGACACTTTTTTATAACTTTGGTTGTCCGAGCCGGCTTGCATGCACCTCCACTAATCCTATGGGCCCTGAAGTTAGTAGCCGGGAAAACCTCCAGTGACCCTGAGGGGGCACGAAACGGTGATCAATGGAGAGCAAACCCAAGGCCCAACCAATTGAGCTACCCCAAGGGTTCTGGCACTTTTGAAAATCCTTCGCTCCTATGCTTATTAGCATGTCTTCTTTTGCCATCTCTGCAGTTATCTACGGTGCGCCAAGAACTGGAAGACGCAAAGCGAGCTGTGATGGAGTCTGAGAAAAAGCTGAAATTCAAAGAGGAAACAGCAGGTGCTGCCATGGCAGCTAGAGATGCAGCTGAGAGATCGTTGAGATTAGCAGACTCGAGGGCTACTCGTTTGAGGGAGAGGGTGGAAGAGCTGACTCGTCAACTTGAACAACTTGACACCCGTGAAACTTCAAACGGTCTAAGTGGGCCTAGGTACGTATGCTGGCCTTGGCAATGGCTCGGATTAAATTCCGTTGGGTCCCACCCACGCGTGCCCGATATGCAGCCACTTGGTTCAAACGAAATGGAGCTTTCTGAACCTCTAATCTGACAGGATTCGTGTTCCTCCTCTCTGGTTAGTTTCTTCTTTCCCTGTTGTGTATTTAGCAGTAATTCTAGCATATTCTTTCTTCATAGCAAAAATATTAGTTTACTGTACAGCGGCCCTTTTTTTATTCAACCATGATTCAGTTTCCTGAAAATGGTAAAATAACCAAACCAAATCAAACGAATATATCCTCCAAGTTTTGTGAGCATTTAGGTTTCTTTTTTATGGGTGCCCACCCAGTAGCATCCTATTACCTGTACCATTGTGAAGCATACATAATATGTAATATCTTTAAAATAAGAAAGGAAAAGTGAAAATCCCCAAAATGAATTTTCAGTATATATAATATATTTAACAAAATTTCAAACAAATCCTTCCTTCTCAATGCCCGGCCATCCATCCAATGCATTCTTTTCGATCTTGTACCACGGAGCAGTACACTTTACACCAACCCAATCGAGACGAAACAAAGAATTTATAAAATAATATTGTTTTTTTGGGTTTATGGGTCGGCTTACGTGCACCCACTAATCCCCGGGCGACCACGAATGGCCTAGAGCCATTGCAGGTGAACTTCCATGGCCATAAGGGCTCTGGCAGCGCCTGTTAGGGCTTTGGTAAACGTGGGTTTCCGGCCAGCTTATGTTGTCTCTTTCTCAAAAAGAAAAATAACTAATAATTCTTTTCTCTTATCCAAAATTTAATTTTTTTTATGTTCCAAGAAAGCCATTTTATGATCCTTAGCATTATAACCAAATGCCAATGATACGGTTCACTACAAGAAAATTGGGTTTATAGGATGCCAAGAATTTCTGAGTGCTCTAATAGACTGTTTTATAAGACTTAATTTATAGGACCAAAAAATAAAGTATTCTATTTGAAGGCGTTGTAATAAGTTTATAGAACGTTTTTGGATGTTGTACAAGTATTTTAGGACATTTTTATAAATAAACGTCGTATTAGCTATTTTATAGGACACTATTTGAAAAAATGTCTTACAAAGGCAAGTATAGTAAAAAAAAATGGGTTCATAGGACAACTAGTCTTCAACATCGCACGTTGCGCGATGATCAAAACACATGTCAAATAAGATATAAAAATGTTATGATGCTACATCAACCAAAACGTGAGAATACTAAATTATCGTCGTACATTTGTCAATACCCTTCTAATATATCAAGGCATCTCTTCTCCTTTCATATATCATCAATGTGGGATAAACAAAACTCAACTACAATTCATTATTTGAGAAAATACAAAATTCTCATTGTATCATGTCAACATTTTCTAGCCAACATTTCTTTCATATTGATATGAACTGTATTTATATTTATATTCATGGTTGTATTGATTCGATTCTAATGAACATTTTACATTTAATGAAATCGGAAGTGAAAGTTGTTATGTTTTAAATTAAATATTTGTCACATGACTTTAAAATTGTTATTTAATCCAAATGACAATTTTAGCCAACCAACTCTTTTAATCTTCAAGGCATACCCCCCCCCCCCCTTCCAATTTCATATACCACCTCTTTCGAATATTTATATCATTTGATGTTGCCATATGAATCGCCAAAAATATTTGAAATGTATGGCTAACCCGATAAAAAATAATTGTTGATATATTTATGTTGTGCAAATAAAAATAATATAAAATAAAGAGAATAGTAAACTTCACTTTTGGAGTTTTGGTTAATGTTTGTCAATTTTAACGGATATTGTCCCTAAACTATTGAAACTCGGATTTGGTCCCTCACGTTTGTCATTTCACTTTGGTTTTGGTCCCTCCCACTAACGGCCGTTAATTATTTTCGTTAACTCCAATTAAATAAGGGGTATTATGGTCATTTTCATGTTTTTTAGTTTCATATTAAAGTTTACAATGTATTATATAATATAAATCCAAAATTACCACCAACCATCATCATTGACCACCATCCATCATCGTTGACCATCATTGACCACCATCTACCACAATCACAAATCCAAACACGTTTGTCATTTCACTTTGGTTTTGGTCCCTCCCACTAACAGTCGTTAATTATTTCCGTTAACTCCAATTAAATAAGGGGTATTATGGTCATTTTTCATATTTTTTTAGTTTCATATTAAAGTTTAAAATATATTATATAATATAAATCCAAAATCACCACCAACTATCATCATTGACTACCATCCACCACTGTCCACCGTGGACCACCATCTACCACAATTACAAATCCAAACACAAAAAATAGGTATTCAAAGTCGTAATTGAAACATATGTCCAAACTCAAAAATCTTAATAAAACCTAAAATAATTCCTTCTAAGAGATACAAATCTAAATTAAAATCAATACCATAAAACCCTAAACCTAAATTGATCCCAAATCAAAACCCAAAACCATAAATCAAGCAAAAACTAAATCAAATGGAGATGAAGATGGAGATGGAGATAGAGATGAAAATGAGATGTATACAAACCATATAACATAAATCAAACTGTAAGATCATAAGCTGAATAATAACCCTTAAAATCAAAAACCTAGTTCGGCACAGATCTGGGTTCAAGCTATTCATGGATGTGATTACATCACATATCTGGTTCGTTCACGTCAGAGATAAGGGAAAGAGATCGAGGTTGAAGGGGGAGCTGGAGACCGATGTGTGGCAGCACCACAAATCCAATCCAAGGCGGAGGTACTGAGAAAATTGGTAGCAATGGTGGGAGTCCGATTGTAGATCTGGTGGTGGTGGCCTCGTGGAGTAAGAGTTCGATGCAAATCCGATTGTGGTGTTGTGTCGTGGTCGGATGCAGATTTGCTCACTTGGTTAACGGAAAAAGTTAATGGTCGTTAGTGGGAGGACCAAAACCAAAGGGAAATGACAAACCCGAGGGACCAAATCCGAGCTTCGATAGTTTAGGGACGATATCCGTTAAAATTAACAAACGTTGGGGACCAAAAGTGAAGTTTACTCTAAAGAAAATGAAAGGTTAAAACTCATTTAATAAGAAACTTTTTATTTAAAAGAAATTCAAAATTATGAGAAATTAGAAAAATGTGAAAGAAGGTCTCTCATTATGGCACCTAAGCAACTCCACATTTTGCTTTTATATATATAGAGAGAGAGAGATATAGATTTTTAAAAAACGTCCTATAAAATAGCTAATGTGACATTTTGTATTAAAAGTTTAAAAACGTCCTATAAACTTATTACAACACCTTTAAATAAGATACTTTACTTTCTTGGTCCTATAAATTAAGATTTATAAATCAGTTTATTAGGACGTTGGTGGTGTCATATAAATTTAATTTTCTTGTAAAAGCTGAGAAGTCTGCAAGATATACATACATATATGATAAGATTGTCTTTGCTAAAAATGGAACCAGGAAAAAGAAAATATCCTTCAACAGGGTAAGGTAAAGTAAAGTTCTGCAATATTTGGACGCAAGTGTTGGATGTGCGGGCTTCATTTCATTGGGCCTTTCTTGGATCTTTTTTGAAGTTGGTATTTGATTTTCATTTTAGAGATTATCCATGCAAAACAAAACAAAACAAAAGAATCAGTCCTTGTTTTGTATTACAAAAATGAAACCATATATACAAATAAATCTTTGTTAGCACAATAATAAATTTGCCCATAACCATTTTTAAACAACTAGTTTCATGATTTGATTCTCACCTTTTATGTATATATTCTTAAGAAAATTATGATTAACTTAAGAATAATAGCTTTCATTTTTGTGTTAGGTGGTAGTATTTGACCATGGAATATTAAACAAATGAAAATTTGTAAATTAAGATTTTGGTTTTGTTTTTGTTTTTGTTTTTGTTTTTATTGATGAAAATGCCAAAACCCACCCACTATATTAAAAGATTCTTGACATTGCATTCTTTGTCCAACATCTGTCCTTATCAACAAGTGCATTGCTCTTCTTTTTAAGTGTCTAATGAACACTCATCTACTTATACATTGTACATGAAAAAACAAAAACACATTATTTTTCCAAAATCAATCATACATAAATCCACTTGGGTTGTCACACATCGGTTAAGACTCGAGGAGATATACCGGAAATCCATCTTCCCCGGGTTCAATTCCATACACTTCTAAAAAGCCCTTGTGGCCATGGAGATTTACAATGACTCAAGGTCATTTGTGCATGTAAACTGATTCAGAAACCCACAGTACCCAAAAAAAAATCACTCAAATCATTTTTGGGTTTGGTTTCCGAAAAGGATAGTAAAACATCCATAGTCATCAAAATAATATTTTATAGCATATACAACTATTTTAATTTCAGTAAAACTGTTGCATGAAATAGTTTTTTAGTGATCATATTCTTGTAAGACTTAGAGACCAAAGCCCTTGTAATCATGGAGGTTCACAATGACTCCAGGTCATTCGTGCGTGTATACACGATACTCTGAAAAAAAATTCACTTGATTTTTTTGGGTTTGGTTTCCGGAAAGGGTATTTAAACATCCATAATCAGTGATCAAAATAATATTTTATAACATGATATAATTATTTTCTTCAAGTAAAATTGTTGCATGAATTTAGTTTTTGATATTCTTGCAAAGACGAAAGAGTAAATTTGGAGTAAAGCAGTCCCCAATAAATAAGCATCCAAGAGGGAGGGAGGAAAGAAAGAAATTCCACACGATGACGCTGGCAGTTTGACCGGTTCTTGGTTTCCCGGTCAAATATGGCCACCACCTTCTTCCCCCTTTCCCTTTCCCCTGCTGCAAATTCAATCTTCAAATAATCCAAAACTTACCCCCCCCCCCCTATTATATACTCTACTCCTTCTAGGGTTCTTCTTTCTAGTAAGTCTTCGTTCAACCATTTCCGCCCCCTTTTTCTGAATTCTTCTTTTCATATATGATTATGCCCCACGATTGATTGCTCAGTCGTTCGTTTACTTAGTCTTCGTTTTCTTCAGAATCAGTCAAGGGTTTTAGGTGAGAATTTTTTTTTTAAGTTTTTTGAATCTGATCATCTCACTTTATTGGCCTTTCCTAGAACCATCCTCAAATGGGTTCAATCGATTTCTCAATATTTTAGTTCCAAGAAAAGATAGTATTACAAGATGTTAGGAGAAGACAAGAAGACACAGCCGCCGCCACCACAACCACCACCTGCACCAGCCGGAGGAGGAGATCATCGGAGAATATATTCCCGGTCGGTTTCATGGGCTGCTGGCAGGTCGCCTGCTAAATCACCTTCTGCCAACTCTAAATCACTTTGGAATAGCAAAGCAAGGGGATGTTTGCCTCCTCTTCAGCCTCTTTCTGTTTCCAGACCGAAAGCCCAGGAGTGGCCACGGGCGGGGTCCGATGATCTTGGGGTTTGGCCGAACGTCACCGCCACCACCCCGGGTGTCAGACCGAGACCGCCGGCTCTTCCGTTGAACTTAGACAAGAGTTTAGGGAAACCCCCTAGAGAATTTGAATTCAAGAAAGATAAGCTTGCATTTTTCGACAAAGAATGCTCGAGGATCCTAGATCATGTGTTTCTAGGAAGTGATGCTGTTGCCAAGAATCGCGATGTTCTTCGCCAGAACGGGATTACCCATGTTTTGAACTGTGTCGGTTTCGTATGTCCTGAGTACTTCAAGAACGAATTGGTATACAAGACGCTTTGGCTTCAAGACAGCCCGTCCGAGGATATTACGAGCATCCTCTATGATGTTTTTGACTACTTTGAGGATGTCAGAGAGCGGAACGGGCGTGTTTTTGTGCACTGTTGCCAGGGGGTATCGAGATCAACCTCTTTGGTTATCGCATACCTCATGTGGAGAGAAGGGCACAGTTTTGAGGACGCGTTTCAACAAGTGAAGGCTGCAAGAGGGGTGACTAATCCAAACATGGGTTTTGCTAGCCAGCTTCTGCAGTGCCAGAAACGGGTCCATGCGGTTCCCGTGAGCCCGAGTTCAGTTTTGAGGATGTACCGTATGGCTCCACACTCGTCGTATGCACCACTTCACCTTGTACCAAAACTGTTGGCTCGACCTAACGCAGAGGCTCTTGATTCTCGTGGAGCCTTCATTGTGAATGTTCCTTCGGCTATTTATGTATGGATAGGGAAGGACTGTGATCTACTAATGTATGAGAGTGCAAGATTAGCAGCATCTCAGGTTATCCGTTACGAGAAGGCAAATGGCCCGGCTTTGACCATTAGAGAAGGCAAAGAGCCAAGTGAATTCTGGGATGTACTTGGGAACGATCAAGAACAGTTTATGGGAGATAGAGGTATTCCTGGGCAAAGGAAAATCGCTGACTACGATATAGATTTTGGGGTTTTCAACAAGGCGGCAAACAGTGGAGTGGTTCCACCTTTGTCGATCTCAGGGAACGACTCTGAGATGTGTCTGCCTTCAAGACGAAGCGGCTGGGAAAGATTGAGAAGGAAGTTTGCCACTGGAGTCATGAAGGAGTTGATTACATCATCTAAAGAAGTTGAATTCTTTGAATCTCCTTGTGATTCTCCAGATTCTTGTTCTTTCTCGGATATTTCAGCTAGCCGGGATTGGGTAAAGACTACTGATTCTAAGGGAAACGAAGATGATAACTCCGAATGCCTGTCACCCTACTCATTCTCTTCGTTTCTTGTTAAAGATGCAAGAAAATTTGATAATAACACATCTCCTTCACTCTCACCTTCAACATCTGATTACTCCAACTCGTTTTCGTTCTCACCCACATCATCTAACTGGTCTGACTTATCTGTATCAGCTCAACCTTCCCCTTCTGGGTTGGAGGCCTCAGATCCTAGTCCCAATCTCAATCCTAGCTCTAGAGTAAGAGAGAATTCACCTTCTGCTGCTGAGATCCCTCGGAACCTGGTCAGAACCTGGTCATTTTCCATAGAGGACGAAACCATGGAAGATGCTGAAGATGAGAGCTTACCTGATGATGAGTCGTCGTCAAGGTTTGAAGCCGAAAATGACCCCTCAGAAGGGAGTACAAGGGATAATTTCGTTCTTTATCAATGGCCTACTATGGATAAAGTCGAGATGGGTTGCCCAGGGATTCCTGATTCCAGAGCTGTGTATATAACTTGTGTCGCGGATCCAAGTCTGGGCACCAAAAGTCCAGATGTTTTGTATATTTGGGTGGGGCGTGATGCCTCAGGTATTACTGGGCACGATGATGGCTGCAACGACAGTTACACCCAGTGGCAAATGGTTGGCCGTGACTTCCTTGTAAGGAAAGGTCTGGCAACAAGCTCAGTTGTTCAGGTAATGTGCTGAATCATAAAGCTCACAAAAACTATGTTCTGTATCCTAAAGTCATATTACTAAATATTTTCTACATAAATAACAGATAGTCAGAGAAGGCGAGGAACCAGAACAACTATGGAAGCATCTTCACTGTTTCTCATTTCAGAACACAGCAGAGAAAGGTGACAAGTGATGAATGTGACGTGATTAAGCATCCCAGGCAGTGGAAATATGTTGGTTTTCTTCTGTTTGTGTGATGTGTTAAAATGGTTTAATTTTTTCCATTATGTGGAATCATGTACAGTTTCTGAGCTATTCTAAACTAATAGAAAGAGAAGTGGACCGAACCCTTTTCTAGAAACTGGAATCAACTTCATCATTTCCTTTGTATATGTTATTTTACAACACCAAAGGTGTCGCCTCTTGGGATGTATCCGAATCTACTTTCATCTGTTTTAAAGTGACTTAATCAGCAATCATTTTGAGTCGGTATCATTCTATCTAAAAGATCAAAAACAGACTAGCAGTTTTAAGGCAGAAGAACATAGTCATCGACCACATATTGATAAATCAAAAGCAGAACATAGTCATTCGACAGCATATTGAGAAATCAACATTTGTACAAAGAAACCTAAAAACCAAATCCCAGACTGGAATAATATTAGGTTGCATAAATTCTAGATTACAATATGATATAGAGGGCACTGGGTCTCATACCTCAAAATAGCCACAACTTCCACATCTTGAAACAAACATAGGCTCATCCTCAGTTAGCATTTCACCCTCGACCACGGCCACGGCCACGGTCGCGGCCACGACCACGACCAGAACCAGAACCACGACCTCTTCCTCTTGGAAACCCACGTGACCATGGTTGCCCATTGCCACGAGAACTTCCCCTATTCCAGTCATTTTCTTTGTTCAGTTCTTTCATGGGACTAGCCCTCGAGACTACAAACGAGGACCATGGCCGTCCCCAGGAACTTCCCTTTTCGTTATCATTCTCAGAGGGGCCTGCCTTCTTTGCATCTGTCCAACCTCCCAATGAACTTCCATTCTCTTGAGACGGCACTGGTTTATTTGCATTTAACCATGGATTACCTGAAGAACTATCCTTCTGCTCATCTTTCTGTTCAGATGACTCTGCTTTATTAGCATCTGGAGCCATACTTGGGCCAGCGTTACCATATGAACATGGGTTCATTTCCATACTCAAATGATTGGTTTCAGACATATATGCATTCGTAGAGTTTACCTTGCTGAACTGATCCCATGGATTTACTTCTACATCTCCTACCAATGATCAATATGATAGTCAGAATATGCAAGTACATATGACATGTTATTTCATATGACTTTTACAACAAAAGAAGTCATTGCATTTACCATATGCATGAAGAATACACACAATCATCAAAAAGTTCATGAATTATAGGGACCTGAATGTATGTTTTTCTCCATTTTTGTGTAGAATAAAACAGTGTGAAACCTCGATCAAAAAGAAAATTGTAACACTAGATTATTGATTAATTATAGCAGTACGTCATCATATGCAACAACTAAAACCAAGTTTAACAAAGAAGTGCATATATTAAGCCAGGGCAATCTTTAAATACGAAACATCCCTACAAAAAGTCAGCCGACAAACTGTAAACAGAATGTGGATTCAGAGCGAGCAATCAAGTTTACATTCATTTTAAACCTGATCCCTACACACAACATTACTATATATTACATGCTGACAGATTTCACATGCTCATTTTTTTAGTCCTAACAAAGCCATTGTCAAGCCAAGAGCCCTGCCCTTTAAGTCTCTATACTACCATTTTTATGCATTGCATACAACTCTAATTAAAGTGACCCTTATCTTCAATCAAAAAAAGTAAAAGAGGATAGTCGGACTCTGATTGATAAATGATCAACTCACCGCCCTTCCTTGAGAAGAATTAAAAATAGTATGATGGCTCCAGAGTAGTTATGAACCTTGTAGGCCCTCGTGGAACTGCTCTTAAACTGCCTCATTCTTCTCCAATGGCTCTGACTTCTTGCAATGACAATATATATCTATAACCATATGATGTAAAACAATCTTAACCAAAGTGCCTTTTCAAAAAAAAAAATCTTAACCAAAGTGAGGGTAAGTGGTCTACAGTCTTACAGGAGGGAGGGGAGGGGGGGGAACTATTTTGACCAAAATGGAACAGAACACCACAAGCACGCCTACTAGGGACACTCATAATGGGAGTCTAGAGGCATACTGAGCCACCTTGCCAGCTCATGAAGTAACGTTGTGTAGATAGCTCAGCCTTGAAGGCGATGACATTCCTTGAAGACACCTGACAAGCCAACACTAGTGAAATATTGCACAATGCATGGGTGAACAAGATCCTGACCTGGCAAGGCCAGGCTATCATCTTTACATTCTGGATGATGGAACTTGAAAGTACTCTAATAATGGATGAGAATACCGTGACAAAGGAACATCTGGCCATGAAACGACAGGGAAGAGCAGCAACACGACACTGTGGGTAGATAAAAGAAAATTAGCAACGTGGCATTTAACACGCACTGACGCACCTCTCAAAGATCCAAGTTCATGAATGGTTCCAGAAGTGATCTAATTTTGTGGCTCACACTCCAATCTCCTACAGAACATTGTTGAAACCCACTGTTAGTGATCCAGTTCTTTTAAACCACTCTTGACCGCAGACTCGGGGTAAAAAAAGTGCTTAACTAGACCAACGCAACATCCTCATTTCCATGATAGGTGTAACTCCTGACTCTCGGAGGACCTAGTTCAGTATCCTGTCCAACATGGTCCAACTACAGATCCACCGCAATATCCTCATTTCCGCAACTTCCCACTTCCTCTCATACGCCTCCTTCATCACCCAACACGCAGGCTCATCCCTCATAGTTGGCGTGATGAACACCATGTAGAAGTTGCCCTTCGGTCATTACGGGACCTTCTTGTCACACAACACCCCAATGTAAGAAAAGGATCCAATAACTTCGAAAGAATTGAATGAGGAGCCGTATGAGGTGAAAATCGCATGTACGGTTATGTAGAGTGGCAGTAAGGGTGACTTATCTGTCAACTTTTCCACTATCACCCCAAAAAAACCAAACTCTGCCGTACGTAAAGTTTCCGTCGTTCTCGACCTCTCCCACCTTTTGACACGAAGCATATAATACTTGAAACTGTCGTTTTTGGGACCTCCCCCTCCCCCTCCCCCCTCTCCAAAGTGAGATTAAAAATAAGGCCAAAAGAACAAGGGGACCTCCTAGCTCACATGCACATGTACGTATATTACTGGCATTCAAACAACAATGTATATTCAACATGTAGTTCCATGTTAAGTGTCTTGCATACATTTCCACTGTTAATGATATAATGTTATATTTGTAATACAAAACATTCAATATTTTAACTCAATACACACTCTACCTGATACTTGCATGGCCATTGTCATACATGCAAATACTTGAATGCTTTTCAATATGATGTTTCTTTTTTATGATTTAACTTGAGCAACATTCATGAACGAATGAAATGTTTACCAAGTTGATAATCAAATTGGTTCAACGGTCAACCAAAGTTGATATTTTACGTTCAAATACATGTAAGAATGAAAGTGGAAGCAGTATCAACTTTTATAGTTTACTTTCTTAATTTGGGTTCCAAATCAAATCAAGGCACTTAATATGGAACAGGTGGAGTACTGAGATATGAAACAAATGGTCAAAGGAAAAAAGAGTTGTCTGGCAGGACTTGAGAAGAAGCCAGGCTTAAATGGGAAGTACATACAAAATCCTAGATAAACCATCATTATGGACTGTCCACCAGTACCCACTGGAAAATGCTCCACCAGTCACCAAAACTCCTCTAGCAATATCTTCTCCCTCCTCCTTGACCTCTTGCCCTTTTTCTCTCGATCTCTTTACTCCTCTAATCTCTTCCACTCATCAGGTTAGTAACTCCTCTTAAACATAGATCTAAATCTGTTTATTTCCTCACTTAACCAGGAGAAAAACTTGGCAACAATTTGATCTTACCAATAGTCCATCATACAGTGTTTGTGGTAATTTGTTGTGAAATACTGAAATGTTGGTACACTCGCTATATCTACTTGAAATATTATACAGGCAATTTGTTTTATATGGTTAACTGTTGAACCTAGCATGGAGCACGTCTACGTTCCCCCATTGGCATATGCATTCACTTGCTATAAGGTTTACTCAACAAACCATGATGCATGTGAAACTTACTGTAGCCTCAGTTCACCTTTAAAGCAAACTTAGTTGGTGTTTTAAGGTTGTTTGCTACTTTGCTCCTCCTTAGTGATGTTTAGTCATGCAGAAAAGAACACTACACCTCAACCATAAACGCATGTTGAATGATACCAGTGGATGCCACCACTTAACTTAATAGGGTCACTAAGGTAGTAAGGTGAGCTTTTGTTATCCTTCCTCTAGAACATAGTTGCATGCCGGAAGTTATACATGGGAGGTGCATGCCACTAGAATGTGTTTAAAGTACCATGAATAGAATAGGAAGACAGAAGTGTATTCAAGCACCGACAAGTTATGACAAATACCAGGATTGGAGTCTTTAGGGAGATCTATATTGTTGTCATTACTGTTAGCCACCATATTTTCTGTAGCATCCTTGTCATCGCTCAGGGGAGTTTGATTAACACCATTACTGACTGCTTGTATAGCCTCTGGATCATATTGCTTGATATTGCGGACATCAACAAGAGCTGAATAGTTGATCTGCATTAAAAAAACATGTTCACAGTCATCCACTGATTAAAAGCATTGTCACTTCATGTGCAAAGCCAAATGTCCCAATAAGCAAAATTCCAGAAACCAATTATAGGAGGGACCACAAAAACAGAATAAAACAGTGCAGGAGAAAGAAATAGAGAGAACTAGTGCATGCTGAAAGCTTCTAACTACCTCTAAAGTACCATCTTCTCCATAAAGAGAGCCATTGGGTCCATCCTCATTAATCTTATCTGAAGCAATAGGATATTCTGGCACTGGAATCAGAACAATGTCCCTGGCATCGTAATATGATATTCTCCCAACCTGTGATGTAAATTGATCTTTTACCCAAAAAAGAAAAGAAAGAGCATATAGCAGGGGCTCGAATGTATCTATAGATACCTCGAGGAATATTGTTTCTGAGAAGAAAATTACCCGGAAGGATGAAAATTCAGGGATCCATGAAGAAGATAGCTCAAGGAGACGGTATGCAATCACATCACCTTCCTGCAAATTATAAGAAATACTAGCTGAAAAGAACTATGGTTTCATATGGTGAGGTGAAACAAATGTCAAGTAAGCAAATAGCACATTGAAACAAATTGTTTGTAGGAACTCCAGGTAGGAACTTGGAAACCAGAATGGTTATTGTAAAAACTCAGGTAATAGAAAAGATATACACGTGCACCATCAACTAACTTTGATAGCCTCACTAGCAGAAGAAACCAAACATCTGTGTGAGCATAAATTCATTGTACGTGCATTAGCATGCATTTGTATGCGTTTGGGGGGGAAGGGGGGGGGGGGGCAGAGAGATAGACCTTTGGTGAGCAACAAGGAGGAAGCTTGTCAAAATCATCAGGGTCAATTACAGGTACTTGCGCATCCGCAAACAACATTTTGAAGGCTTCTTTATTGATTCTTTTAGCGTCGTTCCTTCGAGAAGCTGAGAACTTTTCTGTACCCCATTTTTTACCTTTTCTCTTGCTGTTACTACCATTCCTCATTGAATTTTCCTGAAGCACAACTCAGAACTTCATGGCATGAAATAAAATTTAAAACCAAAAGACTAGCAAGCTAAAATTAGCAAATTATACAACAACACAGCTATATCTGATCAAATACTGGTGCGAAATGATCTAGTTGTGCTACTTTACATGCAAGCAAATGAAAACCTCATAATGTGAGAAAAATATGACTAATCATACTATCATACAGATATCTTTTCCATTTCATAATCTAGACCCCAATTTGCTGTAATGTGTTTAAGAAGTAAAGGTCCATATCCTCCTAGGAATCTATAGTTTTGCTTCTTGATCGAATTCTTGATTAAGCTATTTAACATAGCAGTATGTACATACTACACTTAATTGGGAATATACAATATCATCAGGTCTAACAAGATGTCTTTTGAAAGAGACAAATGCAACTGAATGAAGCTGCATGTGAATCAAAAGCTGAATATAAAAAATAGATGCAATGATCACAATTTGAGGGGAAGTAAAAGCACAATTATCTAGTAGATGGGGGTATATCTAAAATTTGGGTTCAAGTTGCTGTAATTTCATCTCTTACAAATAAACAGGTAGTTAGGGTATGTTTGTGTACCTTCTGATAAGGTATTTTGGTATTATTATTACTTTCTTGTTTCCTATGTCTCAATAAGGGTTTTAGTTATCGGATGTAACAAGTTGTAATCCACAAATCCCCAATACATTAAAAACAGAACTACTAAATATGAGATATTATTCACAGTTTATTAAGAGTTTTCTCTAAGCAGGGGAAACATACATTTGATACTCCAGTCTGTTTTGGTGCTTGATCTGCACGAAACAAAGACAATGAAAATCAGAACTCTGCAATGACACAAATAACTCAGACCCGGGAAAATCAGTAGGAAATTAATTACAAGATACAAGAATAAGAGTCAAAGTTCGACCATTCTCTTGGAAAATTACGTCCAACTTCGACTTAACAGTTACTTGTGGAATTAGACTTGACGTAAATTTTAAGTGGCACATTCAACAACAAGAATAAAGAGCGACTCTGCTACTAGAAGATAGTATATTAGCAACTCCAGCAGCAAATAAAGTAAACTAATATCATTCTCCCTCCGTTCTCACTCCTCTATCTCTACGGGACAAAAGTAGAGCAGAAGAAAGAGTAAGAAATAGAGATAGAATTGGCTTTTGATTAATAAAAATTAAAAGATTACTATCTTCATGAAGGACAAGAAGTCGGTTTGTAGTTTATTTCAGAGAAACTTCTATACTTTAGTTACCTACTTTAGATATAGCAAGAAGGAAAACAGTGGATGCATCTGAACGTATGAAAACCACTACTCTTCTTGGTCTCCAAAGAGCAAATTTAAGTAATGGTCGAAAGTGCAAATGAAAATGGTCTTGGTGATCATCAATAGACATAAATGCATGAAATATGGAGCATAAAAGAAAAGGTTAAAAACAAAGGCGACAAAGTCATTAACGACTTATTTTGCTCCCACAACATAGATTTTTAGTTAATAGAAAACCCCAGTATTCTCAAGAAAGCATAATTACCACGTAGCTGATGCCAAAGATATAAAAAGACGTTTGTGCTCGGCTAGAGAATTAGTGCATGCTTAACTTTCAACAAACCAACCAGATGTAATTATACTGATTATATTCTCAAAAACAGTGGATGGCACGCAATGCATAGAAGGAAAGAAACACATATGGAAAAACTATTACAGAGAAGGCAAAACAAATGAACAACAAACATTTAACTTGGTTTTTGGTCAAGTCGAATATGTAGTTACTTGCTGATGCAGCCATAAAAAAATAAAGAATGAAGCTAAGAAGTAAAAAAGAGACCTAGTGGGAGTCACTCGCTTCACTTCCTACTCTTTCTACTACATCTCATCCGGCCTAGAAATGTTCATGTGGAGAAAATAATAGTAATAAGAATCGGGAATTAAATGATAACCCTATCTGTCTAACATTTAAAGAAAATTTAATTGTAATACCACCTACCATATCATAGAATATACAGCTGAAATTATTTGCCAGCAACTAGAACATGATGAAGAAGATTATTTAGTACACATGCTTAGGTTACAGGATATCATATACCTTCATCAAGAGGTTCAAACCGGATATGTCCTGGCCTGGTTACAGTGGAAATGATACCAGTACCCACATCTTGTTCTATTGTATTCTTATGCACAGGCTTTTTAGGAGCCTGTTTCCAGTGCAGCTGCAAATTAAAAATTTTATCAATGAATATGGTACTTCAGAGTTGCAAGAAGTTTGGACTTTGGTTCACAATTAGTTACTTACTAATCCCTTCGGTCGACCATTAGCCTCTTTGTTTTCAGCTTTAGTTACTTCAGGCTTCGAATAGGAATGTGGCTGCAAATTCAAGATTGCAAGAAATCGATGAGTCTGGAGGCCACAGATGAAACTTTTTACTTTTTTGGATATTCTTTTACAAAATTTAACAAACAAATACCTTCTTTGATATTTTAGCCATTTCTTTCATCCATTGTCTCTTGGCCTTTTTCCGTCTAGCACTTCTACTAGCCATCTAACAATTAGCTCAAACAAGTTAATGTACCGCAAACATTTATGATAGCTAAGTTTATTGTCGTAAGTGGTTACGAGTTCGAATATATGTATATGAACCAAACTCTGATGTTTACTATCAGAACTATTTTAAGAAGTTCTCCTATTACTAAGCATAAACATCACAATTGTTAATGCTTTAGAATCGCATCAACACATTAGCTCTGCTGCTTGGTAAAATATTAATGACTGAATACCTTAACACGACCAACAGTTTAATTGGAACTCTTGCCACCATGTTACATATACACACATACACACACCGACATGAAAACATAAACCAACAGCAGTGATTTACGACCCTTAGGCTTGCATCACAATCACATAACAAGCAGTACATGATTCTTTTTCCTGTTATCTTGCCAACAGAGGGATGTCATGCAAACAGTGATGGCTAGTTGATCACTAGGTCATCATGGAATCTCATAAATCATATGTGCATCAGTATTACAAACCTTTTTTGCCCCAGGAGCAGTAGGCACTTGATTGACTTCTTCAATATTTTGTTGAAGCTGTTCACTCCTATAAAACATGGATAAATAAAAATAAATTACCGAAACAGAGCACAAAAAAGTACATCTCGCTGCTCCATCCTTTCTCACTTTCTGTTTTGGTGCTTAGGTGTTCCTTCCTCCTCTATCTCTAGAGGGGTGAGGCATCCCCCAACCACAAAAAAACTAAGATATAACATCATATGTTGACATTGAGAAACACGACTAAAACTAGATAGGCAAAGGAGACTAAAGACATATGTGCATAAATGGTAATGATATCATTATTACCGTTTCACAACGGAAGGAGATTTAACTTTTTTGTTACTTGTTGCAGCACTTCTGTTAGTCTCCTCATTTGGTTTACTGTTGCAATTTGGTATATTCTCCTTCTTACTGCTGATCTTCCTGGAATGAGATGCATCATTATTAACATTGTCAATTTCCTCCATATCAGCCTCATCTTCGGCATCATCCAACACCCCCAAACGGCGTCTTTTCTTCCTGTGATTCACAAAAGAAAACAAGTGACTTACAGAAACAGATCCTGAAAGTAAAGCTAAAAAGGAACCTTTACAAAGCAGGCTTTATTAATATGGGACCTTAAGCAAGCCCCACATGGTCTATGTGTGTGATCTTGATTACATTGTAGTTTGCCTCTTGTTAAGATTCCCTTCCAAGGAACATCCAGAGAGATATCTAGACAAACTTCAGGAATCTGTAGAAACCTTTCAGATTAATAAGCCAAGCATGCCCTGAGGTAAAGACCTCTTGCAACTAAGCTCTAAGTTAAATGATGCACACTTTTAAGGTCACTCTGACCCTAAAGAGATTAAGATCAAATTTCAAAAGTTGTGGGACCCCCCCCCCCCCAACTTGCCAGTTTATAGATCTCCCAAACCCAGGTCTCACACCAAAGGACATTTAAAGTAAACTAATCCCAGTATTGCGCAGGGGTTGATAGAAACCATAATGCGTCCAGTGCTCTATTACATCCTTCTGGGGTCGCCAAGGTTATTGTTCCAGTAACAGGTATCAGACCTGCTCGCAGTGCCCTTGCCCAGTGGATAAGTGGCTTGGCTATATTGAGAAATAATTCTGAGATTAATGTAGAAGATCTTCGAGAATTAGAAAAATACTAATACAAATTTACCCACTTTAATTCCTGCCACCACCATAAATGCCAATTTACCTCAGCAACATTCTCAACATCAACTTGACAGTAGGGTGCTTGGCATCCGAAGATGTTCCCTCTCACATATTTTGACATTGGCTCCCACTTGGACATTGATTATTTTTACCCTCTGAAAATCCTCTTATTGCTAATAACATCTATACACGTCACAAGTAGCACATATATCACATAGTTCCACACCAGAAAGGCCTCAATGTAGTATAAACCCATAACAAGATAAAGGGTACACTGTACACAAGATAGGACGTACGTCGAGTTCTGAAGTTTCATGGAGGCTTTTCTTTTTTTAGGAACTGCTTCTTCAGGTGAAGCTTCGTCTTGCGACTGTTCTTCATCGACCTCCTCAGATTCACTTTGGTATTCTCCAGTTTCCTTATCGAATGTATCATTTGCTAAAAGTAGCAACCCATTATCTTCAGGATCCAGCCCATCAACTTCAGCCTTGTCAACCAGATTGCCTGCATCTGCCGCCTCTACTGCATCCCCACCTTTCTTTCTCACACTAAACAACAAAAAGATGCCTGCTTGTTAAATATATAGTTACATATTCACAAATATAGTAATATGAAACCAAAAAATGAACTCACCAAATAATTTCCTTATCTTTCAACATTTCAGTTGATTCAAAAGATGGTAATACAAAGCCATCCATCTGCAAGGAGAAAAAGCAGCTACTCATACATCGGTATATATGACCAGAATAGGGTAACAAACCCTGAACTTTACTTATTTTAGGCAACAACTCAACATTCGATGCAAATTACTTATAATAGGTCTTTCCCGTAACTAGAAGAATAGTAAATTAGTAATGTACTAAATAAAATCAAATATATACCCACAATAACATATAATAGGGCAACAGAACTGGGGCCAATTTGGGTAGAATTATTATCCTAGTTTTCATGTTCATTACCTTTTTCACAGTATTAAAGTACAAAGAGCTACAATAGCCGCTGGAAAACATCTAAGAGAACCTCACATTCATGTTAACGAAGAACATCAGAATAGGAACTCATGTTCACTACAAACAGATCACGTTGGCACTTAAAATGGATCATATAATTAGATAACACCAACTCTTTTAGAAGAAAGGGTTACACTTTAACGTCTAATGACTTAATTTTCAAATTCAATATTACATGACTAAAAAATTATCAAGTAAAACACGATATTTATAATGATCTTTTAACAAGAAACACCAATGGAATAACTTCGAGTAACAAATTTCGAAAACATACATTCTTGCTAAATTCACATTTGAAAAGTGCGAATTCAAAAATCAAAAGTTGCCCTCTTTTGGACAGAGGGAGTGATGACAGATCGAATACCCTTGCTCTTTTATCAAGTTCATTTCACGGTATCAAAGTAAAATAAATAATTAAATCACCGTCTGAAACAACATGATTATTTGCATGTGTTGATGACAACAGACGATTAAAAGGTACCGACCAACAAATTTTAGCAGTAATCTTATGCAAGAAAATTAGCATTAGGAAAAAGAAAGAAAAAATGCAGCCCTTATCTGCTCTGTGTTTTAGATAAAAATTAGGGTTTTAGTACATACATTACGACATAAAAGAAGAGGAGAGAAAAGGCGTTACAGAGAGGAGGATGCCATTAGGGCAAGAGCGACGAAGTTTGAAAATGTGGAGAAGATGAGTGCAGACGTCGGAGATTGTGCGATGCTGTTGTGATTTGAGGAGAAACCAGCTATGGTCCATCCCATCCGATCGCTGCTTTTTACTAAGAATAGAACGATCTTCGAACACCAGACGAACCCTTAACGATGGCGTCTCCATTATACATGCAGACACACACTAAATTCGTACAGTGGAGTGAGAACGATCGATCAGCGATCGAGATAAAAATAAATGTGTGTGTTTAGACGGAAATTGGACAAATCGTTGATGGAGAGACAACCGCCGTGCTCCTCCGCGCTCTAAAACCCCACCACCGTAAATCAGTCTCAGAAAATCAGAGATGGTGATTGATGCGCTCTATATACCATCAACGTGGCTGTACATACGACACCGTATATAATCAAAAACTTTGTAACTCGGTCCTAAAAGGCCCAAACAATGGCGATTTTAGATGGAAAAATTGCATCAAAATGGAACTAACTTTGACTTGATTTCTATTTTAGGGAATAAACTTTCAAAACTATTATTTTAGGGTCTGAAGCAAACTTTTCATTTACTTAAGGGTATTCATTACTTGTTTAGCAGGTAACCGGTTAACTCTAAGTGATGTGGCATAATATAAATTAACAAACAAATGCTTAGCGGATAAAAAAAGCCACGTCACTTATTTTTTTTAAGGAAAACTTTACAGGTTTGGTCCCTGTGTTACGGATTTATTACAGAATTGATCCAACCATAAATCAAAATATCGACACCATGAAAATCTTATAGCCAACGGTTTAAATAATAAAATAAAATTATTAACAAATTATTAAAAACCCTAACCTAATTCCTCCTTCCCAAGTCCCACCCCCTCGTTTCCCTCTAATCCCTCTCGCCTAAAAACGCTATCCATCAAATCTGCAATCTTGGTTTGCATCTACCAAGTAAGATTTCCAGGAAAAAAAAATTTGTTATATGGATTGCATCTTAAAATTGATGTTTAGGTTTTTTGTGATTGGTGTTAAGGGAAAATCGATTTTAGGAAACCTCTTTTGGGTTGTATCTCTTTCTCTTCTCTGCATCTATTTCACTTCAAGGCAGTGGATTTAGGCTTGTTTTTCCTACGTCTGGGTGATTTAGGGTTTGATTCAATTATTTAAGGATTTAATTTTAGGGATCCAGACTTGATTCTGATTTGTATTATAAATTTTTTACATGAGTTTATACAAAATTATTGTCTATATTCAAGTGTTCTTGAGATTTGGGAGTTTGTTTTTTAGGTTTAAATTTTACTAGTATATTTAGGGTTCTTGATGTTTGAATGTGGATGATGATAATGATGTACAAGGATTTTTTTTTCTTGATAAAATGTTTTTTTTATTTATTTATAAAAAATGGTTCTGAGTATAAAAAGATATAATAATCCATCACGTGAGTTTTAATTGTTAAATAAACAAAATTATATACACATCATCATTTTAGAGTTATTTTTTTAAATTTTAAATATGAGGTGAAATTTAGTTAGTATTTAATAACGCCATGTCATCGTTAGCAGGTAATTAAGTAATAGAGACCCTTAAATAAATGAAAAGTTTGTTTTAGACCCTAAAATAATAGTTTTGAAAATTTATTCCTTAAAATAGGAATCAACTCAAAGTTGGTTCCATTTTAATGCAATTTTCCCATTTTAGATATGTATTTTTGGTAATTTTATATTTATCAGAAGCATACTCGCATAATGAAGTGAAATATATCATGATTTTAATTTTTATTTTATTTTTTGTCGATTTACAATACGATTTTAGATTGTTTTGAGAAATTGATAATGTTTTTTATAAATTTATTTAATTTAGGCTTAATAATATAATGTTTTTTATATAAAAAAAAATTAAGTGTTTTGTTAGAATTCAATTATTATCTTATATATTTTAATGACATCTAGAAAAAATAACCAATTACATATTTAATAATATAATTAAAACAAAATTATAATAATATAATATATTAATTAATAGTGATACATGGAAAGGTCTGCATAAAAGTAAGGCCTTGCACATACCAAATTGATGGGTGTTAGAACCCTGCAATAGTAATATGTATCTTGTGTTTTGATACTTGTAAATTAAGATATTTTTAAAATATTGCATAAAATGATGGTACATTGTGCCTAATAATTTGTATTTAAGAGCTTTTTATATGTGTTTTATAATATACTAGAAGTGTACTCGCGCAATGCAGCTAGATACATCACGATTTTAATGTTTCATTTTATTTTCTGTTTTTTTTCAATGTACATTACGATTTTTAGTGAATTTGGAATTGATTGTTTTGTTGGTTTTTTATTAAGTCATGTATTAATAAAATTATTCGTCTGAATTAATATGTTTGTATAAATTAGAAAGGTTTTGTTTGAGACGGTTTTTCATAGATAGAAGGAGCATATTTTTCTAATTATATATATATGGATGGAGACGAGTGTAACCGCATTTGAGTTAATATGGTCCGTTTAAAATCATCTTACTTTTAATCTCGACCGTTCAAATTCCTAATTTTATGGCATTCTATCTCCAGCGCACTCCTCGTAATCCCCCACCCCCAAATCAAGCCCCAATCGGCCACTCCTCCCCTTCAATCGGAATTCCCTCACTCCTTCACGACTGTACTCCCACTTCCCCATTTGTTTCCTTCTCCATCGCTTCACGTACCGATAGCTTCTCCTCTCCAGCGTACTGCTCTCCTTCTCCACGTTCCTGGTGTCCCCAACTCCCCCACGATCCATATGATGGAAACTATAAATGTTGGGCCAAAGATTGAAACCTATGTCTTGGATCATATTGGGCGGGGTACTTCTGATACGATGCTCCTCTCAGCCTCCACGGAGTTCCAACTCCCCAAATTGCAGCTATAAAATTGCCTCTGGTGAACCGGTGGAATGGACGCCCTTACTCGCATCATTATTAAGATATCTTGGAGAAGAAGAAGACCTTACCAGTTTGGCATTAGAAAGAAGAGTTTTTGAAAGAACTCGAGGACATCAAACGCTTATTTTGTCGGTGAAACTGGTAGTGGTAAAACCACACAGGTTAGTCCTTGCCTTATGTTTAACTAACACTTTGTTTTTGCTATTTTCATATCGCCATTACTCTCGATCCTAAGTTCATCTGTTGTTTCATTCATGTGCCTTTTTCTTTGTCGAGATCTGCCGTTTATGTGTATATATTGTTTTAATTTTCTGATTCTCTGAATTGCTTCTGTTAGTACATTAATGGTACAAGGTATGTGTTAGTTAAAAATATTATGTTTTCAATTGAAAATTTTGTTTGCTAAAGAGCTTATTGAGCGTTTAATTGTTAAATTGTGGCCAACAGATTCGTCAACTTGTGTTGGAAGATGTTGATGTAGAGAGTGCAGATAGACGGAAAAAATTCATGGTTGGTTGCACCCAACCTCGTACGGTGGCTGCAATGTCTGTTTCTCGTCAAGTTGCAGAGGAGATGGATGTAACAATTGGTGAGGAAGTAGGTTACAACATTCGATTTGAAGATTGCAGCAGTGCCAGAACTGTATTGAAGTAAGGTTTAAAAACACTTGTATGATTCCTTCTACAAATGAATTGCTTTCACATGTCTTAATTGATTATTGGACCGAGATTTGTTTTTTGGGCATGTAGATACTTGACAGACTGTATGCTACTGAGAGAAGCCCTGACAGATCAACTTCTGGAGAGGTATAAAGTGGTAATTCTTGACGAAGCTCGTGAAAGAACATTGGGTACTGATGTTTTATTAATACAATGTGATCGATTTATAGATTCTAATGTGTCTCTTATTGATTTGCGTTTTTCTTCGGTTTCAATTAAGCACTTGATTGGAATCCTATTTCTCTTGAGGATAAAGTTTTACGATTTTTATATAAAGAAAAAAGTCCCTACCAAACATAAAACATTGGAACAATTAGGGTGTTCCTCAATCCTATACCCTAAACAATATCTATAGGAATGTGGTTAAATCTAAAATAACTTCTCATTTGATACAAGTTTGTGAACTGATAATGAACCTTTTTTTAATTTGGTTAAACAGATACATGAATTTTGAAATGAGTGATCTACATTTGACATTTCACTTGCCTTAAGTTTTCAACTACTTCAAAAACTATTATAGTTGCAGATATATTATCACACCACCCATACGTGAACATCTGTAACCAATTTATTTGTAACCATAGATTAAAGTCATGTCTGTTTGGTTTCTTATGTGTATGATGATTTAGGATGTATTCCATTGACTTTCTTGATCTGGGTAACTCTAATTCATTGTGATTATGATATATTTTGCCGTTTTAGATTTATTTAGTGCTCAATTACTTCTTTTACATTCCCTTCGCTCCAAAAAAGAATGAAATTCAGTTTGACTTTTTGCGGTATTAATTTCATTTCAACTGGGAAGGAATACTAATTTTTTTTAGATAAACTAACGTCTACACTAAACTTCATCGCATTCACTAATGAAAAAGACAACAAACTCCATGTGAATTCTGAAATTGGGAAGTCATAGGTTAGGTCAATATTTAATTCTTTTCGGAATTGGGGGAGTTTGTATTGGGAAGTACTGATGCTCTTTGGGACTTGGAATAGTAGTGATTTGCTAGCTTAGATAGAGGATAATTTGATTTGGGTATTTATTGAATCGTGTGAAATGATTAGTTTGATCATGTTTGGGGGAAGATCATTGTGAAATCTTTATAATTGGATCATACAAATGATTGTCTAAAAAGGGGTTTTGATCGGTGTGACTTTTGCCTCACCATATGACTGTTGAAATGCTAGAAAAAGTTTCCAAGATGATGATGTTGTTAGGTCGTTCTCTCTATTAATGGATTCAGTTCACTTTGTGGTAACCTCATTATTGAATTCATGCTGGAGTTGTTCTCATCCAGATTGTTGCCCATGTGCAACCCGAGTTTGAGATGAAACGAGTTGAAAGAACTTCTAATTAGCACATTGTGTAATGCTTTGCTTGTATGTTAGTCACTTATATTGGATTTTTATAAAGTTAATCTTATGTTTATCCGTATTAATAATTCACCGGACATCCATGAATCCATTGCCTCTAGACCTCTTTTACGGCAGATAGAAGAGATGCATGTTGCTTTATTTTTTAATTTCATTTTCTTATTTTCACGGTTCTCATTTGAACCTACCGCGAATGATAATGAGCAAATAGATAACTTAGAATCTTTATAAAAATGAAATGCTTTTGATGTACATGGTACATCATTTTGTTGTCGTGGAATCACTTCTCTTTTCTTTTATGGGAAATCCCAAATAACTTGCAAGATCCAATGTTTTGGATATTTAAGGATCATAATGTTTATACCTTCTCATCTTTGATGTAGTTAAGGGATAGAAGTGAGCAACCGAGGGGAACATGGGAGGATGTTTATCAAAGTGCAAAGAAAGTCGATCAGAAAAGGAGTGATTTGCATGAGAGGAAAGATGGGGAGCTTCAAAGGACGGGTTAACCTGCATCTACGAACCTTACTTTGGGCAAGGAGCTTGGCCTTTTTTGCATCGTGGTCCACTTTATCTAAGTCTTTGGCTGGTGAGTCACTTTATTGTATGTATAGATTTCAACTTTTCTCATTTAGAAGATACTCCCTGTGTTCAAAACATAAATCTCGACGATGAAAAAAACACGGTTTTAGAAATGTGCAATTATAACACTTTTTAATTAATAAAATAGCAAATTTATGACTTAATAATAGAGAGAGTATTGAACATCTCCATCTCATAATTAAGTGTAGATTTGGAAAGTAGGAATTTACAATTGAAAGTGGACATTTATTTTGCGACGAAACATAATAGAAATGTGGACACTTACATTGGGGTTGGAGGGAGTACAGGAAACTACACTTCTTCATCTTCCTCCCTCTGCTGCTACAATCTGAGAGGGCGACATACTCAATAATCTCTTAATCACCGACCGTTGCCGAAAGGAAAAGAAGGATTATGCAACTTCCATGGGGGCCCGGTTGGATTATGCAGTGGGTTCGTGGTTTGGTGGGAAAGGGAATGCACCCTGAGGGAACTGTTGGGACTTCTTGTAACACCCTAAAAATAGGGATAACAAAAATCCGAAAAACGGACATGAGGTATACTAAAAATTGCCAAAGCAAGAGCCTCCCTAAAATGGGGGAAATATACAAACTTGTTTAAGTACAATCGTAATTAAACGGACAATAATTAACAACCAACTAATCTAATTTCCATAGCTAGAAAAGAGATTACAAACGGGGTGTCATTTATAAACCCAAAGGTTCTCCTACCAAAAGTAAGTCCAATTGCAATATTCTCATATCTCTCACCCAAGCACTATGCCCGCTTAGAACCGGTGCTGCTAAAACATGAGATACACATCGACACCAAAACAAGTGTTAAGCCAAAAAGCCTAGTGAGTTGAACAATAATAAGCATGCATGAACAGATACAATTCTTATCAGCAGTTAACCAGTGTTCAATATATGTGGAGTCATTAGGGGAGACCCAAAGCACCAATCAAGTCCCACCCAAGAGTCGATATACCTTGATGCCCTTAACAAGGAACACCCCAAAGGCCCGGCCCACCCGAAGACTATCGCTAAGAAAATTCCCCGAGTGGCGGAGGTCTAGGCACATACCATCACAGTGGCGCCCAAGACTACATCCTCCTAGTGTACTGACTTGGTTCGTCCACATAATGCATATAGGAGGTCCTTAGGTATATTTCAACCAAATATAATCCGGTACCAACCGCGGGTACAATAACACCCTCCTAATAGCATATATCCAACATAGGCTTAAATATCCACATAAACACGTTGTAGATACAATATCACCTTTTGAGTATTCCAAATGGAAATCCTCAACATATACCAAACATGTATTCATTAAACATGTCAAATACCCATAGTGAGTACACATATTGGAAACCCCAAATAATTCCACAAAATAGGATAAATCATAGGATGATACCTCTATATCATATTTCTCACATAATCTCATGTAAATACCATCAATTACTAAAATCCGTAAAGATGAACAATTTGAGCAATTATGTGATAATAACAACAATTAAGCAAATATGATGTGTATCCAGTTTTGACAAAAGTTTAGTAAACTCACCTTGCTAGATTTAGACTAAATCTAGATTTTACCCACTTAGAGCTTTCCTTGAAGAAACTTGGTTCTTCAAACCAAATCTTCCAAAACCTTAACCCAAGCTTGAATTCACCAACCAAAACACTTCTAGTTCACCAAAATGATTACAAACCTTCAATCACCACCAAATACTCTAGTATACTTCAATAGACTTCCAATCTCTTTCCATAACCTTGAAAAGCTCTCAAAAACAAAACCGTAGCAACTTGAATCGCCCAAATCGGAGCTACGATGAGAAAGATATGAAGAAATGAAGTTTGGGGCTGAAAATCGCGATTTTAACACCCTGAAACACCCAGGCGATTGTGCTATAGTGACCATGTCACAATCGCCGGGCACAATCGCTGAGATTGTACCGAGAGTTTTCGGGCTCCGACGACCTTGACAGGCGATTGTGACACTGTCACAATCGCCGAGCACTATAGCCTAGCGCGTACCGAAACTGTTTTGGCCATAACTTCTTCGTTATAGCTCCGTTTTCGCTCCGGAAAGAACCGTTGGTCTCGTAATTGAATCCTTTATCCATCAAGACTATAAAACCAAGGATTCAAGCCCAAAATCAAATATCTTATTTTTCCTTAATATATCGGTTTCTGTATAAACTTCAAATGATACCTTTCAAAAATCGGGGTGTTACAATCCTCCCAACCTTAAAAAGAGATTTCGTCCTCGAAATCTAGCACCAACCAATCACCCAATATCTCCCTTGGCGAGGTCAAATGATTCCCTGTCCAAAAGGAATACCTTCACTCAACCATACCTCATATACGAACTCGATTACATCCCCGTTGAGGTTATCGTTGCGTTCCTTATAACGAACCATCGCCAACTCAACCTCAACTTTCCATATAACTCACCCAAAGCAGGATAAACGTTAAGTTCTAGCTTAATCACATTCTTAACATTAAATCTCGGTCGCCTCCCAACCTTATGTTGCTCATATTACCTTAAGAGTAACTTACGACGTTATTCAGTCATTTCCATCAAGAATACCCCAAAGTAAACTTTTCCCTTAGGTACCTCTAAATACGATGCATCAAGGTCTCTTCAATAATAGATTTGTACTTAAAGTCTACCTCAACATTCTCACCAAATGTCTCCAATAAACATTACCACTAAACTCCCACCATGAACGCAAGCATCGATTTCCAAATCAGCGAAAATCCTGACAATTATCAAAATACCAATGATTGATTTCTTAATTATCAACGTCTAATTTCCTTAAGATTACCACTCGTCCTACAGACGCACCAGATCTAACGGAAGTACTTTGAAGCACACCAACCATCATTGTCCTCAAAATCACGCGCCAACACCTAACCTCGAGATGGCCATTCTGCAACGTGAGTATACTACCAAATATTTCATTCCCGACTAACAATGTCGATTCAAAGTTGACACCTACTCTTGGAAGTAGTCACCCAAATCCAGCATCCTTACCAGTCAACCATTACATCATCATTATTCACGAATACCCAACAATATAGTACACCCCCGACACATAGCATGTCGTCATACCAAATTCCCACAATTCCAAAACCGACCATATTCAAACAACCGAACACGATTTTAATCCGTAGGTTTAACGAAACATAAAGATCGTTACTTAACTAACTGGGAGAAACACGTGTCTAACGCCTCAAACTCCGAAGACTCTTTTAGTCCTTAATATCGTCTTCTAACACGAGGGGGCTTACACCTATAGCCCAATGAATTCAAGGTTTCTCACACTACCATGCCAATTTGAAATTTATAAAATCTCAAATACATAAGTTTTATAACAATTAAACGTGCGGTGAAAATACACTATCGTGCATTCGATAGGTTTCAAAATTGATCACCAATGCCACACATATAAAACCATTTTCAAAACTCATTTGAGCAGTACTTACGCTAGTAAAACGATAACGAAAGATGCGTAACAAAATTTTCAAACGAACTACCAGGGTCTTAGTATGCATCAATTTATGCCATGCATATGAAAATAACTTTCCGTCCTATAACATGAGCAGTAAAAGTTTGTACAACTCACAAAAGAGGATTTCACAACTTCAACTTTAAAATCTTTTAATTTAACACAAAAAGTCGGAAGATAAAATTTCCAACAAGACCTATATACGTCCGATTATTTCCCAAATGTAACAACACAATAGGAACGCAAATAAATAAATAAATATACATGTATATATATTTTTTTATTCGCGTTTCAAATTTAGGTCGCACCGATAAAACGTACTTGCCCAAAATTGTAATTACTACGTCATGCAAACCGAAAATTCATTTCATGCATTGCGGAAAAACTCCTATCAGTAAAATCAATAACTGAAATATGTTATGGGCAAAAGTTCTATCCGAAATACCATAAATCTTCCATACAAAACTACAAAAGGGAAATTCACAAAATCGAACCTTAAAATTTTTGCAAATGAACCATGAAATGTCATTAAATAAAACTTCCCATAGTGACTCGCATACATCGGTTTATTCTCCAAGATTTAGTAAAGACATATGCATGCGATTTGAGCAATTGTAAGAGCATTTAGTTTAATTCCAAACTGTAGAAATAAGATGTTCGCAAAATCCAAGACCACATGCTCATAATATTGAACTCTTAAAGTTTTCTCTCCTTTATTCACAATGCGGCACGAAATAAGATTTCACAACAAAACTTGAATGCGGCCGTTTATTTCACAAAGCTAGTAGATTGATATGCGTATGCACCCGGTTAAAACATGAAATAATTTATGTCATTTTCGAGTTCAAAGCCAAATATAAACATGCTCTCATCGTTCTAAAACATTGGCTAAAATACCATGACGAAAATTTCCAATAAAATATGCATACATGATATGTGCAACTGAACTGTTCCCACTAAACTCAAAGGGAAACAATACCACTGTTTTTTAAACCGGACAAATTTCTTCAAGACTCCATTTAGTTAAAACCGAGCCAACGACCCAAAAGTATAAATAAATAAAATCTCATCGTTGGTTGAGACAAACCATTTTCCCAAATGAACTCATACTCTTATGTTTTCAAAATTCCTCATAACACAATAATATGCATTTATGAAAAAGTTCATAAAATTAAATACACAAAATGACCCTTACGTCAATTGAACTCCAATTATATATATGTAAAATCATCAAAGAAACATTTCAACATCATTTATTTACTAAAATGTCCAAAGATCCCCAAAATGGGTGTCTCAACATGTTCATAAAACTAAACATTTCAAAATAACAAAAACTTCTCATTGGTTGAAACAAAATGTTTTCCAAATGAACTATTTCTCTTCATGTTGCCAAAATGACTCATAGTTCAATGATATACATTTTCCACCGGTTTATAAAATCGTATGCCCCAAATGGACAATTATATAAAATGACTTCCATTTATATGTTACATCATAAAAGAAATATATCAAAATGATTTATTTATCAAAATGCCCAAGAATCACGAAGATGTGTGTTACATAAGTTTATAAAGTTAAATATATCCAAATAACCCAAAACTTATCAGCAGTTAACAATTTAATGTAAAACACAAACACTTTAAAACAAGTAACTTATAAATAATAACCCATTTTCTTTTTAAATAACAAAGACCGACTCATATACATATGAATCCACTGCATTACAGTCTAAACAGTACATGGCTCCAATTGAATGACCAACGCACTCAAAACATGTACTTCTCAAACGATGCGCATTAACCGCCATCATATTTGGTATTTCACAATTGAGCTATTAAACCAGACCGAAGTCCTAAAGACTCATTTATTTTCAAATATGCATTTCCAAGTGTAACTGCCGGTAAGAATAGAAATCATAAAATGGGACTATATACATACTTTCAAATACATCACATAAATATGCATGTAATGCTTCATAAAACATTCCATTTCATGAATGATGCATGAAAACTGACAACCATTCAAAAGTATATTTCTTTGACCAAAGATCGTTTTATGTAATAAAACGTTAAAACACATTGATTTGTGACTCTTTATCAAAACGTCCAAAAATCCCAAATGTGGTGTTACACAAAGTTTATAAAGGTAATACTTCAAATAATCAAAGATTACCAACTAACCCAACATTTGATAATTTCATGTAAAACACATAAACACCTTAAAATGGATATTTTGGCATGTACACCGTTTTCACAAATCAACTTGAACTCACGCTCCTCGATTTTCCCTAGTTATACTATCGTCATTCAGATGCTCAAAATCTTAAGGCAAAACCACGAACTTCATAGGTTCACCTTACCATTTCTCCTTGGATACATCGATTCAAAAAGTCTATGGTTCTAATCCAACCAATTAATCGGACCCGAAACTGTCCACTTAATGCAATCACCATACTTACCGTCACTCCAAGTAACGAATAATAAAACATTAACTTTTTCTAATAGTTACCCATTCGGAAACTTTCTTACCGCCCCAACAGTCGACATACCAAGGCAGTTCATGCAAGCACGAGGATGAATAAGGAGGAGATTAACAGAATTGAACATGAAGGAAACATACTACTACGTCTACCAAATAACATAACGTTAGTAAACCGAGCACAAGAGAACGTACCACTACATTACAAATTGTCACAGTAACGGCACTTCAAGCACCATTACGTATAAATATCCTCATAATAACATTAGCTAGGTGAGATTATGAACATATAATACATAAAGGTTCTCGTTACCATCGCCACAACGCTTGATAACCATAGTTTCCGTCGACTCTAAGACTAACCCATCTTAGAAATTCCACCCATCTCACAAATTATTGCCTAACATACTCAGTCTAAGTCTAGACATCTTACATTCATGCCTAGTTCACTTAAACTAGAGCTCTGATACCAACATGTAACACCCTAAAAATAGGGATAACAAAAATCCGAAAAACGGACATGAGGTATACTAAAAATTGCCAAAGCAAGAGCCTCCCTAAAATGGGGAAAATATACAAACTTGTTTAAGTACAATCGTAATTAAACGGACAATAATTAACAACCAACTAATCTAATTTCCATAGCTAGAAAAGAGATTACAAACGGGGTGTCATTTATAAACCCAAAGGTTCTCCTACCAAAAGTAAGTCCAATTGCAATATTCTCATATCTCTCACCCAAGCACTATGCCCGCTTAGAACCGGTGCTGCTAAAACATGAGATACACATCGACACCAAAACAAGTGTTAGGCCAAAAAGCCTAGTGAGTTGAACAATAATAAGCATGCATGAACAGATACAATTCTTATCAGCAGTTAACCAGTGTTCAATATATGTGGAGTCATTAGGGGAGACCCAAAGCACCAATCAAGTCCCACCCAAGAGTCGATATACCTTGATGCCCTTAACAAGGAACACCCCAAAGGCCCGGCCCACCCGAAGACTATCGCTAAGAAAATTCCCCGAGTGGCGGAGGTCTAGGCACATACCATCACAGTGGCGCCCAAGACTACATCCTCCTAGTGTACTGACTTGGTTCGTCCACATAATGCATATAGGAGGTCCTTAGGTATATTTCAACCAAATATAATCCGGTACCAACCGCGGGTACAATAACACCCTCCTAATAGCATGTATCCAACATAGGACTTAAATATCCACATAAACACGTTGTAGATACAATATCACCTTTTGAGTATTCCAAATGGAAATCCTCAACATATACCAAACATGTATTCATTAAACATGTCAAATACCCATAGTGAGTACACATATTGGAAACCCCAAATAATTCCACAAAATAGGATAAATCATAGGATGATACCTCTATATCATATTTCTCACATAATCTCATGTAAATACCATCAATTACTAAAATCCGTAAAGATGAACAATTTGAGCAATTATGTGATAATAACAACAATTAAGCAAATATGATGTGTATCCAGTTTTGACAAAAGTTTAGTAAACTCACCTTGCTAGATTTAGACTAAATCTAGATTTTACCCACTTAGAGCTTTCCTTGAAGAAACTTGGTTCTTCAAACCAAATCTTCCAAAACCTTAACCCAAGCTTGAATTCACCAACCAAAACACTTCTAGTTCACCAAAATGATTACAAACCTTCAATCACCACCAAATACTCTAGTATACTTCAATAGACTTCCAATCTCTTTCCATAACCTTGAAAAGCTCTCAAAAACGAAACCGTAGCAACTTGAATCGCCCAAATCGGAGCTACGATGAGAAAGATATGAAGAAATGAAGTTTGGGGCTGAAAATCGCGATTTTAACACCCTGAAACACCCAGGCGATTGTGCCAGGCTATAGTGACCATGTCACAATCGCCGGGCACAATCGCTGAGATTGTACCGAGAGTTTTCGGGCTCCGACGACCTTGACAGGCGATTGTGACACTGTCACAATCGCCGAGCACTATAGCCTAGCGCGTACCGAAACTGTTTTGGCCATAACTTCTTCGTTATAGCTCCGTTTTCGCTCCGGAAAGAACCGTTGGTCTCGTAATTGAATCCTTTATCCATCAAGACTATAAAACCAAGGATTCAAGCCCAAAATCAAATATCTTATTTTTCCTTAATATATCGGTTTCTGTATAAACTTCAAATGATACCTTTCAAAAATCGGGGTGTTACAATCCTCCCAACCTTAAAAAGAGATTTCGTCCTCGAAATCTAGCACCAACCAATCACCCAATATCTCCCTTGGCGAGGTCAAATGATTCCCTGTCCAAAAGGAATACCTTCACTCAACCATACCTCATATACGAACTCGATTACATCCCCGTTGAGGTTATCGTTGCGTTCCTTATAACGAACCATCGCCAACTCAACCTCAACTTTCCATATAACTCACCCAAAGCAGGATAAACGTTAAGTTCTAGCTTAATCACATTCTTAACATTAAATCTCGGTCGCCTCCCAACCTTATGTTGCTCATATTACCTTAAGAGTAACTTACGACGTTATTCAGTCATTTCCATCAAGAATACCCCAAAGTAAACTTTTCCCTTAGGTACCTCTAAATACGATGCATCAAGGTCTCTTCAATAATAGATTTGTACTTAAAGTCTACCTCAACATTCTCACCAAATGTCTCCAATAAACATTACCACTAAACTCCCACCATGAACGCAAGCATCGATTTCCAAATCAGCGAAAATCCTGACAATTATCAAAATACCAATGATTGATTTCTTAATTTCTGACAATTACTTACACTTCTCATGGTAAGTAGCAATTTGTTTTGATTAATTTTAAAGTTGATAGTGAAATAATTTAGTTTTTGGTTTATGTAATTAAATTAAACAAGGGATTTATGTTGTTTGTTTTTGCGGTGACAAATGGCTTCTTCTTCTCCGGCAGATGACCGACACCCTCGATCCCGCCAGAGCCGGCACCCATCACATCAGTAACAATCAATTAATGTTCTGTAATTTATCAATTGATAGTGTGAGGTTGATCATCAAATGTTGTATGTTGTTTAAGGTCATGATTAGAATGAAGATGAACATCATGCCGAGAAGAAATCCGTGATCAAGGAAGTCAAAGAAAAAGCCAAGAAGATAAAGAATAGTAGAATACCATCACAAAGCATGGACATGGTCATGGCGGTGATGATAATCATCATCATGACGATGATGATGAAGAAATGGAACAAGACCCAGAAGTCCATGGTGCACCCAGTAAGTTTTAAATGTTTAGCTTCTACTATTTCATTGATTTGTACGGTACAAGTGGATAAAGCATCAAATTGTTCATGAATTGAATTCTGCACTGTATGAACCAGGAAAAATTGAAGTCGAGTTTGGCCAAATGAGTACTCAAAACATTTATGAAAAAGTTTTTGACAGTCCGAGATCTGACACAAATTATTCCTAAAGATAAAAGGATATCTAGCTGGTGATGGCCCGGTTACCTTGCCCCTTGGTTGTCGGAAGAAGATATCGAGTACTTTGGTAGCCAACTCGACAAGACTGGCTTTACTGGTGGACTCAACTATTATCGAGCTCTTCATTTGTAAGTTCATCTTACAAACGGTTAATTTGTTTTATAAGAATCTTTGTAAGTTCGATTTTCAGCTTAGTTAATTTGATTTTATTGTTATATACATAATTAGGAACTGGGAACTGAGTTCACCGTGGCAGGGAGCTAAGGTGATAGTGCCATAATCGGGGATCTGGACCTGACGTATCATATGCCAGGGATGGAGTATATCGAAAATGGTGGGTTTTTGAAAGATATTCCATTGTTGGAGGAAGTTGTGGTGATGGAAGGTGCAGCTCACTTCATCAACCAAGAGAAGCCTCATGAGATTAACAATCACATATTTTAGTTTTTGCAGAAATTCTAATATATATGTGTGTGTGTGTATATATATATATATATTTTTCCTGATGCGTATGGGTATGTATTAATTCCAAGTGAACTTTCACATCTATCATATGATCCAAATAACGCAAATCATGTCTTGCCTGAATGACAACCCAAAACTCGGTAACACCTTGGGGGACTGTGGATGGTATCCCAGTCTACCCAGGTTCGAGTCTAGGGGGAAGCTTTGGGCACATGAAGAACATCCCGACTCTGGGTCCATGTTATTGTTTATTATTTCTTAAATACATTTCTTTTAGTATTTAATATTTATTTTAAATCTTTAATGTATTTTTTATGATTTATTATGTGTGTGTGTATATATATAACAAATTTTATTATTTTTTTCGTTTTCAATAAATAAATAAATTACTAATTATTTATTATATTAATATGTATTTATGTATTATATTTATTGTTATTAAAATTAGTTTAAAAATAAATAAAATATATTATTTTAATATGAGTTTCACAAATTTTGTGTTTTTTCAGAGTGGTTGAAATTGATTTTTTTAGTGTTAATGGCCCACCAGATTTAGTGTTTTTTTTGTGTTAACCGGAGTCGGTTCCATCGGAGAGGTGTGTCAGGTGATTGGTGTTGTTGTTGTGAGGTTTAGTGAGGGATTGCCTCTAATCCTTACAGCTTTGGAGGTTTTGGATAATTCAATTATGTTGGTTTTGGAAGTGGTGCAACATTTGGGGGAGAATGTGGTCAGGACTATTGTTATGGATGGTACTGAAGGGCTTGTGAGAGGTCAAAAAGTTCTCTAATTTTTGGAATTACATCTGTTATGGAAAATTGAAGATTTAGGTTTTTGTATTGTTTCAGTATTAGAATGTGTGAGATCTAAAGCAAAACTTGTACAGGTGCCTTTTTCGGGTTGATGGATTAGATTTGTATGCTAAATTACTACTTCTTACTGGAACTTAAAAGTTATTTTGATGTCTTACTGAAATCAATATATTGATACCGTTATGTATGTAACTTATTTTATCTCCAGATATATTTGAATATTTTTATATCCTATTTCATTTTTGAAAATAATATCTTATTATATACTAAATCAAATGCATATGTTACTAAATACCAAAGATTCAACACAAAAATGGCCTTACCTTATATAAATATGTATAAGGATGATTAATGGATATCATAAAATACAATAAAAGTAACTTTTGAAACTGTAATATCAAATAACTGAATCCAAATTAAAGTCATGTTGTATACCCGACCAACGGACGGGTATAACACTAGTTGGGAATGGCATGTTTGGAAAGAAAAAAATAAAGTTGGGTTTTTACATAAAGCTCTATCTTAAAAGTTTACTGAATAGGCAATTTTTTATATCATTAAACAATTATCAAACAGTCAAGTTGATCAAATAAGTTATGAGTCTAACTAAGCTGTTAACACGTACCTTTAATTTTTATTTAATATAACAATTTTAAAAAAATCTTAATTAATATAATCAACTTTTAATTGTTTCTTGTTTTAAAAATAAAACTTTCAATTTTTTCTATTTTAGGACCAAAATAACCATTAATTACCTTTTAGTTGGGTTAAAAATTCCTTTTGTAAGTTTGACACAAAATTGATTGTGACTCACTTATTTACCTAACTCTTTATTTTCTATTTTTTATGTTTGTCGTTTATTTCCATTTTTCTTAGCATTTTATTTCTTGTTATCTTCAACTCTTATCACCATTTTCGATCAATCCCTTCATTGAAAAACATTTCAAATCCTTATTGTCGGATTCCACGTATTTCAATTTTTTTTGAATGGCAGATAAAGCTTTTATTACCCATCAAACAAACATCAAAGAACAACGCAATCCATCCACTAAGAACAAACAGAACAACACCCTCATACGAAACAAAAAGGACGCACAATAGCAGCAGCACCCGAGGGGATGTTTGCGATGGACAAACCCACTACGGGTATTGCAACCCCACAAGCTTGAGCATCACGAACGGGATTCCACATATTTCAATTGACTTTATTGATATGTATACCAAGAGAAATAAGTTACGTCTTTCGTTATTAGGTCATCTATATATGGAATAGAACCTAGTCTTATAGTCTGGTTCCTTAAATTTATGGTCAACAAACTCGACCTGAAACCTAAAAGGAAAGTTAACATAAATACCAAAAAGAAAAACCAAAAGGAGTTGGAATAAACCTCATGTGGACAAACTTATGGTTCCTTCTTTCTCAACCTCTAGCATGTTCATGTTTGAATTAAAATGTAAGGGGTCGTTTAACAAATGCTTACCCGGTAAGCTCTTACCAAGTCACTTACCTTACCGGATGAACATTACAAGTACTGAGAATCTTACCCGGTAAGAACGATGGCAAGGGTCGAATGTCTTACCCGGTAAGTGTGGGCGACAAGTCTTACCGGGTAAGCACTTACAAGGTATATTGTTGCATACAATGCCTTTTTAATTGTAACACCCTAAATTTTAGAGGAACTTAAAAACTCGAAAATCCGAAAATATGACGACTATAAATGGAGAAAACCTGAATAACCTGATAATGACATTTTAACCAAAATATGTCATCCCGAAAACGGAGAACAAAGTATGATGTTTACAACCCAACGAAATAATTAAAGTTCAACTCAACAACCTACTAATCTAGACATAATTAAATCGAGATTAAAATCGGGTGTTGGCACTCTACTTCCCAAAAGTATACCAAGACTAAGTCGGGTGTGCGTCTCTATATTCTCCAAAAATGTTACTATTCTTCGAACTCTCTCCACTCAAGCCCGAGGAGCCCCACCACTATAATTACCTGTTATACATGTCATTTTAAGAAAAAGTGTTAGGTTAAAGCTTAGTGAGATCAAACAGTTAAATAGATAAATAATAGTAAGAGTTAGACATAAATAGAGGTAATGCCGGAGAAGAAATGTCTTATAAACCTTTACCATAATATAACACCTCTTGGGTTAACGGGGGAGACACGCTTACTAACACAAGTGACGGAACACAAAAGTAAGTCACTTGACAAGTTAGTAAGACCAATACACATAATAAAGTACACGCAAGGGATGTTAGGCTCGGTAGCTTTAAATGTACACTCGCGGAAAGTCAACTTCAACCACATAGGGTCCTTACGTTGATATCCTCATCCAATGTCGTATACTAGCACGCAGGACTTACAGCCTAATCTGATGCCTAAAGTGCCTCAATGTGGAAAACTAGCGTTCCATCATTGGACAAAATGATACAAACAAGTGTGGGGTCATGACGCCCAAATGCAACCATTTATGCACATACCCATATAAGAAACCAACCAATATTATCCAACAATTTAATTACCATCAAAACATATAATCAAGAGCCTATGTAATTTCGTACGTAGTTTCAAGAGGTTCTAATGGAAATCCATGAATACATTCTACCCAATAACTTGTTTTATTTAATTTCCATCAAGTAAATTCATCCATATCTCAAACCCTATTTTAATTCAAAAGATAAATATAGAGAGTAAAGGAGATATGATACTTATGTAATAACCACATGTAAATCCAAGATATAAGTTTCTTTTCTTGAAGACATACTCAATCAAATAAACCTTACAATCTCCAAAATTAGGGTTTTTGGTAAAAGTTTACTCAAATCAAAGAAATTCAAAGGGAGCTGTCTAGTAGGTTAAAATCCTTAATTTTAACATGTATAAAGTTTTTAAAAGATGATGAACTCACCTTGTAGGGTTATATTTCAAAACCTTAGAATACCAAGAATTTAAGGAGGGGGGATGAGATATTTGAGAAGACTTGATGAATTAGAAACACAATCACCTAAGAGCACCTAAAATGCCATAAATGGTCAAGGTTTGAGGTGGTTGGGAAGCATTGATTGCAAAGATGGAAGGGGAGAAAACTTACCAGTTTTCTTGGGAGAAAACGGACCTAGAAAAACCCCAAAATCAGATACAAGACTAAAAATCGCGACCTTCACAATTTATACCCAAAACTCTCGTCGGCGACAGTGACATCTGTCACTATTGCGGGCACTATCGCCCGAACTCCCCCTCTCTCGGTACCTCTCCCACAGTTGTGACACCGCGATAGTGACCAAGGCACTCTCGTCTGGCTATCGCACGGTGTGTACCGCAGGCTCCTTTCCCTCGGCAATTGTGCCTTAGCGACAATGACACCATGCCACTATTGCGGACACTATCGCGAGTGTTGTACCGAAAGTCGAGGTTCGTGAAACTCAATTTCGGTTAGGCACTGTAACACCCCGAATTTTCGTTATGTAGTCTGGTTATTCTTGTGTTTAAGCGTTGTCATTAGCATCGCGTTTGGTTGGGAGTTTGAGTTTGGATTTTGGTGGTTTTGGACGAACCACAGTGAACCACACGAGTTGCACCGTGACTTGAGGGCGCGGCACAACCCACGAAACCCCCTGTTTGTGTGGATTTTGTGTTAGCGGGCGAGTTATGCCGCGAGTTGAAGTCGCGGCATAACCCGCGAAGTAGCCTGGCCGACTTAGGTGGGTTTCTTCAAAATATCTCATTTGGTTTTTAATATCTCAAATCTCTTTTCTCTCTCAAGTCTCTCTCTCTCTCCGGTTTTCTTGTTTGGTATCCTCGGTTGTCGTTTGTTGCTAGTATTAAGTGCATCTAGCAAGGGTTCGGTATAGAAAGCTTCGTCTTCTCTCGATGGTCGATATCTGATTTTTCGGGTTTTATTCTAAAACCTATTTGGTGAGTTCCTACTACTTTTTTATAAACTTTATACATGTCAAAACTTGCATTTTGAACTTCTATATATCTCCATGGTTTCAGATCTAAGTTTACTACATTTTGACATAACTTGAGTTTTAGGAGATTTTAGGGTTCCCGATCATTTTCGACTAAAATGATGGGTTTCATCTTATTTGAAGTAAAATGATGTTTTACTTGCACATTTATGTGGGTTACTTGAAAGAATGTTTACAAGTTCATTTTTGATGATTTTCATTCTTACCAGAAGTTAAACTTGAAAATGCATTTTTGTTTATAAATGTTATTTTATACCATATGACTATCTATGATTGGTCACATATGTTGTTGTGACGAGTCTGTACCATTACTAGTGGATCCCTAGGTATTGAGTCGACTTATATTTGGGATGTCTTTTCCCCTCTTTGTAAATGGATGTATATGATCCTCGGGGGCCATTTGGTACGGTTATGTGAGACCGGTTACTAGTCATGGATCATATTTTCCCTTATTTGTAGCTATGGATGCATGTGATAATCGGGGGCCATTTGGTACGGTTATGTGTTACTAGCCATGGGTCATAGTGTAGTCCTAGTGAACGAGTTTTGAATTGGTTTCCTCGGGGGCCCTCCCTCACATCATAGTACGTACCTTTGTAGTTTGTGGCCATGGATTCCAAGTGTTTCGACTCATAACTCGGATTGTGACCTACTTTGTGTTACGCTACAATCCTTGGTAAGAACTGGTTATCTTTGTCATCGTATGATGAGTTTACATTTAAAATGCCCGATGGTGGCAAATGTTTCATTTGAAAATTAAACCTTATTGAAAAGATTTCCTTATGATACAATTGTTTATATCTCTTGAAATTTATAAACGGTATGTTCTCACTAGGCTTTAAGCCTAACACTTTTTCTCAAATGAAATGTATATGTAACACCCAGTTTTTCGCAAAGTAAGTTTTCGTCCTTCCTTTGTATTTTCTCCTTCTTCCGTTTATCTTTTGAGGTGAGTTATGTTGTACTTTCGAGCCTTAAATCGACCCATGTGAGAATCGCGAGTTTTTGGACATTTTGGGCTTCGGTACAGACGGTGCGATTGTGCCACGCGATAGTGACAGTGTCACTATCTCCAAGGCACTATCGCGGGGATGATTTTACCCGCGGTACAATCCGCGCGATTGTGCCACGCGATAGTGACAATGTCACTATCGCCAGGCACTGTCGCGAGCGGGGTCTGACGAGTTAAAATATGATTTTGGCCTCATTTTTCATTTCTCATTTCTATCTCAACCATTCCATTTTAATTCACTCTCTTTCAACCTCTCCTTCTAAGAACCGAACCTAGGGTTCCTTTAACCCTCATTTACCTCTCTTATCTCTAGTTGTTGGGTATTTCATCAAATGGTTCAAGTTGAGCATTTATTCACCATCTCCACCTTCATCTTCTTCATCACCTTCATCAATTTTCTAGGGTTTTCATCCAACCTTTTTATCATCTTGAAGATTGGGAGTGTATGGCTCATTTTTGGTGACCTAGAAGTGTCCTTGTTGGTGGATTGGAGTTATGGTTAAGGTTTTGGAAGATTTGGCTTGAAAGTTCAGATTCCTTCAAGGAGGCTCAAGTTGGGGTAAAATATAGATTTAGCCTAAATCTAGCGAGGTGAGTTCAAGTTAATTTGTGAAAACGGTATACATGCCAAAATGTTTATTTTAAAGCGTATGTGTTTTACATTAAATTGTTAACTGCTGATAAGTTTCGGTTTTTTTGAAATGTTTAGTTCTATAAGCATGGTGAAACACCCACTTTGGGATTTTTGAGAATTTTGGTAAATAAATCATGTTGATATACTCATTGATGATTTTACATATATAAAGAGAGTTATTTGATGAAAGTGTCATTTGGTGTATTTGATCTTATAAACCTTTCGCAAAATGCATATTTGTGTTATGAGGCATTTTGGGAATATAAGGGTACGAGTCCAGTTGGGAAATGGTTTGCCTCAACCAATGATGAAATTTGACTTAATCATGCTTTTGGTCGTTGTGTTTGCATAACAGTCGGTCAAACGTGTTTCAAAGTTATACTGGCTTTCATTTGGGGGTTTACGTAAATTGTTGGGCATTTGGCTCAGTTTTGACTAATGTGAGTCTTGAGGACATTTGTCTGGAGTAATAACCGTTGTGGGATTTTGGAGTATAATGATGTATTTTTTGTGTCATTTGGAAGTTACATGTTTTTGGGTTATCAAGTAAGGAGTTGAGACTCCTACCTTGAATGCTAGTGAGTAGACACTAAAGGTCGAGTGGGAACCTTGAGGTTGGGACTCTACTAGAGAGCGAATGGGAACTAAGATCGGGTATCCTTGAGGTGACGCCCGCCAAGTGGTGTGCACTAAAGGTACCGTGTCCTTGAGGTGATACCTGTTAAAGAGTGTGCACTAAAGATGTTGGGTCCTTGAGGTGACGCCTGTTAAAGGGTGTGCACTAAAGGCGTTGGGGACTTGGGGTGACACTTAAGTTAGTGTGCACTAAAGTCAATGATATGAGGTGCAGTTCGATAACATAGATACGTGGCTTATCTTTATGTGCCGCCACATTCGATGGAATCGGGTCTTCCCTGTCACCGAAAGGTGTTATTTTGGGTATTGTATTTTGGTATCCATGTTTTCGGTGAAATTTTATATGTATGAGTTTTATCCATGATTTATGAGTGGGGTAATATGTTCCACCCGTGTTTGGGTGTTTTTGGGAAACTAAGTTTCATCTACGTTTTTATAAATGTGGAGTTCAATTTCTATTCAATGCTTTGAGTGAGTTTTGGGTTGAATTTACTCTATGAAATAATATTTTGTGTTGGGGTATTCATCTTTAAAATGTGCAGATTTGGAAAATGAGTCATCTCATATTAAAGCATATTATTTTGAAAGATTATGATTTTACTTGCATTCTTCCTTTTTAAACGATTACTTCATATATGTTGAAAACTCTTGAGCTCACTAGGCGTTAAGCCTAACTTTTTTATTTGTCAGCATGTGCATCAGGTTCCTGTCAGTGTTTGGTTCTAGCAGCTGTGAAGAGTTGAGCCTTAGCCTTGTGCAAGTGTAAGTAGTTGGTGATGTCTTCCGCAATTTGGAGATAGCATCTACTATTGGGTTTTAGTCGCAACCGTCTTTGTTATAAACTGTATGTAGAGAATGAATTATGTGTGTCGAGGTTAAAAGCCTATTTTGTGATTGTAGATGAATCAATTTTCGACGTATTTAGAAAATTTTAAATTAGTTATTATTTCCAGAATTGAGGGTGTTACAGTATAACAGGTTCCGTTAGCGGTGGGTTGTTAAGGGCTTGAGTGACGAGCTTGGTCTCGGGGATTTTTGAGATGACAAGTATTGATGTTGGGCAATTGTTTAAGTCTCATTCTTTTGGTGATATTGGATTAACAACCGATGTAATCTAGATATGTTATGTTTATATTAGTTTGTTGTTGAGTTCAATATCAGTATTCAGGTTTGTAAAGGTTAAGTACATTTCCCCTTTTTGGGAGGTCTATATCAAGTGTTGATGCTTATTTGTTCAGTTTTTGCGTTTTAAATTAACTCTGGTTTTTAGGGTGTTACAGGCACGATTTGAATACTAGGGGTTATTAAATTGCAACTGGTTCAAGATTATACTGTAAACTTCCAATAAGAGAATGAGCATTACACAAGCTTTCAAATTTCGGAGTGTTACATAAATAAACTAGAATCTTACACGAGAAGGTAAGTGGAAGTGTTATTTTTTACCGGTAAGCACTTATCGGATAAACATTTGGGTAAACGGCCTCTAAGACCCTAAAATCACCAAATAAATCCCCTTGACCTTAGTGTCCTTGGAGACAGGTTTTGTGTGCGACCGGTTGGAGTTGTCATTAATCAACTTTTTGCCCAGATATGGATAACCCCCCCCCCCCCCCCAATCAAATATGAATTTACAAATCCCAAATTATAGATCCAATCAAAATGATATAAAAAAGATCTCATGTAATGAATTTGGAGAGAAAAACTCAAAATCATTAACAAAATGCATACATGGCCAAAAAAAGAAAACCATAATCTGGAAAACCCCAAATAAGCATATGGGTGGTGATTCGTACCTACACATGTACTTGATTAACCGATGGGGGACGACTGATGAGAATGGTGAATCACTCTCATTTTACATCCCTAATTAGGACTTAAGAGTGTGATTAAAAATGTCAGAGATGGTGTCACGTTTTGGCTAAGAGAGTACAAGAGTTTAAAGTACTGCATAAGAAGTTGGTGTTCTTTGTGAATAAATAATTAATTAATGATTGCAACACTATATTGTTTTACGTTTATCTCATGCTGAATATTGATTTAGAGTATGAATGTGTTATGACATAAAATGTCCAAGTTAGAAAGTTAGTATGAATGTGTTATGACATAAAATGTCCAAGTTAGAAAGTTTTGTAAAAGGGTTTACCATTTTATATTTGTAATGGGCTTAGATTGTAATTTAGGGTTACAATGTAAAATGGTTCTGGGCTTAGTGTGTAGAACAATGGAGTTAGGGGAGATATAAATAGTTTAGTGTTTGTGCTGTAATCAGGAGTTCAATTCATTTTTCACGATGTAGACATCAATTGAGAGTGTGCGTGTTTTAGAGAGAGAAACACATTCTCTCTCTAGGTTTGTTCCTTGTTTTTACATTTACACTAAATAAATCGCGTCCTATCCCAATCTCATATTGTTCTTGTTAATTGAATCATGAATTGTTGTTAGTATTGGGATCTACATGTCGTATTAGAGTCGGATCGAATAATTTTTTCATTGATTCGATCGACTTTCAACAGTTCATGTTAATCGGACCAAAGTTTTTAGTTAACCGTGATCTGGATCTGATTTGGTGAATTTTGGTGTTAATTTGTGATTTGATTGCAAAAATTGATTCGATGTTACATGCTAAATCATTGGAATCAATTTCAATTTTTGATTTTATCAATTTTAGAGGAGTTTGGATCAGATCTGAGTTTTTTTTGAGAATTTTTGTTCGCGACTGAGTTCTTCGTGAATTTCCAAAAATTAGAGCAAAATAAAGTGATTTGATGTGAGAAAATTGCAAAAGATTGATTAATTGTGTTTGTAAACACCTTATCATCAATCTACAATATTTTGATCGATTTGTTGGATTTTGTTTTATGGATTTGTTCGCGTACCGAGAGTATATATTGGACTCGTGTAAACACATAGTTCACTTAAACTAAAGTTCTGATACCAACTTGTAACACCCTAAAAATAGGGATAACAAAAATCCGAAAAAAACGGACATGTGGTATATAATTTGCCATAGCAAGAGCCTCCCAAAAACGAGGAACTATAAAAACCTGTTAATTACAATTGTAATGTAACGGAAATAAACAACAACCAACTAATCTAATTTCTAAACTAGAAAGAAGATTACAAAAGGGGTGTTGTCTAAGTTCAAACAATGGCTTCACCAAAAATGCATCCTACACCAAACAAGTGTTAGGCCAAAAAACCTAGTGAGGTTGCACAAGAAATAACATATAGGAGCATTTACAATTCTTATCAGCAGTTAACCAAATTTCATTAAATGTGGAGTAAATATGGGAGACCCATAACACCAATCAAGTTCCACCCAAATAGTCGATATACCTTGATGCCAACTACTAAGAGTGACATCCGAAAGGCCTGACACATCCGAGGACTACAACCATGACATTACCCCGAATGGCGGAGGTCTAGGCACATACCATCACGGTGGCACCCAATACTACATCCTCCTAGTGTCTACCGACTTGGTTCGTCCAACATGCATTATAGGAGGTTTCAAGGCACAAATATACCAAAGATATTTCAATACCAACCATGGGTACAATATCACCATCCCAATCGATATAAAGTCCACTACAAGACTAGCATGACCAAAATCTCATCATATAAACATGACACCACCAAATAGTATCTCAAATAGAAAATCATTCCCATAACAATTTATGCATTCCATTTAATCATGTCAAGACATATATAGACATGTAAACACAATGGTATGCATTGCGGCCTCGATGTCTGTGGGAGTTGACGGACCTGCTGCTGAATATGCTTGAAGCTTCGGTCCAAGTATCCAGGTCTGCTGCTTGGTTTGGTTGAAATTAGGTTTGGCCCAGGGTGGAGGAATAGTCGGGTAAGGGGAAGGTGGTATAGCCCAAGGCCAATTCACTGTGGGGAAGTGAACGGGTAAGGGTAATGTGGTATGGAGGGGGGGGGGAGGCTGCCACCAGTTTGGCCATTAGATGGATGACCACCACCCCGACCGTTCCCTTTGTTCCGACTGCCCGGGTGCTGTCCACCACCGCGAGATTTTCCCTTATTACGATTTTGGTTCTTTCCACCATTGTGAGAGACGCCTGAGGAATTGGGACCAGAAAAAAACTCCGACTCACTGTTATCCCAGGCCACCATGACAGATTCCGTGGTCGATATTTTATTGCGCAGTTCGACCTCTTCAAGTGTAACCATCGACCTGGCCTGATAGAAGGGAGGCAAATGATTGTTTTCTCGGATCAAAGTGGAGACCCCATTGTAAGCATTGTAAGCGTTCGTTCCTTGCCATCAAAGGTAATTGCAAGGCATATAAATAGCCTTATCGATACAACATTCTAGCTAATCACTACCAACTAATTAGGCACCAAATAAGGTAACAGTCTAATCTAATTAAATACATAATATTCACGATTAATTCATATCCTAACATGAAAGATGAAGAAAAGGTTTTTAAAAGAATTTTATATGCATGCAAGTGCTTATCTCACACACACACACACACATATATATATATATATATATATATATATACACACATGGAGAGAGAGATAGAGGAAATAGTGAAGAAGAGGAGTTCCTATCCTAACCTTAAATCCTAACACTCATACTTTACACTAGAAACTAGAGAACTGTTTTGCTTTGCAAGATTTGATAGAATTTGAAATTGGATTGCGTTCTAATTATGAATTTGTTTTAAAGGAACGTTTGTAACTGAATCATGTAATTTTAATAAGAATCCCACAAAATATTAGATTTTAAAATCTCGTGGGAGTAGTTGGCAATTTGGTATTTCACAAGACTTATTTGTATAATATTCTAAAATATGTTAAAAACATTTGTTTTGTAATAATTAATTACTAAAAGACAATTTAATTATTTTTATTATTATTTATAATTTGTTTTTATAAATAGTATATAAACAATGGAATTCAATTATATTCTAAGTTTTACAAACTAAACACACCAAAGATGATAAATCCTTCCATGAAATCAAAATCATTCAAAAAAACATTTCATGAATCAAACGAACCCTAAAAATAGTTCAATGATCAAATAGTTTGAATTCGATCATTACCTATTACCTGCAACCTCCATTCATATTGTTTTTCAAATTTCAGACTTCAAAACATAACAAAAATACGGATGTTTTGTTGGGATTTTAATTAGGAAATTGATCCCACATAGGAAGGAAAAGAAAACTTGACTAAGCTTATATGGCTAGTTCTATAAGGATCAAAGCTCATCTAAGGGACTTGGTTTGGGTTTGTAGCTTGACACATAAATATTTTAATGGTCAAAGATTGGGCATTGGGCCTCTTGACCTCAAATGGAATTTTTACGAGTTCGACAATGCATCCTGCGGCTTCCCACGCGGGCCCTTACACTGTGTTTTTGAGTTTTTTTTTAAACGAATGAAAGGAAAGGGAAGGTAAGTAGGGGGAAAAGAAAAAATATTGTGTTCTCAAGTTTTTTTAAGGAGGGAATGAAAAGGAAAGAGGAGGAAAATTATATTGATTTTGCTCCCAAAAATTTCCCCCCAAATGTGTGAGGAAAGAAAAAAAAATTATAACAATTAAAAATATTTATAAAATTACACACCTATCCATCAATTACATAACACTATAAAATAAATATGGGTATATTTGTAAAATTGACATCTTTCTTTTCCTTTCTTTTCCATTCAAGAACATGAAAATTTATTTTTTTTCATTCATTTCCCTTCACTCTCAATAACACAAATAAAAAAATTTCGTTTCTTTTATTTTCTTTTCATTATCTTTCTTTTCTTTCATTTCTTCCAAAACTCGAGAACAAAACGTTAGTCATGAGGAAACCCGCGTAACCTTTTGAAGTTCGAATCAAGCCAAAATTGTGTATAACTTCCATTTAACCACAAAAACTATATATATGTCATAGTTTCCCTCCAAAATTGGTGAGAATCATAATTCCTTCCCTTTTCTCTGGTTTTCTCTCCTGAAACATTCCATGGAAGCATAAGGAAACTCGACAGATTCACGTTCTCGTGCAATAACACGAATAGATAGTTATATCCTCTAAACGGACGCTCAAAACTACGCACGAGTAGTCGAGTAGAGGCGAAATTCTGTTTAAGGACACTGCGCTGCAGACCTCTAGCTATTAATCTTCAAATCGTCGATTTCAAGTTAGCCCCTCTCTCTTCTCTTCTTGATAGGTATTTCGGTATATACATACATAAATTTTGGTTTTTTGTTTTCTTTGATAGATTTCATACGATTTTGCACATATTCATATACACAATTTCTGATTTTTCTGGATCCATAACCTTGGTTCAAACATGTTTATGGAGCGGTTTTAGGACAAGATCGCTAATTGCATTGCATATATGGTTTGAGTATTTTCCCAAACCTCACCGCATATGTTTCAAACCGGAAAAAATCATACTGCAAAATGTGGTGCGGTTTATACAGTTTGTACATAACCCATTTGAATTCAACTATTGTAAAATAATAATTTCAAAATAAATTCAACGATTACGTGTTTACATAGTCAAAAGTTTCAATACGTCACAAACACAATAAAAAATAATCTAAAACAAAATAAGGAGTTTCATAGAATATATGTAAAAAGTTAACATCAAAATAAATTCGATGACGGCCTATGAGGTATTCATACATTGTCATTTATCTATATTCTTGATACGATTATTTATTCATAACACATGAACTATCAAAAAGATAGAACTAAAAAGGAAAACTAGAAAAGTAGTTAATGATCAATAATGTATCACGTATTGTTAATTAAGGAATCATAATGTATATGAAAACAAAAAAAACACACATATATATGTATATATATAGTTTAAAAGATATATAAATATATGCACTGCAGTGCAATTTGATGATTCTAAACCGCAAACCACACTGCAAAGAAATGTTTTAAAAACCAGTTTTTTGGTTGATCCGGTGTGGTGACCGGGTCACGGTTCAACCGGGTGGTTGACCCTAGGGGTGCTCAAAAACCCGATCAACCAAACGTGAAATAACTCAAACCGAAGCAACCCAATGTCTAATCGAGTTGTAAAATCTTCAAACCGTAGGTATTGGGTTGATATCGAGTTACTTTTATTTGAATCCAACCTAACCCGATGAACCCGATCCTTTTATTTTGTAGATTTAATATGATTATTAAGTCTCTATTAATATGTAAATTAGACAATTACACTATTGCGTATCCTCTTCATTTACATATATTTTCAATTTATTATTCATCTCTATATAACTCATTTGTATATATGTTTGATAAATGTAACCACACACACATATATTTAACATGTTTGATATATATTTGTATATATAACATGTTTGATGCGTGTGTGTGTGCAACCAAAAAAATTAACTAAATGTGATATATTTAAGATTTAAGAAATATGAATAAGTTGTACCAAATGGTTGATGATGACACGACCAACCTCAAGGCCAAAAAAGCGAAAACATCGGGGTTGGAGACGTCTAAAACGATTGTTGTTGATTGACATATTATCATTTGATTTAGACATTTTTATATGTAATATCGTAATATTTTTGATGAACTTACATACTCTCATGAATTATCGGTCATTCGGTTGTATTTCAAAGAAATGTTTCCTTTATGTTTATATTTCTAAATTTGATTTCATCTTGTTTAAACACAACCCGACCAACCCGAACGGTTTGGGTTGGGTTGGGTTGTAAAATTTTTAAACCGCCTATATTGGGTTGAGTTGTTAAAAAACCTTCAAACCGATCAAGAATTTTTATGTATTTTTCATTTTCTTGTATATATATATGTGTATATTTAAAACCAAAAATTTGATGTCCACAAGTTAAAACATTAAAAATACACATAACAAAAAGTTTTACATCAATCCAAAAATATTAAAAAAACACATAACAACAAGTTTTACATCAATCCAAAGACATAAAAAACACAAATATAAGAAATTGATTTTTTTAACCGGGTCAACCCGGGTTTTTACTGGTTCAATTAGACTGGTTCAACTGGTTCTATCAAAAAACCGGCAGTTCAATCCGGGTCGTAATTTCCCAAAAAAAACAGTCGTAATTGACCTGTTCTCTTCACCGATTTCTGGTTCAACCGACCGGGTCAACCCGGGTTTTAAAACATTGCTGCAAAGTACAATTTGATGAAAATACGAACTACAAAACACACCATAAATATTCTAATGCGGTGCGGTGTGGTGTGATGGTTTAAGTATGGACTGAAATTGACAATCTACTAAGGGGGGAAAATGGCGATGAGGATTTAAGTATGGACTGAAATTGACAATCAACTACACTTTACTGGGCGGATAGTAGAATATCAGAACTCAAATAACTAAAAATGTAAATTGAATAATAGTGTAGGGACTGTTTTTGTAATATTCTAAAAGCAATAAAACATAGAGTGCGAAGCAGTAGACACCACGCACACCTAGCAGCGAGTAACAAAAAGAAACTCGAAGCTGGCCTTCAGTCCGAAGCGAGCCATGGCGGAGCTCCGCCACTCTAGCTCGATCGGCGGCAGAGCAACACCGTCTCCTAGGAAACGCGACGACGTCACTTCCCCTCTATCGTCAGAAAATCATCCTCCACGAGACGATGATGACGGCGGTCGCGATCGTTACCCTCGAGATCGGTTCCGTTCACTCTTCTCCAATCATTTTCAGTTATTAGATGAAAGCGCTAGGTTTTATTCGCACAACTTCAAGATCTTGCTTCTATTCGTCACTATCCTCGCTCTTGCCGGAATGTATTCCGTTTATTCGGTCATAAGTCACCTGGTGAGTAATCCAATCTCAATTATAATCATTCTTGACACATATGACATATATAGTTTCTATTCAAATAAATTATAATGTTTTCAGCGCTAAAAACAACTGCAACGGCACATTATACTTTAGTTAAAATTTATAGTCTGATTAATTCGAAAGGATTTTAGGGATTCCTACTTATGTAGAAGTTTACGATTCGTCATGACCTTTAACGCGAATGCAATTATGTAAAAAATTCGCATTTGGATGGGATCATGAAATTAGGATGTCGGTGATGTGAAGCAATGTGTAGAGTGCTGTGAATTGTGATGGTATTGGATCTATTACAACATGGAAAACCAATAAGTGGTACTGATCCAAGCCAATTGCATCTGACCAGGCTTAGTCAAAACCTAGTTGACCTCTTTCAAAGTCAAGCATCATAGCTTTGTAGTTTTGGGAATGTTCATATTTTGCAGTTGGTTTTCATTCATTGATTCAACAACTAGTCAGCATCTTATATATTGCTTGTTTCTTATGGTTATGCACAAGATGAATGAGATGCTTTAGCTTTGTTTGCTTGTATAATTAGTTTTCTAGTTTTTATACTCTTTATAGTATACTTAATAGGTGGTTTGTAAAACTGGACTAATGTTGCTTTACTCTATTCTAATTATATGTAGAATGCGCCATACTTGTGCACGAAAGATGGCATTACACTTCATTGCCCCCGTGTAAGCTATACTTGACCATCTGGGTTGTTATACCATATGTGCTCATGGTGAATGATCATTTATTAACTTCGAACTTGCATTTTGTTTTCTGCTGCCATTAGGTCAAGGAGCCACCTTCTTTGTGGGAGAATCCATTATCAGCAACCACGTCTTGGAAGCCATGTGCTGAAAGACGTATTGGTGCAATTTCAGGTAAGCCCTGCACATAAATGGAACTTTCTGTGGACCCTTCTATAATGAACTGAAATTGACATGGAATATGAGAATTGAGGTAGAGAAAATATGAATCATGCACAAAGTATCTATTGGCATATAGGCTCTGCCATCACAAAACCAATGGCTAACATAACACTGTTTGGTAAATATACTCCTCCTATCTTCAATTTGCTATCCCCTTAGAGAAATGATACTTGCTGGTTGAATATTTGTAGGAACTTCCCCAATCACATTTACATGGATGCATGACTAGATTAGGTTTATTCTCAACAAGCCAATCGATCAAGTATCCACCGATAATAGCATGTTTTCCCCGCTTGTCTGAATGGATAGTTGCAATGTCCAGTAACTATATATGAATTCCCTTCAATGGGCACAGAATTGTTAACACAAATTTCCAACTAACTGTAATTGAAAACTTTGCTGAACTTAAAAAAGAAGGTTTAGTTCATACAAGTAGTTTTTATGAGAAAATTGAAATATTTCTGCTTCGTTTTGAAGTGCACAAGGGTTGTGTTTAAATACACATTTCGTTTCCAAAATAATTAGAAACTAATCTATAACGATTAAACTAATCTATGCTGACCTAAGTTACAACTATGATTATATCTGCACCAAGACTCCCCCTCAAGTTGGGGCATATACTTATGAAGACCCAACTTGCTGATGATTCCGTCAAAGCTTGGTTTGTACAATCATTTTGTAGGGATATCAACTACTTGTTGCGTGATTGGAACATACGGCGTGCATATCGCATCATCTCTAGCTTTTCTTTGATGAAGCGACTTGTCAATTTCTCTGTGTCTAGTCTTGTCATGTTGCACGAGATTATTAACAATGCTAATGGTGGCTTTGTTGTTACAATGCAGTTTCATAGGACCATCCAATGGTAGTTGTGGCTTTTTGGGTACCCGTTTGAGCCAAATTGCCTCATCCATTGGCCGTCGCACGAAACTTTGTTTTAGTAGTGCTGCTATCCATTATTTTTTGCCTTCTCTAGTAGTGCTGCTATCCATTATTTTTTGCCTTCTCACTTTGCCAAGCCACCAGATTTCCCCATAGAAATGAACAATCTCTACTTGCAGATCTTCTACCAGTGACTGGACCCGTTCAATCTGGACCGGTGAAAACCTCAAAAGTTATTTGAGTGTTCTTCTCAAAGAATAGTCCCCTTCGAGAAGATCCCTTAAATATATCTTAGAATGTGGTAAGATGCATTTAAATGAACCTAAACTGATAATGAAAGCAATATTTGGACTTGTATGAGATAAGGAGATTAACTTCCCAACCAATCTTTATCAACATAATCACTGTGAATGTTACAAAGTTTTTCATTGGGGTCTACAGGCATGTCAGTTGGCTTACAAACATTCATACCTGTATCAAATAAGCAGATCCATAATCTATTTTTTGTTGGCTTAACGTGATCCCTTATTTGATCTTGCAACTTCCATTCACAAATCCCAAGAGATGCTTAGACAATCCCGATCTTTGATCTCAAATGCTTGGGCTAGACTTGATCATTCCTTATGACAATGATGTCATCCACATAAACCATTAATAAAATCACCTTCACATTTTTTTCCTTTCAAAAGATAAGGTGTGATCAGTTTGACTTTGAGAATATCGTGTATATCTCTCGAACCAAGCTCTAACTGATTGCTTCAACCTATAAGGGATTAAGGGCCTTTGTCAATAGGCACACTTGGGACTGGAAATCAATATTAAAGCATGGAGGAGGTTTCATAAACGCTTCCTCTTCAATTTTTCTATCAAGGATAAGATTCTTCAATCTAGTTGGTGTACTGGCCATTATAGGTTTACTGCAACTAAAAATATGACCCTTGTAGTATTGAGTTTCACACTGGAGCAAATGTTTATGTGCAGTCTATGCCATAAGTTTCGGTGAAATCTTTGTCTACCATTCTTGTTTTGCATCTTTTGAGCGTCCCATCAAAATTGTACTTGACTGTAAATACCCATTTACATCATACCAACTTCTTTCCATGAGGATGGGCTACTTTCAAGGTTTTAAAGTACGTAAACACGAGGCGAGGCGTTTCCCTTGAATGAGGCGAGGCGTAAGCCCCGAGGCGGTAAAGAAATAAATTTCAACATAATTCATATCAAGCAAAAGACAATCCAATATCAAAGTATTAAAGTCATAAAATAACTACCAAGTCTTAAAAACATAACTAGTATCAAAATATTGAAGTCATAAAGTTACTACCAAGTTATAAAATTACTACCAAGTTATAAAAACATAAAAGTCTGAGAAACCATAAGTTAGAGTTTTCATGAAATATGATCAAATTTCACCGCTCCATAATCATAGGAGTAATCACTATCATCTTCATCATCCAAATCCACTTGAATACTTTTCCTCTTCCTTGATGACGAACTTGGGCCTGCATCCTCAACTTCATCATCAACTTCATCGTCAACTTCAATTGGTACATCGTTCCCATCGTCATCTTCGTCATCATTTGGGTTTGCAACCCATTCATCATCGGATGGCATCTCTTCAATTATCAAAGGATCGTCTTCTTCTTTTCGCGATTGTTTCTTCATGAATCTATGCTTCAACTTCCTATTATACATTATGTACACCAAGTTATTCATCTTGTTCGTGCTTAGGCGATTTCTTCTTTTTGTATGCACTTGATTGAACGTACTCCAGTTACGTTCACATGCCGATGCCGAACAAGTAAGGCCTAGAATCCTCATAGCAAAAGCTTTTAGCTCCGGTGTCTCATCTCCAAAGTTATCCCACCATGTAACTATATATATTAATGACAATAAGATAAAGTAATGAATCATTTATTTTACTTGTATAATGAAAATAAAGAGATGAAAGTACGAATATTTACCAGGTGGACGTGATTGATAACTTTCCAAAGCATTTCGAAATCCAAACAATCCTTCTTTGCGTGTGTATACATTAAGTTGGTTATCAATCTTCGTAAACGTCGCACCATCCTTAATGAGTCTCTCCATGCAACGGTACAATCCATATTTAATCTCTGGATAAATGACGGGCTGCTTGCAATATTGAAGGACATGCCATTCTCATAGAAGCATCGTGCAATATCCATGCCAACTTGATTGCGGTGCTCTTTAGCGTTTGCTTTCATCTGTTTAGCATTCACATCATCTCCTTTGTTTGCCACAAAACGATCCATTGGTCCTCTAATGCCTCTATCACTAACACTTGGACAAGATTTCATGCCCTCAGTTGGAACAATATCGTCACGACCATGAACAAAGTAGGCGTCACTGTCTACCATCTCCTCAAAATTACGTTGAGAAGCAAACTTCGCGTCTTGGAATTTCTTCAAATATTGTTTGATCTCGTTTTTTACTTCTAGGGGTACACTTGGACATGCCGCAACATCCTTATGTGTACATGCGAGATGCTCTTTCATTCTTTTCACACCCACCGTGATGACTTTGCTACAAAAGTTGCACTTGATGTACTTGTAACCTTTTTTTCCGCCTTCTCCATGCACTTCATGCTCTACACCGTACTTCCACGAAGGATCCTTTCGTGAACCCGTTTTAGGTCCGGTGCTAGTCATAGTTAGGACTTAACTACTTGTACAAGAAACACGACACAACAAAAAATATACAGTGCTTTATATATATAGCAATAGATACACAGAACCTGCTGGACAAAGTTTAAGAAAAAACAGAAAGATTTTTTTTTGACAGAATTTGTGAAATAAACAGAAAAAAATATTTGTTAAACATGCTTGACAAATTTTAAAAGAAACAGAACCTGCTGGACAAAGTTTAAGAAAAAACAGAAAGAAGATTTTTTTTTGACAGAATTTTTGAAATAAACAGAAAAAATATATATCCAGCAGGTTTTAAAAACATAATTTTTTCACACACACTTCACATATTGGGTGAGTCTTGAAAGTTTAGACATAATTTATGAAGAAAAAGTAAAATTTTTTGACAGATTATTTGAAAGAAATAGGAAAAGAAAAGGTTTTGAGTTTTGACAGAAATTGATGAGTGCTGGACATATTTTTTGAAGAAACAGAAAAATAAAAATAAGTCTTGGACTAGTTATTCATGTAGTAACAAAAAAGAAAAAAAAAGATGAAGATTTATTAAACAAAAAAGAGAAACACATACCTGATAATGATAATACTTGAAGCTTGGCAGAGGACTAGAGGGAGAAGAGAAACACACATATGGGTTTTGAAAGTTAAAAGTATGATGAGTTTTTGGAGTCTTGAGAGAATGTTTGGCAAGATACTAAACACCTTTTGTTTGTGAAGAGAAAAGTACAACCATTTTAGTATAAATAAGACAAAAAAAGTACAAATAGGTTGACTTTTAGAAGATATTATGCAGATTTGAATCTTTTTTATAAGAATTTTGTTTCTAATTTAAAAATATTCCTATTTTTTCCTAAAATAAAACTTGACAAAAAAGAAAAACATAGAATTCAAGAGGCGTACGCCTCGGGACCGCCTCTCCGCCTCACGCCCCGCCTCACACCACCAAGGCGTACGCACAGGCCCCAGCCCAAGAGGCGCCGCCTCAAGTGCGTTTTTTGACCGCCTCGCCTCGAGGCGTACGCCTCGACCGTTTTTAGCAACCTTGGCTACTTTACCCATGTTTAATTTTCTTAAGAGCATTTATTTTCTCCAAAACTGTTGCCTTTTGTTTAGGAACATGTAAGCTGCTTGTATAGAGTTTTTGAATTTCTACATGATTAAGATGTGAAATAAAACAAGAGAAAGATCAAGTCAATTTTTGAAGAGAGATCGAGTTTTTCATATGATATTTGATGGTGTATTTTTCAATTTCTTTTCTAAGAGTTATTGGGTATAGCAGACTTCGGAGGATCTAGACTAGACTCTCAAGGTTTAAAGGAATAAGCTCAAGAGAAATTGTACCAGGCCTTGGGGTTTCTTTTGGGCTATGCATACCATTGGTTGAATATATTGCTTAAGATAGCCACATCAGAGTATGTTTGGCTAAATTTCTTGTCATGGTCGGATATGTTGTGTGTCATCAAGATTCAAGATTGCTAGTTATGGCCGATTCATTATGTGTTTTTTTTTGTTCTTTCAACATTATCATATTCCTTTCCCATATCGTTTGAATTTGAATTAAATTCTTTATTACTTACCTTGTCCACATTGTGGTTGAGATCTTGAAAATACTTCTTGTAAGTTCATGATTCAAACTCAAAAGATCCAAGTCAACTTTACTTATCACCAAATCTTCCTACATGCCATGGTCGAATTCTCCACTTGAAGATGAGAGGAAAAAGGCGGTCCAAAGAAACCCTGGATCCATAGTTACAAAATACTTTTCAAAATGGGATCACAACATTTATAACCTCTTTGAGAGGCTGAATATCTTAGAAAAACACAGTCTTAGAGGACATAGATTAATTAAAAAAGTGTGCAACATGCAACCAAATAAATAGCTCTCTCTACTATTAAGGAGATGCAGGCAACTATCCCAATCAAGGTTGTCACTGCGAAGCTATAGTAAAGGTGCACGGGGTCTTAGTGTCTTACCGTACCCGAGTTACATAAAATTGCTGTCGGCAAACAAGTCTTATACCTAAAACTCTAGGATTCGGTTATATGCATGAAACTTTTGTAGAGGAATTTCAAATCACCGTGTTTTAGAGTCATGTGTGATCATCAATGAGAGAAACAAATTATCTTTGCGACAAAGTGGGAATCTGCCATGGACTCCAAATATCATTTTGGATGAGTTGATATGGTTTAGCTGAAGCAAAAGGTTGCGAATGACAAGTAGATTTGTTAATAAATGTTTAGAAAAAAACTGGGACATCCTAGACGAGAATGCCATAACAAAACATCTCGATCACTAGACATCAATTCTAACTTATGATAAGGATTTTGGACAACCATACTTTGAACGCAATCCATCTTCAAAGTAATACAACTCTTCACATTCCTTAGCACTACCTATGATCGTCACCAACGCTAGGTCTTAGAAAAGACATTAGTAGAGGAAACTTCAGCTTGACAATTAAGGTCACAAGTGAGCTTGTTAATGGACAACAAGTTACAGGACAATATAGGTACATGAAGGATATTGTAATTTGTAAATGATAATTTTGGCTGAAATTATGAAGGTTCCACACTTCCACTGCAAGAAATTGCACCAGACTTGCCATTTGCAATTTTGATTTATTTTTATTTATCTTCTGAAATGGGTTTGTAAGAAGAAAAGTATTGAGAGCAATTTGTCATGTGATTGGTAGCACCATAATCTATGACCCAAATACCACAAGATTGATTTGAACACACAATGAAAAATAGATACCTTGCTTGGCTGAAGTACAAGAAGAGGATGAATTAAGAGAAAGTTGTGGAGAGTTCAAAACCCTATACAATGTTGGAGTTGATCGTTGTTGAAAGGCACCAAATATGAAAAAGTGATCTGCTCTCGGGAAGTCTCAGCCATGGCTGTGGTAGCTTTCTCATCTCTTTTTGTTTTGAGGGGCTTTGCTTCCCTGTAACCTGCAAGGCAGGTAATGCAATGACATTCAAAGTGGTTAGAACAAGGGTACCAGCAGGCTGGTTGATTGGTAGACTGCATGTATCAGAGGTTGTTGACATGATGAAGCTGAGATAGAAACATAAACTTGTTTCTGGTGGGTCGTTAGAGGTTGCAGCGGCTAGCAACGACATCAACAGCAGATAAACAAAATTGACCATGGGGGAGTTTTTTTCCCTGTGAACAGTAATGTCGACAATAAACAATGCACCTGAACATTGACAGTGAACAGTACGAGTACTATGAACAGTGAAGTGCAGCGGTTGGGTATCTAATGAGCTAGGGTTTGATCCCTGCCTTATTACCATGTAGTTTTTATGAGAAAATTCAAATATTTATGCTTCCTTTTGAAGTGTACAAGGCTGTGTTTAAATACACAATGTGTTTCCTCATCAATAGGAAACTAATCTCTAATGGAATCCAATCTTCAAAAATTAGGAAACAAATTTATGCTGGCCTAATCTACATATGTAATTATATCTAAACCAACAATACACCTGACTTTCATTTCTGCAAACACTTGTCCTTTTTGTTGATTCATCTATGATTCGGTAGTTCTTCAATTCCTTGGGGTCAACTTTTAGTTAATATTTATGGAAATCCGATATAGATTATAAGTTTGATCCGGGCAATTGTTTCTCAAATATATGCATATGTGCAATGCCATTAATTCCAGAAGACGTTCTTTGCATTGAACTTCTGATACCTAATTGCCTAGATAATTGCCAAGAGAACTTCCCTTCACATTAAGGGTCCGTTTACCAAACGTTTATCTGAGTAAGTGCTTACCAAGCTTACCAAGTTATATTACCTTAACCGATGAATATGACAATGACCAATAATCTTACCCGATAAGAGCAAAAGCATTGGTTGATAGTCTCACCCAGTAAGGGAGAGCGACGACTCTTACCCCGTTAACGCTTACCGGATAATTTTTTGCCTACGATACTGTTTTAATGGACTAAAATCTTACCCAATAAGGTAAGTGATAGCATTGAATTTAACGGGTAAGTGCTTACCGGGTAAGTATTCGGGTAAAAGGCCCCTAAGTTTTACTTGATATGTGTTTAAATGAGTTTACCTAATACATTAGGTTGCTTTAACACCAAAATTGTGAGACCTTAAAAGTTTTGTTCCCTTCTATATATGTGATTAGTTGAAATTAATGGGGTGTGTTTCGTTGCAGGGTTTTTATATTAGAAAGCATTTGTAGTTAACTTAGTTTTGACCTTCTCATCTTTCTTAAATCAAACAAAAGATTTTGTCTATCTTCAATCTATAAGTTTCTTTTGGTATTCCTACCGATCACTATTTTTAAGGGTTGGTGGTTATTGATTTTGTGCAGGTCTTCCCGAGGCTAATGAAACAAATGGATATATATTTATTCATGCAGAGGGTGGGCTAAATCAGCAAAGAATTGCTGTATGTTCTATTCTTTGAAACTCTTTAATAAAAACTCTTTGGTGGATCTCTTACATTTGTCTGTATCGGTGTAAACCTGTAATCATGTTTCTCCTCGCAACTTTTCTGCTTTGTAGCATCCTTCTGAAAGTGTATACAAACATGAGATATATGCCTATGTTTCTTCAAATTCTGGCAGTGTAATGAACTCTCTTCTCTTTGCTATAGCTTAGTGAAGCTCTGTATGAGTGTACTAGTGATGAACTACTTATTATCTTGATTGAAGCTTGGACCTTATTTCTTGAAAGCTTCTTACTCACTCTTGAATCTTGATGCCTCTTTAATCATGGTGCAAACTTATAATAATTAATTTAATTCTTGACTAGCATGCTTTCTTTTTAATAAAGAAACCCCACCTCAGTCCTGCATTAGTATATGCACGTTTTCTTTGGTCAATGCATAATAAAAGACTGGTTTTGATGGAGCAATATTAGAAAAGCCAAGGAGGAAAGCAAAGAAGGGAAAGCAAATGAACCGAATCTTGAATTTGGGGGTTTACAGTGGGGATGAGATTTCACCATCTGGAAATTGGGTGAACAATCAAACCAAAACCTGGAATTTTGTTAACTTCGTATCATTGTATACATGGAGGCGGTGCAGAGGGAGAGGGCTGAGTAGGGGTGGGGTAGAAATTAATTTGTAAAATAATAATTAGTTTTTTGTGAAGTTTAATTTGCATTAGCTGGACATGATGAAATTGTAATTGTACTATGATCAAACAGCAATTTAGAATTTTGTAAACACATGATTGTAAGTAAACTGTACCTTGTGCAATTTAATTTTACAATTACAATAGATCCAAAAATTTAATCAACTTTTCAAATTTAACCTTAAAGCTCAACTTTTATTTTGTACACTGTTTTAAAAAGGCCCACATGCCATCTTTGGAAGTTCATTGATCTTATATCAACTTCTGTACTTCAAGGGTGTGATTGGGTCATGGTCAAGTTTCCTACAAGGTAGCTAAAGCTCAGATAGGTCATGATGCAAAAATCTTTCAATATTGTAATTACTTTTATTGAAGTGATATCTTGTTTTATATTGATTCCAAAGGTATAACCTAGAAATCTGGTCCATCTGTAGTATCTGACCCCCGATAATTTACAGTGTCACCTGTTAGTTTCATTTTTCTTACTGCCATGCAAGTACTAACATTGTAATACTTTGTTTGCATGCTTACGACCTTATTTCGTTACGACAAACTTCCAAACTACTAATTACAACAATACCATCTCATGTCTTTTTATGTAGATATGCAATGCAGTTGCTGTAGCCAAAATCATGAATGCTACTCTTATCCTGCCAGTGTTAAAGCAAGATCAGATCTGGAAAGACCAAACGTGAGTTATCTTTTCCTAAAAACTTTATGCTTCTTGCGGGTCTCATAAATGTCAGACAAGCGAATGTCATGAATGTTGATATGCATTGTTTTTTTAGAAGCAAAATTGTGTATTTTCATGATGTTTATTATTGCAAAAGTAATGTGTGTTGTTGTTCTTTGATATCATGAAACTTGTGCTCATATTTTATACGCGTACATAAAACTTATAGTAATATGCGTATCTTTAATTTCTCTTACATTTGCAGTTATTACTACATCACTATCACCATCAGCTCTGAAATCATAGTCAAAGCATGGAATAATTCTTGAATTTCATCTTGCATCACTATCAACATTATTTCCATTGCCAATACCATTACCCTTCAGAAACTGATGTTCAAATTTCTTTTGTACAAAAATTGGTTCCATTAAGAACAAAATTAGTTATGCCCCTCTTTTTTACTTTATCCACATTTATTGTGGTTGTTTCTGGATCCAACAGATGCATTTTGTAGACTGTACTCTGAGTGGCTAGAGAGGGTTTAACAACCATCGCGAAACCACATGTTACATGGAGTTGAGCTTCCATTTCCTGCATATTGTATAATACTCATCTGTTTATGTTTGCACACTCCACATATTTAGCCTGTTCTTGATTCCGATATTTGCTTATGAGTTTAACACTTGTTTTAGAAAATTTGAGGACATATTTGATGTGGATCATTTCATCGACTACTTGAAGGATGATGTGCAAATTGTGCGTGATATTCCATCATGGTTTACTGACAAGTCAGAGCTATTCACAAGCATAAGGTTCTTCTCTCATTCTCTCTGTACACATGCTCTTACACTTGAAGAAAATATCACAGAAAAACGGATATTTAATGTTTATTCCTGTTAGATATGATATATTGTTATTTAATTAGGGTTTTACCTTCTACCTTTTGTATATAAATGGTTGTAATCTCTTCTTAATAAAATGCAAGAATTATTCTCTGAGAGTCTGATTACACTTCCAAGCTAATGAAGTTTAAATGGTTATGCACAATCTGTAGATGGCGTCATTAAGTGTTAACCTTAGGTGTCTAAATTCCAGGCTGAAGTCGTTAAGTGTTTGAGCATACAGATTTGTGATTGAGTTTTCTTGGACATTACAAGTTCCGCAAATCTATTAAATACTTTGCTAAGAAATTTCTTGTTAATGCATGATAGACGCACGGTGAAAAACATCCCCAAGTATGCTCCAGCTCAATTCTACATTGATAATGTCTTGCCTCGGATCAAAGAGAAGAAGATAATGGCCCTGAAGCCTTTTGTAGATCGACTTGGGTATGTTGTGGGAAAATTGCTTTCTGATGAACTCAAGTTCGTTTCATTAATTTTCAACTTTGTATGTGTTTGCTCTTGTCCAGCTATGATAATGTACCCCAAGAAATCAACAGGCTAAGGTGCAGGGTTAACTATCATGCTCTCAAGTTTCTTCCTGAGATTGACGAAATGGCTGAGCGGCTGGTGGCAAGGATGAGAAATCGAACAGGCAGTTCAAATCCTTTTATGTAAGTGTGTTCAAGTGGTTTCGCAATTAAATTTAGTGCAACAGAATTCTGTGATCTTTTACTTCCATCTGCGTTAAGACTTGAATGACTATCTTCTTCAACAGGGCTCTTCATCTTAGGTTTGAGAAAGGGATGGTAGGACTTTCGTTTTGCGACTTTGTGGGGACGAGGGCAGAGAAAGCTTTGATGGGATTATACAGATTAAAAGAATGGCCTAGGCGGTTCAAGGTGAGATGTCTTTCTGAATTTCTGGGATTAGAATAGGGTTTCTTTGGTTAAATGACCTTCTGATTGGTTTGTTAAATCCATGACCTTCTGACAGGTTTTGTTAAATCTATGACATTCGGACAAGTTTAAGAATGCCATTGCTTAACAAAAAAAATGCCACTTCCATACAAGGATGTCTAAAAACCTGTCACAAGGTCATAGATTTAAAAGAACACTTGCCAGGCCTTTAGCTAAATAACCCGATTAGAATACTTGTATGAACTATGAAGTTCCAATCTTTTTTACTTATCCAATATTATCCACTTGTAACAACCACACGACTACCATATTTTGCTACAAATGTAAAAGAAAAAAATCAAATCTATCATGCCTATTGAAACATGCAGTTCCTAAAAGTGATTGCTTTAGAGTGTTCATAGGTGTTTATTGCTGTGATGTAATTGTGCTGAAATTAGACGCTTGATTGAATGGAAATGGATTAACGAAAGGGGTTATTCTGGGTGCAGGATGGTTCCCATTTGTGGCCGCTTGCCCTACAGAAGCGCAAAGAAGGGCGATGCCCTCTTGAGCCTGGGGAAGTGGCAGTGATGCTCCGGGCGATGGGTTATCCAAAAGAAACTCAAATATATGTTGCTTCTGGACAGGTTTACGGTGGACAGAACCGAATGGCACCACTTAGGAACATGTTCCCTAATCTTGTAAGGATCTTTTTTCAACTTTTTTATACCCAAGAATTCCATGATCTTACAATAATATAAAAAATAAGTGCCTATTTTCCAATTCTACCGTTAGTTATGAGATGTTGAAATTCATTACTTCCTCCACTATCAAGGGTAAAATTGGCATTTAGCGAGTGTAATAATTACACATTTCTAAAACTATCTTTTATTGTGGGCACTTATATTTTTGCGACGGGGAGAGTAATCAACATCTTATGCATATATTTCAACTCATTTATCATCATGTTGGGGTTTGCAACAGGTAACAAAGGAGGAGTTGACAACAAAAGACGAATTAGATGGCTTCAGGAAGCACGTGACAAGCTTGGCTGCCTTAGATTTTTTGGTGTGTTTAAAATCCGACGTTTTTGTGATGACTCATGGAGGCAACTTTGCTAAACTAATAATAGGTGCAAGAAGGTACATGGGTCACCGACAAAAATCCATAAAACCCGACAAAGGCCTGCTTTCCAAATCTTTAGGTGATCCCTACATGGGTTGGGCTACTTTTGTAGAAGACGTGGTCATCACACACCAAACACGTACCGGACTTCCAGAGGCAACGTTTCCCAATTACGACATCTGGGAGAACCCTTTGACACCTTGCATGTGCAAAGCTTGATCATATTGTCGATTGTCTTTTAAAGGTAAGATCTTGATCTTTCTGGGTGTTCGTTCATCTTCGAGTTCTTAACTACAACCTGAAAAAGAGAAGGATCCTATTTACGCATATATGATAGGTTGAAAGAGATAGAATGGCTGGTAGGTGAATGAAGATCTTAGGGTCAAGATTCACAGTTTTTTTTGTAATCTTTCTAGCTCTACAATTGTGGATTAGTGACGTTGGTGTAAATTAAGATAGGGAAAAGTACGAGTACTTAGCAGTTAAAAAAAAAATAGCCCTGAGGGATTTACGTTTCGAACCTTCCTTGATTCTAATTGCAAACTAACTATTGTTCTTGTTAGAATGTCAAAAGAAAGCTATATTTTGCGAGAAACAAGCGATTTTGGATGAATTATGCAATTGCAAAGAGAACCGTCATCGTTGGCACTTTTTGGTTCTAAATCGCTTATTCTTGCAAAAATATAGTGTTCTTGTTGTATTTTTGCAATAGCAATTGTTTGTTTGTAAAAAACTCATTTGGTAATGTTTCTTGTATCCTAACTTTGCTTTTGGGGCAAACAAGTGAGTCATTTCTATCTTGTTGGGTTTCACAAGGATTCGAGTAGTCAAATTTCTTCTATTCATGGTTTGTACATTATACAGTAAAAATATATATTTGCTTTGAATTTCATGTTGTGGGGAAAAATTAATTCCATAAATAAATGTGAGCATAGAATTTTTTCTTAAAGTGTAAGTAAATAAATGCTACAAGACACTTTTCGACAAATCTGACGCATCTAGTGAGAAAGTGAATCCACCGCAAAAGCAATTATAAAACCACATGTTGTGGTATTTAGTCCCATGCATCTACATACAAAAAACATGTTGGCTTGTTGTTCCTTAACTATTCTAGGTGACTATAAAGAAAATATCTTTTCGTTATCTATGGATGATAGCTTATAGTACAAATATCTAATTTTGTCATATTGTGTCACAAATAAAAAGGATTGTGTGATCGTACCTTCTAATCTCAAGTACGAAAATTAAATATTTATTTATGATGAAATTTGATTTGTGTTGATAGGGAACGTCAAAAGAAATTTATAGTTAAAATGGGGACAAGCTGCCTTTCCAAAAGGCCAAAATTGCATTAAATGATTGATGATACTGTAATCAGTATTTTAAAAGACGCGTGACCCGGGTTAAAATGAAGTTGCAAAACTTTTCTAAGTTTTATTTTGAATATTTGAACACAAACTCCTTATATAATACTAGTTAATATATATTTTTCTTCTTCTAATATGAAAGTAAAAGTTTTAAAATAGTTATATTATTGAATAATAAATAGAAAACACACACACACACATATATATATATATATAGAACGATAATCAAATAAGAAACAAAAATAGGTTGAAAACCTGAAAACCAATCTAAACCATTGATTAATTTTCATCCATGGTCATTGAAGGCAATGACAATTTTGAAATAAATTGGAAGTGAAACAACTTTTAATTAAAACCATAGGATCAAAACCAAATTACGACTTAGATTCGTTCTCACGGTTCTCAATCTTTTTTTGGTTCTCAAATGATTTAACCCCTATATATATGTGTGTGTGTGAGAGAGAGAGAGAGAGAGAGAGACATACTAATTTGCCGCCTTATGTCACACCTTGAAAAACGTCACATCCTCGTCGTGACTTGTAAGACTTAAGGCTTGAGCTCGCTGTCACGTCATCTCTCACATCATTTAAAACCTTGATTATAACCCTTCAAGTTACATCATCAATCATCATGTGCGTAAACTTCAAATGATGTTAAGTGAATATCATTGTTTACATGTGTGGGGTTTTTAATGAACTTCTAACCATTTAAAACGCAAGGGATAAATTTTTTCGTTACACTTTAGAAGCGATCTTCGAGATCTAATGCCAGACATAGTGTAAGCATATACGTACTTAGACCATCTCCAATGAACGCACCAAATCCTGCACTAAACCTATTTTTCGCACCAAATTATCTCCAATGAACGCACTTTTTTAGTGTTACGAATAGTATAATAGTATAATTTATTAAATTATTATGAAAATAGTATAATTTATTAAATTATTATGAAAATATATGATTTATGGCCATCACTTGTACATTTGATAAATAAAGTCTTAATACTGAAAATCTATGCAATCGGAATAAAAAAGAATATATGTATGAGATGTTTACCAAACACTTATCGGGTAAGCGTTTATCGAGGTGTCACTTATCTTACCGAGTGAGCATGGCAAGTACCAAGAGTTTTTAAGTGAGAGAGAAGACTCTTAACACCAACAATCCATTTTTATGACCGATAATATTATCCGATATGCCAAGTGAGGGTGGTGACTCTTACCGGTAAGCGCTTATCCAAAAAACGTTTGATAAACTGCCCCTTAGAATATTCTCTTTTGGTGTAAAAATAGTATATGTGGTTAAGATCATGTAGGAACTTTCAATTATGTTATGGAATCTTAATTCACCTATAAAACATGTTAACTTCCTCTTTGGCAGTTCTGTGAATTAATGTATTGTATTTTGTGTTCAACTGCTGAAAACAATTTGATCAATTAGTCATCACAAATGGCTACTTTAACTCCAAGATGCTTTTATGTAATCATGTACTCACTGAATGGATTGATTTATATTGTAATTTCTGCTTCAGTAAAGACTGCATGCATTATTTCTTTCGATTTGCAAAGGGACCGCAACCTATACAGGTTCGGTATGTTCAACTTGATATCGATGATGATAGTAGTAGTTAATACTAACAGTGAAGATGATAGTTCTGATGAAGATTGACAAAAAAAAAAAACTTATGGTTGCTTAAAGCAATGTGATATTTAGGCTTTTGTTCTCAAAAGGTATTATTATTCATATTCACAATAAAACTGTGTGAAATTGTGAATGATATGTACATATTAGGCAATGATATGATGCAGGGGCGGACCTACCCTTCCCAAGGGGGGAGGGGGTCCCGTGCACCCGCTCAAGTTCGTTTCGTAAGGGCGAATTTTTTTTCGGTATGTAAGGTGCACCCGCTCAACTACAGGGGATGCTCCGTGATATATACGTTTTTGAGGGGTGAAAGGTGCACAAGTCACAAAAAAACCAAAATTTACTCTCGAAATCAACCAAAAAATCGAAAAAACTCTTGAAATCAATAAAAAAAAAACCAAAAAATCCCTCGAATCAACACAAAAAAACCAAAAAAGCCCATCGAATCAACACAAAAGCTTAAAAAATCCCTCGAAATCAACCAAAAAGATAAAAAGTCCCCCAATAGGGGAATTCGGCTAAAAACACATCGACAACAGTTCCTTAAGCTTTTCGTTTGTGCACCCGCTCACCTAAAATCCTGGGTCCGCCACTGATCTGATGCCAATATGAATGTCTAGGTGTTAATGGGCTTAAATGGCAGGTTGTTGGGCTCGACTTGAAAAAATAATATCATATTCTAACTAGAGTAACTTTTTTCAAAGTAATGCCCGAGCTCGAATATATGAGTTTGATGCTCATTGAATATTGAGTTATACATTATGATTGAAAATTCAAACTTTTTAGGTTTGTTTATGAACTTGAAACGGAGATTGATTAATTCGTTTATTGGCTTGAGTTCGAATATTTTTATATTTTGATTGTATAATTTATGGACATAAGATCATATATTTAGCTTGAAAAAAGTGTGCTCCTATTGTTTGGTTTGACGCAACTTAAATTTTTTAATCGAGCTTTCGAATGAGCCGAGTTGATTATTGGTCTTATAGCGTTCCACCTGTTAAGTTAAGTGAGTTACAGGTAAACGAGCTCGAGCTCCAATAAATAGTTGCTCGAATTTCCCCCAATTTTAGGAATTTAAAACAGAGATTGAGGATTTATTTATAAGGTTATTTGATGGGTTTTCTTTAAACTGGCATTCAAATTCTTCCAAATCCCAACTGTTTATTATGATTATAGATGAATAAGAAATGATTTTTGTTATCAACCTGCAAAGAAAATGAAATCCTACCAATTTTAAAACGAAGACCGTAAACTTTATTTGGTGAAACTGATGTGATCAAGAAGGCTCATGTAGGTGGGCAACCTCCATTGCACATAGAAGGGATGTATGCATAAGGTCGGCCCAAGTGGTCGAACCTACGTCATAATTTGTGTCAGCGGCGGCCTACGTTCGTGTGTCCATTTCCAATGAAAAAACATTTAGGACCCGTTTGGTTTGTAGGAATGGAATGGATTGGATTTAATATAGGGATTTGGATTTGAGAGGATTTGGAATTCTTTTGTGTGTTTTGTTTGTAGGATTGGAATGGATTTGAATTCCATTGTTTATAAAAAAATCATTAAAAAAATTATGAAAAAAATATAAAAGTAATTAAATTACCTTTTATTTAACTGATTATTAGAAAACAATTGTTTTTAACATATTTTTAAACATTATTATATACAAATCCTACGAAATCTCTTGAAATCCTAGTCATTCCCTTGGGATTTCAAAATCCTATGTTGGAGGGACTTCAAAGAAATCCTAGGATTTCAAATCCGGACAATCCTGCAAACCAAACACGAGATTGGAATGGATTTGAAATCCAAATCCCTCCAATTTCAATCCATTCCGGCAAACCAAACGTACCCTTACTTTTTAGCGATCACACAATTATTTCTCACAAAATAGCCAAGAAACTGCAAGTAATGTCGTAAGACACTTTTTCTTGAGATTTCTGACAAAATCTGACGCATCCGGTGAAAAAGTGGGCCCATCGCAAAAAAACATTATTAAACCAGGTGTTGTAGTCCCATGCGTCTAGATACAAAAAACCAGCCAAAGTCGCAGTTTGCGAAACTGTGGTTCCTAAAATTTAGTTAGGTGACTGTAAAGTAAATATCTTTTCTTGATGTTGTTATTTATGATGGTAACCTACTGATATCTTATTTGCTCATATTGTGTCAAAAAAAAAAGGTTGAAAGAAATTCATAGTTGAGAAGGGAGACAAGCTGCCTTCCCAAAAGAGACCACAATTGCATTGGAGCATGTCCAATAGTCATGCTATTTTAGAAATTTTGGAGATTTCGAAAAAGTTTGTTTCAACAACTATGTTAAACTCTCCTCTAAAATAAAGAAAAATATGAGAGAAAAAGGAGAAATCTCCAAATTTGAAAGAAGAAAGAGAATACAACATACCTACTTGTTAGAGAATCATTAATAATATTGTAACCTTTAAAGTTACATGGTTGGGTTCCGGTGAGAACAAAAATTATGGTGAGAAGGGTGAGAAGTGATCTCAACCATTGGATGCACATTAGGATGAGATACACCGAGATGCACCAGATCAATTATATCAAATGTGATTATGGGGGGTGGGGGTGAGATTAAAAAGTGATTAAGGGTCCAGATCCCTTCTTACATTCTCACCTTAACTTTTTTACTCACGTGATATTTCGTCTAAAGTTACATCATCATGTGCGTAAACATCAACTGATATAATTCTTTACATGTATTACTTTACTACAAGGCTTTGCCCTTTCTTTTGTATTATGCTATACTCTTTTGAGTTGTAATGATGGCTTGAAACCTATTTTTGACTAGCTAAATAATACCCACTCTATGGGTTGTTTGGTCGTTGCTGAATGGTTTTGTGCAGAATGATTAACAGACTCTTATGATATAGTGCAAAATGAAATAGAAATACGGTTGCTTTTTAATTGTTCAAAATGAAATCATGACTCTTAATGGTCAAGGGAGGATCATGATACACAATCATTCAGAGGGTTTTTGAACCATTAAGAGACAGACATTTTTTTTGCCAAACAAAATTTACCTCTTAACGGTTCAGAGGTTGCCTCTTAATGGAACCATTAAGAGGTAAACAAACAACCCTATGATTACAAAAAGCATGTGGTATTTGGACTAGATGGTGACATTCTCAGGTCGAATGGGTCCATAAATATGTAATAGGTCTAAATATTTTTTATTCAGATACAGAGTGGTTTGGATTGGAACAACGATAGATCTAAAAATTTTATGTCATCAATACACAAAATCGTTATGGTAATATAAAATAAAATAAAAAATACTTCTAAAATAATTGTAGGATCTCGTTTTTTAATCCCATTTTGGTCAATATGCAAGCTCCTTGCATGAGTTTTTTTTTTGGTGTTCCATCATTGTTAATCATTAAAACTTAAATTTAAGCTTCGTTTTGCTATTGTAGCCCCTTCGTTTTTTTACAACAATACCCAATGGTAGCACATAATAAATCGCATTCATAGCACCATTAAGTATCGTAAAATTATTGACAGTATGATAGACAAACTGGTGACACGGACCAACAGTGGGCTCTTAGTAGACCCACCCTTGGATCGGGCAAGCGTTTTCTGGACAATTCTTTGACTACTAAATATTTTAGGATCGGTCCAAACCACTCCATAGTCCATACCCACCTCTATGCATGCATGAGTAATAGATGAGGTTTGATAGCATATATCACTTCATCGAAGACATCACATATATATTGTTTGGAGTTTTGAAAACAATTTTTGTGTGAGTTTTATGAAATTGTTGGATAAAAAATATCAAAGAAAACGTAACCAAAAAAAGTGACATACTGATACTGGACTCCCTTTCCACACTTTTTTTTTTCTTTAACTGTGGGTGTCCATACCAATTTATGTGCACCTCGACGATTCCCATAGACCCTGATGAACAGCCGAAATATCCCTATTAACTTTGCAGAACTCGAATCAATGACTTCGATTGAGAATCTCCAAACGCCCAAAAAAAGAGAAGGTATGTCATATCATTTGGTTGGTGTAAAAATAGAAGGCATTGTATATTTACAGAAAACGACAATTTTATTTTTCTTTGAAAAAGAAGCCTTTATTTGGCTTGCACGTTTTTGAGACAGGAGGCTTATACTCAACCATTGCGTCTATTTAAAAGGTTTCTAAATTTATTTATTTATTATGGTAAAAGAAGTTACTAAACATAAAAACTAGAGTAAATTATATTTTTTTGTCTGTCACTCATTAGCAACTTTGGTCTCTTTATCAAACTAATTGCATTTTTAGTCACCGTGGTTGTCATTTTGTTTCACTTTTGGTCGCTATGACTAACTTTAATTCAAATGATTAGTTAATTTAAAGGTATTTTAGTCCATTTAACTTTTCTTTGTCTTTGTCTTTTTCATTTTTTTGTTTTATTAGAGTATATAGTAAATTACAATTTTAGTCCTTATGTTTTTTTTTTCTTTTTCTACCTTTTTCATTTTATACTCTTATTATATTAATTAACAAATGATTTTTTTTTACTAACAATACATTAAAAATACACATTTTTTTTTGTAACTCACACCATTAGAAAAGTCTTGTCAACATCTTTAAAAAATTTAATTACTAACTTTAAAATTTTACTCAATTTATTCAATATATATATATACATATGCAAATCGGTCTACACTAATCCAAAAAAAACTTCTCTATTTTAAGTCGTGTTTAAAATTTTTATCATTTTTTCTTAGTTGATTATTTATTTTTCGTTACAACAAATTTTAGTTTAGTTTTTGAAAAAAATAAATAATAATTATATTATAAAGTTTATTATTTGATACACATTTAGAAACACTTAACTAAATGAAATATATGAAAATGATACTTTTTTTAATAGAAATTAGTGTAAACGGATTTGTAGATATATATCGAATAAATTGCGTAAAAATTTAAAAAATTCAATAATTAACTTATTTTAAAGATATTGATAATACTTTTCTAATGGTGTAATTTAAAAAAGAAAATATGTATTTTTAATGTATTCTTAGTAAAAAATAAAAATGATCTTTAATTAATTAATACATAGAAGGGTATAAAATGAAAATTGTTGAAAAGACAAAAAAAAAAAAAGACAAACAACAAGGACTGGAATTGTAATTTTACTATAATCTATTAAAATAAAAAAAAATGAAAAAGACAAAGAAAAGGTAAATGAACTAAAAAACCCCCTTAGGGGGTGTTTGGGATTGCTTATTTAAAACAACTTATGCTTATTTTGAAAAGTGCTTATCAACTTATGTGGTGTTAAACCGGAGTTTTCTAAAAAGTGTTTGGATTAGCTTATTGTGGTACAAAAACGTAATAAGCTAATAAGTTGTTATTTAAAGGTGTTTGAGATTGCTTATACATATAAAATAACCAAAAAAGTCATAAGCACTTTTGAAATAAGTTGATAAGTTAGAACAAAATGACTTATCAAAAATGACTTTTCAGCGGTTTAGCACCGCTATAAGTTCTTTTCTTTTCTTTCCATCCAAACACTCAAAAGGGCTTATCTCCGGTGCCAAATCGCAATAAACTAAAAAACCCCTCAAATAAGCAAATCCCAAACACCCCCTAAGTTAACTACCTATTTTAATTAAAGTTAGTCAGATGGACCAAAAGTGAAATAAAATGGCAATCATAATGACCAAAAGTGTAATTAGTTTGAAAAAAGAATCAAAGTTGATAATGAGTGTCAATCACAAGAACCAAAAATGTAATTTACTCTAAAAACTAAATTTGATATGTTATCTTCGATCGATTATTGTTCATACTAACAAATTAAAGTTAATATTGATGGAGCATGAACAATGGATTATTGGACATGTAAATTTACGAATTTTCATCTCGATATTGTAAGAAAACGATGTTATTGATATGATCTTGAAAAGAAAACATTATAATTTAGTATCGTTAATTTTATAGAGTTAGCTCAACTGATAATAAGACTTGGCATTTGAGGATTCTTTTCAGAGATCATTAGTTCGAGTCTTGCAAGGTCACAGAGGATTTTATTGGTTGTTCTCCAGAGACCTTGGGATTAGTCGAGGTGTGGACACCTAGGATAGGGTTAACAAAAAAAAAATAGTACCATTTTATTTTAATTTTTATTATTTTTTTGTTCATTGGAAATATGATAATGAATTATTTATAATTTGTTTCCCTGAATTATTAATATCTTGAGTGCCTTTTAAGTTGGATCATCTCGCTAACAAAAATGTGGTAAAATATTTGTTGTAGAAAGTTCTAGTAAGTGATTTCTAAATGGGAAATTAATTAAAATAGCCATTTTAGAAAATACATTTACCCTCCTAGCCATTCTCTTTTTTATTTTTTGAAATAGTCTGTAGGTTCGTGAAAAGGGTTTGTATATACGCCACCATCGACCAATAAGGGCGCCGAGAGGTGGGGTTGAGGCGGTCCAATTTAGTGAACTACAACAAATTTTGTCTACCTTTGTGCCCTCCACTCAAAAGAATAGATGGGTGTGGTTGTTAGAAGGGTCAGACGATTTTTCAGTGGCTTCAGTTAGGCGTTTAATTGATTCTAGTCATCTGGAGGTGGATTCTCATCCTACTAGATGGAATAGACTTGTTCCCATCAAAGTTGATGTGTTCGTGTGGCGGTTGTATCTCAATCGGCTCCCTACTCGGATAAATTTGGATAAAAGAGGTATCGAGGTTTCGTCTCTCTTATGTCCTAATTGTGATATAGGAGTGGATGACTGCAGTCATCTTTTCTTTTCATGTCCTGTCGCTAAAGACCTATAGGTTCTTATTGGTCGCTGGTGGCGTATGGATATTCCAAATCTCCATATTTATTCGGATTTGATCTCTTGGATCGACTCAATTCGTTTGAAGAGGGAGGTGTTTTTGTGTTTTGAGGTCGTTACGCTTACCACTCTATGGTCTATATGGGTGTTTCGGAATGGTATTCTCTTTGGAAACCCGAAGCCAAGGAAGCAGATGTTGTTTGAGAACATTATAACTCATGCCTACTTTTGGGTAATTCATAGAAGTAGCAATTTGGCTATTAATTGGGTTGGTTGGCTTACTAATCCTTCCATTGTCATTACTTCTATGTAATTGTTTTATTTCTCTAGCTTCTTGCTAGTTTTATTAAATTTTGCCGTTCAAAATATATATATATATATATATATATATATATATATATATATACGAACTCCTCCCAAAAACTCAAAAAAAATTCAGAATTTGATATAGGTTCGTAAAAAGGCTCTGTATATACAAACATAGCTCAAAAATTCAAAAAAACATAGGTTCGTGAAGTGGGTTCTTGAAAGGTTTGAAAGTATTAAATTTTTTTACATATTTGGCCCTTGTTCGTGATCTAGTTCATATATACGAACCAAGTTAAAAAAATTAATCTTTTTTACTAACTAGGGTCAAAAATGTATGTTTTTTTATATAAAAAACAAGGTAAGTTCATATATACGAATATATTTACGAAGAGGGGCCAAAATTGTAATTTTTTTAATTTATTTGAAAAGCCTTTGTTCGTATATGAGTGTTTTACGATGAGGGGTCAAATGTGTAACTTTTGGTTCGTAAAAGTGTTCGTATATACAAACAGGGGCCAAATGTGTAACTTTTTAAATGACTCTCAACTTTTCACGAACCCTTTTTATGAATCTGATTTTTTAAGCTATGTTCGTATATATGAACACATATTACGAACGTGGATCAAATTTTTGATTTCAAAGGAGGTGTTCGTATATACGAACTCCTTTCACGAACCTAATGGTTATTTTACTAATTGTTAGGAGACTTTGGCTAGGAGGTAAATCTGATTTTCTAAAATGACTACTTTAATTAATTTCCCTTTCTAAATTATGTCGTCTTTTTTTGGGTGAAAACTCTAGAAAAACCATTTAGAATGAAATTTTAATTTTAAATTCTGAATAGAATTTGTGAACTGTGAAGGAAAAAAAGTTCAAGAGTTTATCATTAAAAAAAAAATATAACGTCCAAATTAAAATTTGATCATGATAAAACAGAAGGGCAAATTGCAATTTTATTTTGATTTATATTTTAAAAAGATTATTTTTAAAAGCCATATTTTGAAACTTTGGTGTTTATGATAAAATATTTTCAAACAAAAAAAGTTTTAAAAAAAATTCAAAAACAATTTAATGTTACATTGATACAATCTTTTCTTAATTACATCACAGACAATCAGACATGGCAATGACGATGGAGATTATAATGTTTCAAGGGCCACCTCTTTTTCTTCTTGGTTGAAGAATATATGGTAAACAACTGTTTGGGCCATGAGCTAGCTAATTTGGGGTCACTGTAGCAACATTGTGTTTTGGAAAAAGACATCCTAGGCTACGATTCTTTTTTCGCAGATGCAAGTTCGTGCTTTCGATTGAGTTTCAAGAAGATTACGAGAGGGATCCATAAAATGGGAGTCGTGGGTCGATAATCCAAACCTGTTGTTTTTCTCCATGTAAACTCTTCGGTGGTTTCTTCGCTCACTTTCGCTTCGAATCTGCCTCTCAACCTTTCGTTTTTGTGCAGTTCCTTGGCTTTCTACTTTATTTTGCGTTGTTTGCTCGTTTCTCGAGTGTATGTCTGTTGCTTTTAGCTGTTGTTCGGCCCCTTTTAACTGCATCTCGCAGTTGTTTTGTTTGGGTTTATCATTTATGCCTCTACTTTGTACTATTCTATTTCTTTTAGTATTATGTTGTCTTTCAAAAAATATAAAAGACATGATATTTTCAAAAATTAAAAAAAAACTTTTTAAAATAGTTTATTGAAATAAAAATGAAACAAAACACGTTTATATTTTGATCCAATATATATGAAATAGAAAAAATATCAAATAAAGTAATCTATACTATATTATAAAACATTTATAAAAAACTCTTAAAAACAATTGTTAAAGGTTAATGTACCGCTATTTAATGTTAATTACTTAAAATCTCTTAAAAACATGTAACATCCGTAAATTCCTAATGAACAGTTTATGATCATTCAAGGAAAACAGTCAACGATCGACCAAGAGAAACAGTCGGCTAATGGTTTAACACGAAGGGTGAGAAGATGCATCAGGTGACACGCGCGGCTTAGCCCGCGACTTCAAAGTCGCGGCTAAACCCGTGTAACCCACTATTGTCCATGGCTTGAGGTCGCGACCAAGGCCGCAGGAGTTGTCTGATCGAATTTAAACCCAAGTTTTAGGGTTTTCTCTCATTGTTACCTCCCTTCTCCATTTTTCTCTTCCTTAGGTTGATTTTGGGAGACTATGTGTCAGCTCTGGGAGCTTGTTATGGTATGGATCTACAATAAAACATCAAGGATTGGGTGATTTGAGGCTTAACTATGGAAGCAATGAAGGATTTCGTTGGAAAGGTGGTTGGATGACTACAAGTTTCGGGTAAGGTAAATCTCTTGTTTAATCCAAGATTTAGTGTAACGATCTTTGTAGATCTAAAGGTTCTATTGGTTGGCGGTTCATCTCTTTTAGATTTGGAGAAATGGGTTAGTTGGAAACCCTAGATCAATGTTATTTTGTTGATGGTGAAAGCTTCATCCTTGGAGGCTAAGAATTTGGGTTTGGAACCTAGGTTTAACTTAACCTAGCGAGGTGAGTTCAAATTGCTTTGTGAAAACTATGTACATGCCAAAATGAGTATTTTGAAGTAAAAATATGTTTTACTTAGTATTTGTCAATGTGTTGGATATTTTGATAAGTTCTCATATTTAATAAGCTTGGGTTGTTTTAGTCTCACAGAATGCCCATATTTGAGATTTGAATATTTTGATAAGTATCAGCATGATTTATGCATTTTTTGTACAAATAAAGTCCATTTTATGATTTATGCATCTTTAGTGATTTTTGTACAAATGAAGTATAATTCATGATGTGCGTATTTTGGTGTATTTGAGTTCATAAACAATTTGGAAAACCTTTTGTCCCAATCCATGAGGAGTTTTGGGTTAATCACATCTTCAAAGTATGTGTCTGCATAAACGCCGTTTAAATGCGTTTTTCTATTTGGGAACTGATATTTGTTGGTCAAATGGATTTTGAGCATTTAGCTCGGTGTTGATTTAAAGGAGTCTTAATGACACTTATCTGGCTTTAATGGCTCGATGTAGAGTCCGTTTATGAATTACATACTAATGCACTGTGTAGCATGTAACAGCCGGAAAATTAAAAGGTAAGTTTTCGCTCCCTTAAATTCGTTAAATGTGTTATTTGAGATTATGAGACCTATTATGTGCACATGCTCACTTTTATAATGTCGTAATATTATTTGAATTGGTTATCCTTGTACCCGTTTGAACCTCGCGCTCGTAATCGATTTTGGTCAAGTTTTCGGGCTGATCTGGGTGTAGCGCGACATTGCCACGCGACTGTGACATTGTCGCTATCGCCGGTCACTGTCGCGTGGAGTGTACCGTAAGTGTTGAGCCTCGCACGATTGTGACACGCGACAGTGACAATGTCACTGTCGCCGGGCAAGGTCGCGAGCGGGCACTGAGGGTTAAATGAGTTCCTTAGCCGATTTTGTTCTCATTTCTCACCTCTCCTTCTTTCTCTTTGGCGATTTTGGAGCAACCAAAGCCAACCCTTTCACCCCAAACACTAACCCTCATTTATTGCAAATCATTTTGGTGGTTGAATCTCGTTGGGTGCATTAAATCATCTCAAGGAAGATTTCTAGGGTTTCTCCAAATCAACCTCTTCTTCTTCAAATCTCATCTCTTCAAACTAGGGTTTCATCTTTTCTAGGTTTTGGTCAAAAACCTAGATAGTGAGTTTACTAATCTTTGTTAAAACTAGATACACATCATTATCTTCTACTTGTCGATGTTAATGCATCTCTCAAATGTTCATGTTTAATGGTTCAAGTATTTGGGGGTTTTACCCATGGTTTTATGTATATGAAAGTACCATGTTCTATATGTGTATATCTTGGTATGTTGATGATTCCTTCTTGGAATGCCTTTTTGGCGACCTTATATTCTCATGAAGTATTTGGATGGAGATTATGTTATATGTTGGATTTACATGGGTAGGATGGTAATAGTGTGTTCCTAGTGGATATCCGAAATGTTACGGATGGAATTACATCTTGAGACCTCCTAAATGCATTATGTGGACGAACCAAGTCTGTGATTCACTATAGGAATGTAGGTGGGTGACATTTGGAGAATTTCCTAAGGCGGTAGTCTCCTATGTACCTAGACCTCCGCCGTCGGGGAATTTCCAAAGGCGATAGTCCCCAGTGCGTGTCGGACCTTTGGGTTGCCAGAGAAAGTGGCTTCAAGGTGCATTGCCTCTTTGGGTGAACCGGATTGGAGATATGGGTCGCTCCCGTTAACTCCACATCTACGTGATTATTTGTTAACTGCTGATAAGAACTGTAACTGTTTCTGGCATGATTTTACTTGTTCAACTCACTAGGCTTTTTGGCCTAACACTTGTTTGGTGTCGATGTGTATCTCAGGTATTAGCAGCGCGGCTCCTAGGCAGGTATAGATGCTTTTGGGCGAGAGCTTGGGGATACGACACTTGGACTATTTTGAGAAGCCTTGGGTTTATAGATGACACCCCTTTTTGTAATCTCTTTTCTAATTGTAGAAATTAGATTAGTTGGTTGTTGTTTATTTATCCGTTAAATTACAATTGTGATTAAACAGGTTTAATTGTATTATTCCCCCTTTTGGGAGGCTCTTGCTATGACAATTTTTAGTATACCTCATGTCCGTTTTTTCGGATTTTTGTTATCCCTATTTTTAGGGTGTTACAAGTTGGTATCAGAACTTTAGTTTAAGTGAACTAGGTATTGTTGTAGCATATCTAGACTTAAGCTTTAGACTGTTTTGACTTCACTGTCCTATTGGGGTAGAAATCCTAGGTGGGGAGAGTGTTAGGTTGCGGAATTACACTAATTGAGAGTTGTGATGATGGTGACAAGAATTCTTGTGTATAGTTCGTTCATAATTTCACTTAGCTATTGCTATTATGAATGCATTGTTACGTGAGCATACTTGACTTACTGTTATTGCGATAATTGATGAATGTATTAGTACGTACAATGAGTTAAACTCACTTAGTCTTTTCTCAATCCCTTTCTCGTGCTTGTGTGGCAGCGTGCAATGGTAAACACGCGGAGCAGATTGCCGAACTCGCCTGAGGCTCAAGTGGAGGTGCAATCTACCGCTGACCGACCTCCTTTGGTCGTAACCTCCGATGAACCTCCCATACCCCCGATGTTGAGAAGGGAACCGGAGCATATTCCTCGCAGGAACATCGTGGCGGATAATGCTATCTTGGAAGAGGTGACCATGGAGACCAGGATTCGAGATAGCATGATGCTGGCTATGAATTCTGCCATGGCCCAGCAACAACTCCAACAACAAGAGTTTTTCATGAAACTCCTAGAAGATCGAGATGCTAGTAACCGCCAACCCGAGACTATGGCGGAGAACATCATAGTTGGGTCGGGTGGTAGACCTGAAGTGGTGGTGACCGAAGAGCAACCGAGCAACGTGAATCGAGAGAAAACTAAGAGATGCTCCTACAAGGCTTTTCTGGGATGCAACCCCAAGGAGTTTGCGGGTTCCGATAACCCGATTGCGTGTATGTACTGGCTCAAGGAAGTGGAGATGGCCTTTGAGTCGAGCGAGTGCGACGTGTCGCAGCGAGTGAAGTTTGCTTCCCAACTACTCCGGGCAGAGGCATTGATCTGGTGGAATCTCACCCGGTCCGCTCTCACCCCCGAGGTTTTAGCAAAGCTGACCTGGACAGTCTTCAAGAAGTAGATCACGGATAAGTATTGCAGCGAGCGTTCGTTGGACAAACTGGAAGCCGAGTTCCGGAATCTGAAGAAAGGGAATTTGTCCGTAGCAAACTACTCCAAGCAGTTTCTGGAGAAGTTGAACTTGGTGGGATATCTGGTCCCAGATGAGAGATCTAAAATTAAGGCCTTCTGTCTTGGCCTACCGGCCGATATGCGGACTGACGTGCGCAATGCCGGGGGGTCAACTCTTCAAGAAGTCATTGAAGAGGCCTTGCTGGTGGAAGATGACAGGTTGGCTGAGAAAGAGGAAAGAAGTGTTGCGGGTGAGAAGAGGAAGTGGGAAGGGCCATCTGGGCCCGTTCGTCAGTCGAATCCTTTTGTTAGCGGGAGGGCTGGCGACACTCGTAAAAGCGACCAGTGGTGCCAAAGGTGTAGAACCAAACACTTGGGCGCGTGTGCTCCTAAAACCTATGCAGGTCCGGTAGGTTGTACCAAGTGTGGCAGGAAGGTCCATGTGGCTCGGGATTGCGCTACTCACCCGACGATATGTTTTGAGTGTCAAGAGTCGGGGCACGTGAGGAGAAATTGTCCAAAGTTGGCGGGCTTTAATCAAAACAGGACTGTTGGGTCGACGGCGCCGAGGGTGCCAAGTCGAGCTTTTCGGATGACTAACGAGGAGGCGAAGGAGACCGTTGATGTTGTTTCGGGTATGTTCCTAGTAAACTCCTTGCCTGCTCGTGTGCTTTTTGATTCGGGTGCTACCTGCTCTTTTGTTTCGGATGTGTTTTGTAAACAATTTGTCACCCCTACTAGCGTCCTTTTCGACGCACTAGTAGTAGAGATAGCAAATGGAGACCAAATAATTATCCGAGACCGTTATTGTGATTGCACCATAGAGATCAATGGGAGTTCTTTTGGGGTGGATTTACTACCTATGACCATCGGAGGATTCGACGTGGTCATAGGCATGGATTGGTTGTCAAGGCACAAGGCTGACATCTTTTGTTCTAAGAAGATGATCCAAGTGCCTTTGACGGAAGGCGGCGTAGTCGTCATCTATGGGGAGAAAGGAAAGGGGCGCAACCCCATTATTTCCTCCCTCAAAGCGCGGAAGTTTCTAGCGAAGGGTTACCATTCGTATCTAGCGTATGTCGTGGACGCGAAGAAGGAAAAGAAGACGGTGGAAGACGTGAGGATCGTGCAGGATTATCCGGATGTCTTTCCGGAAGATATTCCCGGATTACCACCGGAGCGTCAAGTGGAGTTTCAAATTGACCTCACTCCGGGAGCGGCTCCGATAGCCCGAGCTCCCTATCGTTTGGCCCCGACAGAGATGAAGGAGATGATGACGCAACTTCAAAAGTTGTTAGAGAAGGGTTTTATCCGACCGAGTTCTTCACCTTAGGGAGCGCTGGTGTTGTTCGTGAAGAAGAAGGACGGATCGATGAGGATGTGTATTGACTACCGTGAGTTGAATAAGGTCACGGTAAATTACACTTTTGGTCCCTGTGGTTGCCACTCATTATCAACTTTGATCCCTCTTTTAAACTAATTACACTTTTGGTCACTGTGGTTGCCATTTTGATTCACTTTTGGTCCCTCTAACTAACTTTAATTAAAATTGTTAGTTGACCAAAGGGTATTTTAGTCCATTTACCTTTTCTTTGTTTTTATTTTTACTTTTTTGTTTTAATAGAATATATTTAGTCCTTATGGTTTGTCTTTTTTATTTTTTGTCTTTCCTACGTTTTTCATTTTATACCCTTATTATATTAATTAATTAATTATAAATTTAATAACAATACATTAAAAATACATATTTTATTTTGTAAATTACACCATTAGAAAAGTATTGTCGACATCTTTAAAATAAGTTAATTATTGAATAATTTTTTTACGCAATTTATTCGATATATATCTGCAAATTTGTCTATACTAATCTTTAAAAAAAAAATTCTATTTTAAGTTGTGTTAAAAAAATTATCATTTTTTCTTATTTATGTAAGAAAAAAATCAAAATTTATCTATGTTTATTAATGAAAAAATGTATGTTTCCATATATTTCATTTAATTAAATGTTTTTTAAATGTGTATTAAATAAAAAACATTATAGTACGCTTCTAGTATTATAAAACATCTATAATAAAAAAAACTCTTAAAAACAATTGCTAAAACTTAATGTTATTTATTAAATTTCAATATTTATCTATAACCTTTTTAACTCTCCTAAAATCACTCCCCACTTCAACTCCCTAAGAGCAACTCCAACCTTGCACCAAATAAAACATCAAAAACACCAAATTTGGTGGGTCCATCAACAAAAAAAAAAAAAAAAACTCAACTCCCAACTATCCTCTAAAAAAACACCATATTTGTAGACCCCACATTAAATAACATATTTTAATTACTATTGTAATTTATTTTTAATAACCATAATTATAATTTGTAAATACATATTATAAATAATAAATAATTAGGAATTAATTTATTTTAAATCAAGACTTATTAAAATAAAAACGATAATTTTTTAATTAATATTACATTTAAATAAAATTACATTAATTTATGTTTATCTAGTGTTATATGTTTAACTATGTTATGATTTTTATATTAATGCTACATATATATACACCCAATCGGCTACCAACCCAAGACGAATCCGCAAGCATCCTCAGTGGATGAACGACTATGTGCAGTAAACCAATTCTCTGTTATTCGCTTTATTCTCAATAACCAATTTCTGTTAGGGTTGTTCACACTAGTCTGTTCAGGCTTATAAATTTTGTAATCGAGACATGAGGTATCATCGATCCATTAAGAAATCCTTCTACCCACTTCTTTCTTCTTCTTTGTTCTCTGTATTTCATTGTTGGGAGCTCACACTCGCTCGAAGAGTGCTTTCTTGCCTAATTTTGCAGGAATTAGGTGTATCATTGGTGCTTTCATTACATCAATCATGACTGATTCTGATGTCCTTACAGCGGTGAAAGCCCTACAAGCCCAATATATATAGTGATGTCTTCTTTTGTAAACGACCTTTAAATTGTGAACTATGTAAACCCATTTTCCCAATTTTTTATTTTCGGTTATTATATTTATTTTTGAATGATTCCGTTATTTTAGGAAACAATTATATGAATATTATAATTTATAGTTTCTTATTGTTATGGTAATTTTCATAGGCTAAGCGTAATTTCCATTGATGTTTTTGTTTCTTAGGTAGGCAATCGATATGGAAGAAATTGATATTGAATCGATGGAAGGCGAAGTGGAGGAGGCTGATTTTTTTGATGATTTTTTGTTATCCGAAGAATCTGTTGAAGTTTACATGCATGAAGACGACGGTTTTAGGAGTGATGTGGTTGAAGGTCAATGCAAACGTAGTCCTATGAAGATAGGGATCGATGATCGAAGTGGTTAGTGTAGTTATTGGAAAACAGTATGTTATTCGTTTTTTGTATGATTGTAAAGTAGGTTAAGAAGTTGCAGTAGATGAAACCCTTTGAATGTGAACTATAAAATATATGTTTTATGGTTATGTGTTTTAATTGGACTTTATGTGAAATTGATATTATATAAAATATTTGTTTAGAATTTCGAACGTAAATGTATAATTTATGTGAAACTTGTTTCCATACGTGCCTCCATATTTTCGTCAATTATTTCGTATTATTTTTGTTGAAAATACTCCTAATTTCGTAAGATGATTGTTGAATTCTGAAGAAATTGATTTGATTTTCCTCCCTCTTTCTCGGACCTTGATCTTCACGTATATGGATGATCCCTGCAATTTCGCCTTGTTCGTAATTTCCAAATTTGAGCGACAAGCAAGTTCCCCGATTTACCCTTTCATAATTTCACTCATTCCGATCGTGCCCCTATTTCACAAAATAATTTCAAAAATGCCATCGCGTTCATCATATGCGTCCATTTCAGAGATCGACGGTCAGGATGAGGTTTCATAGTTTATACAATTTCATTGGTAATAATATATAAATTTATACTATATTATAAAACACGGATAAAAAATTCTTAAATACAAATTATTAGGCACAAGGTACCATCATTTTATGCAATATTTTAAAAATCTCTTAATTTACAAGTATCAAAGCACAAATGTAACACCCCGAATTTCGTTTGGTTTGCGAAGTTGTGTTAAGGAAAAGAAGCTCCTGTTTCTGTCTACAGGGCGCACAGGCCGTGCGCCTTCCTTCAGGAAAACGCAAGGGTCGTGCGCAAGGGTCAGGGGCCGACAGTGATAAACGCACGGGCCGTGCGCCCTCCCTCTTTGGAAAACGCACGGGCCGTGCGCTGTGTTGGGATTCGTGAAATGCCTTGGCTAAATATCTCTTTTGGTTGATATCTTTTGAAATCTCAGATTTCTTTCTCTCTCTTTTCCTTTTCTCTCTTTTCTCTTTCGATCTTCAAAGGTTCGTTTGGTTGCTAGTTTTCGGTGTTTCTAGCGAGGGGTCAGTGTTTTAAGCTTCACCTCTACGTCGTGGTCGTTATCTGGTTTTCCGGGTTTTATTCTGAAAACCTACCGGTGAGTTCCTACTACCATTTTACAAACTTTATACATGTCAAAACTCTTATTTGCGAAATCTGAAGTATTTCTACGGTATGATTTCATGTTCTCTACATTTTGATATAAATGAAGTTTTTGGTGATTTTCGGGGTTCCCGATCAGTTTTGACTAAAATAACGGGTTCCGCCTTATCAGAAGTAAAAGGTTGTTTTACTTGCCCATGTTGGTGGCTTATTGAAAGAATGTATATAAACTGATTTTATGATTATCTTTCTTACCAGCAGTTGGTCTGGAAAATGGCATTTTGAAATATAAATGTGTTGATAGCTATTTATCTAGCTTTGTTGGGCACATGAAATATTGTGACAAGTCCTGATTGTACTAGTGGATCCCTAGGTATCGAGTCGACTTATGGCTGGGAAGGATATGCCCCTTCCGTTGTAGTTAGCTACATTTGATCCTCGGGGGTAACTTAGGTACGGTTATGTGAGACCCGATCCTAGCCATGGTTCAGATGTAGTCTAATGAACGAGTATGACATGGTTCCTTGGGGGCCCTCCCTCACATCGTAGTACGGACTGAAGAGTTCATGGCCATGGTTCCATGTATTTAGCTCATAACTCGGATTTGGTGGTCTACTTTGTGTTACACCACAATCCTTGGTAAAATGGTCATTTTGTCATCGTTTAATGAGTTTTGGACCGAAAAGGCCCGGTTGTGGCGAAATGTTATCTTTATAAACTAAACCTTTATGAAAAAATTTCCTTATGTTACTGATGTTTATATCTTTTGAGCTTTATAAACTATATGTTCTCACCAGGCTTTAAAGTCTGACACTTTTTCTCAAATGATGTGTATAACAGGTTTCCCTTAGCGGTGGGTTGCCGGGGTTTTGAGAGACGGGTTGGGTCTCGAGGCATTTTGAGATGACTAGTATTGTTTCAGGGCATTTGTTAAGTCCCATTCTTTTGATACATTTATGGATCGTCAACTGATGTAATCTTGATATAGGTGTCTAGATTTGTTTGTTGACAAACTCTATCGATACAGGTTTTTTTTGTAAAGTCTTAAGGACCGATCCCCTTCTTGGGAGTTTATTATCAATACGAATGTCATGTTGCCAAGTTTTGCAGATTTTAATTACTCTGATTTTTAGGGTGTTACAACAAAATACATATTATTACTGCATACTTCTAACACCACCAATTTGGTATGTGCATGACCTTCCTTTTATGCAGCCCTTTCCATGTATCACTATTAATTACTAATATATTATATTACTAAAATTTTGTTTTAATTATATTATTAAATATGTAATTGGTTATTTTTTCTATATGTCATTAAAATATATAAGATAATCATTGAATTCTAACAAAATACTTAATTTTTTTATATAAAAAACATTATATTATTAAGCCTAAATTAAACAAAATTAAAAAAAAACATTATCAATTTCTCAAAACCATCCAAAATCGTACTGTAAATCGACAGAAAAATAAAATGAAAAATTAAAATCGTGATATATCTCGCTGTATCGCGCAAGTACGTTTCCAGTAATAAGTGAAAGGAATTCTAAAATCAATAAATATTAATTATGAAATGAATATTACATTAAAATAAAGGAAAAGAAAAAGGAATAAAGTGATTTGTTGTGGTCCTCATTAAATGTCGGTCAAAACAACCCCGGCATATTTGTCGTTCACAAATCTTGGCCGGCAAAAGTTTGTCATATATAGCGGCCGGTTGGAGTTTGTTCTCCGTCATATTTGGCATTATGCCAGATGATTGGAGATGCTCTAAAATCACTTCTCGCATAACTAAATACGAAATAAAAATCAAATTTTAAACCTAAAAAATCTAAAATATAATTAAGAAAATCTAACAAAATATTTAATGTTTTTTTTATATAAAAAACATTATATTATTAAACTTAAAATAAATTATAATATTATTAACTATCGAAGAAACTGTTAAAAACAAGTTTTTATACATTAAGTATTGTTTATTGATACACATTACTTAAAATTCAAGATTACAAGTCATGATGAATGAGTACAAATTTCTAAAGTTATATGTTTGAATTCATAACTAACTGATAAATATAATCAAAACAGAATAAACATTTTAATTTAATTATAAAGAATTTAAAATATATAAGTTAATCATTAAATTCTAACAAAATGCTTATTTTTTTATATATAAAATGAGTTATATTATTAAGTCTAAATTAAATAAATTTATAAAAAAATCATTATCATTCTCTCAAAACCATCTAAAATCGTATTGTAAATCGATAAAAAAACAACAAATAAAATAAAACATTAAAATCGTGATTTATCTCACTGTATTGCGCGAGTACGTTTCTAGTATTATTGTAATTAAAATTATAAAGTAATAATATAAAAGTTTTAGAAACATAAAACTTTTAATAGTTTTTTTTTTTCTTTTTCTTTAAACTAAAATGTAAGCAATGACGACATAGTGGGACAAATCAAATTGAATACAATATCCTTTTAAGTAAAAAAACAACATTTATCTTTTAAACAATCGTATTCAATTTTATTGTATAACGATTACTGTTCTAAAAAACTTGCCACACAGCCGTCATGGCGTGTCATGGCACCAAAGCTTGTGTGTCACATTACGTTAATCCCATGACACGTCATGACCTAATGTACAATTATCGTAATGAGATCTTTGATTTTTCTTTACGTTTTTAATATATAACATAATTTAATTTGCTTATTACTGTTGACTCATTGAGTAATACTACAAAACATACGTTTTTATATATAATATTATATATGAATTAAAAATTTGACGTCATAAGTCACGCCTTGAAAACAACATGGCTCATAAGGTTTGAGGTTTGGCCTCACGCCATTTAGAACATTGATAATGATGTATTTGGTACTCTTTTCTTAAATAAGTATCCATATTTTTATTTTATTTGTTTAAAATAAGAATCATTTTTATATTATTGTTTATTTTTTCATTCCACCTTTAATTATGAGATTAAATTTTTTTCTCTATTTATTTATTTAAGAGTAAAACAATCATTTAATTAACTAAAAAGTGTAACAATTACATACTCATAAAACTTTATGTAATTTTCATTGTAGACATTTATTTTGTGACGAAGATACTATTTGTTAATTTTTTTTATGTGAAAAGGTTGAGTTAATGGTGAGAAATGTGAGAAATTGATTTCTTTTAATCTCAAGTTCTCTCATGAATTGCGCCTTAAAAGAGAATTGATCTGATGCATTTTATCTCGGTGCATCTCATTCTATTGTGCGCTCAATTCTCATCAAACGGTTGATAATCACTTTTTACGCTTCTCACCATTTATTCAATTTTTCACCGAAATCTAACCATATATATATATATATATATATATATATATAGTGGAAGGATATTTTGTAACCCTTAAAAAAGTTGCAACCCACATCTTAACCGTCGGATTCATGATCGACGGTTATTTTATTTTTCTATTTTTTTAATTAAAAATATTGGGGCCCATATCTATTTATAACCGCCGATCATGAATCCGACGGTTAAGATGTGGGTTGCAATGGTTGCAACTTTTTTAAGGGTTGCAAATTAAACAACCCCTATATATATATATAGGGTGCGTTTCTTTTGCAAACCAAACAATTTGTACAAACTATGCAAACCACTATATTAGGAAACAATAGATATATTTATGCATAATGATTATGATTCATTAATAATGATTGTGATATATATGGAAAATGTTAAGTTTATTCATTATAATTATGATTTTAAATTAGAAAATGTTAAGTTTATTCATTATAATCACGATTTTAAATTAGGAAACATAATAAAATCATATATTCATTAGACTTGATGAATGGCTAAGATTGGTTTGCATAGTTTGTACAAATTGTTTGGTTTGCAAAAGAAACGCACCCTATATATATATATATATATATATATATATATATATATATATATATATATATATAATCAACTCCTCTGCTATCATGCTCCTTACTTGAAGGATCTCTCCTCCGCCGTCTCTCCACCGTATCACCACAACAACTGTCACTAACCACCATCTCAAATGAACTCCGCCACCGCTACCATCTTCAGACCACCAACACTCTCTATTCTTCCACCAAATTCATACAACCTTACCCCTCCGCGCATTCAATACAAACCAAATCAATCAAATCCACGCACAATCTCCACCAGATCCCTCCAAATCTCCCATCGCAAACACATAACGCCACCACATCCTCCGGAACACTCAACGACGACTCTCACCGTCGCGGAGAAGCTCCAGATTCTCGATACAGAATTCAAATCGTTACCGGAGCCGATCGACAGGGTGAAACGATTGCTACACTACGCAAGTCTCCTCCCGGAGTTTGACGAATCAGGTAGGGTGGAATCAGACAGAGTAACCGGATGTACGGCTCAGGTGTGGCTGGAGGTGACGTTTGATGTTGAAGGATCGATGAGATTTAGAGTCGATAGCGATTCGGAGATCACGAAAGGTTTCTGTTACTGTTTGATTTGGTTACTGGATGGAGCGGCCGCCGGTGATGTTCTGGAAATTAGGGTTGATGATTTAGGGGAAATGAATGTTGGAATACTGCCGATTAGGGCTAGTTCTAGAGTTAATACTTGGCATAATGTGTTGATTAGCATGCAGAGAAGAACCAAAGCTTTGATCATGGAGGCTTACGGTGATCCCTCTCTTCCTTTGTTGCCATAGTTTCAAATTTCCATACTTCATCTTCACAAAACCAAAAACATCTTCCAAATTAACAACATAATTCTTACCAGTTTCAAGTTTGAACAAATGTTTTAACACTAATTTGTCGAACTTTTTTTCCACCATTGTTTTCTCAAACATGAATCACTCATTGAAGAACTGATTTCAGATTAAAAGGAACAAGATCGGAGTTAGCAGTATGTTAAAACCTGGTATTCGAATATAGATTTTGTAAGCAGCTGTATAATTTTCATAATAGTAAAAATGGAAGGTTATATTTATGATTAAACTTAATTGATTTAAAATTGATTTTTTTTTTTTTTTTGGGAATTTTAAATAGTGAATTTAGTGGAATATGCAAAAGCCTTTTAAGTGGGACTCCCAAGGTTGTGGATGCTTCTATACAAAATAGTTGTTATTTCGTCTTATTCGAATAAAAAAATAGATAAGTATGGCCATCGGGAATTATTATCGACATATATGTATATTTTTTATATGTTAAAAGTAGTTCAGTCACATTTTAAATATTTTAGAAATCAGGGACCATTGTTTTGTGAGAGTTGGGTTCTGATGAAAAGTTGAAGTTAATATGAGAAGTGGTTATCAACCGTTGGATGAGAAATTGATACACATTAGGATGAGATGCACCGAGATAAGATGTATTGAGATGCACCAGATCAATTCCCTTCTAAAACGTAATTCATGGGAGAGCATGAGATTAAAAGTGATCAACGGTTCAAATCCACTTCTTACACTTCTCACGTTAACTTCAACTTCGATCGTTCCCCTATTTTGTGAATGTTTATGATGAATAGAGAGACAAAATTTTCATGATAAATGTTGTAATACTATAATAAATATTTATGATGAATAATTTTCACAAAGATGATGGTTCCTGGTTTTTAAAATATTTAAGGTTTTAAATAAATCATAATATGGTTTTAAATGGCTATGGTTAGTAGGGTGTTCAAAAAAACCGTTGGACCGCTCAAACCGGTCGAACGAAGTCAAACCAGAACGTTTTTGGCGGTCTGGCGGTCTTGTCTGGTCTGAAAAATCGCCAAACCGAGCGGTCCGGTCCGGTCTGCGGTTTGGAGGTTTTTTTGGGCGGTTTGGACCAAACCGACCGCCAAATAATATATATTTTTTATTTTTTATATACATCTTTATATCATCTATTGTTTAGCTCAAATATCCAATTTATCTTTAGACTTAAATATATATACAAAAAGCCCCAAAGATAATTTTAAATCGCCGTGGATTTTATTTGCACTTTGCATATTACTTTTTTTTTTGTGTTTTGTCTTGGGATATTTTGTTAACTTTTGTGGACTTTGTTAACATTGTTGTAGACTTTTATTTATTTCAAATGAACTCAAGCTAATGAACGTTTAAAGTTTAACTTTTTATATGTTTTTTATGTTTAAACTTTAAAACCCACTAAAAGACCCAAACCGCCTAAACCGCGGTCCGACTTGACCGGTTTGGGCACTTGATGTCAAACCGCTCAGTTTGAAAAATCAATAAACCGCCACTAGCAGTTTGATTTGTGGTTTTAGGGGTTAAATCGTCCAAAGCGGACCACGAACACCCCTAATGGTTAGTTTATAGAAGTAGATCTCAGTGATTTTTAGGTGAGTTTGGATTTAGTTTTAGTGGCGCAATTTGTACTTCTCTATATGCATCTTATTTTTGTTATACAAAAGACATGTATCAAATTAGATGTTGTAACTTTTAAAGAAAAATCATATTAGGATTTGATAAAAGCGCCTTGTATTAAGATATATGTATAAATTTAAGCGTAAATAAATTTGTGATATGTGTTAGACAGAGGGAAGTGAGATGATAACAGGACTTAGATAATCTCAAAGTATCGTATGTAAAACATTTTTCAAATGCAATAATTCGACCCTAATAGTTTTAGGTTCATGAATTTAGTATTGGGATAATCATTGAGAATTTTTCTCTATTTCAAAGGCTGTGAAATCGAGATATATATACCCAAATTCTCGTTTTACATATTTATACGAGATATCGATGGTTACGGGCGATTAAACGTTATAACCCTTAATGGATAAGATTGGAGAGCAGTTACAGTAAATCAGAGTTTTAGGTCCGAAGTCGGACTCCAAAACCCTCGAACTCTGACTCCAAAAACCAAGCCTGGGTTTAAGTACCTGAACTCTGGCTCTGAAGTCCAAGCTTGAGTCCTAAGACTTTAAAAGGCCGTTTACTAAATACTTATCGGGTAAGCGCTTATTGTTATCATTTAGCTTATCGATTGAGCATGCCAAGGACCGAGAAGTTTACCCGGTAGGAGACAAGACAAGTACCGAGAGTATTACCCGATAAGTGTGAGAAATGACTCTTATCCGGTAAGCGTTTACCGGGTTTGAGATGCTTACCAAGAATATATTTTCATGGTAAAGTATGTTACATGATAAGGTAAATGAGGATGAATCTTCTAGCGGTAAGCGCTTAATCGGTAAGAATTTGGTAAACGGCCCCTAAGTCTGACTCTATAATCCAGAGTTCCCGATGTAGTCAAATTCACAAACTACAACTACAAGTTTGGATGTAAAGACTAAAGACCCCAAGTCTAGAGGCACATTCAAGACTTCATCTTAGTCAATTTCAAGGTAACTTCAGAACTCTAATCAGAAGGATCAGATCTCAGATCACACTACCCAGACTTAGTGAGATTTTCACTAAGTTAACTCTTCATAGGTTCCAAAAACCTGGGGGTGCTGCCCCTAGAACCCCGCAAGGGGGTGCGACCCTCTTAACCCGCTTTATGGTGATCTAAGGTGATTGGAACAACATTTGTGAGTGTGCTCTCCGCAACTCCTAACTCACATATGTTTGCCTTATCACTTTAATCGATCTCAAATAAATCACAATTACACCAAAATGATTGATGACACTAAAATCACCAACAATTTTTTTAATTATATTGTATAATGTTATAATTAACATGTCTTTTTTTGTCTTCTTGCATTCCTCAACTACTTTATTAGCTAATTTTGCCAAACATAATTATTTCATCGGCTAACTTTTCGGCTATTGATTAATTTATATCGTGACATGCGGTGCCATGTGGTGCAATTTGTACCTTTCTGCCTTACTGCCAGCTAGTTCTTCAGCCAACGACTAGTTTATTAACTAGTTTGCCAAATATACACTAAATTGAATGATAAAAATATTGAATATTTTAAAAACATATAACAAATGATTTAACCTCTTAACCATAAATTAAATAGTTAAGAAATGTTATTGGTTTTAAAGAAAGTACTTTTTTATTTGAATCTAGACATAACTTTTTGCAAGAGAGATCGGATTTATAACAAATCAAATTAGGTTTCTAAAGCCCAACGCAAAAATGGTCAAAATCATAAGTTTTAAAAACTGTCTTGAGTACTCATTGTTATAAAATTAGACCCGCTAGCATGTGATATGTTCGGATAATAGAGCAGGAATAAAAATTAAGATCGACTCTGCTGGGGATCGAACCCAGAATCTCTGGTTTCGTAGACCAGCGCCTTATCCATTGGGCCACAGAGTCATTTTTGATAAAACTTGACATTGTAAGTATTTATTCACAAAGTAAACTCAGCTCAAGCCCAAAACACAAAAAGGTCCCATATTTGTATTTAATGGTAAGAACAAGAGGGAGCAGGCCCATTAGAGGACCGGTTGTAATCGTTTGAGGATTGGTCGGTTAAGTTTAGGCAATAGGCTCTTTTTTTTGGGTTAGAGCAAACTTTAAAATTTTGGTCTATAAAGGTCTAGTGAAAATTTTAAAAGTGGGACCTGAACTTTAATTAGTCTAGAAAGTATGATTGTGATTTTCATTTTGCTTTGAAAGTGGTCTCTCATCACTAAGGGGCTGTTTACCAAACGTTTACCCGAGTAGACGCTTACCAAGTCATATTATCTTATGGATGAAGATGGAAATGACCAAAAAATTTAGCGGTAAGAGCTAAGACAAGGACCAAGAGTCTTACCCTGGTAAGTGATTGGCGAAGACTCTTACCATGGTTAACGCTTACCGGGGAAATTGTTGTATACGATACCATTTTGGTGGAATAAAATCTTATCCGGTAAGTAAGTGATAGTGTTAATTTTACCGGTAAGCGTTTATCGGGAAAATTGTTGCATGCGATATCGTTTTGGTGGACTAAAATCTTACCCTGCTAAGTAAGTGATAGTGTTAAATTTTATTGGTAAGCGCTTATCCGGGTAAGCGTTTGGTAAACGACCCCTAAGTCGGTTTGTTTTCTCTTTTAGAATGAGGGTTATTTTAGTCTATTTCATATATTTTGTCTTTTTTCTATTTTTGTAACAAAACACAAACTATAGGAACTAAAGGGGTGTTTGTTTACCTCTTAATGGTTCCATTAAAAGTCAAACTCTGAATCGTTAAGAGGTAAATCTTGTTTGGCAAAAAAAAGGGCTATCTCTTAATGGTTCCAAAATCCTCTTAATGATTTTGTATCCCGACCCTTCCTTAACTATTAAGAGCTCTGATTTCATTATGAATAATTAACAAACAACCATATTTCATTTTACACTATACCATAAAAACCTTTTAATCATTCAGACCACTTAATCATTGCACTAAACCATTCAGCAACTCTCAAACAACCCCTAAGTCTATAATTAACTCACACACACACACACACACATATATAGGAGGTAGCAAGCCTCTTATAAGGTAACTTTTATTTTCCTCCCCAACCAATGTGAAACAATTTTAGTTATAACCGAATCTAGTCGAGAGCTCTGGACGTGTATGTCCAACCTTGTGTTTTCAGACTTAGAAATATGATAAAGTCCTAACTCTGGTCCAGAGCAATCTCTGGTTGGTATTAGGCCTATCTGTTGGACGTGTGTGTCCAGAGATGGCTTATATCTCTGGTTGAGTAAATCCAAAGCTCTAGACCACCTTTGGTTATAACCACCCCTTGATCTTATTCATTAACAGTTATAAACGTTAACCGTCAATAACCATCGATCTCTCACTTAAATATGTAAAACGACAAGCTGGGCATAAGTCTCGGTTTTCACAACCTTTGGAAGGAGAGGAAACTCAAGCATTATCTCATTATGAAATTCGTGAACCCAAGGATAATAGGGTTGAATTATTGTATTCTAAAAGTGTTCCCGTACATGATTCTTGAGATTATCCGATATTTAATCATCTCATATACACAGTCTCTAACAAGTTATTCACCCGAATCTGATAGAAATTTTGGAATAAAGTTGATAGACCAAACAACAAAAGTAATATATCCCAATACACTTGCTAAAACTCAGAACACCCAATCGTGGTGGCCAAATGTAATAGAGCTCTACTCTTCCCTTGAAGATGATTATAACCGATGGATAAAAGTTAATGTTTGCATTTTGAACGTAAACAGAGTGGCATAAGAGGGAGTGTAAAAGGAACACAACCTAGGAAGAAATTAAGAGAGTAAAAGCTTATAGCATGGATGGTTTAAGAGAGAGAGAGAAAAAGGCTTACTAGATGGTTTCGCTATTAAACATTAATTAAAAAGTGGTGGTAAAGTTAACAAAGTAGCTTGGTTGAAATGAAAATTACATTTTTATAAAGGGGCATAATCTTTAATATATTTAATACTTTAAAATTTTTAAAAAACCATAAAATTCTTATCTAAAAATTTGTTGGTTTTTCGTACATATAGGGAGGTTTAAGGAAAACCTTAAATAAAAAAACTAAAAAACATTTTATCAACCATCAGATTTATTGATGTAATAGATGTGATTAGATTGACGGTTACAACAATAAAAATCTAAAAAAAAAAACAACCTAATTTTTCATGATTTTTTGATTTTTCATTTAACATTTACTCTTGAACCTGACCCTTCTTTTACACACACAAATGAAAATCTGGGTTAGTTAAACAAAAACAAAATTTCATATATCAATACTTTGTTCTTTATTCTATGCAAATGATAAAATGTTATGTTTTATGATCATGTGAATATTTTTTTAGAGTAAACTACGATTTTTGTCCCTGTGGTTTGATTTTTCTAACGATTTTCGTCCATGGTCTTTAAAAACTGTTTTTTTTTTCATTTATGTGGTTTCCATTTTGCTCCTATTTTCGTTCCTCCATCCAATTTCTTTAAATATCAACGTTAACTCATCCAAAAAAATTACATATTTGGTTCTTGTAGTATTCCAACTTTTACATTTTTATCCTTAAATTACATAGTTTACATTTTTTTACTTTTTACTTTTTCTTTCTTTGTTATATTTTATGAAGACATTTATTTTTCTATTAACTATATTACATATTTTCAAAATTGTTATAACTTTAATTATAAAAATAATCAAATAATTTCATTAAAATTACTGACAAATACATGACATTGTTTTTTCAAAAGTTTACGTTGAAATCTCGTAAATTTAATATTTTTTTATCTATTGGTTTATTAAAACTTTTTATTCATTTTAAATTACCATTATTGGAAGAAGTTTAATAAAATTCGAGAAATAAGTTAGTTTTATATTATAACAACCCGACTGCTATTTTATTAAATACACTTTACTCTCATTATTCCATATTTTCATTTAAACTTTATTTTTTATTAATTAATCAAATTTGTTTAATATTTAAATTAAACACAGAAGTATACACACACACATACACACACACAAATGTTCTAAATAGCGTGAGACTTAAAGTTTGTGTTTGATGTCACATTAACTCTGGGGTACGCCATGGCCCAATACGTGCTTTTTGTAACACCATATTGAATTTTTCTTATCCTTTTAGTCTTTTTTTTTAAATATATAACCTAATCTGAAATGTTCAATATCATTAACTCATTGATTAATTATAGAAAACAATGGTTTATATGTATAATATTATAAACGATATATAAATTTGCCGCCACAAGTCATGTCTCATGCTATTTAGAACATTGATATATAAATAAATAAATAAATAAATATATATATATATATATAGTCGGATTCAAACGAGAACAATACTTATTTAAAATAATACGATAACTAACAAAATCATTAATGTTTTTACAGTAACGCACAAAAAAGGACTTTGGTCGTGGCTTCAGGTCTGCGGGGCTTTTTTGCACGTTAATGTAAGATCACTAATGAATTTATTAGTTTTCGTGTTCTTTTAAATAGTTATTGTTCTCGTTTGATCCGCCCTTCCCCCCCCCTCTCTCTCTCTCTCTCTCTCTATATATATATATATATATATGTGTGTGTGTGTGTGTGTGAGAGAGAGAGAGAGAGAGAGTGTGAGTGTTTAATTTTGATTAATTAATAAAAAAATAAAGTTTAAATGAAAATATGGAATAATGGGAGTAAATTGCAATTAATAAAATCAGCAGCTAGTTGTTATAACATAAAACTAATTTTTTTCTCGAATTTTATTAAACTTCTTGCAATAATGGTAATTTAAAATGAATTAAAAGTTTTAATAAATCAATAGATAAAAAATATTAACTCTACAAGATTTCAACCTAACATTTGGAGAAAAAAAATGTCATGTACTTGTCAATAATTTTAACAATTATTTGATTATTTTAATAATTAAAGTTATAATTATTTTGAAAATATATAATATAGTTAATAGGAAAATAAATGTATTCATGAAATATAATAAAGAAAGAAAAGTAAAAAGTAAAAATGTAAACTATGTAATTTAAGGATAAAAATGTAAAAGTTGGAATACTACAAGGACCAAATACGTAATTTTTTTGGATGAGTTAACATTTATATTTGGAGAAATTGGATGAAGGGACGAAAATAGAAGTAAAATGGAAACCATAGAGATGAAAAAAAAATAGTTTTTAAAGATCAGGGACGAAAATCATAGTTTACTCTATTTTTTATTTGTGAAATAAGACCCACTTGCATGTCACCTTGACGAACTATGTTATAAAACGACAAGTTTGGTAAAAATATAAATAAAACTTTGAGTTTTGGTAAAAATATAGATAAAAGGGTAAGTTAGGGTAAAAATATAGATAAAAGAGTAAGTTTGGGTAAAAACAAGATTCTAAATGGCGTAAGGCGTGGCGTGACGTGGCGGTAAGGCCAAACCTCAAGCCTTAGGAGTCACGGCGAAACCATGACGTTTTCAAAACGTGACTTATGGCGTCATTTTTCTAATTCATATATATTATTATATATAAAAACATATGTTTTGTAGTGTTACTCAATGAGTCAATACTAATAAGCAAGTTAAATTATGGTATGTATTAAAAAACTAGCAAACAATACATTAGAAAACGTAAAGAAAAATCAAATATTGCATTATGAAATTGTGCAATAGGCCATGGCGTCTCATGGACTTAACGTGGCGTGAGACACAAGCCTTGGTGCCATGGCGGGCCATGACGGCTGTGCGACGAGTTTTTTAGAACATTGGGTAAAAATATAAATAAAAAGGTAAAGTTGCGTTTAGAATTTAAACAAAATGATATGTTGGGATGAGAATATAAAAACAAAACGACATGAAGGACTAAAAATGTAAACAGAGGATATGTTTGGGTAAAAAAATATCAAATCGACTCTGCTGGGGATCGAACCCAGAATCTCTGGTTTCGTAGACCAGCGCCTTAACCATTGGGCCACAGAGTCACTTTTGATGACTTTATCAGTTTATAAATATTTCACTCAGAAGCTCAGGTCCCATTTTTGGGGGATATATCTATACTATATATTAAAGGGCTTAAACGGTTCTTGAAAGTAGTTATTGATACATGTAGTTACAGTTTTGGTCCCTGAACTCTTTTGATAGATTTATTTTATACCTTTTAGTTTTACATTTTACATTTTCATTATATTAACACATATAAGCATATATTAACTAAAATACATTAAAAAATAATTTTTAATTTTAACAAGTTACACCATTATAATCGTCTCTTCGATACCTTCGAAATGAGTGCAATATTGAATATTTTTTGATTTAATTATTTTATTATATGTTAAAAATATGTTAAAAAATACGTTTTAACATATCACATTAACATACATAATTACGTTGTATTTTGTGGATATCACATGTGATTAATTGTGGATATCACAAATGTCGATTAATTGTGGATATCACATGTGATTAATTGTGGATATCACAAATTTCGATTATTTTGGGATATATATATTATTGGAAATAAAGTAAAGTAATTTATTTGAAATAAAGAAAAATATTATTGAAGACCCTCGTAGACGCAATTATTCTAACGCACCAACATTTATCAACTCCGAAGATTTTGGTCATAAAGAATCAGCGAGACATAGCTCCTACTTCCAACGACAACCCCCCCCCCCCCTCCAACTCCATATCTTGATCAAATCCCGAGTTTATTTCATCCATACATCGCACAAGTACAATATGTATTAGGAGATGAAATTTGTGGATTTCGAGTCATATCTACTTGTTTTGGTGGTCATGAAGATGCATGTGACACTATCCGCGTAGAGTTAATGGATGAACTGGGTATTAAAAGAAGATTACCCAATGGCTACACTCATACACCATTGGACACATCATGCACTTTCAGATGCAATGTCGTGGATTATCCCATACAAACGTAGATTAGATGTGAATGAATAATATATAGAGTGTACTCGTACTCGTGAATATGTTGATTTAAATGAATAATCAAAGTTGGAATCTGTTGAAATAAAAAAATACGCAATATATTTATTATGTTTATTATCTTGATGTTAAAACTTACGTTTGATGTAATGCATTTTCTCTTTTTAAAAAAAATCGATTAACCAATGTATAATATATGACATATAATAACATAATTAAATCAAAAAAATATTAAATATTGAGCTCATTTCGAAGGTATCGACGAGACGATTATAATGGTGTAACTTGTTAAAATCAAAAATTATTTTTTAATGTATTTTAGTTAATATATGCTTATATGTGTTAATATAATGAAAATGTAAAATATAAAATATAAAATGTAAAACTAAAAGATATAAAGTAAATTTATCAAAAAAAGTTCAGGGATAAAAACTGTAACTGTGAATTAAAATAAAATAAAGGAATCCATGAGAGGGAATTGGAAATCCGTTAAAATTAAATGTTACATTTACCACCCTTATAATTAATTATTTAATTTAATTTATATCCCTTTTTTCATTTTTCATTTTACACCCTTATCATGTTAACACAAATAATCGTATATGAACAAAAATACAATGAAAAATACGTTCATTTTTCTACAAATTATACCATAATAATCGTTTCGTCAATACCTTCAAAACGAACCTAATATTGAATGCTTTTTAATTTAACCGTACTATTAAATATCATGAATATCTACGAATTAATTTGTTTTCTATCCATACGTTTTATTTTTTTCCACCGTTAGCACATTAAAAATATATAATCGTAAAATACCTTTCATTCTTATTATAAATTATATCATTATAATTTTTTTTCGTCAATAATTGTAATATAAACTAATTATTGAACATCTTTATGGGTTTAGGGTTTAGTGTTTCATAAGTTGTGATTCTTAGGTCATGGCTGATTGTTGATGATATGTCTATAAGGAAGTAGCATTAATTGCTCGTTCTTTACTCACATTCCGCTGCATCGCGCGGGTATATGCCTAGTATATATATATGATTTTTCGTAAGAGTCGATGTTATGAAGCTTTTAATGACAACTAGAAGCGTACTCGCGCAATACAGCGATATACATCACGATTTTAATGTTTTATTTTATTTTTTTGTCGATTTACAGTACGATTTTGGATGATTTTGAGAAAGCGATAATGTTTTTTTTTTAAATTTGTTTAATTTAGGCTTAATAATATAATTTTTTTATATAAAAAATTAAGTATTTTGTTAGAATTCAATGATTTTCTTATATATTTTAATGACATCTAGAAAAAATAACCAATTACATATTTAATACATAATTAAAAACAAAATTATAGTAATATAATATATTAATTAATAGTGATACATGAAAATGTCTGCATAAAAGGAAGACCCTACATATACCAAATTGGTGGGTGTTAGAAGCCTGCAGTAGTAATATGTATCTTGTGCTTTGATAATTGTAAATTAAGAGATTTTTAAAATCTTGCATAAAATGATGGTACTTTGTGTCTAATAATTTATATTTAAGAGTTTTTTATCCATGATTTATAATATAGTATAGATAAATTCCCTTAAAAAATACGAGTTAATAATGATTATATCATAACTCTTTTGTTTTTACCAAATTTGCCCTTAGATTGATCCAATTTTCAACAACTACGATATTCCTATTCCTTTGCGGCAAGATACATATATAGAGGTTGTTTGGGATTGTTTATTTAAAATGTTTATTAATTTATTCTGGTCTGGAATTGGTAATAATGAGTTTTTAGTTTTGGATGAGGGAAAAAAAAGAAATGTTTATAACGATTTGACACCAGTAATAAAGAGTTTTTGATAAGTTACTTCATTCTAACTTATTAACTTATTGGAAATAAAGTATCAGTTTTTTTGATCATTTTACATTTGTAAACAATCTCAAATACCCCCCCCCCCCCCCTTCTTAAAAAACAACTTATCAGCTTATTACTTTTTGGTACCGGCATCAACTAATCCAAACATTTTTTTTTTATAAAACTCCGATTTAATACCATGTCAGTTGATAAACACTTTTACAATAAAAAAATTGTTTTAAATAAGCAATTATAAACACCCCCATAATTTACAAATCAATATATATATATATATATATATAGAGAGAGAGAGAGAGAGAGAGAGAAAGAGAGAGAGAGAGAGGAGGGATCATGCGAGGAGAGGAGCAAAATAAGAAAACAAATGGAGTAATCTCAACCACACATCTTCGGTTACGGTGGACGCGATCACGGAGGATTGACGCAATTCATGGGAGGGTTGAGATTATTAAAGAGGGGGACCGGTCAAAGCCGCCACTATTGACCGGATGAGTGGCTCAGATTCATCATCGCATTCTCTTAAATAGTTATTATTCTCGTTTGATCCTTTCTCTCTCTATATATATATAGTGGAAGGATATTTTGCAACCCTTAAAAAGGTTGCAACTCACATCTTAACCGTTGGATTCATGATCGACGGTTATTTTATTTTTATTTTTCTCTTTTTTTAATTAAAAATATTGGACCCCATATCTTTTATAACCGCCGATCATGAATCCGACGGTTAAGGTGTAGGTTGCAAGGTTTGCAACCTTTTTAAGAGTTGCAAATGAACCTCTCCCTATATATATATATATATATATATATATATATATATATATATATATATATATCTTATAAATTATTTGCCAAAAGCTCTTAAATATCTATTATTAAGCATGAGTTATCGTTTGTTAATTTAATTATATTAAAGTTCAAAATTACAATTCATTATGGCATGTATAAATCTTTTCGAAACTTTATAACTAACAAATAATCAACGGAAAAACACGTTCCTACTAATACTCTATCATTACTTTTACCCAAAAATGCATCAATAAAACACAAAAATAAATTATATCTTTATATATATATATATATATATATATATAGGGCGATTCATTTGCTAACCAATCTATTAGTGCTAAGTGTTAACCATGTTAATCCATTTTCGATCAATGAGAATGCTCCTAGAGATTAGATAATGATTTTGTTTATTTTAAATTTACAAGGGTAATAAAGAAATTTATATAAAATCGGAATATTCAAATTAAGTAATCATTATCGCCTATTTAATGTGTACCATAATTATAACAATGTTTGTTATGGTAATGATATATCATATTAAATATAAAAGTTTGAAATTTTAAATTATTCAAGTTTATCTTAAATCTTAATATATCTTTTACATATATTTTTCATTATATCACAATGAGCGATATATATGGATTTTATATTATAAAGAGTTAAATCTAATATTTTTAAACGTAACTTTGATATTGTTCAAGATTTTATGTTATTAAGCTTGCACATATGCATATGTGCATATCTTAAACCATTTTTCATATGCATATACAAAAGGCTCATAGTGTACATAAAAACTTATTAATGTGAATAATGCACATATGCACTGAAAGAGCAAATAATTTAATCATTTTGATATGCATATTCAAATTACACATATACACATCAAGACTTATTAGTGTAGACAATGCACATATGTACAACACATAAATCATGCACATATGTATTTTTGAAAATGTACATTAAGAATTATTAGTTTAAAAAATGCACATATTTACTTGACAATGAACAAATGTCCAAGTGAGCACATATGCATTTTCCGGATTTTATGCTATTAAGTTTGCACATATGCATATGTGAATATCTTAAACCATTTTCCGTATTCATATACAAAAGGCTCGTAGTGTACATCAAAACTTATTAACGTGAACAATGCACATATGCACTGAAAGAGCAAATAATCTAATCATTTTGATATGCATATTTAAAATTGTACATATGCACATCAAGACTTATTAGTGTAAACAATGCCCACATGCCCAACACAAAAATCATGCACATATGTTTGTTTTGAAAATGTACATTAGGAATTATTAGTTTAAAAAATGCACATATTCACATAAATAGCAAACACTTTAAACTGTGTGAGCCTCTTTTTTTTTCTTTTTTTTTTTTGGTTTAAAAACAAGAATTATTAGTTTAAAAAATCCCTACTTTTGTGCCTCTTTTTTTGGTAACATGTTAATATGATTTTGGAAGGCTATTTGCATTTTTACATTTTTAACCCTATGCTCTTATGCACCGTAATTTCCTAGCCTTTTAGTTTAATATTTCTAAAATTAAAATTCTAATTAATTGTAAACCATTGATCTAAATAACCAACGATCCAGATTGGTTAGCACGGTTAACACCAATGTCGTGGTTAGCAAATGAAGGGGACCCTATATATATATATATATATATATATATAGAGAGAGAGAGAGAGAGAGAGAGAGAGGGAGGGAGGGAGGGAGGGAGGATCAAACGAGAATGTTAACTATTTAAAAAAAATAATTCCAAAAATATTAATTTCCAAAAATCAAGTTAAAAGGGTATTTATGTCATATTATGTGATTGATTAATTTAGTATATTATTGACTTCCCTGAATTCAGGATCACTTTCATCCCAATCAAATCAAAACGTAGGTACGTTGTGCGGTTCTTCAAGCGAATCCCGATTTTGTAGAATCAATCAGTACCATCCCGATTTCTTCAAGCGTATCCAGTGCGTTTCTTCATGTTAATCTTCAAGCAAAACCTAACAGTTTCATTCTTTGTTCCTATCTTCAATGGATCCATCTGATGAATAGATCATACGCGAAGTAAGAGATGATACTCGTTCAGTTTCTGCAATTGGCACCCCAAATGAGATTAATATGTGCAGATTTTTTGTTAACAATACAAAGAATGTTGATTCCGGTTGTGATACAGTAATGGCGGAAGTTGAAGGTAACTTTTTGTTTATTTTGTTGTTTTTTAGGCTTATTTTGGATGGTTTATTCATGTTTTTGAGTTGTTGTTCTTAATAGGGTATGTTTGATGGATATGAGAATAAGAAGAATTTCATCATGATTCCATTAAACAATATTCAAATTCTTTTAATTAATAATCAATTGTGATCCAGGACTATTCTATTAGCCTAGTTAATAAATACATTGTGTATTGATGGTAATTGTGTGAAGATCGTGTAGTTCCCATAATTTGAAATTTTGAGTAGATAAATATAATCCTAAAATCATATGTGATGTTGTTGGGTACATAAATGATTAACTATCATTTTCATATGCAATCACATGTGATTTTTAATATAGATGTCTTGCATCATAATTCTTTATAATTACATAAGTATATGTGGCGTGTTGGTTTTATGAAAATATGACATACATTTGTTTTTTATTTTCCGAAGTTCCTATCACATCGAATGACTTCTCTGATGTTCAAAACGAAATACTTAAAGGAGATCATTATTGTGCTCAGTAGAATGTTGTTGTTGAGGATGGATGCCAAATATTCACCATAAGGCAAAAAGACAAAGCGTCTAAAACGAAAATAGAGTTTAAGGTACAATAGTCTTAAATTACTTTTGGTAATGTTTAGTTTATTCATTGATTTGTTTAGTTAGTTATTTAATCACTAGCGATTATTGTTTCATGGATGTTGGAATTTGTCAGGTCGTATGTGATTCTACTTCAGGTTATATATTATCCAAGCTAGTTGATCATGAGCCGTATTTGAGGTTTGATTTTCTAGTTATGCAAGTGGAAGTTGATGGATCTTTTGTCATGTTTTTGTCAATGTTTCAATTATTTTGGCATTATGTGTTGCTACGTATTTAGGGGGCGTTTGGTTCACAGATTCTAATGGAATCTGATGGAATTGAAATGTTGAATTCCATCGATCAGATTCTATTACATCGTTTGGTTCATTCTTTTTAAGGAATTGAAATGTTGAATTCCACAAATGAAGGAATTCAACATTCCTTGGGGAGGAGGTGGTATTTCAATGGAATGGAATGTTATATTTTTTTTGGACAAAATCGTCCCTCATCCTAATATGCACCACCACTTCCGGCCACCGCCACCGGCCACCATGGACCACCACTATCGACCACCACTAACCAGTAACCACCACCACATCCGGCCATCGCCACCGGCAACCACCACCACCACCACCGCCCACCACTACCGTTCAACATTATCAGCAGACACCAACTCTCTCTCTCTCCTCTCCCCCTATCCTCTCTCTATCTTTCCTCTCTCTACTCTCTCTCAATCTATCATCTTTCTCTCCTCTCTCCTCACTCCCTCTCTCCTTTCTCTATCTCCTCTCTCTCTCATCTCCCTCCCTCTCTCTCTCCTCTCTCCCTATCTCTCTCTACTCTCAATCTATCCTCTCTCTCTCCCTCCCTCCCTCCTTCTCCCTCTGTCCTCTCTCTCTCTCTCTCTCCTCTCTATCCCTCTCTCTCTCTCATCATCATTCGTGTGCTAAAATAATCAAAGCAATTTTAGTTAAAAATTAAAATATTTAATGATTATTTCATTAAAGTAATTTTTGTTGAAAAAAAATAAAATAAACAAAAAGGGTATTTTGGTCATTTACCAAAAATGCATTCCAATTCTAAAGCTACAATCTGTGAACCAAACAGAAAATTTTCAATTCATTTAACATATTTCATTCCAATTCTGTCAACCAAACAGGTGGTCAAACCTAACAACATTCCATTTCAATTCCTTCAAAGTCAAATTTCTTTGACATATTCCATTACATACAAAAACATTCTGCGAACCAAACACCCCCTTAGTGTCTTATTCAATATAGATGCTGAAGAGATACCAATCGAGTATATTAGCAGGCGATGGATGAGAGGTGTTATCCCCATGGACGTTCTTAGTACTTGACATATCCATGCTGGAAGCAACGAACATAGATTGGTGTCGGCGAGCAAACTATAAAGAATGTGCGACACGGGAGGAAGTGTAGAGGATCTAATGAACTCACAAACCATGCATACAATACTAGTTTGTCATTTTTTTCCATTGTTGTTTTCTAACTCATATGTTAATATTACATTTTATAAATGACATAGTTTATATGCAAATTAATAGGATTTAATCAAATATGATTATATTATAAAGAAGTTGGACATAATGTTTATGTATATATGCATCGTAACATCATATATGATTATATTATAATGAACTTGGACATAATGCTTATGTTTGGTATGCATCCCAAAATCACGTATGATTATCTCATAAATAAGTTGGACAAAATGTTTAGGTATATGCATCCTAAAATCACCGATGATTGTATTATTAAGAAATTTGACAAATTGCTTAGTTTTAGTATGCATCCGAAAAATCACATATGATTATATTTGAAGTTAATTGGACAGATTGTTTGGGTATAGTATGCATCCCTAAATCATATGTGATTATATTATAAAGAAATTGGACATAATGTTTAGGTATAACATGCATCCCAAAATCACATCTGATCACAAACTAATACACAAATTAACATGATTAAATTGCTGATCATAACAATATTTGCCAAAAATTCCATCCATATACCATTCCAAATAAACCATATCATTAACCCCATAAAGAAAAGACTGTTAACTAAGTAAAGAAACTACTGTCTATTTACGTACTAATTATAAGTCTCCCTAAGACGAAAATAATGTCCCAAAACCGAATTGTTTAAGGACTTGTCAATTTATCCAAAAAACGACTATCAATAATCAAGAGCTACACAAGTTGTGCAATCTTGTTTTTCTATGCTTCTTGTATAGTATCATCATCTTAGTTAGCTTAGCATCTAACTTTGAAAAATTTGTCGTCTGCCTGATCACTTTATGCTTCTAACGGTTATGGTTTGAAAAATTTGTCGTCTGCCTGATCAAAATTTCTGCCCACGACTTGTTTCTTCTACGTGTTTCCCAATTCTATGTTATCCCGACGGGGGCGACCTCTTTTTGATGTTTTCGATTTATCAACCGAAGCCCTGCACATAAGTAATGTATTATCATTTACACATATTTATCAAAAATCACATATTGTTGTATATTTTAGATCACATGTACTTCGACCAAATGAAGACTAATAATATAAACCATCATCCAGAATATCACATGTAATCAAAATAGTGTACATCATATCAAATATGAGTACCATTTACTCAAACCCCAAACCATGTTATTATTGAATTATCAATATCACAAGTGATCCTTTACCCATAAGAACACAGTGAGGAAGAAATCTTTATGATTTACAGTAACAATGTAGCATACCAATGATGGTTAAGACTATAATCCGATGACTCCCAAAACAAAACCCCAACTAAATTGTGCTTCAAAACCATATTCATAATATATCACATATGCTCATTAAACATATAAACACCTCAGTTCTGTTAGTTATCACATCATATATGATTCCAAATATTCAATAGTTAAGGCACTTATATGCAATAAGATTTACACTCTAGAATCAAGACTCCAAAGTTTGCTAACATTACATCACATATGATTACATCATTGTGAATCACTTATGATCAGAAATCATCCGAACAACCAATTTTTGTTGTTCATCATATATGATTTCAAATATTCGACCCTAAAACCACTCATATAGAATAATATTTGTACTTTGGCATCAAGATTTCATAACTTTGTTAATAATATCATATAATTTTACGACGCTGTAAATCACATATGATCATTAACCATATCAATAACCTATTTAGTTTACGTTGTACATCATATATGATTTCACATATTCTAACACTCAAACCACATTTATGGAATAGGTTTTACAATGTAGCATTAAGAGCCCTAAATTTGTTGATAGAACAATACACATGGTAGCTTCTAATCATATTATAAAGAATATAAAATACATAATGAAAATCACCATTTTTATCAAATACTCTTCTAATAGAGCATGTAAGACACCAAGGAAACCATTTATCAACAATATTTCAACAACATTGAAGTTCAAACCTGCTTCCGGTATGAATGGTGTGTTTGATCATGTTTGGCGATGGTCTTCAATGGGTTCTCAATCATGAAGGTCTACAAGATGATCAATGGTGTTTCTGAAGTTCCCAACACCTGCTTCTTGGCAATCCTGGTACATTTTTGAAGACATTCACTTAAAAAAACCCAACAATTTTACCTGAGGAAACCCTAGGTTTTAGTTTAAAAAACCCAAAATTTAACTTGAAAATAGTAGTTCATACCTTGTGCATCCAGGATTAAGTTTGAAATCGTGTAAAACGAGTTTGGATTAAACATAGTTTTGAGAAAATATGTCTGGAATGAAGTCGATTCGATTGTAGGATGCGATTTCGTTATTTTTCTTCAAGATTTCAACCAGGTGAATGTGGCTTTTGAGAAAATTTTGGAAAGAACTGTAGTTGGCGATTTGATAGGAATAATCAGATCCCTGGTTTTTCGCCCTCTATACATATCAATTCCACTATAAATATTTCTTCCCATTTTACCCCTAAAACAATTTGACCCCGCCAGAAATTTGTTTTTCATAGGCTTTAATTACTGATTTTGCCACTATTGATTTCGGCCCTTGATTTGATCTAATAAAGGGTTGAGATTATCCCTTTATTTTCTTATTTACTGTAACACCCCGAATTTCGAAATGTATCATTTCAAGCTAATGCAGAAATCAGTATTTTAAGGGGAAAAATAAGATATATGATCTTGGACTTGAATTCTAGATTTTATAGTCTTAATGGATAAAGAATTCAATTACGAGTCCAACGGTTCCTTCCGGAGCGAAATCGGAGCTAAATCGAAGAAGTTATGGCCAAAACAGCGTTCGGTACCCACTTGGCTATTGTGACAGCGATTGTGACAATGTCACTATAGCCGTCACAATAGCCAGAACTGGCGATTGTGCCAGCGATTGTGCCACTGGCACAATAGCCTGGCACTATAGCCAAAGCCAATAACCTCACGGTACAATCTCGGCGATTGTGCCAGCGATTGTGCCACTGGCACAATCGCCTGGCACTATAGCCTACGGGTACCAGAGTGTTAAAATCGCGATTTTCAACCATTTCTCTCACTTTCTCATTTCTAATCTCTTCCTTTCTCTCCCAAACTGATCCCTAACCCTTTCCCACAAACCCTAACTTATTTTGGCTCAAATCCTTGGATTTTGTGGAGGTGAAACATCATCAAGTGGTAGGAATGAAAGCTATGGTCAAGGATTCACCATCTTCATCTTCATCATCACCTCCATCTTCAAGAACTTGGGTTTTCTAGGTTTTCATCAAAACCTAAGTGGTAAGTGTATCTATTCCATTTCTAAACCTTGATATAAGTTATAAATGTTCCATTGATGGTTCCCTAGTGTTTGCTTTCTCTAATTTCGGTTTGGAAGTATTTTGGGTGTTTTGGGTTAAAATTAGGGTTTTACCCAAAGTGGAGATTTTGATGATAAGTAATTGGGGAATGGTTCTATATGGTTGATTATGGTTATTTACGGTTGGATACTTGTGGATCTAGGTTATGGAAGTTTGACCTTGAAGATTCAAGTTTCTTCAAAGGAGCTCAAAGCGGGGTAAAATCTAGATTTAGCCTAAATCTAGCAAGGTGAGTTCAAGTTAATTTGTGAAAACGGTGTACATGCCAAAATGTCCATTTTAAGTGTCTATGTGTTTTACATGAAATTATCAATATTGGAGTATTTGCTAATCTTTGATTTGTTGAAGTATTTAACTCTATAAACTTTGTATAACACCACATTTGAGATTTTTGGGCTTTGATATATGTGTCATAAATGAACGTGTTTTGAAGTCTTATTGCATAAATGGATCTTTGGTCAAAGAAATACGTTTTTAAATGTTTGTCGGATTTTATGCATCGTTCATGACATAGAATGTTTTATAAAGTATTACTTGCACTTTTATGTGAGGTACTTGAAAGAATGTTTATAGTCTCATTTTATGATTTTCATTCTTATCAGCTGTTAAATTTGGAAAATGCATATTTTGTGTTACGAGGCATTTGGAAGATATAAGAGTATAAGTTCATTTGGAAAATAGGTTGCCTCAACTAATGTTGAGTTTCGAACTAATCTTACTTTTAGCCGTGGTGTTTGCATATCCGTTGGTCGAGTGCGTTTTATCGTATTCTTATTTTATTTTATCAATGGGTCAATGGGTGCTAAGCCTGTGGCTTGGTATTTTTATTTGATTTGGAGCCTTTGGACAATTGTCCAGTTTTGGTAGCTCGACTTCGAGCCTTGTTGGCAATTTTGGATGAAGCTCGTTAGGTATCGGGTGCGATGTAAGTCCTACGAGCTGCACGTTAGGTATCGGGTACGATGTAAGTCCTTCGTGCTGCACGTTAAGGTACCGGGGTGCGGTATAAGTCCTTCGTGCTCAAGTATTACGATATTAGATGAGGGGCTCGACATAGGAACCCGACGGGGTTGAACTCGAGTTTCCGTGGGTGTACGTTTAAAGCTACTGAGCCTGACATCTCTTGCGTGTACTTTTGTTTATATGACTAGTCATAACAACATAAAATGGGCTTACTTTGTGGACCGTCACATTTTATGGAATCGGGAATCCCCCGTCACCGAAAGGTGTTGTTTTTGGGTATTGAGTTTTATTATCCAAGTTTTCGGTGACGTTTAGTATTATTGGGTTTTACCCTTGATTTTATGGGATGAGTATTATGCCCCACCCGTGTTTTGGGTGTCTTGGGATATAAGGTTTAACCGTATATTCATAAATGGAGAGTTCAAGTTATATTTACGCTTTGAGTGAGTTTTTGGGTTAAAGCAAATTTATAAATGGGCGGCTTACATTGGTGTTATCATCTTTGTAGTGGTTGGGTTTGGAAAACGTTCAAATTTGTGTTCTTTGTTTAAAATGCATATTATTGGAAAATGAGTTGTTTTCACATGTAAGATGTATCATATTGAAGGACTACGATTTTAACCGCATCCTTTCTTTTAAACGATTATTTTATATATGTTGAAAACTCTTGAGCTCACTAGGCGTTAAGCCTAACCTTTTTATTTGTCGGCATGTGCATCAGGTTTCAAGGTTGGGAGTTGGTCCTAGCAATCCTATGACGAGTCGAGCCTTAGCTTTGTGCAAATGTAAGTAGTTGGTGAAGTCTTCCGCAACGTTGGAGATAGTAACTATTATGGGGTTTTAGTAGCACCCGTTCTTATCATAGATTTTTGTATAGAATGAATGGTTGTATCGAGGTTAAGTCATAATTTATGGTTGAAGATGATTTATTTATTGATGTATTTAGTAAATTTTTAATAAGTTACTATTTCCAGATTTAAGGGTGTTACATTTACGTACCATTCTCTCTCTCTCTCTCTCTCTCTCTCTATATATATATATATATATATATATTCAAATTAAACCAATCTTAACTTTTCAAAAAGTCTAATAAATACTTGATTTTATTATGTTTCTTAATCTAAAGTCATGATAATAATAAATGAACCTTATCATCATTCATATATATCACAATTATTATTAATGAATCATAATAATTATCCATAAATATACATATTGTTTCCTAAAATAGTGGTTTGCAAATTTACACGAATTGCTTGGTTTTCAAATGAAACACACCCTATATATGTATGTATATATAGGAAGGTTCAAAATAAAAACGTTAACTATTTAAGGGGAAAAAACAAATTATTTACAAAATCATATGTGATTTTACATTTACGGCAAAAAGTGGATGCAGACGACTTTGGCCGCAACTTAAGTCGTGTGGCAAAGTCACGTGAATTATATATTATTTTGTATGTGAATCATGTATGATTTTTACATTACATGTTGTTCTCGTGTTTTCTTAAATAGTTAACATTCTCGTTTAAATTATATATATATATATATATATATATATATATATATATGGGAGGGATCAATTGGAAACCAATATTACATTGGAAACCGAAATTAACCAATCATTGAATTTTCTTTTTTTATTTTTATTTTTAATTGATAAGGTTATTTTAGTCTTTTACATAATTTCATAATATATATGGTAAGTGTTATTATTATTATAATATTAATTATTTAATTTTAATTTATTTTATATATGGTAATATTGATCATTTATTAATTTAAACATGAAACATTTAATTTAGGTAAACACAAATTGATTCATACGCAAACTACAAATCAAATTATTTTTTCTGATTCTTATGAATCAGTGATTGATTCATCCAATGAATGAAAGTTTATATTCATATGAAATCTTCAATATTACCTTCAGGCACAAAATATTAATATAGTGAAACCTGATGAAACATTAAATGTTAATATAGTGAAATTTGATGAAACAAATTTGATATAGTGAAACATAATGGAAAGATAATGAAACAAAATATTAATATAGTGAAACCTGATGTAGTGAAACAAAATATTAATATAGTGAAACAAAATATTAATATAGTGAAACCTGATGAAACCTATTTGATATAGTGAAATATAATGGAAAGGTAATGAAACAATAATGGTAACGAAACTTAATGAAACTTAATTGGGTTTTACATACTGCATATTGATGAACATGTAATAAAAAGGTAGTCTTGATATATTATTGTTATCTTTTATTAATAAATTAATTAATTTATTACCATATATAATTATTATTTTTTATTAATAAAATAATTAATTTATTACCATATTTCATCTTTGTTGACAAATTTGAAACACAAAAGAAAAAGACACCTTTACCCTTTTAACATATTATTATTATTTTTTATTAATAAATTAATTAATTTATTACCATATATAATTCAAATGAATCTTGACCATTGATTAAAAAGATCAATGGTTGAAATTTGGTTTCCAAAGTTTCCAATGAAATTTGGTTTCCAATTGAAACCACCCCTATATATATATGGGTTGTTTTATTTGCAACTCTTAAAAAGGTTGCTAACCTTGCAACCCACATCTTAACCGTCGGATTCATGATCGGCGGTTACAATAGATATGGGTCCAATATTTTTAATTAAAAAAAACAGAAAAATAAAAATAAAATAACCGTCGATTATTAATCCAACGGTTAAGATGTGGGTTGCAACCTTTTTCAGGGTTGCAAAATATCTTTCCACTATATATATATATATATATATATATATATATATATATATATAGAGAGAGAGAGAGAGAGAGGGGAAATCAATTGTAAACTATTGAAATTTTAGAAACTATACAAACTGATCACAGCCGTTGATCATGGTCCTTTTTTTTTTAATTGTAAAGGGTAGCTTAGTCTTTTTTTATTTTATATATTTTTCTATTTTTTAGTTCGGCAGTTATTTTTTTTTTTACTTTTAATTCCCTTTATTTTAGGCAATGATTGGGTTATCATTAATTGTGTAGTTTCCTTTTGTCATTATCTTCTTTTTTTTGTTTATTATTTTCCTGTGAATGAACTTGTGAGAATCTGTGCGCCAGTTCATTTGAAGTCGTACCTTGTCAACTCCAACAAGCTTATTTCCACTCGGGCGTGAAATATCCTTAAGGTATCGGATCATCATTGTGTGCTGGAAATGAATAAATGGTCAGTATTTTGTTATATGGTTCCAATTTTTGTGTAAGGTATGGTATGTGATGCTTACCAGGATGTCGACGTCATAGTCATATAGATCGTCGATATCTCCTTCCTTCGCGCTGTTGTCAATGATCTCCACAGTATTTGCCTTGTAGTTGAAGATGACACAGTAGTAATGTGACCCTCGGGTGATAAGTGGTACGAAAAGCTGTTGACATTTACATATTGAAATGTTGTTAAATCAATAAACTATATTTTTTACTAATTGTTCATAGCGTACATACCATGTCGACATTGCGCATGTTAAATGCATCCATATTACAGCTAGCTGCTATCTTCAGATTCTGTGAGAATATCTTGTATCGTTTGTTGAAGTCGTGCATGTAGTAATGCAAGACGCCGTCAACCTACATCAGTTGAATCATTACTGATTGATATCTAAATTATATTTTCATGTGATTATCTGATGTACGATATGAATTATAAGTATTTCTCACCAATATGTGGGTTTTGAAAAAAAACCGTTTTGGTGAATCGCGACTTATGAATCTTTCCTCATAGTTCAGTAAGTCTGCCCAACCATCGATCACATGACTGTTCACCTTTGTGCTTGCTGCCAAACTCTCTATTGCTACTCGTGAAACTGTTTGGCCTGTTTCTGATGCGTATACAAAATCCCTTTTCCCCAATAGATATTTGTTATAATGTGTATGTTTATGTGTGTGAAATTTCGTGTGCATATATGATAAATTGACTTTAAAAAAATAAACTCGTTCATTTACGTACTCTGGGCCTCCGAAAGCTGTCATGATCCATTCGTGAACCTTTTTCTCCTCGGTTGTCAGAAGTTTACCTATCACAACTTGCCGCTTCATGTACGGCGACTTCATTTTCTCGCTGACCTTTAATTCGCGCCGTGTTGTTTTAGTCGGTGCTTCATTATCCCTTGCCACTTCTTTCCCTTTTTTTGTCTGATTCTTCTCAACAACATCTGTTTTATGGCTTATTCCAAGGTTGAAGCTTGGTATTGGTATATCAGGACCATACTGTGATATGGGCATGGGTTCCAGCTCATGGATGTTGCTTACAACCATCTGAAGCTCCCTTGCATCATCCCCAGTCACTGGTTCTGCAAATTCTGCTGGGTGTTGGTCGGTGCTTACATCATGTTCATAGGTTCGGACTTTACCTACTGACTTTTCTTGAATTTCTGCATCAATGAGACCGTAAGTCGTCTGGCTGTACCAATAAGGTGAAAGAGGTGAAAGCGCATCCAATGACTCCATTTGATCGAAATTCAGTTTAGTTGGCGTGCATAGGACATCGTGCTTTTCATCAGGGTCACTTTTTTGGTTTTTCTTGCTTGAATGGGAACATCCAACCAAGGTTGTTGGTTGTTTGTTTTTTCCCGAGCCTCTGAAACCCGTCTCATTGAACAATATGGCCAACTCATCTTCATATCTTTCAAAAATGGATTCCGACGGGAACCTCTCTTTCGCTTTCTCGATAACAGTATTTGCATCGACCTTTGTTCGCATCAATATAGCAAACATTTCATTCAACTCCATTATGTATCCCTGCGGTCAGATTAAAATAGTTGACGGTATTTTACTGATTTTTTCAATATGAATAAATTGTGACAACTAAATGCATGATTCAATGTTCGTACCTTTTTAACTGACTCCTCATCTTCCTTATTATCTTTCTCAGGCATTGGTGTTGTGTTCTCATGGCTCTTGTTCGAAGGCTGCACTGGTCCACGTATCATAGCCCTTTGAAAACCTCCTCCTTTTATAGCAGATTGTTGCCTATTTCGAAACTCAATCATGTTCCATTTCTGAAGCAGTGCTTCACTGGTTCCAATCTGATCGTTGTTCCAGATTGTCGACTCCACATACAGTAGTTGGTTTGAAATAACTGGAATTATATGTTTATGTCGATCAAATAAGAAAAAATTGTTAAAGAAACTTAATAATTTATACCGTTAGGAATGTAAGTGGTCCCGCGTAGAAGCTGTCGTAAGTGTCGTTTCTCCAGCGACGCTTACTTCGCTTCAAACAGTCGAAGATGTATCTAGACCAGTTGATGGATGCTATTGTTTCTATGCTTTTGATGCGATGAAGGAAGTTGATAGCGCAACAACCCATTCTGCTACATTCTGCCATTGAATTCACAAAAAGCACTAGAAAATTAAGCTTGAACATCAAACCTGCATCAGTCGTTGACTGTATTTTCTTCATAACATCAGTTGGTCGAGGTGACTCCTTCTTGTACTGTTTTTTCCAGATGGCTGCTAGTTCGACTCCTTCGTCGGTGCTGTCCATTGTTGTCAAATCTAGTCCACCAATCGGTACCTTGAGGACTTCATGGATTGTCATCTCGTTTATGACAATGGACCCTCCTTCTAGCCGTAACTGCATACTGTGGGTGCCTAAGTTGTTTACTACGAAAAAACCAAGTTTTGATGGTATCCCATCAACTTTCATCCCTATAAAACAATCTAATCCCATCTCTTTCACTGCTTTCTGTTGCTTGTCGTTTAGGTCAGATACTGTTTGTTGTAGTATCATCGGCGAAGTCCTTGTTCGTATTCCAACTACTTTCCTTGGTTGCTTCGCTTCCTTTTCTGCCTTCTTAGGTTTCACATGTTTCTTGCGGCCTCGTGATCCCTCGCCAACTTCTATGTTTGGTCTTTCAAAGTCGCTATCACTGTTTTCTGTTTGCTCTCGACACTCTTTCCCCTTTAATTTGATTCGTACGACCGATGGCATCTTCATCCCTTCACCTGTTTGAAATAAAACACATATGTTGTTTTATTCCGCAATATAAATGAATGCAATTTATGAATTAATAAGATTTAAGCTAAATATTTTAATTAGATTGTCCAATATGTAATACCTGAACTTAGTCTTGTGATTCTGGTCTGCTCATTCACAGGGTAACCTAATATCAAATGTATTAATTTTGCATTGCATGTGGTATACATAAAGTAAGCTGTGTTAAATATTTTTTGTGTTGTTACCTTTTTCCGTGTTGTTTGTACTTGCAGAAGGTTGATGTTGTTTTGATATTCTCGGTGAAACCCGGATGCTGCTCGGCTTTTGTGTTTTTGCATCTGTTTTTTGTCGGAAAGAACGTTAATCATTACAGGGGTAGAAGGTGAAACTGATTTGATTTCATACGGTCATGTATTCAATAATACCCATTAAGAAACTAATTACCTGTTCCTTCAGTTCTGTGTGTTTCGTTTGATTTGCGCTTTCTTCCCAAGGTGCTCGCACTTGATATCGCAACTTTTGTTTCAAGAAACGCATGTATTTGTGGGTTAGTAGTAATAAATGTTATACTATTTTCATAATGTCCTGTACAATGTGGGGGACTTACTTGCTGTAGCCGTGTCTTTTCCATCGCGATGTTCCGTTTGATCTCCAAGAATCCTTTTTGTCTTTGATGAAGTTCCATCTACAATTTACTAAAAAGAGATTAGGAACAGTTGAAGATTATTTGTTTCTACCCACAGCAAATTTGTCATATGAATAAATTTCATATGTCTACTAATTACATCATCCATGAACTTCTATATTTACTCATATGCGATAAAGTGTGTTTTTTCACATAATTTCTGAATATGAAGTACATATGTGTTTCCTTCTTGAATATTTTATTTACAAATGTCAATCTTCATACGTTTTACCCATTTTTGTGTTTTGATTTTCCAATTTAACGAACGGATTTTTCCACTTACAAGCACTGGTATTTTTTTTCACGAACCCGATTCACTATTTCAACCTTTGTTATGTTTGTTTATCTTATTTTTCATAAATACCTTATTCCATGTGTTCTTATTTTGAATGTTTTGTGTAATGTGACACCACCCGAATGCAAGTTCATCAGTTGTTATCAAACCTATCACACTTTATATCAATGATTACATGTGAAATTCAAAATATTCATAAACCATTTAATCCATTCCTTAATGAAAGTAGTATTCTTCGTATATTTGTGTATTTCATAGCGTATTTATACCATGAAACACTGTATTTCGAAAAGTTTTATTCATAGGTAATCTGGAATCATAAACTTATTAAAAGCAGGAACAAGGTTTCGTACCTTTTTCCGAATCGTGAACAGGTGTGTCTAGGTCTAAGCACACTGGATCATCTTCGGTGTTGACGAATGTTGAGAATGCCCTCTTCATTAGAATCCTCTGGCTAGGTCTCCTTACTGAATCAATTTGTGCACAGTTATTATCGTATAATCGTATTAAATAGGAGTTATTTGTGCACAGTTACTATCGTATAATCGTATTAAATAGGAGTTGCGATTCAAGTAGAAAACCCTAAAAAAAATTGAAATTCGTACCTTTTTGCCTTTGGTTTTCCACCATAATTTCCGTTATTCGTTTTCGAATCAGTATTTCATAGATGAAATCATATGCAAGTCGATCGTGTCTATAATTTCGTGAGAGGAACGTGTGTAATATATTCTCCGATGATTTCGCAGTTTGATATCAATCTTGGTTTCGTATCAATTCCGTTTTCTTCGCCGGATGAAACCCCTTTCAGAAACCTTGTTTCGATTCCCAATTATGCCCTCAATTCATTTATTTCTTTCATATTATTCCCCACGGTTTATTATAATTACCAATATGCCACCGCTTCACTTATGACCATTGATCAATTTAATGTGTGGTCAAGATTAGTTTGCATAGGTTTCATGATTTAACCAGTTTGTATATGATCTTGACTCTCTCTCTCTCTCTCTCTCTCTCTATATATATATATATATATATATATATATATATATGGTTTAATCGAATGAGAACTCAGTAATTTGTGATAACTATGAGATCCAATGTGAGTCAATCATTTTATTATATTGATTGTTTTTATTTATTTAAAAGTTAGGGGCACATCAATAAATTGTTTAATTGAAATTAAATAAATACTTTTTTACGGCAATTTTAAATAATAGATTTCAATCGATTCTGTTTCCTATTTTACCTAAATTAATTGATTTTCAGTTTTCAATTTATCTATTCAATTGGATGAACATATTAGACTCAATGATATGTAAAATGCTGAAGAGAGAGGTACGTGTTTCATTCATGGGGTAAACAAGTTTCATATATGAATTAGGATTTGTATTACAAGGGTTTGTCTCACAGTGTGGTACATATTAATATAGCTTATGGATAATATTAACAAAGTCGGGACTAGACAAATGAATATCAACAGTAATAAAATGCAAGCCCCTGTATCTTGTATCTTTGTCAGATCAACATGCATATGAAGAGGCAAGTACAAGCTACTTATTCAATTCTTTAACGATCCAAGTTGTTTAGATGCTTCTTTCTTTGTGATACACACTTAGACCAAAAAACTGAAATGAAATCTTATTATGTGCTCTTATCAACAAATATTCCAACACCTGTTAATGGTCAACTACACAATTCTTATTTGGATGATTGGGTGAACAAATTTTCCAAGTAGGTGGATAAATAAACCCAATCAAGTTTAATTAGCTAATGTTCAATCATCCATAATCTGCTAAAAAAATACTCCATTATATGTCCCATTTAATACCACATAACAGGTGCCCACAATGTACCACAACTTTACTATTTAACAGGTTAACACAATGAACCACATAACAGGTGCCCCCAATGTACCACAAGTTTACCATTTACTTGGTTAACACAATGAAACACATAAATGGTTACCACAACGTACCACAAGTTCCATTTGTGTCGTTTCTTCTTTCTGGTATTCTTTCTGACTTCGTCGTCCTGAATCCTTTTTAGGGTTTATGGTCGATCAAAAATGGGGAATGATTTTGAGTGGGATTTCTTGATTAAACGGAACTGATCAAGAAATATGGAATGATATGCTAACTCGTATCCCACCTAAATGAGATATTGATGATGTGCCACAAGTTTATCACTTACTTGGTTATCACAATGAAACAGAAAAATGGTTACCACAATGTACCACAAGTTCCATTTGTATCGATTCTTCTGTCTGTAATTATATCTATTCTTTTTGACTTCATCGCCTTCGAATCCTTTTTAAGGTTTATGGTTGATCAAAAATGAGGAATGATTTTTTGATTAAACGGGACTAATCGAGAAATATGAAATGATATGTTGATGTGATTCTTGTATTCCGCCTAAATTAGATATAGATGAATCACAATGCCAATTGACATTTATACCCTTATTGATTATTGTTAAATGTCATTGGTTTTACCAATTAACTTTTTTAATTTTCATCCATTGATTAATAATAATTAGTGGTTGAGATTGGATCTCACGATTACTACAAATAACCGAGTTCTCTATTGATTAATATATAGATCAATTGTTTAATGAATCTTTAAAATAACAAAACACATTCAACCATCTATTTTTAATATATATTTTCAAAAATAAAGTTCTTTTTTAATAAGAAGCTTTATTGATTTTTCATTGCAGTTTAGAATAAAATATTACATCATATATATATATATATATATATGTATATATATATATATGTGTGTATATATACGATTTTCCAACTTTTAGATGATTTTTGTATGATTTATATATATATAATATAATACTAGAAGCGTACTCGCACAATGCAGCGAGATACATCATGATTTTAATGTTTTCTTTTATTTTTTGTTTTTTGTCGATTTACAGTACGATTTTGGATGATTTTGAAAGAGTGATAATGGTTTTTATATTTATAAATTTGTTTAATTTAGGTTTAGTAATATAATGTTTTTATATAAAAAAATAATCGTTGTGCTCTTGAGTTTTTTTATTAAGGAAAAGAAGAGAAGGGGAAGGGAAATAAGAGGGAAAGAAAAAATTGTTGTGTTCTCGAGTTTTTTTAATGAGGGAAAGGAAAGGAAGGGGAAGAAAAATATTGTTGATTTTTCTCTCAAATATGGGAGGAAACGGAAGGAAAGGAAAGAAATGAATTTAAAAAGAATTAAAAATATTTATAAAATTACGCATATACCCATTAATTACATTTAACTATGAAATAAATAAGGGCATATTGGTAAAACTAACATCTTTCCTTTTCTTTCCCTTCTACTCGAGAATATGAAAATTTATTTTCATTCATTCTCTTTCATTTCTCTTCGTTCAATCTCAAGAACACAAATACAAATATTTATTTCTTTTTCTTCCCTTTTTTTCATTTCTTTTATTTCTTTCCAAAACTCGAGAACACAACGTTAAGTATTTTGTTAGAATTCAATGATTATCTTATATTTAAATTGAGATTTTATCTTGTTTTGATTATGTTTATCAGTTAGTTATGAATTTGAACATATAGCTTTAGAAATTTGTACTCATGCATCATGACTTGTAATTTTGAGTTTTAAATAATGTATATCAATAAAAGTGTTTAATGCATATAAGTCTGTTTTTAAGAGTTTTTTCTTCGATAGTTTAATATTTATTCTAAATTTAATAATATAATGTTTTTTAATAAAAAAACATTAAATTTTCTGTTAAATTTTAGATTTTTTATATTTAAAATTTGATTTTTATCTTGTATTTAATTATGCGGGGAGTGATTTAAGGGAGTTAAAGTGAGAGTGATTTTAGAGGAGTTAAAGTGGTTAGATATAAAAATTGAAAGTTAATAAATAAAATTAAATATAGTACATAACGATTTAATGGTTGTTTTGAAGAGATTTTAAGTAATTAGCATTAAATAGTGGTACATTAAGCTTTAATAATTGTCTTTAAAACTTTTTTATAAATGCTTTATAATATAGTATAGATAATAAACAATTAACAATTATACTTTAAAAAAAATTAACAAATCAAGTTAAAATTTCAAAAAGAAAACAAGATTGGAGTCCTGATCTTCAAAACAAAATTCATTTTTCTTACCATCATGTCTATCAACATTATGATGTTACCAAGATTTTTCCATTCATCTAAACATGTACCTAAGTTATGATCAACATGTTTGCAAAATACCATTTCCATTTTACCTTTCATCCTATTATAAAATGTGGGACGGTTATATTTGAATTTGGGTCTTTTTTTTTTAGATTTAGTGGCTGATAAAGGTGTTTTTTTGGTTTTCTCTTAAACCTCCCTATATATATATATATAAATACATATATATATATATATATATATATATGTATGTATAGATGCAAAGCGATGAATACGATAAAACCTCACATCTTCATTATTTCATTACACGATTTCTTTATTTTGATGAATGAAGAAGGCATGAATGCAATCGTAATGCCAGTTGAATACACGGAAGGTTTGTGTTTCAAGGGGAGATGTTGAAACACGTATTAAAACATTAAACCAAATTAAGGTAAGGTAGAGACAGGTTTTTGTCGTATGTCTTCCCTCTCTTGAATGCCTAACCGATGGTTGACCAATACCAATTTATATCTTAAGATTTACATATGAAAGAAAAATTAAATGTTGAATATGTTGGCCAATTATTGATTTCGTTGATACAAATATAAATATGCTTCCTACAAATTATAATCGAGTACGTTTTAGACCAAAAAATACTATGAAATTGATGTTTGAAGCTTATATATGTTGGTACATTGGATGTTTACTAGACTTTAGAGGTCATTCATTCATCTATTTAGCAAGTTAGACAGAAAGATATGGGGTAACAATGTTCAAATTTTGGTTTGGCTCGATAAAATTTAAATTTGGCTTGGATCTACAACCGGAAACCAAATTACATATATAATATACTTTTTATTTTGAAAATAATATTATAATATGAAAGAGAATTCAAAAGACCCAACGAACTATCCCATTTTAAATGATTAAATTCTTAAACTATTTTTTAATGAAAAAATCATTAAACTTTTTTATTTTGAATTATTAGATTCCTGAACTATTTTGTTAAATGAAAAAACCATTAAACTTTATAATTTTGAATATTGAGTACCCAAACATTTTTTTTCAATAAAATACATAAACCATCGAATTTTTAAAAATTGATTACCTACATTTTTTAACAAAAAAAAAACTACTTGTAACCGATTATGAATGTTTTAAAGTAAAAGATTTGTAAATCAATTTTATCGTTTTCAAACCCTACGTCTTTCAAACTCCTCGCAAACAACGATATCGCTCCCCCTCGTCACTTCTTGTCGCCCCATCGTCGTCCGTTTTCCATATCGTCTATCACAATGTTGACCCCTGCCATTGATCTCCCTCGTTTTGATTTATCAAAAGAGGGGGAATCAAAAGATAAAAAATAGATCCAAAAGAAGGAGATCGATGGCATGGACCAACAACGTGATAGGTGATATAGGAAAACAGACAACAATGGAACGACGATGAGTGATGAGGGGAGTGATACCAGTGTTTGCATGGGGTTTGAATGGAGTAGGACTTGGAAACGATAAAACTGATTTAAGTTTTTTTTTTTACTTTAAAACATTTATAGTCGGTTACCAATTTTAAAAAGTTCGATGATTTATTTTATTGTAAAAAAAATGTTTAGGGACTTAATCATTTAAAATAAGATACTTTAATTGTTTTTTAATTCAAAAAAATAGTTTAGTGATTTAACCATTCAAAATTAATAGTTGGTTGAGTATTTTATCCTTTCACTATCTATACTATATTATAAAGCACGGATAAAAAACTATTAAATACAAATTATTAGGCATAAGGTACAATCATTTTATGCAAGATTTTAAAAATCTCTTAATTTACAAGTATCAAAGCACAAGATACATATTACTAATGTAGGCTTCTAACACCCATCAATTTGATATGTGCAGAGTCTTCCTTTTATGCAGATATTTCCATGTATCACTATTAACTAATATGTTATATTACCATAAATTTGTTTTAATTATATTATTAATTATGTAATTGGTTATTTTTTCTAGATGTCATTAAAATATATAAGATAATATTGAATTATAACAAAATACTTATTTTTTTATATAAAAAATATTATATTATTAAGCCTAAATTAAACAAATTAAAAAAAAACATTATCACTTTCTCAAAATCATCCAAAATCGTACTGTAAATCGACAAAAAAATAAAATGAAACATTAACATCGTGATATATCTCGCTGCATTGCACGAGTACGCTTATAGTAATATATTAAAAGCTAGTTCGGATTGAATATCAGACAATTATAAATTGGTCTCCTCAAGTTTTAACCATATTCAAACTAAAAAAAAGATACAAGTTTGGTTTAGTTTTACAAATTACAAATACGGAACTTAGTTACAAAAAATTTAGTTTGGGTTGAAAAAGATAAACAATCTAATTGATTTAAGTAATCCAAAACCAACTAAGGGTCTGTTTGTTAGCAGCTTAATGAGACTCACAACTTATTCAGTCAACTATATATGATTGTTTGGTAGTGGCTTAATTATATAAAAAGTGGCTTATTCAATAAGATTTCAAGGGGGAGCTTAATGCAGCAAGCCAAATTTTTTCCAAACCAGTCATTCTTATTAAAAAAACACGTTCCTTCCATCTATGAAAAAACTATCTCAAATAAAAATCTTCTAAATCTATATAGACAGATTAATCCACACAGACAACTTTATTCATACATAACTTAATGGAAAACCAACCAAACAACCCCTAAATCAACAACCTAAAAATCAAATCGATAAATTAATATAAACTAATACAAATACCAATATTCTTCTATATATAAAACTTTATATTTATAAACAATCGTGTGAATTAGACCCACAAAATAAAATTTTCAAACGATCAAAACGGTCCTTCATGTTTGGGGCCTACAATACAACGGTGTCGATCTTATTTGTTATTGGATTTTATAGGTAAAGTCGAAACATACATTTGAAAACAAATGTAAGAATATGGACCCCATCTTTAGAAGCGTATAGAATGGTTAAAGGCACTTAGACACGTATACGTCTCAATAGATTCACATTTTCATATAATTCATTCATTAATCGACTTATGAACCTTCCTTTTTTTCATTTTGTATTATATTATTTATGCTAAAAAAATATGTAATACACTATTTTATAACTTTACTTTTTAATTTCATTTACTTTTAATCTGATTTTTTATATTGTATGTCTATAGTTGAATACATTGGATGTATTAATATTTGTATCAAACCTATATATGCCTTTTAATTTTACGTCGAATGAGTTGAATTTTGATTTCATGCCCATACATCCTTCAGAATCCCCCATACAATTGACCATTTAACCAACAACAACCATTGGCCCCTCCCTTTTATCTTCTCCCGCCTTTCTCTAGCCGGCATCCACCAGTAGGCAGGCTTTCTCGCTTATCGACTGATAACAAACACCAACAAACCCGTTTAATTCAGGTTTCTTTTTCATGTTTTAACAATTGAATTTTATTTTGTCTTCTGATCATTAAATTTTACAAAAAAGGGTATAATGGATATTTAACTTTATTTGAGACAATATTATAAAAATTAAGAACTTAAACAAGACAAAATATGAGTTCAGTTTGATTTTACAAATTGTAACACCCCAAAAATGAGGATAACAAAATTTCCATAAAATAGAAATATGGTATATAAAATTTGCAAAGCATCGAGCCTCCCAAAAAGGGGAATTGAATATTCACATGTTTAAACAAGTTACATTTCGAAGTATTGGAAATGATAACCTACTAATCTAGTTTCTCAATAAATAAGATTACAATACGGGTGTCACCTAATGACTTCCAAAAACAAGGTCTTCTAAGACATGGTGTAACAAAAGAATCCTTTCCCAAGCTCGCTCAACCCCGACTAAATCTTCTTAAGACCGGCCCTGCTAGAACCTGAGATACACACCGACACCAAACAAGTGTTAGGCCAAAAACCCTAGTGAGTTTGAACAAATAATAGTCATTCAATAAGAGAAATATGCACGTGACAAATATCGGATAAGTTTTCATATGTGGAGTCAATGGGGGAGACCCATAGCACCAATCAAGCTCCACCCAAAGAGTCGATACATCTTGATGTCAACTACTATGAGCGACATCCAAAAGGCCCGACACATCCGAGGACTACATCCATGGTAGTACCCCGAATGGCGGAGGTCTATGTGTATACCATCATGGTGTCACCCAAGACTATATCCTCCTAGCGTCTACTGATTTGGTTCGTCCAACAATATCATTAGTAGGCCTCAAGGCACTTAGTTCACTTGAAATGTTCACAATACCAACTATGGGTACAACATTAGGTATTTATATCACACATCATGCATAATCTCCACCTATGGCTTAAATGTATTTCCTCCTTTCAACATACCCATATTTTCACTTAAGATACAAACAAGTAATAGACCACCAAATAAACCACTTACCCAAAATTAGGTCAAAATACTTCATATAAGCTAATATCTCAAAGTAATCAATATGAGAATGATTCCACCATTATGGTTGGCCTAGAGGTTCCAAATAACCATTTAAGAAACCCTCCTCCATGTAGAACAAGGGTTCTTGAACCTAAAAATAAATGAACACCACATAGCAATTAAGATATATATAATGTAAAGATGAGATGATAACAATAAAGAACATAATATGATGTGTATCTAGTTTGACAAAGTTTAAGAACTCACAATCTAGGTTTTTAAGTAAAACCTAGAAAATAGAGGAAACCCTAGATCCTTGGGGGAGGAAGATGAAGCGAGTGCTTGAGATATTGATTTCTTCACTTTAGGAGTTCAACAACACCCAACAAACACCATAAATGTTTCTCAACTGATCTTGTTTGTGGAATAAATGAAGAGGGAGAAGAGGTAATGAGTGAGTCGGAAGAAATGGGGAATTGAATTAGGGTCTTAGGGTTAAGACCAAAAAATTCTACTAGGGGCTCTCCCGCGGTTTCCCACGCGGCTTGAAGTCGTGGGGAAAGCCGCACGTGCTACTATGACCCACAGCGAGTTGCGCGACCTCCCACGCGACTTGAGGCCACGGGAAAGGTCGTGCAAGTCGCTGTTTGTTGCTTCCTTTTGGTTCATGCTAAAAACACATCGAATGTTTGACCATGACTTGACTCAAACGATAAGCATCCAATTTGAGTGCATCTAAGATTAAACATAACGGAATCCAATTTTAGTGCATCTAAGAATATAAATCCTAGGGTGTTACACAAATTACAATACAAATGGTGTTGTTCTGTTTTAAGTTCAAACGAAAAAAAAAAACAAATTGAAGAAACCAAATTAGTTGATCTAAAAAACCCACAACCCTAACCAATGTCAACGTATAATTTGGGTTGAAATATGAATTATATTAAAAGTCATGACCCCTTTAACACGTTAAGAAAAATAAAAGAGGTCGATGACCAAACAAGTTGCCAAGTGGACTATAATATCATCCACTCTCTTGTTTGAGTTTTGAACCAATCATTGAATAGTGCTTGGCCACGTGGACACCAACCATAAGTGCTGTATAACGCAATCCTTACGACACTTCCCCTCCGTTATTATTCCCATCATCTTGACTTAAAGAAAAGTCAAATTCACTGTTATTTGAATTTTTTTTATTTTGACCGGAATTTTTGACCCATCACACGATTTTGTTATTTACCGAAATAATTTAGAATAGTTAAATATTGTTGTTTTGTTGGTGATTTGATAAAAATCTATATCTATATTATAAAACACAGATAAAAAACTCTTAAATACAAATTATTAGACACAAGTTACCATCATTTTATGCAATATTTTAAAAATATCTTAATTTACAAGTATCAAAGCACAAAATACATATTTTTTTTGGAAGGCATAGCGGCATCGAACCAACGAACGACTACCACGAACACACGCACGCACACCTCCCCGGCGGTATTGGGCATCCACGGACAACCCACTAATCCGCCGCTGTCCCGGCCCAGCTTACGCTGAACCTAGAGCCCAACCACATTCTAAGAATGGGCTTGGGGGGGGGGGGGGGCAGCCCAGTCAACGACTGGACCGGCCCAATGACTAGGTACTCCTCATGCCCTCAAATTGACTCCCTTTGGAATCGAACCCAGGTCGATTGGGATACCATCCACAACCCCCCCCCCCCCCCCCCCCCCCGGCGGATGTTACCGCTCTTGGGGAAACCAACTGAGCTAAACATGATTTGTACAAGATACATATTACTACTGCAGACTTCTAACACCCACCAATTTGGTATGTACATGGTCTTCCTTTTATGCAAACATTTCCATGTATCATTATTAATTAATATATTATATTATTATAAATTTATTTTAATTATATTATTAAATATGCAACTGGTTATTTTTCTAGATGTCATTAAAATATATAAGATAATTATTGAATTCTAACAAAATATTTAAAATTTTTATATAAAAAACATTATATAATAAGCTTAAATTAAAAAAATTTATAAAAAATATCACTTTCTCAAAATCATCTAAAATCGTAGTGTAAATCGACAAGAAAAATAAAATAAAATGAAACATTAAAATCGTGATGTATTTCGCTGCATTGCGTGAGTACGCTTCTAGTCTTTAGAATACAGATATAAACCATTAAAGTTTTGTTTAGTAAAATTTATGTTCTTTTAAGTATTTTTTACTTGTATTTTATTAAAATTGTGATTTATATTTCACAGTATAATTAAAAAGCATGTGACAAATTATTTTTTTGTGTAGGTCTAAAGTTTAGAAAATGAAAAGCATGTTTATAGAAGAATTTAAGGTGGTTTTATTAAAATCAAATGATCAATACATGTATATTAACGAGTGTCGTAAACAAAACAAACTTTCACATTTTGATTTTTCGAAAACGTAGATATTTTCGTCAAGTTTTGGTTTCTTAAAGATATAAACGTAAAAGTTAGAAACACCAATCTTGCCAAACTTTTATCACTCTTTCGGCTAATCACCGAAAACTTATATCACTCTTTCGGCTAATCATCGTCTACCTATTTTTTTTTTTGTTGTTGTGCTTTTTCTGAAATTTTTGATATAAACCAACAAATTTATACGACCATCAAAACTATTATAATATCTTTTTAGAAAAAAAAACATACTAACATGTATGCTTTGGCTGGAGCCCTTTATGGTATTCTAATAGTATTTTTGTACAATTGTATAATTCATATATTTTCTATGACCTTTATACAGATTTACGTTAGATGAAAGTGTTAACTGTAATTTATTTTCATGATTCAGTTATAAAAATTTAGCTATTTAACTTTTTGTTTGCTCGTTTTAAGTAGAAGGTGTTAATACTTAATAAATGAATGTTAGGACTTTAACCGAGCAACCATTTAGGGTTTTTTTTTTTTTTTTTTTTTAAAACCTCTTAATCATGACTCTTAAGTCTGAATCATTCAGATTTTTTTACACACCACCTCTTATTAATCATAACTAAAATAAGACTTCAGACTTTAGATCTCTTAAAAATCAAACGACACCTTAGTGTGATAATATTAAATTTTTGATGAAACCAGTAGATTTAGTTAGATTGTTTTATTTGTTTCAAGTAAATTTAACATTTTGAAAGAATTTGATTATTGCATGCGACTTGAAATTTTTTATCTTAATTTTGATTTTATAATTTTATTAAACGCAAAATGATCATAAAGTTAAAATAATATAAGAAATTGTTGTAACAAAAACTATTTCTGATAGTAAATGTGCATAGACTTAACTATCCATAAATTTAATAATTTTATTACAGGAAACAAATTAATTAGGGTTATTCTAAATGAATATCTTATTATCCAATAAATTTCATACCATTTTAGACTCGCACACATTAATATCAATATCAAACATATATTTTTATACTTTTTATGCATGAGTAATTTAAAAAAAGGTTTATTTAACATATTTTAATTACAATTTATAGCGGTTATTAATTCAAATTTTGTAAGATGAATGAAGATTTTTTTGGTTATTCTTTAGAACAAAATATTCACAGTTAAAATTAATATTTTTTTGGTTATTCTTAATATTTTTTTGGTTATTCTTTATTACACAAAATTAGTTTGAATATTCACAGTTAAAATTAATAATTATAAAAATATATTTTAGTTGTGAAAAATAAAATAATTTATAATGAGAAAAGGACAAAAATAATAATAACAAAAAATGTGGAATTTTCTTTTGGTATATTAGAGTATCTCCAACATTTCTTCAAAATGGGGATTTTGGGGGTTTATGTGCTTATTCTTCAAAATAGAGAAAATAAAAGAGATGATGAAAATCTTCAAATTTGGAGACATCCAAAATGATTACTTACGAGAGAGAAATAGTTTTTTAATCTTTCTACCAATAAAATTGCTTTAAATTAAATGATTATGAGAAAGAAATAATATTTTATGAATTGTATTGAATATTTTAATAATATAATCTCTAAAATAGAGAATCTATTGGAGATGAAAGTGATTTTTTATTTTTTTGAAGATTTTGATTTTTTATTTTGTAGGAGCTGTTGTTAATGAAAACATGGGATATGAAAAGAAGCAGTTTTGAGTGGGTCTTCACAAAAGAAGTATATTCGGCTTATTGGGATCCAAAAAATTCCTCCTTATAAATAAGAAGGTAAATAATTCAAGCACACCCAACACCAAAACCTTCAAGATCTTCTTCAATTGGCAATAATCTTTAAAACCGCGATTTTCTTGCTCAAAATCTCACGAGAAAATCTCGCTCTAAAACTCTCACCTTTCTTAACAAATTTCGAGTCTCCAAATCTTCGAGAAAAAAGCTCATAAACCCACGTTGGTTTCCTCGAAATATTCGTGGGTTTCAATCTCAAGAACAATTCTAAGGTACCCCTTTTGAGAAATTTCATCATTCTTTTTGTGTTTTTCTGCCCAAATTTGATTGTATGCCAATGAATGAAAACACACAAAAAAGGGTTATGAGTTGTATGTTTTAAGCAAATGATCTAATGAAGTTTATGTTGATCCAATAATCTTTGAATGTAAGCAAGTTATACATGTTTTCATTTGACTTTAGGGGTTAGGGGTTAGGGTTCTTAACCTTTTATTGTGGCTTAAGTAACTTCATGTCCATTGGGGTTTTCTTTTAGTATTTTGTTAGAAGTGTAGTTATTTTGTCTTTTTGGTATTTTTTTCATTGATGGGTGTTGGGGAAATCCAATAGTTGCATGTTGATTTGGCAAAAAGTAGGCACTTGATTGGTTCAATTGCCTGATATCAAAGTAATCTGTGGAGGAAATTGAGGGAGTGTGCACATGTATTTTGTGGGTATTTGAATTGGTCTTTTCTTGTATGGAATTCAGTTTACTATAAGAATGAAGTCACAAACCATGTTTTGTATTCACTGCAACTCTTTTTATTCATCTTTATGCTTAATTTCTTGTTTGTCCCTTAGAAAAAAGGTCAAGAATACAGAAAAGATTTCATCTTTTTGTGAGTACCATACATATAATCAACTGTTGTTTTCTGGGTTTTTCCAATTTTTTTGTTTCTTGCTGTTAATTCATGGTTGTAATTCTGTGAATAGTATCAAGATGATGGTTTTCTTGATGATTCATTTTGCAATTTGCTCTGTTTTTTTTCAGGTTTTGCTTTGTGGTTTGATTTGGATTCTGTTGGGGAGTTTGGATTTGAACTTTTTTCAAAGAATGCAAAGCTGCTCTTGCAGCTTAATTTGTTCTTATTAGTATGAATATCGAAGAAAGTAAAAGAAGGGGATACATTAACCGAAGGTTTGTATTTTTTTCGATGGTTGATTCACTTGTGAAGAAACTTGTTTTATGTTTATTCATTTGTGAATTGATTGCAACTTTCAGGAAATCAAACGAGTGTACGAAGCTTACTTTAACCATCACAGTTGGTATTCTTTTCGGCTTCTTCATTGGGGTATCTTTTCCAGCCTTTTCACCATCAAAGGTACCGTTCCTCCCTTGAAAATTAAAACAATTATAATTTTAGAAAGGGACGAATGACTTTTTGTTATTTACTTGACGGACAAAGTATAATTCTTGTAGAAATACAAAAAGAACACTCGGAAAAACGAGTAATTAGAGAGAAAGTGCATTTATATATTTTTCATAACTTGCATGAAACCGTTTTTTCTTCCGATATTCTTTGGCACATTCACAAGAACCACGTTTATTTTGCAATGAAAAATCAAATACAATGGATTAAAAAGTGAGTAGCTCTTTTAGATTTTAAAATTCAATTATTTAGAGCATGTCGAACAAAACCTCCAAAATAGAGAAAATGCCGTTCTTGAAGGATAGAGATTTAAATTTTGGAAGAAAGAGAATATACAGTAATTGTTTTTCCTTATTTTGGAGGAGAGAGATTGGAAGAGAGAACTGAAATTACCATTTTATAGAAAGTTTATTGTCAATATATAAAATATATTGAATATTTTAATAATACAGATAATGTTAGAATCTAAAAAAATAAAAAAAATTATTGGAGTCGAATGTAAATGTTTTAGGAATATTTGAGTTTTTCTTCTCTATTTTCGAGAAATTATGTAAAAACGGTTGTAAATGCTCTTATTTTTCCATTATTATTATCATCATAAAAAAAAGATGATATTTGGGTAAAAAAAACCGATTATTGGCAACCCCAACCACCCCACAAACAAGGAACTCGCTTCCAAGAGGGGCATTTTTTTACTCACTTAGCGGCTGAGACTAGCGGGACGGCCCAATACCTGTCCTGCATTTGGGCAAAGTCGCCCCGCCTTTTTGCCAACTGAGCTACACGCCGAAGGCAACGGTGATATTGATTTCCGTTAAAAACATACCGACAACTTCGTCTCGAGTCCGACATGCGGTTTTCGTGGGACGAAGGGATCATTTTGTTACATTTTATTTCTATCCATATGCTTGTGTTTGTTTCATAGTTGCTCTTCTACCTATAGTATCATGTTTGGATTGCTTACTTTACTAACAAGCTTTCGGTGTTCGAATTTGACAGATTAAACTTGTTCCTCCGATTGATACGTACCTGTGGGACAAAAGTTCGGGCCGCTCGGCACAAACGATCTTAAATGTGATTTCTGTAACGAGGGAAAACGTCTCAAAGGAAACACGACAACTTGATGATCCGTCAAAGGTAATCGTAATTTGTTTCTAAAAAACGGATATTTCGTGTTTTCATATGTTGGAATTTTTACGGAACAGAAAACCGAAAGTGTTGTGAACTTTAAATTTGATGCAGATTTGGGTCTCATCGAACCCACGAGGCGCGGAAAGACTACCTCCAGCTATTATTGCTTCAGAATCAGACTTCTATCCTCGCAGATTGTTTGGTCAACCGAGCGAGGTTTGTCAATCTTTTGCTATATCTTTTGGGTCCATTGTAGACTCAATGAATGGACCCGGCCCAATAAGGCCCAGGCCTAGAAGGCCAATCGGGCCAAGTTTTTTTCTCAAAAACCTGAAAACTGAAAAGTGTGCCCTGAAAAGCCCGATTGAGCCTATTTTCACACCCTGGGGCTTTTTCTTTGCTTACTGAAAACGGACTTCAAGAAAAAGTGAACTTAGGACACTAGGAACAGAGAAATATATCAAAATTCGACAAACCAAGATGCGATCTTGAAATAATATTCCGTGTATCGTTTCTTTGCATTTGCAGGACCTAACGATCAAACCAAATTATCTCTTAACTTTCACCGTTGGTTATAATCAAAGATATAACATCGATACGGCAGTAAAAAAGTTCTCCGAGAATTTTACGGTCCTCCTCTTTCATTACGATGGCCGAACAACGGAATGGGATGAATTTGAATGGTCGAAGAAAGCTATTCATATAAGCGTAGCAAAACAAACAAAATGGTAAATTAAACTCGATATGTTCATTAGATCAAGTTCGTGTTTTTGAACGAATTTATGATTATGAACTCTTATAATCTTCGTTTTAAAGGTGGTATGCGAAAAGATTCCTTCATCCGGACATCGTTGCGCCTTATGACTTCATATTTATCTGGGACGAAGATCTTGGGGTCGAGCACTTTAACGCTGAAGAGTGAGTATTCATGACACTACAACAAAACCGGCTTTATAGCACGCCAAAAATGTCTAAATGTCCTAATATACTACTTTATATCCTTTCAAAAAATATATATATATATATATATACTGCTTTATACGACGCCAAAAATGTGTCGTGTAAAATAAAGCAGTCTATTAGGACATTTAGACATTTTTGACGTCTTATAAAGCCGACTTTGTTGTACCGAGACAATTTTTTAGTCTTTCTTTGACGGTTTCTTCATCAACGATCATGAGCTAATTGTAGAAACTTGCTTTGAATCGTTTCAAACGGTTTTAGATACATTAAACTTGTGAGGAAGCATAATTTAGAAATATCGCAGCCCGGCTTGGATCCTAGTAGCCGGGGTTTAACGTGGCAAATGACCAAGAGACTGGGAGATCGTGAAGTTCACAAGTAAGTAGACGAGTGATTGAAATTTGTCATTTTTGGCGCATTTTTATGACAATTTGTTTATCGGTAACTAAAGATTGTTGACACTGAAACCATTTTACGCGAATGCTAATGTTTTTTATGCTCTTTTCGTTACAATTTTGTAGAGAAACAGATGACAAGCCAGGTTGGTGCAGTGATCCGCATTTGCCTCCTTGCTCAGCGTATGAACAAACTATTCGTTATGAATTTCTTAGTTATTTACGCAAAACCCTCCATTCCCACAAAATAAATTCGCTTCAAAACGGTTAAAATGGACATTTTATCGTTACAGATTTGTAGAGATTATGGCTCCAGTTTTTTCTCGAGAGGCTTGGCGCTGCGTGTGGCATTTAATCCAGGTATAGCATATGATCGTATCATTTTCACATTACACACTATAACAAAGTTGGTGGCCACCGAGGACATCTTAGTAGAATACTTAATGAGACTTTAAGTTTACGTGTATCAAAGACGTTACAGTAAGTTGTTAGAACGAAGTTAGATGATCTAACAAGTACTATCGCACAAGTTAGATAATCTAATAGGACACAAAAAGTAAATTGTTCTATTAACCCTTTTATAGTCACTTTTGAAAAGTGTACTATTAGCCTTTCATATATACGACACTTTTCAAAAGTGTCATATAAAAGAGCTAACAGGACTATTTATGTTTTTTTTGTCATATTAGGTTGTCCAACTTTGTAGATAGAACTTGTTAGGTCGCCTAACTTTGTTCTAACAACTTACTGTAACGTCTATATGTAAAAAGTTGGTTTTTAGTCCAATAAACTTAAAGTTTCATTAAGTACTCTATTACGACGCATGTGCATATTAAAAGACGTATTTTGCTGTAGTGACACAAATCTTGGCATATGATCGTATCTAATTCTTCGAATTATATATGTAGAATGATTTGATCCATGGATGGGGTCTCGATTTCGCTCTCCAGAAATGTGTTGAGGTAACTGCCCATCTCTCATTTTGTTCGATTTTGCGATTTTGCTCTAGAAAAGTCGTCTTTTTAATAGAACCGCAATAGATATACTGTATTCATTTGGTTTATTTATTTATTTTTGGTGTCATAGCCTGCATATGAAAAGATTGGAGTTGTTGATGCACAATGGATAGTTCATCAAGGGCTACCTTCACTTGGGAATCAGGTGAAAAGAAATTTCCAGATTTGCCCTTGTGAGCTTGGGTAATTCTAAGTTTAACATTCACTAATCTCTCTTGTTCTAATTGCAGGGTCAAGGAGAAAATGGGAAAGCACCATGGCAAGGGGTATGTATACTTATTTCAAGGGCTTTTTTGTAAAGTAACCTGATGGTGTTTTATGTATTTTCACGTTAATGATCTTTTAATAATGTTGGTTTTGCGACTTTTGGTGGCAGGTGAGGGATAGATGCCAAAACGAGTGGAAATTGTTTCGCGAACGAGTATCGAACGCTGATAAAGAGTATTATAAGTCAATTGGTGTTGATCCTTCGAATTTTACAACACATTAATCAGACGATATTTGTTACTAATATACCTCAATTGTTTTCGTTGTTACCATTTGGTTATTAACCGTTATAGAGTTAGATGTTCATAGTTTCATAGCATATGATTTTAAAGGCAAATAATTTATACTTATATTATAAACCATTTAGGTTTTACTAGAAGTGTACTCGCGCAATGCAGCTAGATACTTCACGATTTTAATGTTTCATTTTATTTTATGTTTTTTATCGATTTACATTACGATTTTGGATGGTTGTGAGAGAGTGATAATGTTTTTTTTTAAATATAAATTTGTTTAATTTAGACTTAATAATATAATGTAATTTATTTTGGTTTCATAATATAATTTTTTTTATAAAATATTATGTTAGATTTTTTTTAATTATATTTTATATTTTTTATATTTAAAATTTGATTTTTATTCTATATTTAATTATGCTGAGAGTTATTTTAAGGAAGTTAAAGTGGGAAATGATTTTAGGAGAGTTAAAATGGTTAGAGATAATGATTGAAAATTAATAATGTAATTTATTTTGGTTTCATAGTATAAATTTTTTATAAAATATTAAATTAGATTTTTTTAATTAGATTTTATATTTTTTATATTTAAAATTTGATTTTTATTCTATATTTAATTATGCTGAGAGTTATTTTAGGGAAGTTAAAGTGGGAAATGATTTTAGAGAAATTAAAATGATTAGAGATAATGATTGAAAATTAATAAATAGCATTAAATGTAGTACATATAGCTTTAATGATTGTTTTTTAAGTAATTTACATTAAATGACGGTACATTAAGCTTTAAGACTTGTTTTTAAGAGTTTTTATGCCTTCTTTATAATATAGTATAGATTTATATTTTGTATATTTAAAATTTGATTTTTATTCTATATTTAATTATGCTGAGAGTTATTTTAGGGAAGTTAAAGTGGGAAATGCTTTTAGAGAAATTAAAATGGTTAGAGATAATGATTGAAAATTAATAAATAGCATTAAATGTAGTACATATAGCTTTAATGATTGTTTTTTAAGTAATTAACATTAAATGACGGTACATTAAACTTTAAGACTTGTTTTTAAGAGTTTTTTATGTCTTCTTTATAATATAGTATAGATATACTAAAAGCTCTTAATTTATCAAGAATACAAGTGTTAAAGCATTATGTATGAATTTATATAATGTATACAAAATCTTTAAGAAAAACGTAGGGTGAACTTACAATCCTAGGTTTTTTTTATGAAAAAGTATAAACCAAACAAAGTCTTTAGAATGAGGGGAAGATCCTAGGGCTTCAATCACCAACACTTGAATCCTTGCACTCAATGCTCTTAGATGGCTTCAAAGATCACCAAAATGGAGCCTTTAATGACTTAGGTTCAGAGTAAATGAAGAGGGAGTGAAGGAGAAATGAGGAGAAGTAAATGAACTTAACCAAACAAAACCGACCCTTTTAACTCATTGGTGGACTCCCACGACCCTAGCTCGCGACCCTAGGGTTGCAGCACAAGGGTCCCCCATGTCCTAAGCCGCACCTACAGTACGAGAAATGCGACCATGGCCCGTGGTGCAAGGGTCGCAGACTCGCAGTCACAAGGGTCCCATGGGCAAAAAATCCCTAACCTATGGTACAACAAGTGCGACCTTGGCGCGCTATGCTAGGGTCGCGACACAAGGGTCGCACCACTCACCCAAAAGTTTGAAATGATTCACTCAATGCTTTTCAGGGTTTGACTAGCTCGGCCCCTTACCAATACTAATACATGACACAAATACGCGAAATAAAGGGCATTACTTGATTAAGACATGGATTATACACTAAAAGATAATTAATCCAAAATCCTGGGTGTTACAATATCATATAATATTTACAACTCATTATTACTTATATACAACTTATTAATACATTTGAACTTTAAAAAAACTAACTCATAATCAACTGATAAACATGTTCAAATACAAGATAATCGTTGAACCCTATTAATACAACAAAAATACTCCATAAAACTGATAATCAACAAAATACTTTATTGCTAACTCAAAACAAGGGTTGTGGCGTACTGTTTAAGGCCCTGGGGGATGTGGTGGAATATTCCATCTGCCCAGGGTTCGAATCCAGGCGTACACAACAATTGTGGCCACTGAGGTTTAATCAGGGTTGATGTATTCCGATCATAATTTGCCAAGGGATTGGTCTAGGCATAACCTAGGACACCCTTCCAAAAAAATTATCTCCATTCTTACCGTCCTTCATGGTGCTTGAAAACATATAACCGTGGCCACGATCTTGAAAGCTTGCCGCTTTACAAGATAGTATAGCCTCGTGCATGAGTTTCTCAAAGCCATGAATCTTAACGTTCATGTTTGTGTAGGGAGGCACGTTGAATCATTTGTGTGGCGTTTCTTTCACTTTTTTCTCCGAAAAATGATGTTGACAGGTGGTTGATGTCGTATTATTCGCCATCCGTCTTTTTTGGTCGATGTTGAATTGTTTGAGTTTAAGAAACCTAAACCCTAAAAGCTAAAGTTCGATATGCTACAAGGAATTATACTAACATATTTATAGACAATATCTTTTCAAAGATAAGCTGGAATATAATTTTTTTAATATTCTTTTTATATTTGTGTTACATTACAAAAAAATTAAGAAACTATGCATTAAAACTGTTAAGTGATCTTCGTAAACCTTGACTGAATGTATTGTAACATGTTTAGATTTGTCGTTGTATATGTTAAGAATATCTAGAGTAGAAGTTTTTTTTATAAGAACTTCATTATTTTACTATCACCTACCATATCTACACCAACTTAACCGAACAAAAATCTCAATAAAACTTAACAGTGGAGGTTCTTATCATCTTCTTATTTTTTATTTATAAATAATCATATAAATTTATTTATTATTTTCTTATTATATATGAATTCCAATTATTATTGCAAATTCGAAAAATGATTGTTAATTTATTCCTTTTCATATTAATTTGAATATCTTTAATTCATATATTTCTATAACATATTTAATAAAATAATTAAAATATATATAATCTATATTATATTATAAAACATTTCAGAAAAAACTCTTAAAACCTAATTTTTATGCACAAGTATTGTTTATTGACATGCTCGTTCCTGACATTTTATTGGCCATGGACGTATGTAAAATCCGGACCCTAAAAAAAAATTCAATAGATATTTTTCATTAGTAAAAAAAACTGAATACAAAAAATGTTAATAATTCATGGAGAAAACAAATCTTATTCTTCTTTAGTATAGATAAAAGAATAATTAAGATTTACATACTCCTTATTAGGTAATTAGCAAACCAAGAGTATAATATACTAAAAATAAGGATATTTTTGAAGTCCTAATATATATATATATATATATATATATATATATAGGGAGAATCATACGAGAAGTTAAATATTTTGCGAGAAGGCGAGATGTGTTTAATCATATATGATTACACGGCTTGTAGGTGTGTTTAATCATGTATGATTAAACGTCTATGTATTGCTAATATAACATGTGTTAATTAATCATATATGATTAAGCTTGTGTATCGTATATGATTAAACATTTATCGCCTTCTCGCAAAATGTTTAGCTTCTCGTTTGAATCTGCCCACACACACACACATATATATATATATATATAGTGTTTGGTTCATTTGAGAAATGGTAAATATATGAGAAATAGAGAAGTAATCATAGTCATTCATATGGTCAAGATCGGATTTGACTAGTCAAATATTGCGGCTTTGACTGGTCAAAAGTTGCGGCTATCCCAAAAATAGAAGGACAATTTCGTAAATTTTACAAAACACACGGGCTGTGTTCATATATGAACATGTATAATTCACATATGAACTATATGTTCATATATCCAGTGCAATTCACAACTGAACTCTTTTAACTGATTCATATATGAATCAGTTGAACTAACTAACAAATTCATATATGAACCTTTGTAATTCATATATGAATCTGTATGATCACAAAGATTCATATATGAATCAATTGAACTAATTAACAGATTCATATATTTATTATATGTTACATTTTTTTGGATCTTTTTAATACATTAATTTTTTTAGAGTACTACTATATACTGATGAAAATTTTGGGTCCCTAATATTTTTGCACCCTAGGAATGCGCCTGTGCCGCCCTCCCCCAGGGACGATCCGGTTTATTGATGCATATTATTTAAAATTCAAGAGTACAAGTGAATGATGCATGAATACAACTTTTAAAGCCGGATATTTGAATTCATAACTAACCGATAAACATCTCATTTTAAATATAAAAAATATAAAATATAATTTGGATAACCATTGAATTCTAACAAAATACTAAATTATTATTTTATAAAAAATTACATTATTAAACCTAAAATAAATTACATCTTTATTAAAACTAAATTAAATTACAATTAAAAATTAAATGAAAAAAATTATAAAGAAAACATTATCACTTTTTTCAAAACCACATAAAACCGTATTATAAAATCGTAAAGACAAAAAATAAAATGAAACATTAAAATCAAAATATATTGCACTGCATTGCACGATTATACTTCTGGTTATATTGTAAAAGTTACTTTTAAGTACATTTACGAGGGAAACAATAAATAATATTTGTAATCTAAAATTTGAAATACTCATATCTCATTAGAAATTATTAAAGTTAAAATTAAAAATAATAGTAATAAAATGCATCACCAATAAAAAAAAATGTTTGTAAAACCATGTGATACAGTTATTCCTTTCTCTGTTACTGCATCGATTCCATTCCGGTGTTTCTCACCACTCATGGGTGGAATAGGATCCCCTAATTCCGGAATCGATTCAATCGCCAAATCCGGTTCTCAATGAAATTGGAAGGCTAGAATCAGAAATCCAATTCCGCCGTCTCCCCCACCATCCCTAATCCGTCGATCTCCACCAACGGCAGCCTCATTTTTCTTCCGTTAGCCTGCTGAAATCTAGGCCTGTCTATCTGGTAGCCTCCGCCCTCCTCTTTACACGTATAAATATATGTATATGTATATATATGTGTGTGTGTGTATGCGCTCCTATATCTACAGGTTTTCTTCTAATGGCTTATAATCAAAGCAATATAGTATTTGACCTCCATTTGATTGTTATATGATTTATGTGATGGTGTAAAATCGTACTCGCTCCGTTCCAGAAATGAAGCAGAGAAATCAATTCAACTCTTGAGGTTTTTCTCACTTAAAATTTGATATTGACTCTTCATTTTCCCCATAGAATTTTGATAACTACGTGAAAGTTTATGAGAATACAGAGAGGATAAATGTCCATGTTAAAACTTTTTCAAAGTCAATGTCAATTTTGTCTTTCATAAATATCATGATATCAAAAGCTGCCATAGGAACATTTAGTTTGACTCGTCCACTAGGTGGTAATGACATGAAGAAGAAGTCAAAAAGTGCATCTTAGTTCAACATTCATATGAACTTGTTAGATTTAGGTAAAACAATGATAACCACACCACAAGTTTGACAAGTACTGTAAATGTAAAATGTTGATGTCGAATTGGTAATCCATATCAATTTTGAGTTTTAAGTACTAGTTTGATCTCAAAAATCAAATTAGTCCCTCTTTCTCTTGTGTTTAATTATGAATGCTTGCAGCTAACTAAATTGGTTCATCTTGTTGGGAATGAACTTTTGGAATGGAGGAAATTTTGTTGTTATAAGATACAACATATAAACAATATTTAGTTGTGCTGGCATGATTCGCATGTCGGCGGTGGAATAGTAATTACAAATTTGGAGCACCAAGTCGTTTTGCGTCCATCTTTATTTGTATTAGACTAAAGAAGATACATAAATATGCATTTTACTTTGTTAATTGATGGAGTCAAGTTCAAAATGTACATAGTTAGAAAAGTGTTGCTTTTTGAAGCTTAATCACAGCTTGAATGCCTTGTGCTTCTGAAAGAAGCCTTGTAGTCAACCAGAGATGGAACTTTTTTTTTTCTATATCTCTAAAATTATTGTATTCTTTAACCAAGTTTAAGCAACCACCTTCTAAAATGTCTCAATTTGTTAACGATCTAAACTTTCGATTTTTCTACTTGAATGGTCTTTTTGTTGACAAATTAAGCCTTCTACTTTGAGCAACCCATATTAATGTGTAACAAAAGCATGATATTGTGGTTCTCAACCAACATAAGGATTAATAAAGAATATAATTATTTTTTCACTCCTTCGTTGATGCTGATGGGAACACTAGATTGATTCAGTAAACATCATTGTGTCCTCCTTCAGTTCCCCCTTTCTGATCTTCTGCCTCTTTAGCTAAAAGTATAATTGTACTCATATTATGCAAGCCACTATACCTTCTTCCCCTTAGATTGAGTTGTAGAATATGATTGCATTTTGGAGCATATTTTCATATTATCTGCTCCACATCAAGTAATCTGTAATTGTTACAGTTTCATATGATAATGAATGTGCTCATATCTTTTGGGCTTTGCTAGGAATGGGCAGAGTGCCAGAAAGAGGTTCCAAAATCAAAAAACATAAATGGACTAGAAGAGAAGATGAAGCACTGATTTCAGCACTCACAGAGTTATGTCAAACTGGTTGGAAAAGAGACAATAACATCTTTAGGAGCGGATATACAACTGTCCTGGAGAAAGAATTGAAATCTAAGCTTCCTGGATGTAATCTCAAGGCTAGTCCTCATATTGAATCAAGGCTCAAAACATTGAAGAAGCACTGTGATGCAATTACAGATATGAAAGATGCATTTGGTATAGAGTGGAGAAGTACAGAGTGCACATTGATATGCTATGATGATGATGTATGGGATGACTGGGTGAAGGTAACCACATCAAACATAAGAATTCTTATTTCATTGTTTCTTAGCTAATCGCTAGTAAATTCTTATATGTTTCTATATCCATTATGGTGTTGTAGGATCATTCAGATGCTAAGGGTTTGAGAAATAAGCCATTTCCTTATTATGATGAGCTGTGTCTGATATTTGGAAAGAGCAGAGGCAATCACAAGAGTGTTGAAGATGCATCAGATGCTAATAGAGCCCTGGATGTGTATGAGACTAGTGAAAATGCTGGTCATATGTCAAGAGATGAACGGTTTAATCCAGTATACAGAATTAATGGAAAAGTGTTGGAGAACGAGAACAATGAGTCTGACCACGAAGAGGCAAACAATCATAAAGGGAATGATGTGGGGGTTGATGATTCAAATGATGATGATGTTTTGGTAGATGATGTTGTAGGGACTCCAATGCAGATGCATGGGTGCTCAACATCTCCACAGGTTGCTAACAAGAAGAAGGCTCAAAGTAGTGGAAGTTGGTCGTCTGGAATGGAAGCGTTAGCCAAGATATTTGACACCATGCTTAAAAGGCATGAGGAGCAGTTTTCGCTTCTGGCCGGACTATTGGGAAGAGAGGTGGCTGCAGATAAAGCAGCAGCTGATAAAAGAGCAAGGTTGAATGGAGAGTTGAAGAGAATACCAAATCTGAGTCTACAAGCACGACTTCGAGCAGCATCTATAATCGTCAGTGATCCTGCCAAACTTGATCTTTTTTATAGTTTTTCTAATGAAGAAAGAAAAGAGTGGGTGTCAATGTTACTTTCAGGCCTTATTTAGCCTCATAGGAATGAAACTTTATTCATTGACAAATTAGTTAGAAAGTTTTTTTAGAACTCATATTTTACTCTGACAAAACGCATGCTTTCATCATATGTTGAATGGCTATTTTGCATAACTGATTTTATCACCGAACATTTCTCTTTCTCACAGTTAGCTTCGGAGATTTCCCTCTTTATTTTATATGCACACCTGAAGCTTCACAACACAGGTAAGTATTAGAGCTTTGTGGGAACACAAAAGATATTGCCAATGTTACTTATCTTTCAATATTGGATGTCTTTTGTAAATCATAAAACAGTACATCTTTATTTGTTAATGTCTGAATCGTTTTTTGAGTTTCAGTTTACATAACCTGTCTTCCTGAATTTTGAGCAGTATTTGTCGAAGTCAGCAAGTCATGTTAGTGTTGATTGTAGTCCTTGAACAGTATTTATCATCATCAGTTTCTATATAGTGTCTGAAAGTCATGGGTTCATAAGCATACATTAGTCCATCCTTATCCTAGCAGCAAGAAAATTGTAGAATCTGATTCGTAATTAATTGAAAAATAAGAAAAGTTTTACTTTCTTACTTTTGATGTTGGGCAGCAATCACATAATATACAGGCAGTGAAAGACAAGTGTGTATATTACAACTGATTTGAATATGCCATTCAACATATTACAAAATCCTTCTTGAACGGTTTACAAAACAACCACTCCACCTTTCTTTGACCAGAAATCTTTGGTTATTATCCTTGATGCATTATTTAGGTATAATTTCCATCCCTTATCTTATAGCCGACGTATATACACAAACGCTTCTCTTATTTTTGTCTGTAGTCTTACGGCTATCTTCTATTTTGACTAGTTTACACTTTTTTGTGCTCTTTAGACCGCAACAGCCATTTATAATCCAAGTAAAACGTGGATTCGGAATCTAATACTTAAACAAAGTATGTAACATATATAAAACCAAACCTGGTCACATATTTTTCCCTTGAGATATTACTTTTTTACCTTGAATGGTGAATTCAATCGGAAAACAACCACCTGATTGTAAGAGGCTTGTTATTCACTGCTTATGCATTTGATACATATACACTAAGGAAGAGAGTATTGATAATATTAAGAGAGGTAACTTAAGGTACTGCCAAACTACTAAGCACACACTTACATATGTGATTGGTTTTTCATTGTTCACTCATCATCGAGGCTCTTTACCCTCCAAAATGGCTTCTTGTAACCATAATTCATGCGACTGGGGATGTGATGGTACTCTAGGCCATTTCCATAACTGTTATGCTCATGGATATATAAGTTTCCATGACTGAATGGATTCCCATGGCTGGATGAATTCCCATGGCAAGAACTTCCATATGTTTCAGTGTTTGGCAATCCAGTAGTAACCACTCCACCCCCAGGGTGGTGGCTGTCTCCATTGTCATTGCAATTAGCAACAGTGGACCAATCACCAGATTCGTGGTGCTGAGCAGGGGTGATCGGCACTTGAGGATGGTTGGGGTATGGAGTCGTCTGTGTTTTTAGGCCCCTGACATTGCTGTAGCTGCCATCCTGGAGGTTCTCATGGTACCTTTGGTATATCAAAATGCTTTGCTGTTGCTGTGCAGCACCAGGGCAGAATACGTAGGCAGCAGCACCAGGGAAACGTTGCTGAACCATCTTCTTGAAGTGGGAAGTTCCTTCAAATTTATCTCTGTGATTCTGATGCTTATTTGTTGCTATATATTGTTATACCCTGGGTTTAATATTATTATACCCTGGGTTTATAGACCCAAAGCGTTCCTGAATTTTCTCTAATTTCTCCTCAACGTACTCCAAATCTTCACTACTCTCCAACTCTTCGCTTTGAGATGAAACGTTTCTGCTCGTCATTCTCCCGGAATCGAACTGCTCTGATACCATTTGGTATACACTGGAAAATCGAAAGAATTGAATTCAAGCGAAACCGAATGTTTCTCACTAATGGAAGGTTTACAAAGTGGTTTTCTGGCTTTCGAGAGGCCAAAATCTCTCCCACAGGACTCACGTCCAAACAGAGTTTACAAAAACCGAATCCCCAAGCTAAAAGCCAACTACACTATTTATACTACCTCCAGCCCACCAACCCTTCCTAACCGACCATACGAGCTAACAGACTCTCCTATCCCAACATTGACTTTTTGACTATTAAACCCAGGGTATAACATATTTATGGGGTGGCTTGTAATTCCAAATAGATTAAAAGTTGCATTTCTTGTCTAATCATGGAATCATCGGAGTACAGCAATTTCCATGATGATCGTGGGTTAAGCAACATCAGTTTAATATTCTTATTCTCTTGTAAGATATCTAGTGGTTCTTTAGAGATGCTGATTTTTACTCCCAGATATAGTTAAATATTCGAACTCATAAATTTTACAATTTCTCCTGAAAAGCATCATGTATTGGAATCTTGTCCCAAATATTTTTATATCATCTTATCCGATGTCCCAAATTGCTTGTATTTCAGTAGTTAAAGGCATTTATTCTCAATTTCTTGTCTTATTTTGTATTGTGTATTGTTTTCCTTCTACTTTTTTTTTAATCATTACTGTTACGTGTGTTTTTCCTCTCTCGTATTTTGGTGATTCTAGACCACAATCACCAGAGACTTTAGGATGACTTTTTTCAGGTTCAACTGTTATTTGGTGTTTTTGCTACTGGATGCAGGTTGAACTGCTTCACAAGCCAAATTGCGCAAATGAACTATATCAGGACTGTTTTCACAATAGCTGGAGCCCATTGACCAGCAATGGAACCAAAACTAAAACATAATGGTATGGGATACATAGGAATCTGATTATTGATAGTTTCCATAGAACCTCTGAGACTAGAAGATAAAATGTGTATACCAGATCATAAGTGGGTATAAAAGTGTGGTTATTTGGGGAATTTTGAAAATAAATGGAATTGCCATTTTCATGGGACATTGCAAAATGAAAATTGTTGCAATTTGATGGATGAGGTGAGGGGTTAAATATTTGCAAACTTTTTGTTTGCTATTAACTCAAAAATGCATTTTATTGGTGGTTGCTCATGTTGCCATGTTATTCTATGATTCGATGTTGAGACTCTTTTATCTGTTATTCCATTTTAGAAGTCTTTGATCTATTTGGCCATGTGAAAATCTTGATGGCCTTATCCTGAATCTGATGCAATTTTTTAGAAAGATCATGATCTTATTATTGACCTAAATCATCAACAAATGAAAATGGAACCCAAAAGTATCATTACATAGTATTTGTCTTGAAACCTTGGAAGGACCATGATTTTGTTGGTGAATCACGTAAATTTGTGTCAATTTTATTGTTCGTTATCTGTTTCTGTTGCATTCATCATAACAGATTACAGTAAAAGGTTCAGCACCACAAAAAGATCGAGCATTAATGAAGCGATAGACCATTACATACTTGCAGGTTTTCTTTAACACTATCCAATTTGATTGAAGATGTTACATCATAGAATCCATATGTTAAAACTTAAAAATAAAATATTTGAGCATTGATTCGTCCCTTTTCCATTACATGTTGAACTAAATAACTGCATTGTTGTATGCTGATAAAGATAGATAATGCAGTTGCCGACATTTATTATTCATTGCTTATGCATTTTGATACATATGTAGTATAGAAGAAGGTACAAACATTACATTATTAAGAGGTAACTTGAGCTACCGCCAATTTACTAAGTTCACACTTTTAGTCATATGATTGGTTGTTTTAATTTTTAAATGTTCATTCATCATCAACGTTCTTCAGAGTCCAAGATACCTTCTGGTAACCATAGTTCATGCCATTGGGACTGTGATTGTAGTTTACACCATTCCCATAAATGTTATGCCCATGGCTGAATGAGCTTCCATGGCTGTGTGAACTCCCATGGAAAGAACTTTCATATTGTCCACCCCCAGGGTAGTAGCTGGCTCCATTTCCATGGTAGTCAGCACCAGTGGACCAACCGGATTGGTGGTTATGAGGATTTCCTGATGAGTAAGTCGACACTTGAGAATAGTTCGAGCATGGAGTCGTGTGTCCATTGACAGTCGAAAAGTTTCTGTAGCCGCCATCCTGGATTCTGCCACCGGACTCCTGGTTTGACCAGTGGCTTTGTTGTTGGAAGGCAGCACCAGGGCAGCGCTCAGTTTGGAGAACCATCTTCTTGAATGAAAGGTTTATTCGAATTTAGCCCTGTGGCACTGATGCTTATTTGTTGCTATATTTATAGGGGATCAGGGATAGTTGGTGATGCCATATAGATTAAGAAATACCTTTCTTATCGTATTGTGGAATAATTGTAAACCCGCAATTTCGATGATGATCATAGATCAATGGAGTATCATTCAATATATTTATTGTCAACATGTAAGATGTCTAGAGATTCTTTATAGGATGCTGGTTCTGATATTCAAATATAGTCATATCTGAACCCATAAGTTTTTAGAACATGAACACATCATGAATTGCAATCTTTCCCTTAATCATTAGGGCATCTTATCTTATGCCACTTCCCAAATTGCTTCAACTTCACTAATTTAAAGCATTTATTCTCATTTCATCATCTTCCTTTGCAGTTTTTTTTATTATTTTTGCTGTGTTCTTTACTTTATAGCTTCTATTATGCGTTTCTGCTTTTTTTTTCTTATCGTTTGATTATGTAGACCATAATGATGAAAGTGCGCCAATAAACTCAAGAGGACTGTTTGACAATAGCCCGAACCGAAGTTGACTGCAATGGACGCAAACTAACATGACAGGTATAGGATATATACGAATCTCATTGTTACACTTCCGCTTGATAGTTCCCAAAAAAACTATATGAGACTAGAAAATCTAAAGGGATTGTTTACCAGCTACTGACCGCCTCTTACTGGGTAAGAGGTGCTTACCCAGTTACCCGGTAAAGAAGGGATGTCGTTTACCAACTCACTCTAACCCACAAATATGTTGACTGAGATGCTGACTCAGTAAAGAAAGAGTTGCTTTCTGACTGAGTCAGTGCTGTCAGCGTTTACCCAAACACTTGTTAAATAACCTTTTTCAATCAATGCTTACCGAGAATGAACCTCAGTTTTACCCAGACATACACTCAGTTAGCGCTTACCCAATTTGTGTTGATAAACGGCCCCTAAGGCTCTTATTCAGAGTTATCATTTATCAATTTGGATGCAAAAATAAATAACATAATAAGTGTCGCATCTACCTCTTTCATCATTTTCATGAAAAGGCAATGTGACTAGGTAGAAAAGTGTAATTACTTTTAGAAATCTAAGATATCCTTCGAAAATGATCTAGTAAAGCAACCTTGTGGATCAAAATCAGTATCGTCAATATCTTGTAACAATGATGATAGGCATATAGGTATTTGTAAAAAAAAAATTCAAAAAATTTCAAGTTTCATGAGATGATGGAGTATACGTATGAGGTTCCCAAAGTTTGTATATACCATGAACTCTAAGATGATTTTTAATGGTTGGTTATTTATGTTGCTTTAATTAATCTGATTTGAGTGCATTTTGTTCTATGATTTCTTGTTAAAAGTATTATATGTAACAACCCGTCCCACATGGATAGAAAAGTATATTTGTGAGCTCCTTACAAAATCCATCCTGAACGGTTTACAAATCAACCCCTTCACCTTTCTTTAACCTTGTTATCTTTGACCAGGAATCTTTGGTTATTATCCTTGATGCATTATTTAGGTCTAATTTCCGTCCCTTATCTTATAGCCAACGTAAATACACAAACGCTTCTCTTATTTTACCACTATCTTCTATTTTGACTTGTTTACACTTTTTTGTGCTCTTTACACTGCAACGACCATTTATAATCCAAGTAAAACATGGATTCTGAATCTGTTACTTAAACAAAGTATGTAACGTATATAAAACCAAACCTGGTCACATATTTTTCCCTTAAGATATTACTCTTTTACCTTGAATGGTGAATTCAACAGAAAACAACCACCTGATAGTATGAGGCTTGTTATTCACTACTTATGCATTTGATACATATGCACTAAGGAAGAAAGTATTGACGTTATTAGGAGAGGTAACTTAAGGTACTGCCAAACTACTAAGCAAACACTTACATATATGATTGGTTTTTCATTGTTCACTCATCATCGAGGCTCTTTACCCTCCCAAATGGCTTCTTGTAACCATAATTCATGCGACTGGGGATGTGATGGTACTCTAGGCCATTTCCATAACGGTTATGCTCATGGATATATAAGTTTCCATGGCTGGATGAATTCCCATGGCAAGAACTTCCATATGTTTCAGTGTTTGGCAGTCCAGTAGTAACCACTCCACCCCCAGGGTGGTGTCTGTCTCCATTGTCATCGCAATTAGCAAGAGTGGACCAAGCAGCAGATTGGTGGTGCTGAGCAGGGGAGATCGGCACTTGAGGATGGTTGGGGTATGGAGTCGTCTGTGTTTTTCGGCCCCAGGCATTGCTGTAGCTGCCATCCTGGAGGTTCTGATGGTAGCTTTGGTATATCAAAATGCTTTGCTGTTGCTGTGCAGCACCAGGGCAGAATACGTAGGCAGCAGCACCAGGGAAACGTTGCTGAGCTGTTAAAACCATCTTCTTGAAGTGGGAAGTTCCTTCAAATTTATCTCTGTGATTCTGATGCTTATTTGTTGCTATATTTATAGGGGTGGCTTGTAATTCCAAATAGATTAAAAGTTGCATTTCTTGTCTAATCATGGAATCATCGGAGTACATCAATCAATTTCCATGATGATCGTGGGTTAAGCAACATCAGTTTAATATTCTTATTCTCAACTTGTAAGATATCTAGTGGTTCTTTAGAGATGCTGATTTTGACTCCCAGATATAGTTAAATATTCGAACTCATAAATTTTACAATTTCTCCTGAAAAGCATCATGTATTGGAATCTTGTCCCAATTATTTTTACTACATCTTATCCGATGTCCCAAATTGCTTGTATTTTGAAGGGATTCATCCTCAATTCTTCATCTTACTTTGTATTATCTACTGTTTTCCCTCTACTTTTTTTATCATTTCTGTTCCGTGTGTTTTTCCTCTCTAGTATTTTGGTGATTCTAGACCACAATCACCAGAGGCTTTAGGATGACTTTTTTCAGGTTCAAGTGTCATTTGGTGTTTTTGCTACTGGATGCAGGTTGAACTGCTTCAGATGCCAAATTGCACAAATGAACTATATCAGGACTGTTTTCACAATAGCTGGATCCCATTGACCAGCAATGGAACCAAAACTAAAACATAAAGGTATGGGATACATAGGAATCTGATTATTGATCGTTTCCATAGAACCTCTGAGACTAGAAGATAAAATGTGTATACCCAATCATAACTCATAAGTGGGTAGAAAAGTGTGATTATTTGGGGAATTTTGAAAATAAATGGAACTGCAATTTTCATGGGACATCGCAAAATGAAAATTGTTGCAGTTCGATGGATGAAGTGGAGGGGTTAAATATTTGCGAACTTTGTGTTTGCTATGAACTCTAAAATGCATTTTATTGGCGGTTGCTTATGTTGCCATGTTATTCTATGATTCGATGTTGAGACTCTTTTATCTGTTATTCCATTTTACAAGTCTTTGATCTATTTGGCCATGTGAAAATCTTGATGGCCTTATCCTGAATCTGATGCAATTTTTTAGAAAGATCATGATCTTATTAGTGACCTAAATCATCAACAAATGAAAATGGAACCCAAAAGTATCATTACATAGTATTTGTCTTGAAACCTTGGAAAGACCATGATTTTGTTGGTGAACCACGTAAATTTGTGTCAATTTTATTGTTCGTTATCTGTCTCTGTTGCATTCATCATAACAGATTACAGTGCAAGGTTCAGCTACCACATGAAGATCGAGCATCAATGATGCGATAGGCCATTCCATTTTTATTTGCAGGTGTTTCTTTGACACTATCCAATTTGATTGAAGATGATACATCATAGAATCCATATGGTAAAACTTAAAATTAAAATATTTGAGCATTTATTCGTCCCTTTTCCATTAGATGTTGAACTAAATAACTGCATTGTTGTATGCTGATAAAGATGGATAATGCAGTTGCCGACATTTATTATTCATTGCTTATGCATTTTGATACATATGTAGTATAGAAGAAGGTACAAACATTACATTATTAAGAGGTAACTTGAGCTACCGCCAAGCTACCAAGTTCACACTTTTAGTCATATGATTGGTTGTTTTAAATGTTCATTCATCATCAACGTTCTTCAGAGTCCAAGATACCTTCTGGTAACCATAGTTCATGCCATTGGGACTGTGATTGTAGTTTACACCATTCCCATAACTGTTATGCCCATTGCTGTGTGAACTCCCATGGAAAGAACTTTCATATTGTCCACCCTCTGGGTAGTAGCTGGCTCCATTTCCATGGTAGCCAGCACCAGTGGACCAACCGGATTGGTGGTTCTCAGGATTTCCTGATGAGTAAGTCGACACTTGAGAATAGTTCGAGCATGGAGTCGTATGTCCATTAATGATCGAAAAGTTTCTGTAGCCGCCATCCTGGATTCTGCCACCGGAGTCCTGGTTTGACCAGTGGCTTTGTTGTTGGAAGGCAGCACCAGGGCAGCGCTCAGTTTGGAGAACCATCTTCTTGAATGAAAGGTTTATTCGAATTTAGCCATGTGGCACTGATGCTTATTTGTTGCTATATTTATAGGGATAGTTGGTGATGCCATATAGATTAAGAAATACATTTCTTACCGTATTGTGGAATAATTTTAAACCCACAATTTCGATGATGATCATAGATCAATGAAGTATCATTCAATATATTTATTGTCAACATGTAAGATGTCTAGAGATTCTTTATAGGATGCTTGTTCTGATATTCAAATATAGTCATATCTGAACCCATAAGTTTTTAGAACATGAACACATCATGAATTGCAATCTTTCCCTTAATTATTAGGGCATCTTATCCGATGCCACTTCCCAAATTGCTTCAACTTCACTAATTTAAAGCATTTATTCTCATTTCATCATCTTCCTTTGCAGTTTTTATTATTATTTTTGCTGTGTTCTTTTCTTTATCGCTTCTATTATGCGTTTCTGCTTTTTTTTTTCTTATCGTTTGATTATGTAGACCATAATGATGAAAGTGCGCCAATAAACTCAGGAGGACTGTTTGACAATAGCCCGAACCGAAGTTGACTGCAATGGGCGCAAACTAATATGACAGGTATGGGATATATACGAATCTCATTGTTACACTTCCGCTTGTTAGTTCCCAAAAAAACCATATGAGACTAGAAAATCTAAAGGGATTGTTTACTAGCTACTGATTGCCTCTTACTGGGTAAGAGGTGCTTACCCAGTTACCCGGTAAAGAAGGGATGTCGTTTACCAACTCACTCTAACCCACAAATATGTTGACTGAGATGCTGACTCAGTAAAGAAAGAGTTGCTTTCTGACTGAGTCAGTGCTGTCAGTGTTTACCCAAACACTTGTTAAATAACCTTTTTCAATCAATGCTTACCGAGAATGAACCTCAGTCTTACCCAGACATACACTCAGTTAGCGCTTACCTAATTTGTGTTGATAAACGGCCCCTAAGGCTCTTATTCAGAGTTATCATTTATCAATTTGGATGCAAAAATAAATAACATAATAAGTGTCGCATCTACCTCTATCATCATTTTCATGAAAAGGCAATGTGACTAGGTAGAAAACTGTAATTACTTTTAGAAATCTAAGATATCCTTCGAAAATGATCTAGTAAAGCAACCTTGTGGATCAAAATCAGTATCGTCAATATCTTGTAACAATGATGATAGGCATATAGGTATTTGTAAAAAAAAAAATTCAAAAAATTTCAAGTTTCATGAGATGATGGAGTATATGTATGAGGTTCCCAAAGTTTGTATATACCATGAACTCTAAGATGATTTTTAATGGTTGGTTATTTATGCTGCTTTAATTAATCTGATTTGAGTGCATTTTGTTCTATGATACTCTTGTTAAAAGTATTTGACCTATATGTAACAACCCGTCCCACATGGATAGAAAAGTATATTTGTGAGCTCCTTACAAAATCCATCTTGAACGGTTTACAAAACAACCCCTTCACCTTTCTTTAACCTTGTTATCTTTGACCAGGAATCTTTGGTTATTATCCTTGATGCATTATTTAGGTCTAATTTCTGCCCCTTATCTTATAGCCAACGTATATACACAAACGCTTCTCTTATTTTACCGCTATCTTCTATTTTGACTAGTTTACACTTTTTTGTGCTCTTTTCACTGCAACAGCTATTTATAATCCAAGTAAAATATGGATTCTGAATCTGTTACTTAAACAAAGTTTGTAACGTATATAAAACCAAACCTGGTCACATATTTTTCCCTTAAGATATTACTTTTTTACCTTGAATGGTGAATTCAACAGAAAACAAGCACCTGATAGTATGAGGCTTGTTATTCACTACTTATGCATTTTATACATATGCACTAAGGAAGAAAGTATTGATATTATTAGGAGAGGTAACTTAAGGTACTGCCAAACTACTAAGCACACGCTTACATATATGATTGGTTTTTCATTGTTCACTCATCATCGAGGCTCTTTACCCTCCAAAAATGGCTTCTTGTAACCATAATTCATGCGACTGGGGATGTGATGGTACTCTAGGCCATTTCCATAATGGTTATGCTCATGGATATATAAGTTTCCATGGCTGAGTGGATTCCCATGGCTGGATGAATTCCCATTGCAAGAACTTCCATATGTTTCAGTGTTTGGCAGTCCAGTAGTAACCACTCCACCCCCAGGGTGGTGGCTGTCTCCATTGTCATCGCAATTAGCAAGAGTGGACCAAGCAGCAGATTGGTGGTGCTGAGCAGGGGAGATCGGCACTTGAGGATGGTTGGGGTATGGAGTCGTCTGTGTTTTTCGGCCCCAGGCATTGCTGTAGCTGCCATCCTGGAGGTTCTGATGGTAGCTTTGGTATATCAAAATGTTTTGCTGTAGCTGTGCAGCACCAGGGCAGAATACGTAGGCAGCAGCACCAGGGAAACGTTGCTGAGCTGTTAAAACCATCTTCTTGAAGTGGGAAGTTCCTTCAAATTTATCTCTGTGATTCTGATGCTTATTTGTTGCTATATTTATAGGGGTGGCTTGTAATTCCAAATAGATTAAAAGTTGCATTTCTTGTCTAATCATGGAATCATCGGAGTACATCAATTTCCATGATGATCGTGGGTTAAGCAACATCAGTTTAATATTCTTATTCTCAACTTGTAAGATATCTAGTGGTTCTTTAGAGATGCTGATTTTGACTCCCAGATATAGTTAAATTTTCGAACTCTGTAAATTTTACAATTTCTCCTGAAAAGCATCATGTATTGGAATCTTGTCCCAATTATTTTTACATCATCTTATCCGATGTCCCAAATTGCTTGTATTTTGAAGGGATTCATTCTCAATTCCTCGTCTTACTTTGTATTATCTACTGTTTTCCCTCTACTTTTATTATCATTTCTGTTCCATGTGTTTTTCCTCTCTCGTATTTTGGTGATTCTAACCACAGACTTTAGGATGACTATTTTCAGGTTCAACTGTTATTTTGTGTTTTTGCTACTGGATGCAGGTTGAACTGCTTCACAAACCAAATTGCACAAATGAACTATATCAGGAGGACTGTTTTCACAATAGCTGGAGCCCATTGACCAGCAATGGAACCAAAACTAAAACATAAAGGTATGGGTTACATAGGAATCTGATTATTGACAGTTTCCATAGAACCTCTGAGACTAGAAGATGAAATGTGTATACCAGATCATAAGTGGGTATAAAAGTGTGATTATTTGGGGAATTTTAAAAATAAAAGTCTGATTATTTGGTTATTTATGGAATTGTTGCAATTTGATGGATGAGGTGAGGGGTTAAATATTTGCAAACTTTTTGTTTGCTATTAACTTCAAGTTTCATGAGATGGTGGAGTATATGTATGAGGTTCCCAAAGTTTGTATATACCATGAACTCTAAGATGATTTTTAATGGTTGGTTATTTATGCTGCTTTAATTAATCTGATTTGAGTGCATTTTGTTCTATGATTTCTTGTTAAAAGTATTTGACCTATATGTAACAACCCGTCCCACATGGATAGAAAAGTATATTTGTGAGCTCCTTATAAGTTCAAAGTTGTAGGGTACCAATAACTTCTGCCATGTTTTTAAGTTGATTTGGAGGTTATTGAGTCAGCCTTCTGCTTTGGGGCGTTACAATCTATTTGAACATATGCAAAAAGCAGAAAAAATAGTGGCCTTGACATGAATCTGATGCAATCTTATCTGATGAGTTTGACCATCATCTTGCTAGTGAATTCAATTATTAGTGGACTAGATTCGAAACCCAAAAACATGTTTGCATAGTATAGATAGATCCGTTTGTTGTGGAGGCGTTAGGGAACATTTATGCATTTGGTACGCGAACGAGACGGTCCATGGGTGAGAGTGAGTTAAGCGGGTGAAGGAATTATGGAAAGTCTTAGGGGGCGTTTGGTTCGTGGAATGAAATTTGTTGGAATTGGAATCCATCGAAGGAATTTGGCTTGAAGGAATTGGAATGGAATTTGACCACACGTTTGGTTGGTAGGAAAATTCAATTTTTTGACTTACGTCAAGGAATGATGAATTCCTTAATTTGTGGAATTCAATGGATTCCATCATTTTCATTACGTGAACCAAACATAGGATAAAACTTAGAAATCCCTTTGAAATCAACAAAGAATACTTTAAAAATCGTTTGAAACGGTTGAATTAGGCTAAAAATATATCGGACGACTTTGCGCTCATTTAATCTATCTTAAAGGTGCCCCCACCAGGAAAAAATCCTGGATCCGCCACTGCACTTACCTGATATGCGTTCACAGGGTGATAGACGCTCACCAACGATCCGTTTTAGATGTTACCCGATAAGGTAAGTGAGGGTTGTGACTCTTGTCATTAAGTGTTTACCCAGTAAGTTTTTGATAATCGACAATGAGCTACTTTTGCTAGAATAAGTTGTCATTGAAATGAATTATAACATGAGTCCTTTGTCTAATTCTCATATGTTGATCATGTAGGAATCAGAAACCGCAGTTTAGTAACCACAAGTGTTTTTTGTCAGCATCTTATTTTGTAGCAATGCGACCAAAAGTTGTGTTTGTCGTTTTGCCAAGGTAAGCTTCCTCGTTGCTTCCAGTTGTGAAATTTTAGGTTCATTTGTTTGTCCACTAACGACTTCCTTACTTTTTTTTTTTTTTTTTCTGTCCTATTTTTCTAATTTTGTACTTATTTTTACCTGATAAACGGGGTTTCAACTTACATGGCATCGGTTGATTTTAATTTGACATTTTTTTTTCTCGTAGTATTGAATTATACTGTAACTTTATAACTTGTCATCCACGTTATCACTGATTGAAAGATCTAGAGGTAATCGGTAAAAATGGGCATGAAATAGGAAAATTGGAAGTTTGTTACACTAATTGATGAAGAAAATTCATTGTTACACTAAGGTGTCGTTTGTTTTTTAAGAGGTCTAAAGTCTGAAGTCTTATTTTAGTTATGATTAATAAGAGGTGGTGTGTAAAAATGTTTGAACGATTCAGACTTAAGAGCCATTAAAAAGGTTTTTAAAAAAAAAAAAACAACCCCTAAATGTCGGTGATTTTAGTGAATAATGAGACTATTTTATGTAATTGGATTCACAAGAAAATGAGAGGGTTGATGGTTAAGTTAGAATACAGGTTAAAACATGCGGAGTGTACACTTATATGAACTAGTTAGAACCTGGAGTTATATGGTTCAAAAACGGTATGGACCGAGTGTCACTTAGGCATTGTTTGGCAAAAAAAGCTAGCTTATAAGCTAGTTTTTTTTTACATGTTTGGATGACCATAAGCTAGCTTATTGAAAAGCTACTCATAGTAGCGTTTTGAAAAGCTAGCTTATAAGCCAGTTTACCAAACATAGCATTAGAAGGCAAAAATTTCAGAATGCCAAACTGAGATTTGGAAGATATTTCCCTTGCCCGATAATTACTAAATTAATTCCAATAATTGATGCCCTTTAAAAATGCAATCATTCTCGATTTTAATGTACACACGTTACAATTTATGTATGTTATAAACTTTTGATTTCTGCCTGAATTAAGGTTATCAACGAATAAATTTCGTGTAACACAAAACAAATTAGAGTCAAAATATTGTTTTAGGAAAATGAAATTCTTACACGATCTCAGAATCTTATTCGAGTTCCCAACGCTAAGTAGAAACTAAAACAGACTTTGTTATATTTTGATACACTTTAATATATCAAGAACGTAAATATTTATTTTTTAATCATGTCCTTAATTAATTATTCAAAATATCCATAAACAATGACCTCTTCTGGACTTGCCCTACATTCCAAACCATGTCGACCAAACTTTTATTTTACATTTTCCATCCAAAATAGTTGATTTCGGGGTTGTTTGTTTTTTTTCTAAAAACCTCTTAATGGCTCTTAAGTCTGAATGATTCAGACATTTTTATACACCACCTCTTATTAATCATAACTAAAATAAGATTTCAGACTTTAAACCTCTTAAAAAACAAACGAACACTTCAACTTATTTTAATTATGGTTTACAAATTTTATTTAATAAAGGGTATTATAGACATTTGATTATCAACAAGCACTTTTAATTTTTAACATGTCAAATGAAAACGTTTTTATTTTTGGACGAACGGATAAGTATTGAGAAAAGTTAATTTTATTTGGGTTGACTAAATATAACAAATCTGTGTCGTCTTTTATCAGTAATTTACAAAGTGATTTATAAATATTGGATTTGAATTTCCGACTTGATGCTTAAATATATACATCTGCATGCGTTGATGTTTGGTTAAGTATTGTCTCCTCGTCTTCTTTTAGGGTTTTCTTCTTTCTTCGTTTTGTTTTTCTTTTCAAATTTTGGATATATGTCTAGTTTTTCGAACTGATGATGGATATATTTAAATATGGGGTTTTGTGATAGGAACTTGATAGGAGTTCGACGTGCTTAATAAATCTCAATATCGATGGAGATTGATAGTTTGCAATACATGCTCGATACACCTAGGTATTGTTTCATGTGTGTCCGATGGCTAGGATAGCGTTGAAGGTGGCATTGATGATCAAGATAGCTCGATAGGTGCTCAACATATTAAGGTTTAATCACATGTAAATCCCTATCAAACATAAAGCAATCTTCATTGAGCAACACAAAACAATATACGCTTTGGATTTCCCTCGAACCGTCATCAAGTTCTATCGAACAAAACAGTACTACAAAATAGATTTGATAGAAGCATACAACATAACGGTTCAAGTTTTGAAATAAAAAAAATTATAGGATATGTTTCTGGAACAAAAGTTTAGACTTCACTTTGAATCTGCATAAACAAATGGGGGGAATTGATCAATACTCGTCTTGATCAATCTCATTTGTGTAAGGAACCTCTGGTTTGAAAGCATACTTCAGTTTATCGATTTCAAGCGCATAAAAAAAATGTCGATTAATTACAAGCACGTTATATCCTCATTTATGGGGATCGATGAACTCTCGGCTTTCAAACCTTGAATAATCACTATCTACTTCCCAAACACTATCATAAAAAGCAAACATGTTAACGTCTTAATCTGGATGCAACATAAATAAATTCAAAATCATCTATCGAACACTATTGAGTATAATTGAACTACTATCTAATAGCTATTGAGTATTGTAGGGGTAGGTTCGTTAGGAATTTTAAATATCGCAAAAACCCATAAACCGGTCATGGATTACATAAAATACATGGCACATGGGTTGTTAGAGCATCTCCAACATCATTTCTAAATTTTTTCTAAAATAGAGAATGAAAAGTCAAAATCTCTAAAAATACTTTTTTATAACTCCAACAGCTTTTCTATTTTAGAGAATCAATCATTATTTATATTATTATAATATTCCATAATTTATCATTATAATACATTTAAAAAAAAACTTAAAATAAAATGTTAAAAATTGAATCTTATTGGTTAAATTGATTAAAATAATAGTTTCTCTCTAGACTTTAGGGATTATAGAGAATTCTCTATATTTAGAGATTTTTTGCCATTTCTCTATTTTAGCAAACCTTTTAGCAAAGCTGTTGGAGAGAAATAGCAAAGAAAAAGTCATTTTTTTTCTATTATAGCAATGCTGTTGGAGATGCTCTTATAATATCTAAGGGGGTGTTTGGTTAAGGGTATTAAAAGATAATTAATGGAAATGATAATCATTAATCATGTTTGGTTCAAATAAGGAATGTAAATGGAATTTTAAAACGATCCTCCCTCCGGTATTGTAATTGTTAAAAATATTAAAGTATAGTACTAAAATAGGACTAAGCATAAAAACACAAAACATCCTCTTATAAATAGGAAGTTATATTGACACTTGGTGAGTGATGTTGCCATTATGAATTAAAGAAAAAAAGCTATTCCTTCGTGCAGAAGAAGAGACCACTCCCACTCCCACTCCAACCAAATGTAATTCTGCTTTCACCACTAAAATATCTTTTCATGACACAAATTTAAATAACACATGTTTGCTTTTAGAATATATATAGGAAGTTTCTAAGTGATAACGTTAACTATTTAAGAAAACAATAAATCATGTGCAATATCATATATGATTCGGCATTAACGGTAAAGTCACGTAAATCATATATGATTTTGTATGTACTCAGCCGTCCGCGTGTTTTCTTAAATAGATACTATTCTCGTATGAATCCACCTACCCCCCCCTCTCTCTCTCTCTCTCTCTCTCTCTCTCTCTCTCTCTCTCTCTATATATATATATATATATATATATATATATATATATATATATATATATATATATATATATATATCTGTGTGTGTGTGAAGGATCATGTGAGAAGTTGAGTTAACATAAGAAGCGCGAGAAATGGATTTAAACCCTTGATCACTTATAATCTCAAACCCACCTATGAATTGCGATTCATAAAGGAATTGATCCGGTGCATCTCATCATAATGTGAATCCAACGGTTAATAACCACTTCTCAAGTTTCTCACATTAACTAAATTTCTCATCGGAACCCAACCCAACCCAACCCAACCCAACCCAACCCTATATATATAAGGTTAATGTGAGAAGTGATTATCAACCGTTGAATAACAAACGGATGCACATTAGAATGAGATGCACCGGATCAATTCTCTTCTAAGGTGCAATTCATGGTAGGGTATGATTTACGATACTTCACCTGTGTATATATACACGTTGTAAAGGAAGGAGAAGATAATAAAAGGAATTTTGACAACTTCCAACCTGCCTTTTCAATTTAAAGATTGGTCCAGGAGGACAGGACCGGAACAGACCACCGATCCTAGATTCTTTGAGGCAGTCCGAACCAGCCCTTAATCAGTCCAGACTGGTCCATGCCACTTTTCACCATTCAAGATTAGACCACCATCAACATACGGAGATCAACCAACATGTCCTTCATAGATACACTCCAGTTTACAAAACCCCTCTTGTAAATTAAATTCCCTTTATCATGTCATATATATACAAACCTTCAAGGGATCAAACAATCAAGAACCATTTCTCTTCAAAGGGATGAACAAATCAAAACAAACACAATCTTGAACTCTTTGAACCTCAGAAATCTTAAGATAAAGAATCCAGTGAGATACAAAGTTAAAAAAAAAACAAAAAAAAAAACAGAATTTCGAATAATTATTTATAACAGATTAGTCTCAGATCCAAAATTTCCTAATATAAAAAAGAGAAGCCGATTATCTTTCTCGTGGGGGGAAGGCAAGGTAAAACAATCTCAAGTTGCCTGCCATCGCGATGCCTAGTAATACGCAGGCAACCCCAAGAATCACGTCTCCATTAAAGCGCAGCTTCCCCCCGTCTACTCGGCAAATAAATCAATATGCCAAGATTCTGAAAGAAAGCCAACTCTACCAAAAACAACCCAAAAAGAAAAGAAAGAAAGAAAAGACTATATACACTATCACCCCAGAGAGAAATCCATCCACCTATGCATCCAGATATCTAAAACAATAGCCAGAAAACATACCAGAGTTGACTATCGTTCGCGAGATGCAATCTTTCAACTTCAAAGCTCCAACCTTTACACAGAAAGAAAGACGTTTCTCGATCACCCACTTTCTCTTATGCAATTCCCAGGTAAGAGAAATCTGTATTTGTCGGCGTTCTCTATAAGATGTGCGGGTAGGTGAACAGCCGAATAGGAATGGGGTATGGGTCCCATTTTCCCGATGATTTCTTTAAACGTGTACTCCTCTGGCAGCATATCGAAGAGATCAGCTCCTTTGCAGATTACTTTCTGAACTCTAGTAGGGTTCAAGAATTTGTTGAACCTCACTCTATCAACATGGCTGTAAGCTTTCATCTTGAAAATGAACTCACTAATGTGGCGAAAACAGAAGCTACAATGCCATCCTGCATCTGCCAAGATTGTGTCAGATTGGCGATAATGAGCGTAAGTTGTCTTCCCAGACTGATATCTATGAACCGATGCCCTCCAACTATTGTTATCCAAAAGAAACTCGAAAGAATACAAGTAATTCTTTAGCCGAAGATGAAGAATTTGAGGTATGTCATCGCACCATCTTAAAAGATTGATCGTGTGTCTACTTGGGATCTCATCAACATCCGACATGATCAACAAATCGTCATCTTGAATCCCTGCTTTCTTTAAAAGATAATCCAATGCAAGTCTTTGATAAGCCTCTTCGACAAAAGGGTTTTCTCCTTTACGAAATCTTCCAGGAATTTGTCCATACGTTAATCTTGGCTCGACGAATTTGAACTGATCTTGGTGGCTGGCAAAGACCAGGGGTTTAGGCAGGCCGGTAAACGTCGAGTTTGACTCGAGGAGAACAAACTCAGTAACATAAGGGTATAACTCATGCCATCTTATCGTTAAAAGGTCCACTTCGTTACTGAACAACACTGCATCAAACACACGCCTTGGGAACTCACGTGTTCCCCAACCATGAAGCTTACAGAGGTTCTCCATCGACACGTTTTCATGATAATAATGTGGGATTTCATGGAAAGGTTTCGGTGGTGATTCCCACAACGGCCGCAAAAAGTAAGAGACTTTTTGTCCGTGAACATACAACCCAAGGATGACGGTTGGGACCATTACGAAAAGAAAGACTATGGTTTTCAACTCCAGTCCCCGTAGAATGCACCGTAATCTTGCCATGGTCGAAGACTTCCCCGAATCCTACAAAACAAAATGTTATTTTCTCACTTAGTTTCCCATATAATAATAACAAATAGATGCCCAAAAAAGTGTCTTCACCATGCTGGAAAAAGCATCTAAAGAACATGAACATGAATAACTTGAAGTTGCAAGCTAAAAGTAAACACTTTTTTTCTCCCAAAGTACATGTATTGCTTGAATTATAAGATTCTTTAATAGTAAACGAACTTCTTTTAGAAAACTTTGTTTTCTGAATCTGAAAGCCCTGTTCAAAGAAAAAAAGAGGCATCTTTTTGGTTAAGTGATTGTTCAACAAAAACATAGCCAAATAGACTACAGAAGAACCCTAATCTTGAAAAAACTTAGGTCGCTGATTAGAAAATTGAGCACAAATTGTGATGAAAAAAGGAAATTGTCTAATCATAAACAATTAAAGTAGAGAAAAACTTTAGATTTCAATTCAAAACTCAAGCCCCCAACCATCACAAAGAAAAGGGGGAAAACATACAATCCCATCAATAACAATTTGAAATCAATAAATAAATAAAAAAATCAAACTCCTGAATTTGTAACAAAACGTCACGAACGTTGATTTGGTCAGGAAACAAAAGAGAAGACGTAGGAATCAAAAAGGTAACTGTAAATATAATATTAAACCTAAACCTAAACCCACAAATGAAATAAGCAAATCCAGAGAAACAATAAATCTAAACTCACAATGCGATCATGAAATACACAAATTAAATCTAAAATTGACAAGCAAAAGGGGAAGGAAATCGACGAATCAATCGAAAAAAATTACCTCATCGCAAATATCACCGCATAAATCATCGGATTTCTTAGAACAATAACGAGATCCCCCTTCTGCCATCGTATAAACTTTATCGAAAAATTTCGATAAAGTATACGTCATTCAAATCTCAAAAACTCTCAATCGATAGATCACCCCTCAAATGAATCGAGAGCAGACCCAAATCAAATATATATAAAAAAAACCCTCCTTACCTTATTGTTTGTTAAGATCTAAATGAATAAATTAGAGTGCTTGTTTATCGCTGAGAGTGAGATAAATCTGAGAGTTTATTAGATAGATAACCCTAGATCGTTGGCCTCCAGCCGAGCCGCAAAAGAAATGGGGAAGATTTGGTTTTTTATTATGAAATGAATGAATAGAAACAAACAAAACCCACCCAGCTAAGAATCAATGGGAATGAAATACGGAAAGATTAGAAGAGGAGCATAGGAAATGTGGAAAAAGCTGTGGTGATGGTGAGTTGTTGTTTCTCTCTCTAGAAAACCCTGCGTGTTGTATGTGTGTGTGTTTGTGTATGTGTGTGAGAGAGAAGAAGAAGAAAGAAAGTTGTTTACTTTTGGATTTCTGTGTGTTTAACGGGTGGCAGTTGTGCATTGCCTCTACAAGAAAGCCGTTTTGGTTGTCTACTTCCCCAAGTTTTATAGAAAAACATCATATGTTGTCATTTGACTAAATTGCCCTTGGCTATGAATTTTGTATAATTTTTTTTCGTGTGAAAAAAATAAAATAATTTTTATGAATAATCGTGCAAGAAGAAGAGTTAAGGTGAGAATGTAATGACAAATTTGAACTCTTAATCACTTTTAATCTCAAACTCACTCATGAATAACGTTTGTTCTCACTGAAACTCAACCCAATTTATAAATCAGTTATAAATTATTTAATTTGTGAGTTTTTACTAATTTTGAAACACTTAAGTTAATTAAAACGATTTAAATATGAGATTGACGGTATATGTTTTTTTTGGGCACATAATAAGATGACTTAATATGGAAATAATTATTTTCTTCTATCTTTGATTATTTATGTCATCCCTTTCTTGTTAAACTAAGGGGCGTTTGGTTTGCTGGATTCCGCCGGAATCTGATGTAATTGGAATGGTCAATTCCATTGACCAAATTCCATCATGTTGTTTGGTTACCAATGGAATGGAATTGAATTCCATTAATTCCTTTAATCATGGATTTGGTCATTCCTTCTTAAAATGGAAGGAATTGAATTTCATTCCATCAGATTTTCTCAAAATGACACAAATACCCTCCTTACCTTTTCTAAAAACCCTCTCTCTCCTCTCTCTCTCTCTCTCTCCTCTCTCTCTCTCTTCTCTCTCTCCTCTCTCTCTCTCCTTCCTATCTCTCTCCCCTCTCCCTCCTCTCTATCTCTCTCCTATCTTTATCTCTCTCCTCTCTCTCTACCCGCTCCCTCTCTCACAATCTCTCTCCCCTCTCTCTCTAGGCATTTAAAAAATAAATATAAAAAGGGTATTTTTGTCATTTTTCATAATTCCTTTGCAAACCAAACAGACATATTCCAATTTATTTGACTGATTACATTTCATTCCTGCCAACCAAACACTTTGTCAAACCTTATTACATTTTATTTCAATTCCCTCCAGATTCCAATTCCTTAGATAGATTTCATTTCTTCAGAAATCATTCTGCGAACCAAACGCCCCCTAAGGTGCAAGATAGTAGGAAAAATCAAAGTGTGATTTCACTTGCATAAATGAAATGGTTTGCATCCAAACACCTTAGAGCATCTCCAACAGCTATGCTAAAATAGAAAAAAGTGAGATTTTAGCAATTTTTTTGCTCCAACAACTATGCTATATCATATGCTAAAATAGAGAAAAGAGGAGAGAAGGTAAAAATCTCTAAATTTGGAGAAATCTCTAAAACTCAATATTGAAGAGAGAGAAATAATATTTAATTTTTTTCCACCAATATGAGACATTGAAATTGTATGTTTAGAAGAGTGAAATAATATTTTATTAATATAATTGATGATAGAATTGCTAAAATAGAGTAGCTGTTGGAGTTGGTTGTAATTTTTTTTAGAGATTTAAACTTTTTATACTCTATTTTAAAAAAATTATAGCATAGTTGTTGGAGATGCTGTTGGTCAATGGAGTTGACGACATTTATCTCAGTCTTATTTGGCTAGCAACATCGTTAAAATTCAATTTCATTAAAATCCTCCAACATGAATATTGAAATCTTTTGCTCCTTGGATAAACTCATGAAATTCAATCTGATTAAATTAATTCAACTATATTCAAATAATAAAAAACTCTCTCCAATTATTATATGCAAAATAATTTTAAAATAGTAAATAATTTGATTATAAATAAATTTAAAAAATAAGTGACAATGTAGTATTTTTAATAAATGGTCATCTGTATATATTTATAGTAAATGGTAAAACTAAAAAAAACTAATAGTATTTATGAACTAAACAATAAAATAAAATAAAATATCATTAAGGAGTAAACATGTTCATTTTTATTTCAAATGGCATACCAAATCATAAGTTCAAGCAAATGAAACTGAATTTCATTCCAATAATTAAAACCAAATTCAATTCTACTACAAGTCCTTTGGATTCCAATCTTTTGAAAAATATCATTCATTTTAGAAACATTATGTAAACCAAATGTCTGCTCCTTAGGGGCGTTTGATTCATAAAATAGAATTTGATGGAATTAGAATCTGTCAAAAAATTTGACTTTGAAGGAATTCGAATGAAATTTGACCACACGTTTGGTTGGTAGGAATTCAATTTTTTCACTTAAAACAACGAATAATGAATTCCTTAAATTGGGGAATTCAATAAAATTGGAAGGATTTCATCACTTTTATTCCGTGAACCAAACATGGGTTATTCCTTCAAATTCCATGAACCAAACAACCTCTTAGGCACATAATGAAATTTGATGGAATCGAAATCTATCGAAAGAATTTGACTTTGAAGAAATTTGAATGAAATTTGATGGAATTCGCCATTCATGATTCACTTAAGCCAATGAATGATGAATTCCTTAAATTGTGGAATTCAATCGATTTGGCCAATTGGGTTTTTTATATATTGAGTTGGTCATTCCAAACCCATGTTTGGTTCACATAATGAAAACGATGAAATTATTCCAATTCAATTGAATTCCTTTTAAGTGAAGGAATTGAATTCCTATCAACCAAACACATGATCAAATTTTATTCCAATTATTTCAAAGTCAAATTCCTTTAATGAATTTCAATTCCATCAAATTTTATTTTATGAACCAAACACCCCTTTAGAGTTTTGTGCTCGAATAATGCCTTATGGAATGTTAATGGTGTTGTATACTTGGTCTGATATTTGATCTTTTATTGATTTACTTATGTGTACACGATCATTGGTTGTTGGATTATTTACAAATTACAATGCATCATATATTATACTCCCTCCGTCCCAAAATAAATGTCTACATTTCTATTTATGTTTGTCCCAAAATAAGTGTCCACTTTCAAAAAGTAGATAGTTAAATTCTCACATTTACCCTTAATTAATGCACAAATACATAAGAGTTGTGAAGAAAAAGAAACATTAAATAAGGATAAAGATGTCATTTGATACCAAAAAGGGGTAATAATTATGCATGTCTAAAACTGTGTGCCAAGTCAATTGTGGACACTTATTTTGAGACGGAGGGAGTATTTACATAAGTTTTTTTAAAGGAGTATATTCGCATAAATTAAAGATATAATAATATGTAATAACAATATGCATTCTAATTAATCATAAAATCTAGTGTTTGAAACTTTTCCATTAAATTATAAAACCTGTTGCGTTAAAAATCTTTATACATAAAAATATTATATTTCTTTAAGAAAGAGGTCGACATTTATTTTAAGACGAGAAATATATATAACGAGGGGTAGAATGGTCAAAACATAATAGTGAAAGCTAGCCGAGTCTCGGATACGCGTCGTTTCGAGGAGTAAGTTTTGATTGACTGGGTGTACATATGACCTGTACGTGTTGCGCACAGAGAATTTCAGCCCACATAACGGCAACATAAATGTTACTATATGGACCTTCATCTTTAAAATAATTACAGTGATAACCCTTTAACAATCAAGGAATGCATTAAAGTCAACATTCTTGTTTTTTGTAAGGTCAACCTTTAGGATTATGTCGATGAGATGAACTAGTCAAAGGGAGATTTGATAAACAAACAATGATTATTGGGTTGTATTCGAATCATACGAGTACCAACTAAGTCTTATCTTTGATTCGTTAACTTAAAATAAGGTAATTCTTGTTTGACGAACTAAGACCGTCAAATTCAATGTTGTTATAATGACACATACACGCACACACATATATATGGTTGAGTTTCGATGAGAAGTTGAGTTAACGGTGAGAATCGTCATAAGTGGTTATCGACCGTTAGATGAGAAATTGACGTACATTAGAATGAGATGCACCAAATCAATTATTTTCTAAGCCACAATTCATGGGAGAGTTTGAGATTAAAAGAGATCAACGGTTTAGATCCAATTCTCACGTTTCTCACCAATGTGAAAAAAGGTATTTTTGGGAAAATATTTTCCCAATATTTTGAGACATAAAGTTTGGTTCATTAATTACTCTCAATCAAAATTGAAACCGATTTACATTGGTTTGTCATGATTTTTCATATGTTTGAATGTTCATATTATTTTTGTTCATGAATGTTCATATGTTTGAATATTCATATTATTATTGTTCATGAATGTTCATATGTTTGAATGTTCATATTATTATTGTTTATGGATGATAATTTTTTACTTCTCATTAACGAGGCTAAAAAAACTACATGAAATACCAACTCTACCCTTAAGCATTTAATTAATGAGTTTAATCAACTAAAGATTTTGAAGCTTTCTTATTGATCAATGGTGGTTTAACATAGTTAATAACATTTTATTGGTTAACAAAATAACCTACCTCTATATAATATATATATATATATATATATATATATATATATATATATATATATATATATATATACAGGGACCGATCCAAACTTTTTTTCATACGGTGGCATCATATAATATAGACAAAAAATAATTACAAAAATATGGTTTTTATCGACGTGTTTTCATCTTTTCACCGACATTCAATATTACCCGATGTGTTTTTAGCCTAATTCCACAATTTCAAGAGATTTTTAAAGTTGTTTGCTTGATTTCGAAGGATTTTTAAGTTTTTTTTATCGATTTCAAGAGATGTTTTCGGTTTTTTTTGGTTGATTTCGATAGTTTCTTTTGGTTTTTTGGTTGATTATGAGGTATGGTTGTATCTTCTTGAAGTTTCCAAAATAATACGGTAGCACCTTCCAAAACGATACGGTTGCACTTTCACGAACCTAAATTTTTTTACCCTTCGTCGAAGAAATAATATGGTGGCACGTGCCACCGTATTCCATACATTAGATCCGTCCATGTGTGTATATATATATATATATATATATATATATATATATAGGGGTTGTTTCATTTGCAACCCTTAAAAAGGTTGCAAACCTTGCAACCCACATCTTAACCGTCGTATTCATGATCGGCGGTTAAAATAGATATGGAGTCCAATATTTTTAATTAGAAAAAACAGAAAAATAAAAATAAAATAACCGTCGATCATGAATCCAACGATTAAGATGTGGGTTGCAAGGGTTGCAACCTTTTTCAGGGTTGCAAAATATCCTTCCATTATATATATATATATATATATATATATATATATATATATATATATATATAACTGATACTTATGCATCATTATATAAGTATGAATTAGATTTTCGAAAATGGATTATCCTAAAATATAAGTGTGCAAGTTGTTGACTTTGGCTATGTTTGGCAAAAAAAAAACTAGCTTATAAGCTAGTGTACATGTTTGGATGACCATAAGTTAGCTTATTGAAACGCTACTCAAAGTAGCGTTTTGAAAAGCTAGCTTATCAGCTACAAGCTAGCTTATAAGCTAGTTTGCCAAACAAAACCTTTATGAATTCCACTGATATCGATTACAAAAAGGATAATATATTTTGAATTTTTAATAATGTTGGTGTTTTCAGCTCGTGGATTGATGGCTATGACTATCAATAGATGTATATTGATCTAGTGTTAGCATTGGAACAAAAAACAAGAGTTTACAAAGTCATGTGGTTACATTACATATAGGTCCCCCCTCCTTTCCCCCATAAAAACGTTAATATTTATTTAGAAAAATTAAATACCATTTTAAGCAGGTCCGTCCCAAAAAAAATACCCAACGACCCATCTTCAAGAGTTTGATGATGAAGCGGTCCCTCTTCTATGCTGTGTTCTCTAATCTGGAGAGAAAAGAAAAGAAAAGAAATGGATGAAAAAGAAAGGGAGAGAAGGGAAAGGAAAGGAAAATAATTTTTTCATTTGTGTTCTCGAAATGGAAGGAAAAGAAAGTAAAGAAAATAATTTTTCATGTTCTTGAACAGGAGAGAAAGGAAAGGAAAGATGTCAATTTTACAAATATACCCTTGTAAAAATATATTCTTATAATAAAAGATTGAGTAGTTTTGTAATTTTTTTTAAATAGTTTTAATTTTTTTCCTTTCCTTTCCTCTTCCCTTTCCTCCCACATTTGGGAGGAAAGGTTTGGGAGGAATGTTATCAATTCTTTCCCTCCGTTTCCTTTCCTTTATCTCCTGAAAAAGTTTTGAGAACACGAGTTTTTTTTCACTTTCCTCTCATTTCTCTCCCTTTCCTTTCCTTTCCTTCGTTAAATGAGTTTCGAGAACACAACGCTAGTGTCTGATGATGACATAAAAATGGTTCACAAGGATCATGAGATAAACTATATAAATTTACTTCACATTAAAGAGGCACTCAAATATTCGATATCTGCATAACCATTATTTGGCAAGTTTGTCGTTTTGGTTTTTGTCCTATTTTCGGTCCATATTTCCTTCCTGTTTTCTCTCCTTAATTAGGGGTTTTTCCTTTTTAGAGGTTTCCTTTTTGTTTGCCTTCCGTTTCCTTTATATTGGGTGTTCTTCCCTTCTTTTGTATTTTACCAATTTACAAAATCAATAAACAAAATATACTTTAAGTTTATAATGTCGTTAACGATTAATAAGATGATATTTCAAAAAATATTTTAAGACGCGGTAAGATGAACAAGGATACCATAAACTATTACATATGAAAATGAGAAACTGACATAAAAAACAATGTTAATTATTTTGTCTTTTAAACACAAAACAATTTATAAAAACGTCAATTTTAACTAAAACTAATAGTACTTATAATGATGTTTAGAGTTATCGTAACGAATATGATATTATGATTTTTATCACTATAGAAGGAAAAATATGAATTCAAAAGAAAAAAAACAGTAAATCAAGATATTTCATCTAAATAAAAAACCTAATCCCAACAAAGAAAACAAGAATAAAAAAATACAAAGAGAATATTCGAAAATGTTAAACGTTATTTCATAACTTTTACTTAAATGATGCCTACATCTATACATACATATAAAATCTTCTTCAAAATTTTGCATCTTTCTTATCTCAAATTCAATAAGATTTTGGAATTTCTAAAAATAAATATTAAACTAAGAAAATTAAATCTCTTTACGTTGTATAATATAAAACCAAAGAATCTTGTGAAGGACAAGTGTATATATAAACAATTATTTGTGGTTATAGTTCACTAAGGGGGTGTTTACTTAGGACTTAATGGGATTAATGGGCTAAATAGCTTATTTGCACAATCAAAATATAGTGTTTACTATCGGCTTATTCGCTCAGATATGGTCTTATTCGCAAAGATGAGAAAGATATGTTGTCCACATTCAGCCTAAAAAAAGACATCCCTACCCTTGTTCAATAAAACACGCCAAATAAGAAAAGTTAAACCTAATCACTGCCATCTTCTCCTCCAAACTGAACAGCATGTGAAGTTCTCTCCTCCAAATCGATTCAAGCCATCTCCTCCAAATCGATTCACGATTTCGGCTCTCTCCTCCAAATCGATTCACGATTTCGAGTTCTCTTCTCCAAATAGATGTCTGGATACTCGATTTCTCTAAAAGATAACGATTTATGCACACTCTGATTCACGATTTCTACACACTAGATTAACGATTTCTATACACTAGATTCACGATTTCTGCACACTCTTCTCCAAATCGATTTCTTCACACTCATTCTGAACGATGTCTTCACGATTTCTGCACAATTTCTTCACTATTTATGTACGATTTCTTCACTTTATGGTGCTTGTTTGTCTACATCGATTTCTGCACAATTTCTTCACTATTTATGTGCGATCTCTTCACTTTATGGTGCTTGTTTGTCTACATCGATTTCTTGATGGTTCTTTGTGATTGTTGGTGTTTCTTCAAAATGTTACTATGAGTAGCTTTTCAATAAGCTAGCTTATAAGTTAATTTATAGTTATCTAAACATGTAAAAAAAAAAACTAGCTTATAAGTTAAATTTTTTTTTTTGGCCAAACAATGCCTAAATATAATATGTGAACATTTAGGGTAAGATTCTGCCACTTCGTAAAATTTGAGGGGGCACGTGGAATACTTGAAATCGTTCCACTGGTCCACGCACATTGCTTCTAAAAAACTAAACTCCATTTTTTAAACCCAAAACCACACAATAATTAAACAAAAAAATTGCAAGCATTTTATTATAATTTAAAGGAACGTATGAAAAAACGAAAAAAAAAAAAAAAAAAAAAATCTGTAAGTTGTAGAATCAACCTGAAACAAGCTAACACAAGGCAAGGACCGAACTGACCTAGGCAGCAATATCAGAAACAACATCAGCAACCAACATCATTCAAGACCGAAAAACGAGATACCAACAACTGAAAGAACACACGACACAAAAAGGCAAAAGCCAAAGACCCTGCGATATACAACCTTCCCGAATTATTCTCAAAATTCAATCGTATGATTTAGTTTGTATACCTGCAAATAGAAAGTCTGCAAATGAAGATTTATTCTAAAAAAAACCACTCGGCTGCAATGTTCCCATATCATATATGTCGCAGACCAAAGAGTAGCTTGCCAACCTGATTTCAATCAAGCTAAAGCCATAAATCCACTCGGTTGATTCATGATCTCACTTGTTGAACTCCCAATATTATTGTCGATCTTTCACCACTGAAATAAGGATGACCACATTTTCGAAGCTATTATACATTTTATAATGCAGTGATCTTGAATCTCTTTTTCATCTTTACAACACGAACATAAAACAAAATCTAGATTGATCCCTTGTCTAGCTAAAATGAACCTTATTGGAATGTTGTCTTTGAGTACCCGCTACACAAAAATGTTTACCTTCCTCGGTATCAAATAGTTCCAACAGGTTGTCAAAGAAGATCCATCAGGAGACAAAATAGTTGTACTCTATTACAGTCCACAACTTTTTCATCCGGAAGCACTCTATGCTTTGAGCTAGATATTAATTCTCCCATTAATCCCTATGAAGATAGGAAACTTGTATTTCTCCGAGAACTCACATTTGGCATCCACCTTCAACCACCATTTGTCCATGCGGTCACGAACATGATGTATGTTATGAATTAAATTATGCAATTAAGAAAGTTCATTCACAGTACAACCCCTCGGATTACGGATCTAGTCCCACACGCAAACCCAGTTATTGTCTACCCATCACCCCTATTTGCAACCCATATGCTTGGTTCTTTATCGAGTCTAAAAAGTCTTGGGTAACTGTCACACAAACGACAACTATCCTCCCAATTGTCAAACCAAAAGTGAATCGACATCCCATCACTAAGTTTTTTTTACTGAATGACGACACAAACTACACACTGCTAGACTCTAAAACCCGACCCAAAGAGGCTATATTTTTTCAAACACATCTCTTATATCTGGAATTCTGGATGGGATGACATCAACCCGTCCTAACCCCCCGTCTCTACCATATACACTATGAATCAATTTGGCCCACAGAGAGTTACCTTCAACGCTTAATCTCCACCGCCACTTACCTAACAACGAATGATTTTCCTCTTAAGACACCCGATACTCAACCCCCCATCTTAATTAATTTGAATTATCTGAACATATACAAATATCCTTTTTTATAAATATAATGTATTTTATACATTTAATCAAATAATAGAATATTTTCTTAGTGACATATCTGCATCGTTGTATTCCTTTCAAAACAGACGAAGTATTTTATTTTGTCGTGGAAAAAATAGTAAAAGTTAGTTGTCTAATAGCAGCTTATTAAAGTACAAAATCGAATTAAATTTTGTAGTTATTTAATTTTAAATACGAAAAACAAGTTGTCTTTATATTTAATTATTTCATTTTATCTTTTAAATTGAAAATTTATTCAATTTTAAAACTAAAAGCAAATGTGTTTTTAAATAAATAAACAAAAAAAAAACTATCGAGTATAATTTAATAAATACAACTTAACTAAAATTAAATAATACCACAAAGAAAAAAAAATATTGATTATAAAAATGGAAAAAGTCCAAGATGATCCCACTCCAGAATAAAAAGAGCATCACGCACATGGTCTCGCCAAACTCTTTTCCCAAAATTTCATTTATTTTTTCATTTATTCACCCATTTTTTTTGTGAACCAAAATTTTCTTAATTTAATAAAAACATATAATCAAATAATTCATAATTTTGTATAGAGCATGATGCTCCTTTATCTTAAAATAAAAGTCTATAATAGAAATGTACAATTTTATAATATTTTTTTAATTGATTAAATGATAGTTTATACCTTAATAATAGAGAGATAAATTTTCTCTATCTCATAGTTAAGAGTATGATAGAAAAGTAGAAAATAATTCCAATAAGGCTAATTGGTCTAAAATCATTTAAATCAATTGGATTATTTGTTTTCGGTATCAAAGTTAGAAACGATGCATTGCAACCGTCACTAAATTCCTCCTTGTCCAAAATCCATTCTATGGCCTTCATCGAGTCTTCTTTTATTGTCCCCCAATATCTTTTTATGAATCCTATTGTGAATCCGTCCGGTCCCGACGATTTGTTTTCTCCATACTCCTTTACCGCATTCAACACCTTTTCTTCCGTTACCCTTTTCTCGAGGTTGACGGCCTCCTCCATCGATATTTTCGTGATTCGATCCATCCTAATTTTTGGTCTTTCCTTTCTTTGGCTTGCATATTTTTAAAAAAAACTCAAATGCAAATTCCTTTATTCTCTTCGGTTCCTCTATCCATTCAGATTCGATGTTTAGATCCCGAATCGTATTCTTCCTCTCTCTATTCTTTATTGCCGCGTGAAACAGTCTAGAGTTCTCATCTCCCTCCGTAATCCATTTTATTTTGACCCTTTGTTTGGCCATATTCGCACTTTTTTCTTCCAATTCGAGTGTAACACCCCAAAAATGGGGCTAACAAAAATTTCCGGAAAATGGAAACTTAGTATGCATAAAATGCCAACGCATGAGCTCATACAAAAAGGGAACAATAAATGCCTGTTAATTACAAGTTTGTAAAAAGAAGCAATAATAGATAACAACTTCCTAATCTAAGCCTTCCTAAACAAAGATTACGGTCGGTTGTCAACTATAATCAAAAGAGTTGTCTTCACAAATGGCATCCCAAAATGCTCCCATGCTCACCACTAACGGTCGGCTAAGCCTCCAGAAGAAAAGAAACAACAAGAGGAAAAGAGAAAGTGGGAAGGGCCGATCGGGTCCGCACGACCATCCAACCCTTTAACGGGGGAAGTAACATGGAGCCGAGACGTGAGGCGCGGTGGTGCCCCAAGTGTAAGAGTAAGCATTTCGGGCCTTGTAATCTGAAACCTTTCTCCGACTCTACCGAGTGTTTTAAATGTGGTCGGAGAGACCATTTGAGTAGGGATTGCCCCTCCCGGGGGGAGTTTGTTATGAATGCCGGAAACCGGGGAACATCAAGAGAAATTGTCCTAAGTTAGCGATGGGTCATCAAGGGGTTCCAAGCGTAGTCATGCCCAAGAAGGAGATCCAACCGAAGGCGCCAAGTCGAGCCTTTCAAATGACGGTGGATGAAGCAAAGAGACGGAGGATGTCGTGTCGGGTACGTTTCTAGTGAACTCTCTACCTACCCGTGTGTTGTTTGATTCTGGTGCGAATCGATCCTTTGTGTCTACTTCATTTTGCAAGAGTTTCTCCACTTCTATTAGTGTATTGAATGATGCTCTAGTGGTAGAGGTAGCCAATGGAGAGCATTTGTTAGTTCGAGAATGCTTTGAGGAGTGCACCTTAGAACTAGATGGGGAGTCCTTTGTGATTGACTTGTTACCGGCGAATATCGGGGGGTTTGATGTGATCGTTGGGATGGATTGGCTATCCAAGAATGATGTTGGTATATTCTGTTCCAAGAAATTAATTTGCATGCCCTTGCCGAAGGGTGGAGAAGTAATAATCTACGGAGAGAAGAATTGAAAAGCCAACATAATTATCTCATCAATCAAAGCACGAAAGAGCCTATCCAAGGGATGTACCTCATACTTGGCCTATGTGATTGACGCAAAGTTGGAAAAGAAAAGGGTGGAAGATGTGGACGTGGTGCGCGATTACCCGGATGTTTTTCCAGAAGATCTACCCGGACAACCACCGGAACGACAAGTAGAATTTCATATACCTCACTCCGGGTGCCGCTCCAATTGCTTGCGCTCCTTATCGTTTAGCCCCGACGGAGATACAAGATATGATGACGCAACTACAAGAACTCCTCGAGAAAGGATTTATACGACCGAGCTCGTTGCCGTGGGGAGCTCCAGTTTTGTTTGTGAAGAAAAAGGACGGGTCTATGCGGATGTGTATCAACTACGGCGAGCTCAACAAGGTCACCGTGAAGAATAAGTATCTACTGCCTCGGATCGACGACCTCTTCGATCAACTACAAGGGGCGGGGTGTTTCTCCAAGATAGACTTGCGGTCTGGTTACCATCAAGTGTGGGTGAAGGAGAGTGATATTCCGAAGACAGCGTTTCGGACGAGATACGGTCACTATGAGTTTCTAGTCATGCCATTCGGGTTGACTAATGCTTCGGTCGTACTTATGGACTTGATGAACTGAGTATGTCGACCCTTATTGGACAAGTCGGTCATAGTCTTTATCGACGATATTCTTATCTACTCTCGGGACGAGATGAAGCATCGACAACATTTGCGAGAAGTCTTAAAGATTCTTCGGAAGGAGAAGTTGTTTGCGAAGTTTTCGAAATGTGAATTTTGGCTCCAAGAAGTCCAATTCTTGGGCCATGTTGTATCCAAGGACGGAGTGAAAGTGGATCTAGTGAAGATAGAAGCAATGATGAATTGGGAGCCACCAACGAGTCCAACGGAGATAAGGAGTTTCTTAGGCTTAGCCGGTTACTACCGGCGGTTTATTCAAGATTTTTCGAAGATCGTCTTTCCACTCACATCATTGACAAGGAAGAACGTTAAGTTCTTATGAACCGAGACGCAAGAGAAAGCCTTTCGGACTCTCCAAAAGAAGTTATGCGAAGCACCGATCCTATCCTTACCCAAAGGATCCGAAGACTTCGTGGTTTATAGTGACGCCTCTAAATTGGGTCTCGGGTGCGTTTTGATGCAAAGAGGAAGGGTGATCGCGTATGCATCACGACAACTCAAGGATCACGACAAGAATTACCCTACGCACGACGTGGAGTTAGCGGTGGTGGTATTTGCCTTGAAGCTATGGCGACATTACCTCTACGGGACGAAGTTTACTTTATTCACCGATCATAAAAGTTTGAAGTACATATTCGACCAAAAGGACCTCAATATGCGACAACGAAAGTGGTTGGAACTCTTAAAAGATTACGACTGTGGGTTGCTTTACCACCCCGGTAAAGCCAACGTTGTGGCAGATGCTTTGAGTCGGAAAAGTTATGGGAGTGAAGTCAAAGTCACTCTTTCAAGGATCGACGTGATATCAAACTTAGTGGAGAACATAAAGAAGAGTCAAGCTGAGGCACTTCGTGAAGAAAACCTCAAGGCCGAGATCATGGTGAAACAAAGGGTATTACTTACGGAAGATAGTTGTGGCCTCAAGTTGTTTCAAGGGAGAATTTGGGTACCGAAGGTTGGAAGAAACCGAGAGTTACTTTTGGCAGAAGCTCACAAGACCAAGTACTTTATACATCCCGGTAGCACTAAGATGTACATATATTTGAAATTACACTATTGGTGTCCGGTTATGAAGCTCGATGTGGCCAACTATGTGGAAAGATGCGTCACTTGCCTTCAAGTCAAAGCGGAGCATCAGAGACCTTATGGAAGCTTGAAGCCGTTGGCCATTCCAGAATGGAAGTGGGAACATATTACAATGGACTTCGTCACCAAATTTCCAAGGACCTTGAGAGGTCATGATACTATTTGGGTGGTGGTAGATCAACTCACGAAGAGCGCACACTTTTTGGCGATGCAAGAGACGTTACCGATGGACAAATTAGCTAAACTCTATATTGATGAAGTAGTGTCGCGTCATGGTGTCCCGCTATCCATAGTTTCGGACCGGGATAGCCGGTTCACATCTAAGTTTTGGGATGGGTTGCAAAAAGAGTTGGGCACAAAAGTCAAGTTGAGCACGAACTACCATCCTCAAACTGACGGACAAAGTGAGAGGACCATCCAAACTCTCGAGGATATGCTTCGTTCATGCGTCATAGAGTTCGGAGGAAATTGTGATTCACACTTGCCGTTAGTGGAGTTCGCGTACAATAATAGTTACCACTTGAGCATCGGGATGACACCATTCGAAGCGCTTTATGGACGAAAATGTAGAACGCCGGTGTATTGGCTCGAGGCGGGAGAAAAGCAATTCGCGGGACCGAAAATTGTACAAGAAACGACGGACAAGGTGAAGAGAATTCGAGAGCGTTTGAAGGAAGCTCAAGATCGACAAAGGAGTTAGGCGGACAAAAAGCGAAGGCTGGTCGAGTTCCAAGTGGGCGAGCGGGTTATGTTAAAGGTATCGCCGTGGAAGGGAATAATCCGTTTTGGAAAACGTGGGAAACTTAGTCCCCGTATCCTCGGACCCTTTACAATATTAGAGCAGATTGGGCTTCAAGCTTATAGGTTGGACTTACCATCGGAATTGGAAGGGATTCATCCTACGTTTCACGTTTGCTACCTCTACAAGTGCCTAGCCGAGAAAGAAAGCGTCATTCCATTGACGGAAGTTCGGGTGGACAACGGGAATCGATGCGTAGAGGAGCCGGAAGCCATACTAGAGTCAAAGACGAAACAGTTACGACATAAAAAGGTGACAATGGTAAAGGTTCAATGGAAGCACCATCGAGGTGCAAACGTAACGTGGGAGTCGGAAGAGGACATAAAGAAAAGATACCCCATTTGTTTAGAGAATGAGATTTCGGGGGCGAAATCTTTATTAGGTGGGGAGGATTGTAACACCCAAAAATTTAAGGTAAGTGTTCACCCCTTGTTTTTGGTTATCATAGTAAAGTTGGGAACCCTCGATGTGTACAAATTGTTTATATGTTGTTCTGATCATGTTATACGTAAAATGGAATGTTTAAATCTTGCGTTCGTTACGGTTTAGATCAAGATTTTGAGGTCCCAGGGGAGTGGTGCGATAGTGCCACGCGACAGTGCCCTGGGCACAGTCGTTGGTCACTATCGCTGCAGGTGTACCGTGGCTAGAGGGGGTGGGGTGATTATGACACGCGATAGTGACATGGGCACAATCGCCGGTCACTATCGCTGGATGTGTACCGAAGCTCAGGGCGAGGGCGATATTATGACACCGCGACAGTACCCATGGCATTGTCGCCGACGGGGTTTCAGGGTATAAAAAAAACTCAGCCTTGACTATTTTGACTTCACTTCTCATTTCACTCATTTTAGAACCGATTTTTGGAGAGCTTAAGGCGATTTTCAGCACACTCAAACCCTTTCCACCTTCATTAAAACCCTAGTTTAGCAATAAGCATTTATTGTTGATCATAGGAGTTGGTGGAGCATTTAAGAACTCAAGTCAAGCTTTCACCTACTCATCTTCTCATCCAAGTTTTCTAGGGTTTTGTATAAAACCTAGATAGTGAGTTTTCACTAAACTTTTCAAATGAGATACATATCTTGTGTGCTATTTATCATAGTTTCATATTCATGTACATATTTGATCACCTGATAAGTTTGACCTAACTGTTACCTTTGAGATTATTGGGGTTTTGGTTATTATGCTTCATGTGGACTTTAATGGGATTATTATTGACATCATTTGGTCATGATTATGTGTTATCATGGGAATTATGGATATCATTCTTGAACTTACATATTTTAGAGTTTTGTACCTAAAATGTGATTGAGACTATGTGAAGTCTTATACATGCATCTTGTTGTCATGGGTTATGTTTGAAGATGGAAATTTCATGTATGTTGGATGAACTATGAGTAAATGTTAGGAGGATGTAGTCTTAGGGTGCCACCATGACGGTATGCACCTAGACCTCTGCCATTTGGAGTAATGCCTGAGAGGTAGTTTTTAAGTGAGTGAACATCAAGGTACATTGACTTGAGGTGGAACTCATTAGTGTGATGGGTCTCCCTCATTGATTCCTGTATGGTCTTTATGTCTATAAATGATCTAAATGTTTATGCCATGATTATTGTTCAACTCACTAGGCTCGTTTGGCCTAACATTTGATTGGTTTGATGTATATCTCAAGTTTTAGCGATGCGACCGCCAAGAAGGTTTAGCGGACTTGTAGGATGTGAGCTTGGGAGCTTTTGGAACGCCATTATAGAAGACGATTATTTTGGATGTAGATGACAACCAATTGTAATCTTATTTCTTGTTTAGGAATTAGATTGAGAGGTTGTTATCCTCATTGCTTTGTTATTATAAACTTGTAATTATAGAGGCGTATATTGTTCATTTTTGAGTGAGTTCATGCTTTGGCATTAAGTGATTACCATATTTCCACTTTCCGGAAGTTTTTGTTTGTCCCATTTTTGGGATGTTACATCGGCCTCGAGGTTTTTTTCCCAAAAAATTATTTTGAATTGTTTGATGATTTTCTTTTCTTTGAACGATATATTATTGAAGTACAATGTAAAATCTCTAATTGCGTCGTTCAAGTACACTTTAAATATATATCTTAAAATATTATACATATTTTTATAAATTAAGATTTTTGAAATTTATTATTGAAACACTATAAATCACGATTTTAATGTTTCATTTTATTTTATTTTGTCGATTTACAGTACGATTTTGGATGGTTTTGAGAAAGTGATAATGTTTTTTTTTATAAATTTGTTTAATTTAGGCTTAATAATATAATGTTTTTTATATAAAAAAATTAAATATTTTGTTAGAATTCAATGATTATCTTATATATTTTAATGACATCTAGAAAAAAATAACCAATTACTTATTTAATAATATAATTAAAACAAAATTATAGTAATATAAAATATTAATTAATAGTGATACATGAAAATGTCTGCAAAAAAAGAAGGTCATGCACATACTAAATTGGTGGGTGTTAGAAGTCTGCAGTAGTAATATGTATCTTGTGCTTTGATACTTGTAAATTAAAGAATTTTTAAAATCTTGCATAAAATGATGGTACCTTGTGCCTAATAATTTGTATTTAAGAGTTTTTTTTATCCGTGCTTTATAATATAGTATAGATATAATTAAAACAAAATTATAGTAATATAATATATTAATTAATAGTGATAAATGGGAAGGTCTGCATAAAAGGAAAGTCCTTCACATACCAAATTGATGGGTGTTAGAAACCTGCAGTAGTAATATGTATCTTGTGCTTTGATACTTGTAAATTAAGATATTTTTAAAATCTTGCATAAAATAATTGTACATTGTGCCTAATAATTTGTATTTAAAAGTTTTTTATCCGTGCTTTATAATATAGTATAGATATAGATTTAAAAAAAACTTGAAAAACTTCTAAAAGAACTTGAAAGACTTGAAAGAAACTTGAAGTTTTTGAAATCTTGTAGAAATATTGAAAAACTTGATATATAATATATAAAAACTTATTTTCTTAAAATAATCGGGCCTATGTATAACCGATCTCATTCCCGAGTCAGGTCGGGCCTTGAATTTTCGTAAAAATCATAATCGGTGCGGACCATCGTGCCAGTCCCAATCGGTCCCGGTCCTACGCTGGTCTCGGACAAGACCCATTTGGCTATCTTTACATACAATACAAAAAAAAATCTTTAATTTCTGTCATTGTTATAAGTAAAACGCTCATATCCATCAACTTTTGTTTCTCTTATTACCTATTAATAATTTTATAAGAGTAGGGGAGGGGGACGTCGGAGGCGGTGGTCGGGAGCGTAGGTGGAGGGAGTTGTCATGCCGATGGGTAGGGATGTTCATGATCCAAGTCGAGTCAAATAGTAGGTTGTTTGGGATCGACTCGAGAAAACAGTTTGTGAGTTCGAGCTCGTCTAACAATTTTGAGTTACACATTATACCTTAGAATTCAAGGTTATAAGCTCGGCTTGATCGCCCGTCATGGGCTTGAACTTTAAATCAACTTAACGCATTTATGTTTTTTAAGTTTTATACTTTGATGGTATGATTTTCTTTTTTGCAGATTAAATATTTAGATATAGGTATCGTCTCCTTTAAAATAAATTGAGGAACATATTAACATGTTCGTCATGAGAAAACGTTGTTCATGCGACTCGGTTCGAAAATTTTAGTTGAATGCCAAAATTAAGATTACTGAACTTGATTTGTTAAATTAAACGAATTGTAGATTGTGTTCGAGGTTGACTCGTGCTCAAGAATTACGTATCTCGAGCTCAAGATAAACCGTAGCTCGTTAAATGCTAGATTGGGGTATGGACATGTTTTCCTTTTTGGGTCCTTCTAGTCGAGAACTATATTGGGCCTGGCCCATTAATATGCCCTTTTGGACCTTTGGGGTCAATGACAATTCATTACAAACAAATGAAAAATATTTTATATTTTGAACGTGTTTATCAACTAGTCAATTGGTTATTAGTTAGTTTTATAAAATTTAAATTTTTTTAAGAAATTGTACGTATCTATACTATATTATAAAAGAGACATAAAAAACTCATAATTACAACATTTTAAACACAAAATACAACTAATTAAAACCAATTACTTAATTTACAATTTCATAATGTTTTGGTACAACTTATATTTTATTATAAAGATGTAATTTATTTTACTTTTAGTTATGATATGTTTATAAAGATAATGATAAATTATTTTGTTATGTTATTATATTTAAAATTATTGATAATATATTTTAATAAAAAATAAAACATGTAATTTATCTCATAGTGTTTATCCTGTATTTAATATGTTTATTTGCAGTTAGTTATACAAATAAAAATATGAGATTTTAATAAGTTATAATTATGTTTCATTAACTTGTAATTTTGAATTTTAACTAATATATCTATACTATATTATAAAACATTTAAGCTAAACTTTTAAAAACTAATTTTTATGCATTATGTACCACTTATTAATGCATATTACTTAAAATCTAAAAGTACAAATTGATTAAACATAAGTACAGCTTATAAAAGCTCAATGTTTGAATTCGTGTAACTAACTGCAGATAAACACTTATTTTTATTTTCTAAAATATCTAAATTTTTTAATTATTGATATAACTAACCGATAAATATAAGAAAATTCGAGATAAAACACCTTATTTTTATTTTTTAATGAAGTATGTTATCTTTTTAATTTTAAACTAGCAGTGTACCCGTGCAATGCATCGGGGTGAGCAAATGTAAATGGAAATAAAAAATTAATGTAATAGCTTATCAGAAAAAAAGAAAAAAAATATATATGGAGTAAATCATATATTTATAATTTATGTAGCATTAGTAGTGATAAACGCATAACTTGAGTTTTTTCAATCATGAAGCATTAAAAAATTATATTAAAGTAATCGTTAAATGTATATTTGACTTTTAAAAACATGTATTAATCAACGATATTTAATGAATGATAATATTTTTTCAAAATACTGAAATATAGAATAGGTAAAAATAACAAATATAATGTTGGATAATATTATTTTGTATCTAAACGTATATATAGGTTCATTATTAGTTAGTTTTATAGAATTCAAAAGGCTTTAAAAACTTGTATACATGAAGAAAATACATGTACTATCATAATTAAAGAAAATATGTTAATTTGAGCAAGTAAATAACTTTTCTTTTTTTGGAGAAACCCCAAATAGAAGAGAAAAAACTTGAATATGGAAGGTAGTGAAAAAGTAAAGTTTGAATTTTTTTCAAATGAGTTGTACCTTATGCATACTAAGTTGTGAATTAAGAGATTTTTGAAATGTATGTATAAAATGGTAGTACCTTATGTTTTATAAGTAGTAATTAAGAGTTTTTTATTCCGTCTTTATAATATAGTATAGATAGATATAAAATATCTTAAATATAATTATCATTTAAATTAAACATTTTTTGACCCGTAACAAAATACTTTATTATTATTTTTTATAAAAAACCATAATTAAACTAAACTAAAATATATTTTTGTTTTAAATCTAGGTTTTTCTCAAAATCGTAAAATAAAATCAAAAAAGACTAACAAAAAGTATGAATAATGATCGAGGGTTCGAGTTCTAGATTTCAGAAACCCGCTGCATTACGATGGTACACTTCTAATATAATAATTATTTATAAACTTGAAATTTAAGGGATTATATATTAATAAGCTGTACTTGTTTTCTATTACAGTATAGATTATGTATGCAACATTTTTTCTATAGAAATTTAAAAAATAAATAATTTTTTTTAGAAAAATCAAATGGCATCTTATCACCATGTATCATGTATGTATGACACATGTCAGCATTATTTGTTAACGTCGATACCATACTAGCTACGCGGTGTAGCCGGTAGCTTCTTTCGTTGTGATTTTTAAAGTCGGGTAACCAAAATAAAAATTAATTGTTATTTATTGGAATATATTTTTTTGAACGATAAGTTAACACATGCACACGTTTCCGGGGTATCCGACTCCCACTTAAGGGTGTCACCCTACTAATCCCCGTCGATTACGACCCAGCCCAATTAAGGGTACCACTATGTGGCAGACCCATAATCATGGATGTCACAGGATGCTCACCACGGGGTTCGAACCTGGGTAGTCTGGGATACCATCCACTGACCCCCTCAGGATGTTACCTTACCACTGGGTTACAACATGAAGGACTATTTATTGGAATATTTATTTTTGAAAAACCACACACATGATGTACTTTATGGATTATAGGGAAATATGGGGTGGAAATGGATAACTTTTTTCGATTAAATATATGTTGAATTCATAAATAAAATAAATGCTTTATAATTGTATTAAAAAACTTGTTCAAGATGACTTATGTAGTTGTGTTGTTGGACTTTTTCAAAATCATTTCACATAGATAGAGACCATTTTTGGAAAACTTTATGTTTTTCTTGTTACTATACAAATCACCATTATTTATATGTTACATATGAACATTAAACGTGGGTTACAATTTTTTTGTCTTGGACACCAAGATTATAGAAGACAACTAAGATGACAACTTACATGTATGATCTTTACATCATACATGCATACATAAAAGACATGAAGTAAAAGTTTCAGTGTACCATAAAACCTACCATCTTAAGTTTTGTCAACCCACACTTATTTTGTCTTCTTGCCTTAATCTATCGCTATATAAAGCCATGCGTAAATACGTAAATATCCATCCCAAAAAGTACCAAAACACATTTGAAGTAAGGCTTTCTTTGTTCATCCTTCTTGGTTTCCTCTTGTGATATATATATATATATATATATAGTAGGAGGATATTTTGCAACTCTTAAAAAGGTTGCAACCCTTGCAACCCACATCTTAACCGTTGAATCCATGATCGACGGTTATTTTATTTTTATTTTTCTTTTTTTTTAATTAAAAATAATGGGCCCCATATTTATTGTAACCGCCGATCATGAATCCGACGGTTATGATGTTGGTTGCAAGGTTTGCAACATTTTTAAGGGTTGCAAATTAAACAACCCCTATATATATATATATATATATATATATATATATATATATATATATATATATATATATATATATATATCGTTAGTTGAAAAAACATTTGGGTAGCTGATTTGTTGATCCAAGGATCTCGTAAACACGTTGTAATTTCTCCCGGTTGGTAATATAAAGATCTCTCTCTCTCTCTCTCTCTCCCTGTGGATGTACACTATCACACCGATAGTGGAACCACGTTAAATCTTGATGTTTCGATTTATTTGCCGCTTTGTTATTTTATCGTATATTCGATAATTGCTATATTTACGTTTGTGGATCAGTATGAATCATTAAACTGAAATATACAATATTTAGATCTCATTATTTCACATTTGTTGTATTGGGTTAGTTGTACGTGATTTATCGTTTTTACTTTGGGACCGTAAATCACTTGAATACGATCTTGTAATTGCCACCGACCCTTACAATTGGTACAGAGCTATTAGGGTGCGTTTGGTTTGCAGACTGGATGGGACGGGATAGGACAAAAACTCATTGTCCCATGTTTGGCGTGACATGGGACAGGACAAAAATTCACTGTCCCACATTTGGCGTGACATGAGACAGAGACAAAGACTGGACAAGGTGGGACCGTGGGACAAGATGGGACAAAAAATTGTATTTTCTTGTTCCACCAAAATAGATGGAACAACATGGGACAAAAGTGAGGCATAAACTAACAATCATTGATCTACCGCCATTTGATGTATAATCCTAATATGGTATTAGTCTTAAGGGTCACCACTACCCATCGCCACCATTACCACCATCGGCGGCCACCAGTAGCCACCGCCAACCACCGTCGGTCACCTCTACCTATTTCTCCACCATAACAACCTCCTCCCACCTCCACAACCATCGGCCATTGCCACCACCACTACCATCGTCGACCACTTCCATTAACACCGATCACCACCACATTTGGTCGCCACCACCATCAACGGCCACCGGTAGCCACCACCAACCATCGTCGACAACTTCCACCTCTTCCTCCACTAATACAATAACTTCCTCCACCACATCCACAACCACCGCCTATCGCCACCTCCACCGATCACCACCACCCATTGCCGTCGCCACCATCGACGCTCACCGTCAACCACCGTCGGTGACCTCCACCTCTTCCTCCACTACAATAACCTCTATTACCCCTGTCCACCGCCACCACCACCACTACCATCGTCGACCACCTATACCTCCACCACATCAACCATAACAACCTCCTACACCACCACCATCCATTATCTTTCACGTTCTTCACAACTACCGTCCTTCACGGGCCACCCATCACATTTATCCTTACCTATCGCTGCAACTATGCATCCGCCAATTCATTAAGATCTTCCAAATTGAATCAAATATCATATTTTCTTTATATGAATCGGATTTTTTCGAACTACCATAAATTATTTTAGGTTATTCATTCAAATTTCCTACCATTGTTTTTGTATGTATTTATATGTATGAAAACCGTTTAAAAAAATAAAAATGTTTTTAATTAAATTATTTAAAGATATACTTTATTTGTGTTATTTATAACTATTATATGACATATAAAATCATCAAACAACTTTTAGGGAAATTTGTTCAGTCTTGTCCTATCCAGTCCTAGCCGTACCAAACACAAAACAGACATTTGTCTTGTCCTGTCCAGTCCCGTCCAATCCTGTCCTAGCCTCTTGTTCTGTTCTGTCCAGTCCTGTCCAGTCCCGTCCAATCATGTCTGCGTACCAAACGCTACCTTAGATCTAAATTTGACTTAGATTGTATATTTTTAGTCGCACGATAAGTGCTTGGTAAAAATGTCTGTTGATTCAGGAAATCTGTTCGCCACTTCCGTTTCCAACCCGAACCCAAATGTTTATCAAAAAGATGCTTTTAAATTGTCGAGGTCCGGGATTAGAATAAAAAAGTGGAACGGGTAGGGTGATTTTGGTAAATGGCAGTTCACTACAGCGGCAACACTTGGGAAAAACGATGTTCACCCTGTAGTCTTTGCTCCGGAAGAAATAGATTCGGATATGTCCACCTTAGAGGCTAAGGAAATGGAGTGTTGGGCCTTAACTACCTTAAAGATGGCTATGGGTCCAAATGTTATTTCTGAAATCGTTTCTGAAAAGACAGCCACAGAGATTTGGAAAATACTTGAGAATCTTTATCTCAATAAGACTTTGACTAACTGACTGTTATTGATGAGGTCGTGCTTGTTCTTCAAAATGAAGGAAGACGCTATCATTCAGGCCCACATGACTGAATTCGAAGACATTATCATGAAGTTAAAGGCAACATATTCTATTTTTGCCACAGATAATGAGGCACTCGCCTTGATTCTGTTGTATTCACTTCCCGAGAAATATTCTCAGGTCACTAACAGTTTTATTTATGGAAGAGATTCCATTTCTTTGCCTGACGTGAAAGCAGGGATGATGTATGAATGACAGATAATTCAGATGAAAATTGGTAACAGTACGCGGGACAACAACCACAACAATCAAGGTCTATTTGCTGAAAGAGACCAAGACGACCAGTTCAGGGGAAGAACTTGTGGCCGCTCCCAATCTCGTACACCTGGTTATTGCGGAAAATCTAAGCAACGTGGCAATTGTAATTATTGTCACAAACTAGGTCATTAGGTCAAAGATTGTCTGAGTTTGAAAAACAAGGACAAGAACAAAGCAGAATCCTCAGCAGTTGCAACCGAAAGATATACAAGCTTCTTAGCAGCAGTTACTGCACCGCAAGGCAACAAGTGTTGGATATCGGAGCTTCGTGCCATATGACACCATTTCGAGACCATTTCACTACTTTCGAGGAGTTCAAAGGTAACCATATTTATATAGGAAATAGTACATCGTGTGTCACTCGGGGCATCGGTTCGGTCAGAATCAAAATGTTTGACAGTACTATTCGAACTTTATCAAATGTTAAATTTGTACCGTCTATGACTTGTTCTTTGATTTCTGTTGGACAACTGTCCAAACTTGGCTGTATGATTCAGATTGAGAATTGGAGTATGTGCATCTCCAAGGGGAATTTTATTGTGATGAAGGGTGAGCAGGCAAAAAATAACCTATTTCATCTGGTAGGCGAGACAGTCAGTTCTGATGCATGTGTCGCGGATAGTTCGAGAAGCTTAGATGTTATCCATTTGTAGCATCTTAGATTGGGGTACACTTCAGAGAAGAACTTGGAGATTCTGCGCAAGCGGAAACTCATTGCAGTTGACACCCTACGATTCTGGACTTTTGTTTAGAATGTGTCTCGAGTAAACAGACGAGTGTTTCTTTTGGTGTTGGAAAACACAACACCAAAAGGGATCCTTGATTACGTTCATACAGACGTCTGGGGACCATCTTCGACACAGTCTCTCAGTGGAGGTAAATACTATTTTACTTTTATTGATGATTTCTCGCACAAACTTTGGGTGTATGTGATTAAGTTAAAGTCGGATGTTTTTGAAATATTCAAAACTTGGTTAGCACTAGTCGAAGTCGAGACTGGAAGAAAATTAAAAGTGCTAAGATCTGACACTGGTGGTGAATATACTAGTTGTAACTTTTAAGACTTTTGTTCACGTAGAGGTATTCACCGACGCTACACCACACTTGGCGATCCGCAATCAAATGGAGCCGTCGAGCGGATGAATAGGACCTTGTTAGAAAAAGTTCGATGTATGTTAGTTACATCTGGTTTCCCTAAAATGTTTTAGGCTGAAGCACTTCACACTGTTGTACACATTGTGAATCGATTACCGTGTTCAGCCATTTAGGGAAAGATTCCAGAAGAAATTTGGAGGGGTAAGGGTAACATCTGTTTGAAATACATAGGTGTATTTGGTTGTCCTGTGTATATTCATGTGACAGGTCAGGACAAGTTGGATCCTAGAGCCACCAAGGGATTCTTACCCGACTATAAAGATGGAATCAAGGGTTATCGAATCTGGAACTCGGTCACCCGAAAGGTGATTCATTCTCGACATGTGACCTTCGATGAGTCGATTATGTTTAAGTCTAATCATAATCGACAGCCCACTCCAGAACCGGAAATTATCTCTTCTGTTTCTCCAACAGCCGATGGAGATGAGATAATTGTCAGTCCTATTGTACAAAACTCATCTGCTCGTGGTTTTATTTTGGGATCAGAATCTGAAGAAAATTTTAGTTCACTAGAGACATCTACTTCTGATTCAGTTAGTTTAGTTCAGAAAGAAGTTCTGAATGATGGTGAAGGTCAAGGCGATACAATTCCAGTACCAGTACCTACGAGGTAGAGCCAGAGAACTATCCGTCCTCGTAATAGGTATGTTGATTGGGATTTTGTAAATATGAGTTTTATTGACCAACTTGAGTATGTTGTGCATGTTGTACAGGATGAGCCATTTGACTATTCGGAGGCCCTAGCTTCTAGCCACTGTGATAAGTGGTTAGAAGCTATGCATGATGAAATGGAAGCTCTATCTAAAAATAAAACTTGGGAGATTTGTCCATTACCGAAAGGCAGTCGTGCAATTGGCTGCAAATGGGTCTATAGAGTCAAAGACGATAATCGTTACAAAGCTCTCATGGTTGCGAAAGGCTTTGCACAACGGAAAGGTATCGAGTATGGTGATATCTTCGCGCCTGTGGTTCGACACATATCTATCCGGGTCCTTCTTGCCATTGTGGCAATTCACGACCTGGAGCTCGAACAACTAGATATGAAAACAGTTTTTCTGCACGGAGATCATAAGGAAACCATCTATATGAAGCAACCAAAAGGTTTCATCTCCGACAACAAATCTGATTAGGTATGTAAATTGAAAAAGTCCCTTTATGGACTTAAACAGTCGCCTCAACATTGGTACAAGAAGTTTGATTTACTTATGCTCTCATTGGGTTTTGATAATAGTGAGAAAGACTCTTGTGTCTATCATAGATCAAACGGTGGCATTCATATTTATCTACTTCTTTATGTTGATAACATGCTGATAGCTTGCAGGGATCGTTCTGAAATCAATCGTTTGAAAGATATGTTGAAATCAGAATTTGAAATGAAGGATCTCCGACAAAGATTCCATATTCCAGTGCAGTCGGGAGTCTTATGTATGCTATGGTATGCAGTCATCCCGATCTTGCACATTCCGTTGGAGTGATTAGTCGGTTTCTATCGAACATGGGTAAGTCGCATTGGGTTGCAGTGAAAACTGTATTTCGTTACTTGAAATGTACGGAAACTCATGGCCTAATTTATGGTATGCCAAACAACTATGATATTTTTGGTTACTGCGATTCAGATTACGCAGGTGATCGTGTCAGTTGAAAATCCATTTCTAGTTTTGTTTTTACATTAGGTTGAACAACTGTCAGTTGGAGATCTCGATTACATTCTGTTGTTGCATTATCGACTACCGAAGTTGAACTTATTGTAGCGGTTGAGTATGATAAAGAAGCAGTTCATTTGCAGGAACTCTTGTTTGGTTTGAGCCTGAAGCAGACTATTGTCCGTATTAATTGTGATAGCAGAGTGCTATTCACTTGGCTACAAATTTGGCGTTCAGCTCTCGAACGAAGCACATTAATGTGCGTGATGCATTTCTGGTAGCTTTGCATGACGCAAAGGTTGTGCACTTGAAGAAAATCTTATCTGAAGATAATGCTTCCAATATGTTCACCAAGTCGTTACCTCCAGCCTCATTCGAGCATTGATCGAATTTGATCCAACTCAGATTGTGTTAGTGTCGTTTGGCACCTTGTGGGATAGATGAGAATATTGCTACAAATGACATAGCGACATATTTGGGGATTTATTACTTGGTAGGTGTTTTTAGGTTGCTTAACTCGTTCGTTTATTGAGATTGCTCATTTGAGGATTTTTGCTTTTGATTTTGACGGGTGATGGCTGAGTCGAAGCTCGTTATGGTCAAAATGCATTTTGTTACCTCGTGTCATTCTTTATCAACTATTTGTTCACGTTCGATGGATTGGTTCGTGCTTTGGTTTCTGCTTTGGTTTCGTCGGGTGATTTGCATATCATGGTGGAGTGTTGAAAAACTTTATGTTTTTCTTGATGCTATACAAATCACCATTATTTATATGTTACATATGAAGATTAAATGTGGCCACAAGTTTTTTTTGTCTTGGGCACCAAGACTATGGAAGACAACTAAGATGACAACTTGCATGTATGATCTTTACACCATACATGCATGCATAGAAGTTATGAAGTGAAAGTCTCAGTGTACCATGAAACCTACCATCTTAAGTTTTTTGCCAACCTACACCCATTTTATCTTCTTGCCCCAATCTATCACTATATAAAGCCATGCACATATACATAAATATCCATCCCAAAAAGTGCCAAAACACATTTGAAGGAAGGCTTTCTTTGTTCATCCTTCTTGGTTTCCTCTTGTGATATATATATATACATCTTTTTATATATATATATATATATATATATATATATATCACGTCGATATATATACACTTATATATATCTCGTCCATATATATATACGTATATATATATATATATTTCGTTTGTGGAGGAAACATTTGGGTAGCTGATTTGTTGATCCAATGATCTCGTAAACACGTTGTAATTTCTCCCGGTTAGTAATATAAAGATCTCTCTCTCTCTCTCTCTCTGTGTGTGTGTGTGTGGATGTACACTATCACACCGATAGTGGAACCACGTTAAATCTTGTTGTCTCGATTTATTTGTCACATTGTTACTTTATCGTATATTCGATAACTGCAATATTTACGTTTGTGGATCGATATGAATCATTAGACCGAAATATACAATATTTAGATCTCGTTATTCCACATTTGTTGTATTGGATCAGTTGTATGTGATTTATTGTTTTTACTTTGGGACAGTAGATCACTTGAATACGATCTTGTAACTGCCACCGACCCTTACAACCATAAGTTTGCATGCTTCTTTCTTTTGTATTGCCATTTGTTTGACAAAGAGGTTATAGCCAATAAAGAGAATAGGGCGGCTTTTTACCAAATGTTTATCTAGTAAGCACTTATTAACAGTAGCCAGTGGCAGATCTAGAATTTTGCCCTAGTAGGGGAACCTTTAAGGTAAATTAAAGGCTCATAAAGTCGTCTGTGTTTTTAGCCTAATTCCATTTTTCGAGGGATTTTAAGATTTTTTGTCTATTTCGAAGGATTTTTTTTGGTTTTCTTGGTTTTTTGATTAATTTTAAGTTACTCTTTTTGGTTGGTGGGGGCACAGACAGGAAATTACTGGGGGGACTATGGTGTAGAAACTTAAAAAATTTTGTTTTTTTAACCTAGATGAAAGAGGGGGGGAAATTTAATGGGCCCCACCCCCACCTTTTATAAGCTAAATCCGCTCCTAGCAGTAGCCACCATCCCCACTTACCTTATCGGTTAAAATGGATTGTTGGTAAGCGTCTTTTACGGTTTTACACGATAAACGCTTATTGGATATGCGTCTTCTCCATCACTTATTGGGTAAGATTATTGATCCTTGTCATGCCTCTTACCTGGTAAGATTCTTAGCCCTTGTCATGCTCACCCACTAAGGCAAGTGACACTCTATAAAGTATAAACGTTTACTCGGTAAACGTTTGGTAAACGGCCCTTAAGTTATATTTTTTCAAGAAAAAGACAATTTTGTATGTTTGATACTCTAAGCAAACAAAAACAATGATCACGAGTGATCAACTAATATGCGAAACGATGGCATATAGTATAGGTTGTTCCTCAATATTTGAACCAGTTCTTTCGGTACTAATTTGAAGGCATAGAATGTAAGTCTTGTATGTGGGTTATCATAGAAATTTACACTATATAGGCTATTTGGATCTCAAGGAACTAAGTTATTTTTGATGACTTTGTTTCATGGATTTGGGATCATGTGAGACCAACATGTTTTCGTGAGACATAAAAATTACACTGAACATTCACAGCAAAATAATGTGAAAGTACAAAAGGACACCAAACCTCACCAAAAACATTGTGAATGTTTGTTTTTGTACCTTTACAGTGTTTTTGTTGTAAAGGCTCAATGTATTTTTTTTGTTTACACAATTGGTCTCACGGATCTCACGAAAATAGACTGGTCTTACGAGAACTAAACCATATATATATATATATATATATATATATATATATAGATAGATAGATAGATAGATAGATAGATAGACATGGGATCACGTGAGACCAACATGTTTTCGTGAGACCCGTGAGACCAACTTTTTACACTTGAAACTTCACAGCAAAATGCTATGAAGGTAGCCTTCACAGTGTTTTTGCTGTGAAGGTTCGGATTTTTTTTACCTTCACAGTATTTTGTTGTGAAGTTTCAAATGTAAAAACTTGGTCTCACGGGTCTCACAAAAACATGTTGGTCTCACGTGAACCCAACCCTATATATATATATATATATATTTAACATCTTCTACTGTTATATACATTAACTTGCTCTTTAAATTGAAGAGAGTGAGGATTTACTTTGTATAAACATTTTATTTTAAGATTTTAACCTCTTTTAACCCTAATTCCCCACTCATCAACATGTTATTGGTATTTAATATAAATTTAAAACAATAGGTTTGTAATTTTCTTTCCAACTATCTTATTCTTAAACCCATGTTTAGTAGGTTGATGTGAAGGTATACACTTAGAATATGAACATGTTTATAAGTAATGGGAATAAATATAAGTTGGAGTTTGAGTGGAAGTTGCCCGGTTCAAGTACGCTAAATGCGGTATCAGTAATGCATGGGTAAGCAAGCGTAATTATGAAATGAAATGCAGTTAATTGTTTAACTACATAAGTGAATAAAAGAACCCAAGAAACTGATTAACTTGTTGAACTAATTAATTCGGTTAACCACCTGAAACCCTACATGTTGTGGATACTCATAGTTTTTAGCGCAAGAGTCTAGTTTTAGGTCAACTGATTAACATTTCTGGTTACAATCAATCTATTCACAAGTTGTTTATAGAAAGAAATATGATTTATTCTTAATCAACGAACCTAGTTGGTCCGTTACAAGAAATACGACATTAATCATCCTTTGTGTTAGGACGATTTGTGGTGGGGGAGAAGGTTGCTTGACACAATTAATAATATTTTTGATTTTTTTTACTTGATACACAAATAATAATGCGATAAATTAAAGTTTCAAATAATAGATATGTAACACCCAAAAATTTCGGTAAGTAAGATCCCAAGTTTATTTCATTTTGTGCTCATGAGAATAATTTCCACTTATTACCTAAGTTAGTGAACGTCTAGATGTTTTCTAAGCGATTAACCTCAAAGATGTGAAATTGGAACTTTTGGGGTTTCAATACATTAGCGAGAGTGCTAGGGATAGTGACAGTGGCACAATACTGTCACTATCGCACACAGTAAACCAACTTCAGTACGATTTGGGCTATTGTGCCTGGCAAGAGTGCCAAGGGCACAATATTATTTGCTTACGTGGTTACTAACATGGATTTTTAATCTAAAATTAATTTTAAATTTATTAAATTTATAAATGTATATATTATAATTATTTGTAAATTATATATTTATAAAATTTAAATGTCAAGATTAAGGATTAATTTAAAACTAATATTAGATTAAAATTCCATGTCGCTATCTACATCAACAAATAATATTGAATTGGAGGTCACATCACTCGCCATATCAGCATGGTAACTGGTTAATGCTTAAATCAATTACTCAGGTACTTAAATGTTTGAAAGTTCACATCTTAGGTACCAAAACGAATGTTTTGAAAGTACGTTACCCAAAACATGAATTAAGGCAAAGTACGTTACCTTTTCATGCAATTTGGAAATGAATTGGGCACTCTTATGTAAGTGGTTGTGGAGGTTTCTTTCGGAGAGAGAGTCGTTATGGGTAAGGGTAATCCAAAGTATTTATGGGGGGGGGATGGGAGGCTTGGGTTGGACAACCCTAATGGTATAGGTGGAAAGGGAGTGTGGAGAGACATAGTGAAGGTGGGAAGAGAGCTTGAGAAGGTCGACTTAAATTTCGAGGATTCATTAGTTAAGAAAATAAGGGATTGTGCGGATACTAGTTTTTGGGGGGAGAAGTGGGCGTCAAGTAGACCCTTAAAAGAGAAGATTCCAAGACTCTACCAATTGGAAACTAGACAAGACATATCGGTAAAAGGTAGAGGGGAGTGGGTTGGAGAAGATTGGAGGCATTATCCGAGGGGGAGGGAAGTTGGTGAGTTAGAAACTTTATTGAGGGAACTACAATCAAATACTCCTAGAAGGGACGCTAGGATAGGATAGCTTGGTCGTGGGACATACAAGAGGGGTTTTGTAACACCCGTAATTTTCGGTAAGTAAAGGTCACCAGGACGTTTTTGGAACTTATAAACGGCGAGACTTTTGTTGGGAAATCATTATTTAAAGTCCCTAAAAGTTTCGTGAGTGTTGGCATAGAAAAAGTCAAGTTTCGGGGCTTGGTACAGGTCCGGCTACAATGACCAGCGACTATGACATGGTTATAGTCGCATGTAGCAATGTAGCAGTAAGAAACAAAAGTTGGGGGTCAGTCAGCGACAATGACTAGCGACATTGACCAGGACATTGTAGCATGTCAATGTCGCACAAGGGGGGTTGTTGGCTGATAAATCTGATTTTCAGCCCATTTCTCATTTCCCTTTTCTTCCTAAACACTCTCTAGAACTAACCTAAATCATATATATATCGATTTTGGGTCATCCTTGGCTCAAATCCTTAGGTTTTATGGAGTTAAACATCATCAATTGGTAGGATTGGAAGCTATGATCAAGGGTTCACCATCTCCATCTCCATCTTCATCTTCAACCTCAAGCTCCATTTTAGGGTTTACTAGGTTTTCACCAAAACCTAAGTGGTAAGTTCATCCCCTTCATTTCTAAACTTAATTAAGAGTTGTAAATGCTTCATGGATGATTTCCTAGTGTTTTATTACTCCAATTTCAGTTTGGAAGATTTTGAGAAAAGTTAGGTCAAATTAGGGTTTTTGGCCAAAATGGAGATTTTGATATAAGATGTTTGGGGAATGATTTTAAACACTTGGATGTGGTTATTCATGGTTGGAAACTTGTGAATCTAGGTTTTTGAAAGTTTTGGCTTGAGGATTCAAGTTTCTCCAAATGAGCTGAAGTTGGGGGGAAATCTAGATTTAACCTAAATCTACCAAAGTGAGTTCAAGTTGATTTGTGAAAACGACAAACATGCCAAAATGTTCATTTTAAAATTTAAAGTATTTTGTCTTTAAATGAAATTGTTAACTGCTGATCACTTGATAAGTTTTGGTTATTTGGAAGTGTTTAACTTTATAAACTCATAAAACACCCACATTTGGAATTTTTGGCATTTTGATAAATAAGTCATAAACGGAAGTGTGCTATTAACTTATTGCATGCATGAAGATTATTTATTAAAACGCATTTTTGTGTTGATCGGAAATATGCATAATTTGTGTTATTGGAGGTTTGAAAACATCATCGGATGAGTCCTTGGGTTTTGGTCATTTCCGACCTTGTGAACATTTTGGAAAACTTCAAAACTTTGTTTTGGGGAAAAGATGCATTTTAAGTATTTCAAAGAGTAAATTCCAAGCAATTGAGCACGTGTCTATGGTATAACCTTGTTTGGGAAATGATCTATTTTATTCTAAGTTGTGTTGGAGTTGGTTGTGTACTTTGAAGCACATGTTTTCTTAAACGTTGGTCGAGTGCGTTTTCTTGCATTTTATTTCCTTTGACAATGAGTCATTTGGCTGTTGGGCTTGTGGTCCGGTATTTTATTATGATTGGGTTTTAGGACATTTGTCCAGTTTTGATAGCTCGACTTCGAGCTTTAGTTGCGATATTGGATGAGGGACTCAACGTAAGGACCTTTTATGGTTGAAGTTGATATCCCGTGGGTGTACGTTTAAAGCTACCGATCCTGACATCCCTTGCGCTTGGAATCATTATGTCCAATGATGGAACGCTAGTTTTCTACATTGAGGCACGTTTAGGCATCAGATTGGGCTATAAGTCCTACGTGCTAAGTATTACGATATTGGATGAGGGACTCAACGTAAGGACCGTTCGCGGTTGAAGTTGATATCCCGTGGGTGTACATTTAAAGCCACCGAGCCTGACATCCCTTGCGTGTACTTGTTTATATAACTAGTCTTAACAACATAAAACGGAGCTTACTCTGTGTACCGTCATATTTTATGGAATCGGGTCTCCCCCGTTACTGAAAAGTGTTGTTTTGGGTATTGTGTTTAGTATCCATGTTTTCGGTGATGTTTTATATTTGCGGCTATATGATTTATGGGTTGAGTATTACGCCCCACCCATGTTTGGGTGTTTCGGGATGTAGAATTTTATCCGCTTTTCATAACTTAAGAGTTTGATTTCTATTCTCATTTGGAGTGAGTTTTGGGTTGAACTTAATATACGAAAGAACGTTTTAAATTTGGGATCTTCGCCCTTAAAATAGTTTGGATTGGAAAACGTTCATATTGGAGATTCTTTCGCCTAAATTGCATATTATTGGAAAATGAGTAATTTTCATAATTGAAGCATATCACTTTGAAATATTATGATTTAAATTGCATTCTTCCTTTTTAACGATATATTTATTATGTTGAAAACTCTTGAACTCACTAGGCGTTATCCTAACTTTTTTATTTATCGCCATGTGCAACAGGATTCGTTGGAAATAGTTCTAGTGATACCGTGAAGAGAGGAGTGCTAGTTGCGTGCTCGAGGAGTGACTAGTTTGTTGAAGTCTTCCGCCTTTGTTTTGGGAAGAGAAACTCGTGTTTAGGGTTAAGTAATACCCGACTTCGGTTTTGTACTTGTGTATTATTGGAGTTTATATTTGTTGAGGTTAGTTATAGAACTTTTAACTTGAGGTATTTTGGATTTCGAGTTGTAGGAGGAAGTTTTGTTCTTTATGTTGACTTTATATCGAAATTTTAATTTAGTTGCTATTATCAAATTTGAGGGTGTTACAAATTTACTGTGAAAAAAATGAGGGAGATATTGGAAGATAAAAGAGCAAGTGGATCGAGGGTTGTGACAAAGACAAAATGGGTTTCTTTTATTCCAAAAAAAAATAAGTGTGTTTTTATGGAGAGTAAGACTAGGGAGGATATCAACTAGGGAAGTTTTGGATAAATTGGGGATAGAGTTGGAGACTATACTATGCCCAAGGTGTGGAAAAACAATCGAGATGATCGATCACGCCTTGGTTAATTGCGAAGAGGTAAGATGTTTTTGGATCCAAATGTGTAACATCCCAAAAATCAGAGTAAATTAAAACCTGGAAATCTGACAATATGACGTAAGCAATTCCATTAACTTCCCATAAATGGGATTAGTCCTTAAGACTATACAATCCTATACAAGGATTTCATCAAAAGAATGGGACTTAACAATGCTCAGTAACAATATTAATCAACTTCAAAAACCTCGAGACTCAAGACTCGTCTCTCCAAAGACCTCGGCACCCACCGCTAATGGAAACCTGATATACACATCATTTGAGAAAAAGTGTCAGACTATAAAGCCTGGTGAGAACATACAGTTTATAAAGCTCGAAAGATATAAGCATCAGTATCATACAAAATCTTTTCATAAAGGTTTAATTCGTAAAGATAACATTTCGCCACAACCGGGCCTCTTCGGTCCAAAACTCTTAAACGGTGATAAAAGGACCATTTTACCAAGGATAGTGGTGTAACACAAAGTAGACCACAAATCCGAGTTACGAGCTAAACCAATTGGAATCCGCGGATACGAATCACAAAGTCCGTGCTTCAACGTGAGATCAAGCCCCAAGCGCAAAACCAAGGTATACTCCTTCGCTAGGATCACCATGAACCATGGCTAGTATCCGGCCTCACATAACCGTACCAAGTTGCCCCCGAGGAACATGTGATCCATAGCTACAAATTTGGGGAATGTAACATCCCAACAAAACAGTCTACTCCAAAACCTAGGGATCCACTAGTAATGGTAAGGACTCGTCACAACAACGTATGTGACCAACCATAAATAAACATATGGTTACAAACACATTTTTATAAACAAAATGCTATTCCCAGTTCAACTTCTGGTAAGAATGAAAATCATTTAAAAGAAGTTCCTTTGAATATTTCTTTCGCATAAACGCACAGGTAAAACATCATTTTACTTTTAAAATAAGATAAGATCAAAAAGGTAACTTTTGATATGTATACAGTTTAAAAATGATAGTAGGAACTCACCTCTGTTTCCTTCTTCTTAACGAGCGCTACCTATGATAACACCGAAAGAATCGGTAAGTCGAAATACAGATAAACCTCTCGTTACTTGAATAGGACTCAAAGACACAGAAGCTAACAACTTAACAGAACCTAATCCGGTTAAAGGCAACAACCGGTCGAACACCACCCCGGGTCGAACACCTCCCCGGTCCAACACCTCCCCGGGTCGAACAGACAACACCGGTCGAGGGACCATCCGGTCGAACAACCCCTCGGTCGAATCAACCATCCGGTCGAATCAACCCTTCGGTCGAACACCAGTCCGGTCGAATCAACCCTTCGGTCGATTGACCAATCCGGTCGAATCAACCCTTCGGTCGATTGACCATCGCCTTGTTCATCAAGAACAGCGATGCAGAACCCAGATTCAACCCAGATCCAAATGAGAAAATACTCAGATCTCAAAATGGAACGGCTCAAAACCTTCACAACGAGATTCTACACGGCTAAAAGCATTCAGATCAAAGCATTAAGCTAGATTCGTACCTCGATTTGCCCGAAACGATCGACCCAAAACAAAGTTTCTCTCCTGCCTTCTCCTTCTTCTCTGGCTTCTCCAAAACAAGATCTGATCAAATGAGATATTAAAATATCTCATATTTGATTTCTATATATATAGCCCAAGTTACACTTTGCCCCCTTGAACTTTGGGTAAAGGTCAACTTCTCACCCAATCCCAAAATTCAGGGTGTTACAAAATGGGACGATGGTGGAACACAAATTTCCCGTCGGTTAATTCGGTCAAGGAAGTGTTGGAGATTGGTAATCATTTGGGCTTGAACACCATTGCCTTGAAGCGGTGGACATCGGTTGTGGGATGCTTCATCTATTTCATTTGGTCACATCGGAATAAGGTGATATTTGAGAAGGAACAAGGAAACCTTTCGGATCAATTCTTTGTGGCGCAACTAAGAACCTTTGAGTGGATTAAATGGCGCAATCAAGATCCCGTTTTTGATTCGGTTACTTGGCTCGTGGATCCTAGATCATAGTAGCTACGGACATAGGTCGGTGGACATCACATCTCGTTCGGTTCAACGGCCACAACACCGCCACACTACAGTTTCGAGTCTGCAGTCTTGTACTGGCAGAAGGAGTTCGAGGGGGCTGTGCATTCTAAGGCGGGACGCGGTTGGAGCTGGTTTGAAGCTGTTCGAAGCTGATGGATCGAGAGTCGTGATAGAGGTCTTGCCATAGTTTGCTCCTCGCAAACCTTGTGGTTCTAATTTTCTGTTTTCTTGATGCTCATGGCTTTTGTTTGTGCTCAATTGTTTTTTTTTCCAAAACTTGGTCGTTGTTCATTGCTAGGTGGGTTGATCACCTATTGGTTGGTAATAAAAACTTTAGTATGCCTTTAAAAAAAATCATCAACAATTGGGTCAAATAATGATGACCACGTACCCTTATGTTAAAAGTTTATAAGAGCATTTTCAACACATTATTTATAATTTATCTAAAATGGAAAATCAAATGTTAACATTTCTAAAAAGATTTACATTCACTCCAATAGATTCTCTATTTAATACAAATTATATTATAATATTATCTAATCTCAATATACTTTTAATTTTTTTATATATATAAAATGATAAAAATTCAATCTTATTGGCGGAATTGAATAAAATAATCATTTCTCTCTCCTACCATCAAGTCTAGATAATTCTCTAAACTTGAATTTTTTTCAATTTTTCTCTTTTATAGAGAACAAAATAACAAAGCTGTTGAAAAAGTTTAAAGAACAAAAACTCAATTTTTTTCTATTTTATAAAGGGAAATTGGCTGAAATAGACATATTAGCCATTTCTCTCCCCGATTTACGAAAATAGACCTAGGTCCGCAATAGCGGACCTGCAGGTCCACAATCAATACCCCCCTAAACGACAAAAGTAATTGGCGGTTCTACCTAGGCCCACAATGGGTCGGGTCGGGTAGGTCCGACATCCGCAATACAGACACGTGGCATTATCAGGAACCGCTAACACAGGTCCGCCATTAGGGTTGCAGGTCCGCCATTGCGGACCTGCTGTTTTTTCGTTTTTTAATTAATTTAATTGATGCTACACGGTTCCCCTCCCCACCCCAACTACCCTTTTTATATAAAAAACCAGACCAATGGTCCCCTCATCCATACCCTACATCGAATATTTTAAAGGAATTCATTGTTAAAGCTCGTATTTTTTGTCGAATCTCGGTTCGTGTTTCCCCAAATCAACACGTGTATTCAATGGCACCAAAGGTAAGTCTTGTAAACGACAATGAACCACATCCGCCACCACCACTGCACCACCTCCGCCACCACCACTGAACTACCTCTGCCACCACTACTGCACCACGTCCACCACCAACTCCGCCACCGCCGGACTTGCGGACCTGGCGGAGGTGGCAGACCTCTTTTTTTTTTTTCCTTTCGATTATATATGTATATAATATATTAATATTTTATATTTTTTTTTCTTTCGATTGTATGTATGTTTAATGTTTATTAACATTGTTTGAATATGATTTTTGTAGTTTATAATTAACTTTAATGTAAATTTAGGTCCCTAGACTTGATACACATTAAACCTTAATTTTAGACACATAACACATTAGATCCCCTAAACTTTAATTTTAGACACTTTAGATCACTAAACTTTAATTATTGACACTTTAGGTCCTAAACCTTAGTTTATGATAATTTACGTTCCAACTTTAATAAATTACGCTTTAGGTCCTTAAACTTGAAAAAAATCCCATATTAGGATCCTTATCATTAATTTATGACACTTTAAGTCCCTAGACTTTGATATATGACTCTTTAGGTCCCTAAAATTAAAATATGACACTTTAGGTCCCTAAACTTTAAACTTTGACACTTTTGGTTCCTTAACTTTTATTTTAGACACTTTATGTCACTAAACTTTAATTATTGACACTTTAGGTCCTAAACCTTAGTTTATGATAATTTACGTTCCAACTTTAATAAATTATGCTTTAGGTCCTTAAACTTGAAAAAAATCCCATATTAGGATCCTTAACATTAATTTATGACACTTTAGGTCCCTAGACTTTGATATATGACTCTTTAGGTCCCTAAAATTAAAATATGACACTTTAGGTCCCTAAACTTTAAACTTTGACACTTTTGGTTCCTTAACTTTTATTTTAGACACTTTATGCACTAAACTTTTATTTTAGACACTTTATGTCACTAAACTTTAATTATTGACACTTTAGGTCCTTAAATTTAAAAAAAATCCCATATTAGGATCCTTAACATTAATTTATGACACTTTAGGTCCCCTAAACCTTAACTTTAAAATATGACTCTTTAGGTTCCTAAACTTTAATTTTTTACACTTTTGGTCCCTTAACTTTAATTTTAGACACTTTAAGTCAGTAAACTTTAATTATTGACGTTACGGTGGTTGGGATTCATTTGGGTCCTTGAACAAGTGTGTACGTCGTTCATAATTCGTACGTGGAACATAGTGGTATTCTGTATGCACGCAACATAAATACGCCAATTACAGTTAGGCTGCACACATCTCACATCATATCGGGATTTTGAAGATCTTTCAACTCTAAACTGGAAACCCTCTTCAAGGGTCTTCCTCCCGATAGCGAGGGTCATTTCATCTTTCGTTTGGAAAACATCCCCTACATTCACTCTTCTACTACGAGTATAATGTACGGGTGCTTTGTTTGGTGTGATGACGGGCTCTTGGTCTTCTAGAAGGGAGGGGGCATACCAAAGAAATCATTTATCCCACCATATGATTTAACAGGACTAGGTTCAGACGTTTCTTCTTCTTCTTCTTCTTCATCATCCGTATGAACATCAGAAAGACCCAGGTCATAAACATGAGATTCATCGGGGTCTTGATGAAATTCTTCATCGGCTTCGTCTTCCTCATCTTCTCGTTCGTCTACCAGTTCTTCTGTCTCAGGAACAACATCGGGGTTGTAGTCACTCATACCATAACCATGTTCATGAAGAAAAGCGGAATCAAACTGAGGCCTGTAAGATGTTTGATTATGCTCGGGGAACTGAGGCATGTAAGATGTTTGATTCTGCTCGGGGAACTGAGGCATGTAAGATGTTTGATTCTGTTAGGGAAACTGAGGCATGTAATGTAACACCCGTAAATTCCTATCTGTGAAAGCCAATCCTTTGAGAAACCCTTGTTGTCGATCATAGAATTCCATCCCTACGCCTTACCTATTAAGCCTTATCGCATCGTGGGTGCTCCGGATGAGAAATGGAAGAAAACGGGACTCGGGACACTCTGGACGAGAGTGCCCTGGGCACAATCGTCGACGGACCCTGGTCGTTTTAAAAATCTAATCTTGAGCAGCCCCTCCTCATTATTTCAACCCCTTTCACCCTTTTTCTCTCTAGAACCGACCCCAAACCCTAAAACCAGGTTTTATGTAATCAAGGCACCAAACCTAGAGTGTTTTAAGTGATCCTCCATGGTCTAGCAAGGGTTGGAATCTAGAGCTAAGCTACCTTCACCCTCTCCACCTTCTTCATCACTTCCATCATTTTTCTAGGGTTTCCACTTAACCCTTGTCATTATTTCGAAGTTGGGAGTTTATGGCTTATTTTGGTAATCTAGAAGTGCTTTGCTGATGGATTCAAGTTGTGGGTAAGGTAACCTTCTATTTTTCTTCATTTGTGGAAATTAGGGTTTTGACGTAAGTTGAGATCTTTATGTAAAATGGTTGAGAAATGATTCTAAATGGTTGAAAGAGTATATTCATGGTTGGAACTTGTCAATATAGGTTTTTGGAAGGTTTTGCTTGTGGATATGGATTTCTTCAAGGAAGCTCAAGTTAGGTAAAATCTAGATTTAGCCTAAATCTAGCAAGGTGAGTTCAAGTTGATTTGTGAAAACGGTGTACATGCCAAAATGTCTATTTTAAAGTGTTTATATGTTTTACATGGAATTGTTAACTGTTGATCACTTAAATAGTTTTGGTTATTTGGAAGTGTTAAACTTTACAAACTTATAGAACACCCACCTTTGGGATTTTGTGCATTTTGATAAATAAATCATATATTTTGGGTATCTTAATGATTTATTTCATGGTGTATATTTTTGAGTATAAATGCATTTTATTGGGTGCCATGGGATGATTTGAAAAGGATAAAAAGGTATAAACCCACTTGGAAAATGTTTTATCCCAATCTAAATTATGTTGGAGTTATTTGTGTGTTTTGAAGCATGGGTTGCATTATTGCGGGTCGTTTATGTTTGATTTCATTTTATGATTTTCAACGTTGGGTCTTTGGATTTGTTGAGCTTATGGCTCGGCTTGGATTTTGTTGGGTCTTGGGGACATTTATCCGGTTTTGATAGCTCAATGTAGAGCGCTTGGTTATGATTGCATTTATTGCATCTTATTTTGGAATTACATGTTTTGAATGCGTTAGTTCATTCGTTTTGAGTCATGTAATGTTTCAACCCCGTCTGCTATGGATCCATGAGCACTTTTGTTATTTTGTCCGATGTTGGAACGACTAGTTTTCCACATCGCGACACGTTAGGCATCGGATTGGGTTGTAAGTCCTTCGTGTGGCACGTTAGGCATCAGATTGGGTTGTAAGTCCTTCGTGCAAGTATCTATGGGTGTATGTTGAAAGATGTTGAGCTCGAAGCTTTTATTATTTGTCCAATGGTGGAACGCTAGTTTTCCTCATTGCGGCGCGGTTAGGCATCTTCGGTATGGTATAAGTCCTCCGTGTAAGTATCTATGGGCCTGAAAGATATTGAGCCTGATACTCTATACCAACTTAACGTAATGCGTGGCTTACTTTGTGCACGTCACATTATACAGAATCGGGTTTCCCCCGTCACCGAAAGGTGTTGTCTTTGGGCTGAGTCTTTTATACAATTGTTTCGATGACATTTTGCATACATGAACTTATTCCATGTTTTTGGGTTGAGTGTTTAATTCCCGCCCGTGTTTTGGGGTGTTTTGAGATATGAGGTGTTATTTACATTATCATAAATTGGAAGTCGATTTATATTCTTATGTTGAGCAAGTTTTGGGTTAAATCTAAGTTACGAAAGAACGATTTATATTGGGATCTTAGTTTTTAAAACAGTTTGGTTAGGTTAACAATTAACTCGATGTCTCTTTTGTTTAAAATGCATATTTATTGGTAAACGAGTCGTTTCCATAAGTGAAGTATATCGTTTTGAAAGATTATGATTTTAACTGCATTATTTCTTTTTAAACGATTAATTTTTTTTATATGTTGAAAACTCTTGAGCTCACTAGGCGTTAAGCCTAACCTTTTTATTTGTCAGCATGTGCATCAGGTTTCAGTTGGGGAGTTTGGTTCTAGCAGTACCATGAAGTGATGTGTTTTAGTTTCACAAGTGTAAGTATTTGGGAAGTCTTCCGCAGTTGGAGATAGTGACTATTATTGGGTTTTAGTAGCACCCGACCTTGTTATAGACTTATTATAGAGAACAAATCGTGTGTGTTGAAGTTAAACCTTGAAATTGTGTTTGTATATGAAACATTTATTGATGTATTTAGAAAATTTTAAATTAGTTGCTATTTCCAGATTCGAGGGTGTTACATGTAAGATGTTTGATTCTGCTCGGCATACACATCAGGAGCGCCTCCGGTGTTCGAACCACCACCAACGTTGCTGCCGCCCGCCATCGTGTAATCGTCGTAAACGTAAAGTGTTGGCAGATTTGTTAAAGCCATAGCATTTTGCAGGAAACACGAAACATCGATATTGTCTCTTAACTCAACGATTTGCCCAGAATATTTGTAAATAAATTTGGTGGTACCAACAATATAGTCCATACCACTTTTCTCTCGAACATAATTAACCAACCTTTGATGCGTGATAGTTGTCGGAACCATGGCGCGAACCATCGGTCGATCAGTAAAATAATCCCACTCTTGACCATTTTGTTGAAAGTAACCTCTACCCAAAATACGTAACTTTACTTTTTAAGAAACACAACTCATCTTTAAGAAAACAAAGATTAAACAGATGAAAGAAAATCAAGAAAACACACACTTTTCTCAGATTGCAAAACTGCTTACCTTCCTTTTTCAAGCTTCCTATTCTTATAGAAAACTTCACGGTTTCAAAATTGTTCAAAAGTATTCAATAGGTACATCCACTCAACTGTACAACTGACCATTATTGAGGGAAAAAATAATGCAAATCCGCAACGAAAACGTACGTCAAAAACTAGAAAAACACAAAAAATAAGGAAGACTAGCGGACCTAGCCTAGGTCCGCAATGGCGGATCTGGATTAGGGTTTCCCCGGAACGTGCCATGTATCTGTATTGCGGATGGCGGACCTGGGTAGAGCCACCAATTACTTTTTTCGTTTAGGGGGGTATTGCGGACTTGCAGGTCCGCCATTGCGGACTTGCAGGTCCGCCATTGCGGACCTAGGTCTATTTTGGTAAATCAGGTAGAGAAATGGCTAGGAGGTGCAATTCAATGTCTATATGGCTATTTCAGCCAATTTCCTTTTTATAAAAGCTGTTGAAGATGCCTTAACAATCACATCATCTTCATAGGTTCATATGAGATGGTCTTGTGATGTGAGAAAGATACTCCCAAGGTTATTTTAAAAAGGATTATATTATAGTCTTATAAGATAGAAAGTAAATTTTTAATAGAATGTATCTTTATAAATATAAAATTTGTTGGTGATTTTAGTGGGGCAATGACATTTGTACCTCTTTTAATGTCAAAATCTGGTTAAGTCATGCGTTGCAAATGTAAAAAGTAGATTTGGTGTTGATGTGTGTGAGGAGGAAATTACTAGATAGGGGTGCACTTAGCAATACATAGAGGTGCAATTAGTCTTCCCTTTTTAGTGTCATCAATCAATTTTAGTATGATTAATTATCAATTAGGTAATAAGGCAAAGATAAGTGAGTTAGGACTTAGGAGGTGCGCAGTGAATACTCATAAATGTATGCCTCTATTAGCTTAGATCGCCTTAAGGCGAAGGTCAAGTGGCTAGCCGGCTACGCCCCTTGCAAGTTCCAAGGGGCATCGCCCCTAACGGATTTTATGAAGGGGTTCTCGCTTAGGAATCCCAAGCATTGAGACGTTTTGGACGTGATTATGAAGGTTGGAAACATTTTTGAAATAGTTTCGAGGACTTGGTGAAAATTCTATAAGTATGGAAAAAAAAGCATGTGGACTCGGAGCCTTCTCCCTAGAACTCTGAGTTTTACTTAGTATCTCGAAGTCTTCACTAAAGAGCCTTTGACCTTAAGTCAGAGCCAATGAGCCTTCGGCTCAAAGCTTCTGAACCTTTTGATCGAACTCTTTTGAACCATTGCTTCTGAGGCATGGTGCATCTAACTCAGAGCTACTTAGTCAATTGTGATTGTTGTCCAATCTTATACGTTAACAGTTACAACTGTTATGTAGTTATTTTTTAACCATTTAATCGTCCATAACCGTTGATCTCTCCTATAAATATATAAAGGTGAATCTGAGTGTAAAAAAAACGGACTACATAACCCAAAATATCGTGGATTATTTAACGGTTGGAAGATACGCACAAGACATTTTTAATATGATATATTGCTAATAATGTCTTACCCAAAAAGTAGGGGATTATCTAATTAGACAATGTTATTCGGAAAAAAAAGGAATATTTGTATAGTGTTTTGATATAGAAAGATATTTTTTAATAGGATATATCTTTAAAAAAATTAAGCATTTTTGGCATATATATTTTCACGTATTATTTTAAGAGGAAACTAAGGAAAAAATGTGGAAATTATTTGATAAGTAATGAAGATTTAACTAAAAAAGAGGTATAAGATTTGAAAACATAATTAACTAATACATAAAAGGAAATATTGTTTCTATATTAAATGTTTTTATTTTATGCTCTTAAGATATATTATACTCCTTCCGTCCCAAAATAAATGTCTACATTTCTATTTATGTTTGTCCCAAAATAAGTGTCTATTTTCAAAAAGTAGATAGCTAAATTCTCACATTTACCCTTAATTAATGCACAAATACATAAGAGTTGTGAAGAAAAAGAAACATTAAATAAGGGTAAAGATGTCATTTGATACCAAAAAGGGGTAATAATTATGCATGTCTAAAACTGTGTGTCAAGTCAATTGTGGACACTTATTTTGGAACGGAGGGAGTAATAAATTTCTAAGTTTATCTTAAAAAACTTCGTTATAAATGTAAAATATCAGGATTATTTAATGGTTGAAAATAGGCATAAAGTTATACTGGTATTTTGAGATAGAAAACAATGTTTTCAAAAAATATATTTGAACAAAATTTGCCATAAATATACATTACCTAAAGAGTCATAAAATTAATTATCTAACTGTCGGAAGATACGGTCAAGGTTATTTAATATTGAGAGTAGAAAGTAATTTTTTTAATATAATAGTAATATATTTTAAAAGAAAATTAAAAATCGTAGATTATGAACGTCGAAGACTGGCCCACATGTTTTTTTGTGTACCCTCGTTGGCAGACAAGAGTGGCGCCTATACAAGATCACAGTGTACAATCCCTAAGTTGCCCTTGCATTTCCCAAGTGTTTGATAAAAACAAAATAGTTTAAAGTTGATTTATATTTTAAGTTTATTACAAAACTCCCGTTTAAATGTATAAAAAATAGCTTAAAATTATTTTTTGAAATGATATTTAAAGATATATAATTTATTAAACGATAAATTATATAAAAATATAACGTATTTGGTCTAATTTTTATTTATGTAATATATTTTTGAAATCTTATTTTGATACTTTATGTATAACATGTTAGACATTTAGATTGAATGTTTGTTACACTAAAAAAAATTAAACTAAAATTACTTATCTCTTTGTACATTATCAATTATAAATTAAATACATAAATGCTTGAAATGTTGTATCTAAACGATCAAATAAATACTTTAAAAGTATATTACACTAAGGTTTTTTTTTTTTTTTTAAACATCTTAATGACTTTTAAGTTTGAATCGTTCAGACCTTTTTACACACCAGTTCTTATTAATCACAACTAAAATAAGATTTCAGACATTAGACCTCTTAAAAAACAAACAACACCTAAATAAGTTCCAAATAAAAATAAGTTTGTTTTCATGTAATTCATTTTTACTAAAAAACTATACACTTACATAAATTATCATTCGTTTTCACTAAAAAACTATACACTTACATAAATTATAAATCACCGAAAGTGTATATGAAAATTGATTTATTATATTAATAAACAATATGAGGTTTTTTTTTTTTTTGAGAATTCTTGAAATTGTGATAAACTTGAGAACTAGTGCATTATGTGCTCTTTTATATGATTTTTTTTTCTCATCTAAGATTAGAATTTATAATATTGATTAATATATATTTGTTTCATAATGTGAACCATTTTAGCTTGTTTAAACAAAAGTTACACGTTTTTTTTCTCCATATTATGAGCCAAATACAAACAAACACATTGTAAAACAAATATATGTTTATCAATATATCAAATGCTAGTCTTAGATGGAAAAAAAATCATGTAAAACAATAATCTCACGATTATCACAATATACAAAATTCTCATTTAATTATTATAAAACTAAATATAAGACACAACAATTATTAGGCACAAGGTACCATCATTTTATGCAAGATTTTAAAATTTTTTTAATTTACAAGTATCAAAACACAAGATACATATTACTACTGCAGACTTTTAACACCCACCAATTTGGTATGTGCATGACCTTCTTTTTATGCAGACATTTCCATGTATCACTATTAATTAATATATTATATTATTATAATTTTGTTTTAATTATATTATTAAATATGTAATTGATTATTTTTTCTAGATGTCATTAAAATATATAAGATAATAATTGAATTCTAACAAAATACTTAATTTTTTTATATAAAAAACATTATATTATTAAGTCTAAATTAAACAAATTTATAAAAAAAATTATCACTTTCTCAAAACAATTCAAAATCGTACTGTAAATCGACAAAAAAATAAAATGATTTTAATATATATCGCTGCATTGCACGAGTACGTTTCTAGTTATCTTAAAAAATAATATACTACTATATCTTAATGTTGTGTATGAAAGGAACCAAAATACATAACAATGACAAACACCTACAAATAATGTGATTTAAGACAACCTCCAAACAAAAATCAACTAAAAATTTAAGAAATAAATGAAAAGTCCACATCCACATGAAAGAAATGGACCAACTTTAGCATCTCATTAAACTCACCTTGACCCAAATTGCATGAAAACAAGAAAAGAGGGTGCACCCTTGACCCCATTTGCCATCAATACATGAAAAGGTTGCAACCCAGAATTCAAAGGACCATCTCAAACCCACCTACTAATATAAATTGAGGCCTCAATTTTTCTGAAAAGATTCCTAATGGGAAAAAGGTGAAATCTTGATATACATCCACCTACACCCATTTTCCATATTCTATTATCCAAACGATCTTTTTTGTAGACCCCAAAAGATTCAAGGGTTTTTGTTTAGTTTCTTTTGGTTGTGAAGAACTCTATTGGGTTTTCGCTGTACAAGATAAAATTCAATTGAGGTGGGATACAATCAGAAACCATATTGAAATTCGTGAAGAAAAAGCTTGAAATTAGATGGGTTTCTTCTCAATTTTCGTAACTGTTTCTTTGATGAATTTAAATTTATGTTGTGTCGATTTCTTTCACGAAAAAACAATCGAAACTACTGTTTTTGGAGCGATTATCTTGCGTCTACTTTATGGACACTGTGTGAAATCAATATGGGGAATTGGGATTTGACTTGAACTAATTTGGGTTTGTTTTAGTTTTTGAAATTATGTCTTCTTTTGGGTTGATTTTGGTTTAGAAAATCTTTTAGAATTGACAATTTTACAATCTGTTTCGTAATCGAGCTCTGTTTTATTGTTCATATGAACAGGTTTCAATTCGTGTGGGAGAAAGAGATTGTTTTGACCATTTTTGACTACTATGAAGAATTTATATAACATCAGAAGGTGAAAATAGGAACAAGAAAAAGGTTAGTGATGAAGTTTATGAAACTTGGTTCAAGGCCTGATGCTTTCTACACTGCAAATGGTGTAAGGTAAGCATGAAAACGCTATTTGTACTCTGTTTTTTCACCCCATTCAAATTGAAATCAAAATTTTGGGTTTCGTTTTTTCGTTTTTGTGTTAAATTATTGAGATAAGGAATTGAGATTATGATCTGGGTTCAGGTCAATTTCCTCTGAGGTTCGTAGCGATCTTATAATCCAAGTGAATGAAACAAGATATTTGCTTCACAAGGTGATGGTTTTCATTAATTTGCCACTTTTATGGTTGTCTTTTTTTTTTTTTTTTGCAATTTTACCTTGATTAGACAAAAGGGCTGTTGAATTTGATGAAATGATGCGATAAAACCGAATCAAATTTGTGGGTTTTAGGCGAATTTCGTGATTCTTGATACTCTGTTTTTCATTAATTCTCCAATTATATGATTGTTTTTTTCAATTTTACCTTGATTACACAAAAGGGTTGTTGAATTTGATGAAATAATGCGATAAATACCAAATCAAAATTGTGGGTGTTAAGAGAATTTCGTTATTTTTGATACTCTGTTTTTCATTAATTCTCCACTTCTATGGTTGTTTTTTCAATTTTATCTTGATTACAAGGGTTGTTGAATTCGACGAAAGGATGTGATAAAAAACAAATCAAATTTGTGGGTTTTAAGTGAATTTCGTTATTCTTGATACTCTGTTTTTCATTAATTCTCCACTTTTTATTGTTGTTTTTTCAATTTTACCTTGATTACACAAAAGGGTTGTCGAATTCGATGAAATATTGCGATAAAACCGAATCAAATTTGTGGGTTTTTGACTAATTTTATGATTCTTGATACTCTGTTTTTCCACCTTCAGTTTCCACTTCTGTCAAAGTGCTTGAAGTTGCAGAGACTCTGTTCTGAGAACCCCGAATCCTCTCAACTTCAATTTCTCCAACTCCCTGATTTCCCAGGAGGCAGTGAAGCTTTTGAATTATGTGCAAAATTCTGCTACGAAATCACAATCACTATCGGTTCCTACAATATCGTATCGGCCCGATGTGCAGCCAATTACCTTCAAATGACAGAAGATTTCGAAAAGGGGAATTTAGTTCACAAGCTTGAAGTATTCTTTAACTCTTGTGTTCTTAATGGCTGGAAAGATTGTATTGTTACCCTTCAAACCACAAAAAGATTCCAATCATGGTCAGAGGAATTGGGGATCACGAGCCGTTGTATCGAAGCCGTGGTGTCAAAAGTCCGTTCTAACCCTTCGAAAGTGAGCCTATCACATAACCATTTGAGTCAAAATGGGGACAAGGAAGACATTAATGGAAGCAAAGGGTGGTGGGGTGAGGATCTTTCTGAGTTAAGAATGGATCTTTATAGAAGAATAATGACATCCCTTAAATCTGGCGGCAAAGTGCCTGCAAATCTTGTTGGTGATGCTTTAAAGATCTACACTTCCAAGTGGCTGCCAAAGATTTCAAGAAATCTTGAAATGGGGTCGGGTTCTGATTCGGATCCTTCGAATTCAAATAGCAGAATGCTCTTGGAATCGATAATAATGTTACTCCCGATGGAAAGAAATGCGGTTTCTTGTAGCTTTTTGCTGAAATTGTTGAAGGCTGCCAACATACTTCAAGCTTCGTCGTCTTCAAGAATGGAATTGGCGAGAAGAGTTGCGAGTCAACTCGATGAAGCTAAAGTTTGTGATTTGATGATTCCATCGATATCGAACGATAGCGATACGATATACGATCTTGATATAGTTCTGAACATTGTGGAGCAATTCATGTTACAAAAACAAGGTCAGCAGCATATAAGTCTTGAAAAAAGATTGGAATTGGATGACAATGGTGATTGTGATTTCGAGGAGAGGTGCAGATCTTCTTCGGAGTTGAATATTCGGATGATCAAAGTGGGAAGGCTTGTGGATGGGTATTTGCAGGAGATTGGTAGAGATGTGAATGTGCCATCGTCAAAGTTCATTGCTTTGATTGAAGCTGTTCCTCAACTTGCTAGAGTGAATCATGATGATCTTTACAAAGCCATTGATATATATCTCAAGGTAATACAATTTCTAAATGGTTACTGCCATCTTCATTGATTTTGAGACTTTTATGCATGCACTATGTTAGGGTCCCACATCAGATAGATTTGAACCATTTAAAGGTTGTTTACTAAACACTTGCTGCCCTTTTACTGGTTAACTAAACACTTACTGTTAAGAGAGATGATGGTTTTAACCGATAATCTTATTGTGCCATTTCGCTAAACGAGAATCTTACCGCTAAGTGAGGGTGGGGACTCCTAAGTCCTACCCAGTAAGCACTTGCCTAGTTTGTGTCGGTAGACGACCAATTTTCTTGAAACATGTTGGAACCTCATTTCTCTGTTTTTAAGGGATCTTTTAGAGCATCTCCAACAGATTCTCTAAAAATGGAGTTTTTGTGGATTTTTTTTGCTATATCAGATTCTCCAAAATCTCGTAGGAAAAAGAGGGTAAATTCTCCAAATTTGGAGAGCTGCCTAAAATATGTGGTTAGGAGTGAAATAACATTTTATTATTCCCACCTACAAGAGTTTTTGAAAATAAATGTTTAGGAGAGGGAAACAATGTTTTATTAAATGTCTTGAATATTAAATAATAAAATTATTGTTTTAATTTCTAAAATAAAGAATATAGTACGTTGGAGTTCAATAATAATGATATATTTTTTACTCTCTAGTTTGGAGAATCTGTTGGAGATGCTCTTATAGATTAATCTAACGACGATCCACGTATTTTCACATTGTTATTAGAGACAAGGTCTACTTTAGAAACTTGGAACTCTATGGCAATTTATATCCACTACAACAAAATCGGGTTTATAGGACTATAAGACACATTTACAAATAATGTCATATAAAAAATTGGATAGGATGTTTTTGAAATGAACTTATTGTAACACTTTAACTCATAAATTGTTTGGCTATAACTTAAGTCTCATAAATCAGCTTATTATGACATTAAAACATTTTTGGTGTCCCATAAACCCAATTTTGTTGCAGTGACTTTGTTGTAATGACTCGCCTAGCCCCCTATCGACACTTTGGGACAAAATGTGCCCCCGTATAGCCTGTTGGAGGGAGTGTGTTAAGAGTCCCGCATCGGCTAGACTTGGTCCATTTATCCTCCGTATATGTTCTTACCTTTCTTCTCTCCTCAAGAGCTCTTTTAGAGAATAATCTAACGAGATTCCACATATTATCACACATTCTACAATTATCGATCCTGCTTTTGATTTTGAAAATTTGACTTGTTGGTAAACCAGTCGCACCCAGACCTGAACAAGAGCGAAAGGAAACACCTGTGTCGATCACTCGACTGCAAAAAACTATCGATGGAAGCATGCATGCACGCAGCACAAAACGAGTTGCTGCCGTTACGGGTGGTAGTACAAGTCCTGTTCTTTGAACAAGCTCGAGCGGCTATGGCTGATGGCCACCTGACCGCACTTCCTAGCCACATCAAGGCACTATTAGCTGCCAAAGGCGGTGCACCAAGCCCACCTGGCTCACTGACCACCCTGCAAGCGGAGAACCGGTGGGTGAAGTCGCGAAACCCGAGTGTTTCTAGTGGAAGGACGAAACCAGCAGTAGACGATGAAGACAGTTCTTCAAACGTGAAACAAATTTGTTCAATTGCTACTCGGCCTAAACGGATGTTGTTCAGTAAGTTGTTGTCGATGAATGCGAACAATAGCCAAAACGACAATTAGGCTTCACAAATGTAGAATAAAATTAGCTGCCCAGATCCCATATCCCCTTCTTGTCCGACAATCATGTAAAAAATAAACGATAAGAAAGAAAATGAAATCATAAATTGAATAAATTTATATTAAAATAATTATGTGTTTTTACATGATTGGTGCGACATAACAGGGGACATAGGATATGGTAACAGTTGATTTTTATTCATTCACAAATGTAAACTGTGATATGGGGCTGACTGACTAAATGTTATGATGCATTAGAGGAAAGTGTTTTTGACTCTACATCTATAGGTAATTTATGCTAGATATCATTGTTGTCTTCAAGTCAGACTTAAATAGTTAATTAAATACATCAAATATAGAAATATGTATTATTTTTTTGATTAAAAACATTTTAAAATACAAAATATTGAATATATTGATATTATCTTATTTTTAATTTTATTTATTGATATCTATGTGTTTGGTACAGTTTATATTGCCTTTGTATTTAATAGGAATCATTTTACTTTACGTTTTGTTCTATTTTTTTTTATGATTTATGTGGTTATCAAATTTAAATGACTATTTTTAATAAAATTCTTATTCTTTTTTATAAATAATAAGTAAAAATTTAATTATATTTAAATTTTATCACATTAATAAAATCTTATAGTATAATTTTTTAAAGCTCTATAGTTAGAACTTTAATAAACAAACTGATAAACAATTTATAAATACCTTTAAATACATGATAAAAGTATGTTGAACCCTGATGTAATACTCTGTAAAACTGATGATGAATCGAAGACGCTCTCTTTCTTCCTCTCTAAACCATGCAGTCATAAAATTAAAATCGAGAAGGAAAGAGAATAGAATGAAGTATGATAACACTACATTGCATAAATACATTTTTAAGTATATATAAAATGTAGTGTGTTTATAATTTTTGTTATATATTAGTTTATTTGTTTATAACTGTATGTATCCATTTTAAAATAATTGTAATAATTTGTCTTTCGTATAAAATTATAATATACATATTGAAGAAAAAAATTATAATTATTTAACACATTATAATAAAAATCTTGTTATATACTTAAAACTAAAATTACGTCGTATTGATTGCTTAAATTAAATTAAGGGGTTGTTTGTTTTTTTGAAAAAACTTCTTAATAGTTCTTAAGTCTGAATAGGTCAGATGTTTTTACATTCAAACTGTTTGTTTTTTTTCCTAGTTTTCAGAACCTCTTAACTCTTAAAAACATCTTAAATAAAAAGTGGTGACCTAACTTCTTAAAACCTCTTATTACCACCTCAATTCATATGTTCTCCTTTCTCTCAAAATGTCTCCAAACATTACAAAAACAAATAGTTTTATTGATTAAGATTTCAGACTTCAGCACCACCTGTTATTAATCAGAAGTGAAATAATACTCCAGACTTCAGACCTCTTAAATAACAAACGCCACCTAAGGATCTCTTTAGTTTAACTAAATATTTTTTTGAGGGATTTTAGATTTTATGGAACAATTTGGAATATTTGATATGTTTGTTTTGTAGGATTTGAAATGGAAAGGAATTCCATTAATTGTAACTAAATTATAAAAATAAATTATCTATATATATACTATATTATAAAGCAGAGATAAAAAACTCTTAAATACAAATTATTAGGCACAAGGTACCATAATTTTATGCAAGATTTTAAAAATATTTTAATTTACAAGTATCAAAACACAAGATACATATTACTACTGCAGACTTCTAACATCCACCAATTTGGTATGTGCAGAGTCTTCATTTTATGCAAACATTTCCATTTATCACTATTGATAAGTACTCATTGTACTTAAGCACATTGTTTTTATCTTTTTAGATTAGATTTTACACTTTATAATCCCAACCTTGAGTCATTTTGGTTATTATTTTTCACTTTCTTGATTTGGAGCTTAAGATATGGATTTGTATATAAACATGGGTTGTATAGGCTAAAGTTGATGTAATTTGCAAACTTTTGATGATACATGTCAGTGCTGCAGCATCTCAACAGCATTGAACGTGCAGGGAGAATTGGAAGCTGATTAAAGTGGAGTGGATAAAGCATTTCTATGGACCATTAGACAGTACTTTTGCCAGCTGTTTATCTGATAATTAGCTGTATTATTCATTTGTATGGTACTTTTTGTTGTAAAACTCTAATATTAGTACCTTAAGTTAGTTAGATTAACCCTTTTGGCCCCTCTCTATTTCCTATAAATAGAGGATTCTTGGGGCATTAATAGTATCCAACAAGCTTCCCTCATCACTTATCCAATCATCTTATCATCACCAATCCTTCATCCCACCAAGTAGGAAGTAGCTTATCCATGAAGTTTTCTTCATCATTACTAGATCAGATCATCCCTCCATCTTTGAAGATACTTTTGTAGTTACTTTTAATCATCTCCAATTCTCTTTTAATATTTAGTAATCTTTTGGTTTCATCATCTTTGTCTTTGATTTCTTCATCGTGTTCTTTAATTTCTTCATATTGTTATGTTGTTTGTAATCGTTTGCTTAGCATAATCTTCTTATTTTCGTTCATCTTGGAACTGGAACGAACTTCAGTTCTGAGTTTTTTTTGGAAATTTCCAGAAAGCATGCATATGTTCATATGGTGTTCTTCATGTGTTCTTCGTAAACCCAGGCTATGAATGCTTCCAGCATTGGAACAACATTCACCTGCAGATTTTCTCCATGCATTTTCTTTACTTATCTTGCATCTCTAGCCTTTCCATTTATTGTATGTCTTTAGTTTCAAGCATTTAAATTCGAGTAGATTGTAGTGTTGTACTTACATTCCATTTTACTTTCTTATCATTTACATTTATTGTCTTTACAGTCCAAGTCTTATATATATATATTTATATATTTTCAAGTCTTTTACATTTCCAAGCACTTTACATTATGTCTTCTTCTATAGTTCTTTGTAATGTTCTTTCTTTATTTATTATAATGAGTAGCTAAACACCTTAGCTTGGGTGTGAGGCAAATGGTGATGGTGTTAACTTAAACAAAGTGGACTTTTGTGACTTTAACAAAGTTTTATTATTCCAACTCAAGTTTTATCAAGATAACAAAACTCTTTGATAAATTGATCATTTTGATAGTGTAATAGTGTCATGGACCTAGAGATAGGCCATTGAATAGCACGTCAAATTGAATGACATAGGAGGTAATATCGAAAGAGTTACTTGCAACGAGAGTTGTTACTTGTGTCATTTAAAATGATCCATTCTTGATAAGTTGTCACTTTTTCAAAGGGTTAACATGGAATAGACTTAGAGATAAGCTATTTGGAATATACCAACTTGGGAGGTATGGGGGTTATTTCGAAAGAGTAACTTTTAACAAAGAGAATTTGTTTTGCCATATATTTTAAGAACTCCACTCCCATCATTCCCTTATCTTGAACATTGCTCAGAGATGAGATTGTTTGTAGCTACTGGAAAAATGGGATGGTGAGAGTCCGAGAGGAACGTGTCTTGAAATAGATAATAAAATCAGTTTTTGTCACAAGGATGCTGCAGCATCACTGCAGCATTGGTCCACTGGAATTTGGGTTGACATCTCACTATAAGCCTTGCACCCTTGCTTCTCTTTTAATCTTGTTAAAGTAAATCTGTGTTCACCAACCAATCAAAATATTGCTTCAAATTCGTTATCTGAAATCATATCTTTCATCATACTTTTATTACACTTTTTAGTTCAATCTCTGTGGGACGATATCTGGTATTTTACCACTTTATTACTTGAAAGGCGACATAGTACCAATTTGTATACTTGCTTTTTGGTATTATCTGTTTCACCCTAAGGTACACAAAAGGGTCTGTCAACTATTAATTAATATATTATATTACTATAAATTTGTTTTAATTATATTATTAAATATCTAATTGGTTATTATTTCTAGATGTCATTAAAATATATAAGATAATCATTGAATTATAACAAAATACTTAATTTTTTTATATAAAAAAATTATATTATTAAGCCTAGAATTAAACAAATTTATAAGAAAAACATTATAACTTTCTCAAAACCATCCAAAATCGTACTGTAAATCGACAAAAAAATAAAATGAAACATTAAAATTGTGATGTATCTCGCAGCATTGTGTGAGTACGCTTCTAGTCTTTTATTAAGTGAAATTATAAAACAAATGTTTTAACATATTCTATAACATTATTACAAACAAAAATATGAAATTCCGTAAACTAGCAACTATTCAATGGTATTTTTTAATTCAATGTTTGTGTGATTTCAATTTTGTATTTTCATTTAAACATACACAAGATTAATACGGAAATCAATTCCAAATCCTACAAAATCTCACAAACCAAACGGAGTCTATATTTTCTAAAAATTAAATGTACCAATAATCATTCAACAATTGGTTGTCTTGTGAGCGATCTCGTGTTGTGCCCTACTGAACTTTAAACACATGTATTGGGGTAAGCTTTTCTGAAGATCCAAAGAACTATAGAAGGTTCGTTGTTTTGGAGTTTGAGTGGTTTTTCATTTCCGTCACCTTATTGGTAGTTTAGGTCATGTTTGGCAACCATAAACTAAGGGACCATTTACTAAACAGTTATCTGATAAGTACTTACCAGGTAATTTTCCTCAACGGATGAACATGGCAAGGGCAAAAAATCTTACCTATTAAGAGCAATGATAAGGATGAAGAGTCTTATCCAGTAAATGAGGATTACGACTCTTACCTGGGTAAGCGCTTACCGGGTAAATTATTGCATACAATACCGTTTTGATGTACCATAATCTTACCCGATAAAATAGATTATAGTGTTCACTCCTACCGGTAAGTGTTTACCGGGTAAACATTTGGGTAAACTGCCTCTAAGGCGGCATTTGTTTTTTAAGATGTCTGAAGTTTTCTTTCATTTCTGATTAATAAGAGGTGGTGTTGAAATCTGAAATCTGAATCAATAAGAATGTTTGTTTTTGTAACATTTGAAGTCTGAAATCTTAATCTCAATCAATAAGATTGTTTTGTTTGTGATAACAATTAATCAGAAAAATGTCACAACTTCTAATTTAAGATGTATTTAAGAGTTAAGAGGATCTGAAATCTGGAATAAAACAAACGGTCTTAATATAAAAATGTCTAGACGATTCAAATTTAAGAGGTATTAAGAGTTTTTTTTTGAAAAAACAAACAAACAACCCCTAACTCTAGCTTGTTTTTTAAGCTTAAACATGAAAATCAAAAGACTTGGGAGATGTTTACCAACAGTGGTGGATCCAGAAACTTAGGTGAGTGGAGGCCCCATGGGTATAAAAAATCTGAAACTGAATAACTCGCCTGAACCAAAAATGGTTTTAGGTTATTCGTTTTGCAGGTTAAACAGTTCGATTAACAAAATAAGGTAGTTTAAGTTTCGTTCCTTTTACCATATCGGTTAAGCAAATACCAAATTATACTATTATTTACTTTATATATAATTTTATTCCAGATTAATTGGTTTGAGCATGTATAAAATTAGCATTAGGTGGATTGATTTATCTTTAAACTAAAAGAACAAGAAATTGAGATATATCTTACAAGATCATCAACCAATGTTATCATCATAGCATGATTGAAAAACTAGCGGTAACAAAACAATCAATATGCTGGAGAACAACTGCCAGGTGAGGAAGTAGGGAGTTTTGCCAAAACAGATTAGACCACTGGAGGGAACCGTCGTAAGTGACTGAGAGGAACTAAGGACATAAGCGTTAAAATTTTATTTTATTTTATTTTACCTAAATTACTTAAAACTTGAACCATGAGACTTAAGTGGGGGCCTTTCCCCCAACATCCAACAAGGTAATTCCGCCATTGTTTACGACATGTTTACCGGTAAGAGTCACCATTTTCACTTACCATTTTTAGCTATTAAAATGGATTGTTGATAAACCTTTCTGATTGTCGAATAATTGTCTTCACTCTCACCTACCAAATGAGATTTCCAATTATTACTATTCTTTTTACTAAGGGGGTCGTTTAACAAACGCTTACCCGGTAAATTTTACCAAGCCACTTACTTTACCGGATGAACATTACAAGTATCGAGAATCTTATCCGGTAAGAATGATGGTAAGGGCCGAAAGTCTTACCCGGCAAGTGTGGACGACAAGTCTTACCTGACAAGCACTTAGAAGGTATATTGTTGCATACGACGTCGTTTAAATGAACTAGAATTTACGCGAGAAGACAAGTGAATATGCTAATTTTTATCGGTAAGCACTTACCGGGTAATCATTTGGGTAAACGGCCCCTAAGTAAGATGTCGATCATTGTTATGCCTTTTACCAGGTAAGATTTTGGTTTTTTCATTCTCGTTCAGTAAAATTAGTGACACCCGAATAAAAAAAACACACTTACCCGGTAAGTATACTTGGTAGGCGCTCCTTAGTTAATTACTATTTGATTGAATTTAAACAGTTAATTATAAAGTAGCCTCCAAAATTAATTTTCTTACCGCAACTCTTTCTCTTATTTTTTATCCTTCATGGATTATATTAAATTACAAAACTGATCATAGTTCATCCCAACTTTGCAGCAATTTCAAAAAATTACCAAAAAAACGGCAGATGCAACGTCCCCCTTTTCCGAAAATCACAACCATTGATGGATCGGATCAGGTTGCGGGGGTGATGATGAGCACCGGCTGGCAGTTGTTGGAATCCTAACGGTGGATAACGACGAGTAAGAGGGATCAAAGTCGACTGAATCATGTAAAAAAGATCGATTTGGAATCCAATCATACATCAATCGCATATATGTCTCCTTGATTTACTTTTTCCTTCTCGTTAATTGATTGAATTGTTCTTCTTTGCCTCGACAATGACGTACTGATTTGATCTATATATCTTCAGGAACAAAAGTTTTCCGATCGAAAGTCGGTGCCAGATCCAAGACTATTATTGCCAATGGTTGCCGTTGTGAACGAGATAACTCTGGCTTGAATTTTCACATGCATAACGCAGGAGCTTTCCGGCAGATTTGTCGTAACGGAACGGAAGTTTTCTCGATGGTTTCGACACCTGCTGGATGCAATTACTCGTGGCGGCGATCGGAAACCTCGCCGACGAGTACGAAGGGGATGAAGGAGGAGATCTTGGTGACGGAATCTCAAGATCAATCGTGGTGGAGGAAGAAAACCGATAGACGGAACTGGTTGAAGGAATTTGCGACGATTTCTTCGAAAGCGTGAGGAACGCTCTGATTTTGAGATTCGATGATGATTGTGCCCTAGCTTTTCGATCATATTCCTCAAGGAGATTAACGAGATCCTCATCGCAGGTGATCGAAACGAGCGCATCTAAATCCACAGTTGGCAATTGACACCTCATAGCCACCGCCGGCGTCCCGCAAATCTCGCCAAGTTTCGCCAGCAATTCTGCAAGTCAAAAGGCAAATCTCAATTCCAATATCCTTGCAACACACACAACTACACTAGTTGCATATACTCTAATCGTTCTTCCATTTTAGTCGTACTCGTACAAAACCAAAACCAAAACTAAAACAAAAACAAAAACAAAAACCAAAACCAAAACAAAAACCAAAACAGCGTTGGGTTCCGTTGAGAAGTTGAGGTTAATGTGAGAAGCGTGTAGGATAAGACGTGCCGAGATAAGATGCATCAAATCAATTCACTTCAATCCATAGTTCATGAAAGGACATTTGATTAAAAGTGATCAACGTTTCAGATCCACTTCTTATGTTAACCTCGACTTCTCATACGATCTTTCGCTAACCAAAACAAGGGTAAATTACTAAATTTCACTTACCGGAGAAAGAGAGGGAGCGATCAACGGCGATAACACGAGTTTCGCCACCACAATAACGAAGTTTGCCGTCGGTATAGCGAGGGAGTATTTTGCCACCGTAACTACAAAGGAATTTGATAGTTGGGGGTTTAGGAGTGGTGAGAGAAGGTCCTGCCATTTGATTTGAGGGAAGTGAAGAGTGAAGAAACAGGGGGGGAAGGGGTTTTGTGTTTGGTTTCTTGAATGTTAAAGAGTGGCGCCATGAGTACCTCATTTATAAACCCCTTTGGTCGACCATGGTAAGGTTTCCAAAACGAGTGGGATTTTGTTTTTGGTGGGGTATGATTATTGGTTGTGGGTCATGGCCTTATGGCACAAATAACGAAAGGTAACTTCTTTCTTGTGTTTTCATATCATCGACACCTCCCAAAAAATCTATTTTTTCAATTTCATGGTCGGCCATTAACATGAGTTTTGAGGTAAAGATAAAATAAGGGTACCTTCAATATACAGATATTTCTTATATTACTTGTTAAATATATTTCTATCATTAATTTTTTTCATATATATATATATATTAATATTTTTAATGTATAATTTAATTTGATTTTGATATAAATAAATGTGAATATAACACCGCCATAAAAATAAGGTGAATTATATCCATACCCCCTTCTATAGGGGGTATGTGAGTGAAGTAGGAGGGGGTGTATGTGAGGGAGATAGGGGGGTATGGAAGTTTTTGTGAGTGAGGAGGGGGTGTATGTGAGGGAGATAGGGGGGTATGGAAGTTTTTGTGAGTGAGGAGGGGGTAGGGATAACAACACCCAAAAATAAAGGACTCCGAGAAACAAGAAATATTCAAGATTCAACATAGATTAGATGTCTAGTTGGGCTATGATTGGCAAACTATTTATAAGTTGGTTCTTGAGTGACTAGGGGCCTATTTGGAAACAACTTAGGGGTTGTTTGATTTTTATCCTGAATAAATAGTATGGACAATAAAATTACCATTTTAACCTTATATCTACATATGTATTGAATGAAATTAAACTATTTGATAAATATTTCAATGACAACAAATTTTAAATAATATGAATTATTTAACATGACATAAATATTATGAAATCAACGAGTTCATTACACAATACTTAATAACATAAAATATATTTAAAACAATAATATATTATTGTTTGATTATATATATATATATATATATATATATATAGTGTTTGGTTCATTTGAGAAATGGTAAATATATGGTCGATCATGAATCCAACGGTTAAGATGTGGGTTGCAAAGGTTGCAACCTTTTTAAAAGTTGCAAAATATCCTTCCACTATATATATATATATATATATATATATATATATATTTATGCTTGTTGGTAATTAAACTATTTATTTTTTAATGAGATGTGTAATTAAATAGTAGGATAAGGGTAATTTTGGAAATTTTCTAACTTAATGCATTAAGTTAGTATGGGCTAACTTAACATGTTAAGTCAATCTCTTATGGGGCGTTTGGTTCGCTGAATTCCGCCGAAATCTGATGGAATTGGAATGGAACTGAATTACATGAATTCCTTCAAATGTGGATTTGGTCATTCCTTCACAAAAGTGATGGAATTGAATTTCATTCCATCCAATATTTTGAAAATGACAAAAATACCTTCTTAACAAAATTAAAACCCATCAGATGTGGATTTGGTCTCCTCTCTCTCTCTATACTCTCTCTCCTCCCTCTCTTAACTTTATCTCCCTCCTCTCTCTCTCGCCTCTCTCTACCCGCTCCCTCTCTCTCCTCTCTCTCTCTCCCCTCTCTCTCTTTTCTCCTCTCTCTCTCCTCTCTCTATCTCTCGCCTCTCTCTCTACCCGCTCCCTCTCCTTCCCTCCCTCTCACACAATCTCTCTCTCCTCTCTCTTCTCTCCTCTCTCTCGGCATTTAAAAAAATATAAATAAAAGAAAGGGTATTTTTGTCATTTTTCAAAATTTCATTCCAATTATTTTGCAAACCAAACAGACAGATTCCAATTCATTTGACTGATTACATTTCATTCCTGCCAACCAAACACTTGGTCAAACCTGATAACATTTCATTCCAATTCCTTAGACATATTTCATTCCTTCAGAAATCATTCTGCGAACCAAACGCCCCCTTAGTATTAAGTTAAAATCAAACACCTTAATATACCTTAACCAATTAAGCTAACTACCCATTAAGCTTATTAAGTTAAAAACAAACACCCCTTAATGAGCTTAATGAACCCTTTGGCTTATTCGCTCAGCCACAATATGATGTTTGGAAGCGACGTAATGATTTAAAAGGGAGCTTATTGATTAAGTTTTTAGAAGGCACCCTTATAGATACATACACCACATTCCCATCCCTTCCCCTGTGAAATACACGAGAGAAATAACCGACCTGCTCCTCCCATCTCCCTCAATCGAAACCTAAACCCCATGCTCCACCCAATCGCCTCCCTGTCCCTTCCTCCCTACTCCTCCCCATCACCGCCTTGCCCCTTCCTCCCTAACCAACTTAAATGATCTTTCTTTCATGTGTATGTCTGCATCCTGTCTTTCAGCATTGCTTATATCTATGAAAATATTTTTTTGTTGACTATGTAAACTGTAATTTTCTATCGTTCAGTTTGTTCATTAACCTGTTTAGTTCTGCCTAGGACCTGATTTTTTTCCCAGATTTAGTTCATCCCCTAATTAATTTGTTCTAATGTCCTGTCATATGTGGAGTGGAAACTGTGGTCTCTACCACTCTTCAATTCATCTCTGAAATCTAGACTCACATATTTTTGGTGGAGTAAGGTATTTAGATGATTTCTGGACTCAAATGTCGCTCATATATCTTGCATTCTTTCTTGCTTACAGATAAAAAGAAGTAGAAATATTGTGATTTGTGAACAGGTTGAAATAAAATTGTACATGTATTTGTGTTTCTATTTTGTTTGTGTTTAATGTGAACGAGGACAATAATTACTACCCTAACCCTATAATATCGTGATTTATCATTTATGAAGAATATAATATCTTTCCTACTATTGATTTACAGTGCATTAGCATCCAACACGGAAATGAGTGTAGTTCGCCATTTATTTAACCACAACCAAGTATATGAAAAAAAATTGTTTTTTTAATTACAAGAATTAGTTATATATTTTGAAGTTGTTGGTATGGTGGTTTTATATGCCTCATTAATAATGCTTGAAAGCTACTTAACCTACAATGGACAATACCTTGTCAAAATTGTAGGTTCTCGGTAGAGCTATGTTTGAAACAATGTGAAAACATCAATGTTTATCCATATCAAACATAGGCAATCTCAATATATGGCTTGCGAACATATGGTGTAATAAAAAACCAAGCCTAGAAAAGCAAAATAGTAAGAGCAATTTTCAAGGAATATCATGCAAGCAGGAACCTTATCGTACCTTTCACTATATATGTTGACAATTTTGAAGATAAATGATCACATAGTGTTCGAAGTTGGATAATAGTCTGCCTATTATGAAGTCTAGAGTGCCACTAGTACTAGCTATTTAACCACACCCAAATATATGAAATTGATTGAACAACATATGACGCAGCGTAGGTTTGCGGAAGGATTGACAAACGTTTAAATCCCGTTAATGATTCGAGAATTACGACGTAAAACTCAAAAACTAAGAGAGAACTCTTAAAAACAAAAACTTTATTGATTAATTGATAACTTCCTTACAACTGAAAACAATAACCCTATTTATAACTAAAATTAGGAAAAAGATAATTATTAAATCTAATTTAAATCTAAAGATAATAAAAAGAAAATTAAAAAATATAAAAGGGAAAGATAGTTAATAATAATAATAATTACGATAAGGAATGGTGGTGTGGCCACGTGGCATGAGGAAGCAAAGGGTTGGTCAAATAACACAGATGCTTGGACGCCCAAACAGTGCCCGATGTGAGTTTCATGTGGGTTGGGCCACATGCAACTCCAAGTCGCTTCGGTTTCTACGGTGAATTTCATGTGGGTTTGGCCATATGCAACTAGCACCAAACTCGCTTCGGCCGTTGTTTATGTAACACCCCGATTTTCGAAAAGTATCATTTCAAGTTAATACCGAAACTGATATATTAGGGAAAATTAAGATAAATAATTTTGGACTTGAATCCTAGATTTTATAGTCTAGATAGATGTAGGATTCAATTACGAGTCCAACGGTTCTTTTCGGAGTGAAATCGGAGCTATAACGAAGAAGTTATGGCCAAAACAGTGAACGAGAAGAAATCCGGGCGGATAGTGCACTACGCGACCTATGCCACGACTTATGCCGCGACTTAAGGTCGCGTGATAAGTCGCGAAATCCCCTGGTCGTGCAGCACGTTAGGCATCGGATTGGGTTGTAAGTTCTTCGTGCAAGTATCTATGGGTGTATGTTGAAAGATGCTGAGCTCGATGCTTTTATTATTTGTCCAATGGTGGAACGCTAGTTTTCCCCATTGCGGCGCGGTTAGGCATCTTCGGTATGGTGTAAATCCTCCGTGCAAGTATCTATGGGTGTATACTGAAAGATGTTGAGCCCGATACTTAATACCAATTTAACGTAATGTGTGGCTTACTTTGTGCACGTCACATTATACGGAATCGGGTTTCCCCGTCACCGAAAGGTGTTGTCTTTGGGCTGAGTCTTTTACACATTTGTTTTCAGTGGCATTTTGCATACATGAATTTATTCCATGTTTTATGGGTTGAGTATTTAATCCCCGCCCGTGTTTTGGGGTGTTTTGGGATATGAGGTGTTATTTACATTATCATGAATTGGGAGTCGATTTAAATCCTCATGTTGAGCAAGTTTTGGGTTAAATCTAAGTTTACGAAAGAACAATTTATATTGGGATCTTAATCTTTAAAACAATTTGGTTTGGTTAACGATTAACTCAGTGTCTCTTTCGTTTAAAATGCATAATTATTGATAAACGAGTCGTTTTCATAAGTGAATCATATCATTTTGAAAGATTATGATTTTTATTGCATTTTTTTAAACAATGAATTTATATATGTTGAAAACTCTTGAGCTCACTAGGCGTTAAGCCTAACCTTTTTATTTTGACGGCATGTGCATCAAGTTTCGTTTTGGGTTAGTGTTCGCGACACTATGAAGAGATGAGTGTTTATTGTGAGCTCGAGAAGCGATTTGCTTGGTGAAATCTTCCGCATTGTTTTTGGGAAGAGCAACTTACATTTGGGTTAAGTAACACCCGACTTCGATTTAGTCCTTGTATATAAGACTGTAAAGTTATGACTGTTGTGGTTTATTATAGAATTTTAAATTGAGGTATTTGGAGATTGATGCATAAGTGGAAGTTTTGTCCTTTAATTGATATTATTTCGAGATTTTTAATTAGTTGCTCTTACCATATTTGAGGGTGTTACAGTTTATGATTCTCAATTTGTTTCTTTTTCGATGCCAAATTTTGAGCCTCTTTCGAGGTCTTTTTTCTCTTCGATCTGATTTTCCTCATTTCCAATTACTTTCGAAAATCCTTATTAACTATCGAATTCTCCCTGAATCAGTTACCCTCATTTGAAAAAAAACTCGTCCTTGAGTTCACTTGAAAACATCTTCATCCGACCTATAGAACATTTGTTTTTTCAAAATGTTTGGATTCACAACTTGCCTCCAAAAATTCAAAATTTTTGACCAATCTTCAAATCCCGCCGGAGGTTGTCATGATCGTCTCCATACGAGCGATATTTTATCAAACTCGAAAGGGTAAGAGATTAAAGTAACTTTAATGGGAATTGTTTCTATTTGAACTGGAGCCTTGGGTGCGGGAACAACGGAAACAAAATCTTCGAGATCAATCTTGTTGACTTCTCGCAACAAAGATTTCGTTGGCTCGGGAATGTTCTTAATCGGTTTACTTTCGATTTCTTCGGTGGATGGTTCGAATTCTTCGGTGGCTAGTTCGAGTTCTGGTTCAAATACTTTGGTCTCGGTCAATATTTCTTCTTGTGGCTCGGTCACGACAGGGATGACTTTCTCTTCGAATTTGTATGGCAAGACTTCGTATTTTTCAGATGGCTCTTCCGGAATAGGTGGTTGTTTGACTAAGGAAGAAACTGATTGTATAATACGGTTATAGTTGTTGCTTTTCTTGTTGGTGCTTTCCTCGAAGCTGTTAACCGGGGTCATGACGATCTTTTGGTCGCCCCAATGGAATAGTACGATGTTGTCTCGGCCTTTGTAAGTGGAATTATTATCGAATTGACACAGTCGACCCAATAGAATGTGGCAAGCATTCATATCAAGGACATCACATAGTACCTCTTCTCGATATTGTTTGTCAATTGTAATAGGTACTCAACAAGTTTGTGTGACTCTAACTTGAAAACCGTTCTTGACCCACCCAAGAGAATAATGAGCTTCATGGGTTTGAGTGGGTAGATTAAAGTAATCGTGTAACACCCTCGATTTCGAAAGGTACCGTTTCAAGTTAATACATAAATCGGTAATTTTAAGGGAAAAATAAGATATAAGATTTTGGACTTGAATTCTAGATTTTATAGTCTTGATGGATGAAGGATTCAATTACGAATTCAACGGTTCTTTCCGGAGCAAAATCGGAGCTATAACGAAGAAGTTACGGCCAAAACAGTAAACGGGTGGAAAACCGGGCGGACAGTGCACTACGCGACTTGTGTCGCGGCTTAAAGTCAATCACGCGACTTAAGGGAAGCGGGCGACTTATGTCGCGACTTAAGGGAAGCGGCATAACCCGCGAAATGCACTGTCGAGCTTAAAACTCGATTTTCAGCCATCAAACCTCATTTCTCACAACAAAACCCTAAATCTATTTCCCTTTTCTCTCCCAAACCGACCCCCCAACCTCTAAAATGAACCCTAACCCATTTTGAGGGTTTTCCTCCTTAAACCACATGATTCTTCATCATCTAGTTGGTTGAGATCGTGAACCACCTTCATCTTCATCTTCTTCACCAAGTTCATGGGGATTTCATCTAACCTTTTTCACCATTTGAAGATTGGAAGTTTATGGTTCGTTTTGGTGACCTACAAGTGTTTTGGTTGGTGGATTCAAGCTTGTGGTTGAGGTAATCTTCTCCTTCTTCAAGTATGGAAAATTAGGGGTTTTGGTATAAGATGAAAAGTTCATGTAAATGCTTGGGGAGCAATTCTAAAAGGGTTGAATATGATTATTTATGGTTGGAAATGTGTGGATCTAGGTTTTGGAAGAATCGTGCTTGTGGATTCAAGTTTCTTCAAGGAAGCTCTAAGTGGGGTAAAATCTAGATTTAGCCTAAATCTATTAAGGTGAGTTCAAGTTGATTTGTGAAAACGTTGTACATGCCAAAATGTCTATTTTTAAGCATTTATGTGTTTTACATGAAATTATCAACTGATGAGTTATTTGGTAACTTTTGATTATTTGAAGTGTTTAACTTATTAAACTTTGTAAAACACCACATCTGGGTTTCTTGGGCATTTTGTTAAAAGTGTCATAAATAAATGTGTTTCGACGATTTATTGCATAAATAGATATTTGGTCAAAAACGCACTTTTAAGTGTTTGTCGGGTTTTATGCATCATTCATGAAATGAGATGTTTTGAAAAGTACTAATGTGTGAGTTCTTTGGTTTTGGGTCGATCCCGACTTTGGGAACACTTTAGAAAATGATAATCCTTTTTGGGTTTTGGGCCGAAGGCCAATTGTGATTTGAGAAACGGAGTTTTGGGGAAATATGTATTTTGGTTTATGTAACCACATTGGCTCTCGTATTTTAGCCAAACGTTCATTATGCCTTTTGGGGCATGGTTTACACTCAAATGAGTCTTGGAAAATTTGTTCAGTTTTGGTAGCTCGTTAAGGAGCCCTGGACGTATGGTGTACTTAGTTGCATCTTAATTGAGAGTTACATGTTTTGAATGTGTTAGTTCGTTCTTTTGAGTCATGTAACGTTTTAGACTGTAATGCATTGGATCCATAGGCATATGAGTCAGTCAGTTAGATAGTTGGGGACCTTATCCCCATTTTAGGACTGAATATTGTTTATGGCTAGCAAGAGCTCGAGGTATAGATCGTGGGTGGTTGAACTCGATAACCGTGTAACCTTTATTGAAGGGCTCGAGGTATATATCGTGGGTGGTTGAACTCGATGCCCGTTTGTAATCCAGTCTGGTTACTCATCGTGGAATTTAGTGTTCGCGTTTGAAGTCTAGTGAGTGGTCCCCAAGTCATGTTTTTATGTAAGCTTGCGGTGGTGCTCTGCAGAGCCGTATACGGAGCTAAGTCTTGCGGTGGTGCTCACGGTGAGCCGGATACGGGGATTTGTGGCTTTGGTAGTGACACTCATTTAGAGGTCGAGTAGACACTAGGGTCATTTGGGTATCTTGCGGTGGTAGCTCGGTTGGGAGCCGTATACGGGGATCCATGGCTCTATGTGAAGCTCGAGAACATTGATAAGTGGCTTAACTTTGTGTGCCCGCCACTTTCGATGGAATTCGGGTATCCCCTATCACCGAAAGGTGTTGTTTTTGGGTATTGAGTTTTATTATCCAAGTTTCGGTGACGTTTTGTATAAATGGATCGTATCCATGATTTACGGGTTGAGTATTATGCCCCACCAGCTTTTTGGGTGTTTCGAAATATAAAGTTTTAACCGCATTTTTTATAAATGTAGAGTTCGATTTCTATTCGCATTTTGAGTGAGTTTTGGGTTGGAGTTTACTTACGAAATAACGTTTTATATTGGGATCTTGTCCCCGAAGTAGTTTGGATTTGAAAACGTTTATATTGGTGTTTTGCCCAAAATGCATATTATTGAAAAATGAGCCGTGTTCATATTTCAAAGCATATCATTTGAAAGATTAAGATTTAAGTTGCATTACCTCTTTTCAAAGATATCTTTACTCATGTGGAAAACTCTTGAACTCCCTAGGCGTTAGCCTAATCTTTTTATTTGTCGGCATGTGCAACAGGTTCAGGTTGGGAATAGCTCTAGTGATATTGTGCAGAGAGGAGTGCTAGTACTGTGCTCGAGAAGTGGTTACTTTAGTAAAGTCTTCCGCATTTGTTTCGGGAAGAGCAACTTGTAGTTGGCATTAAGTAACACCCGACTTGGTCTAGTCCTTGTATAAGACTGGAGTTTATATTTGTTGAGGTCAAATAGATAATTTTGTTTTGAAAGTTTATCTTTTACTTGATGTAATATCGAAATTTTAATTAGTTGCTTTTACCAAATTTGAGGGTGTTACAAATCGACCAATTTTCGGGACACAAGGTTCTCACAACTTCTATTATCGATAACTATGTTACATACATTTTTGTACACCGAATAATGCGATCGGAAAATATTTTCGTGTTGGATTTCTTCCTTTGACGAAAGGAGTATTTGTTGGAGTACGATATTGATCTTTTCTTGGCAGTCTTCTTCCTCCTCCTTTTCAGATTCGGAACTCGAGAGATCGACCCGATCACGGTTGTCATTTCATGGCGCCATAACCGGTTCAAACCTGTCTCTTGTCCGACGGTTGTCATTGACGATGTTGTATTGAAGCCTATTAACAGTCGCCGTCAGATCAGGGAGTGCCGCAGTAAAGGCCACGTCAACTCGACTAAATATGTTTTGGTAGCAGGTTGTTGATCTACCGTGTTAGTGAAAAGACAAACAAATCATGCTCTAATACCAACTGACACAACGTAGGTTTGCGGAAGGATCGACAAGCGTCTAAATCCCGTTAATGATTCGAGAATTACGACGTTAAACTCAAAAACCAAGATGACTCTTAAAAACGAAAGCTTTATTGATTAATTGATAACTTCCTTACAACTGAAAACAATAGCCCTATTTATAACTAAAACTAGGAAAAAGATAATTATTAAATCTAATTCAAACCAATTAAAGGGAAATTAAAATAAATAAAAGGGAAAGATAATTAATAATAATAATAATAATTAAGATAAGGAATGGTGGTGTGGTCACGTGGCATAAGGAAGCAAAGAGTGGTCAAATAATTAGGGGCGGAACACAAGCTCTAAAACTGCAGAGGCCGGATTTTTCGGTAGTTGGAACATTAACTGTAGTGGTATTATCTACATTTGTTGTTTCTTTGGGATCTTAAGACTGAGAAGAAGAACTAACATGTTTTCTTTTAAAAAAAACTCATGAATAGTAGATTGGGTTTTCATTTTCATCTACATGTGAAACAAATTTGAAGAAATTCAATCAAACAAGTAAACTTCATTGCCAAAAAATCTACTTCTAATTTCTAATTGTCTAATGTTTATGTTCTATCAACAATTAAAACAAGTGAACAACCTAAGGAGTAAAGTCATCATTCCTAAAGTAGACATTTCATATCATACAGACATACCGCATGGAGATGCATCAAAACAAATTAAAATCCAAGTATCCAACCAAAGTAAGTAAGTAATCAAACAATTTCAAATAAAGTTAAACCTAGCTAATCAATAATCAAATAATTTCAAATAAAATTAAACCTAGCTAATAAAAAAATTTCAAACTCAAACAAGTAATGAGATTATGAGCAAATAACAATGACACTTTAAAATTAAAACTTGAATACAATGGAAAAAACCTGTGATTTAGGGCTGTTGGAAAGTTGTTTGATGAAGATGAAGTTAAAAAAACTTGGGATTTCATTTGGATTGAGAGGATTTTGCCCCTGATTTGGTTCCTCTTCTATTGACTACTGCAAATCTGCAGTACATACTATAGAAGAGTTAGAGCCTTAGAGATCAGAGACAGAGAGGGCTAAAGGCCTAAAGGCCTAAAGCCTAAAATTTTGATAGAGACATTAGACTATTAGAGACAGAGAGGGGCAGAAGGCTTACTGCAGTGCTTACCGACTGGAACGAGAGACGAGATGAGGAGTAGGGGATCACTTACTGAGTCGCCGTCGGTCGTCGATTGAATGCCTGAGAGTCGGCGGCGGCCGGACTTCGATGAATCGATGAAGTACATTGTAGTTCAGTAAATTGCAATCACAACAGTCGCCAATCAAACTTCGATTGAGTTTTGATTTTTAAATGTAACTCGTCTCTATGGTATGGAGTCTTAAGTCTGATGGAGATGGACTTCTCCCTTCCGATTTAAGTGGACTGGACCGACTTTGGACTTCCCTTTCCCTATATAATGTGGACTGGACTGACTTAGGGGGCGGGGGGCAAATAATTTTTTTACACTACATATGGACTTCTCCCTTCTTGCAAGTTTTTAAACCACAGGGGCCAGGGCCCCTAGTAGCCCATACAGCCATCCGTCCCCGCAAATAACACAAATGCTTGGACGCCCAAATAGTGCCCGACTTGAGTTGAGTTTCATGTGGGTTAGACCACATGCAACTCACTTGCAAGTCGCTTCGATTTTTGGTGAGTTTCATGTGGGTTTGGCCATATGCAACTAGCACCAAACTCGTTTCGGACGTTGTTTACGATTCTCAATTTGTTTCTTTTTCGATGCCAAATTTTGAGCCTCTTTCGAGCTCGTTTTTTTCTTCATTTTTTTTTCAATCCGATTTTCCTCTTTTCCAATTACTTTCGAAAATCCTTATTAACTTTCGAATTCTCCCTGTATCAACATATAATTATTAAGCTTGTTAATTGATGGGAAGACAAGTTGTGGACATGGGATGAACCGCTTAGCTTGACTATGTTTTAAACCCTTTAAAAATAATATGTTTTGTTTGTGTTAGGATCAAGCGCTTACCACTATGCTAAAAGCAATTGCTGATGGAGAAGGCGCAACTTTATTTCTTTATAGCGTAGTTGTTAGCGTCACGTTTCGATTCAGGAAGATGCTGGTCAATGACCCAACAATCCCCCCCCCCCCAGCATCTGCCAGCACTAACAAGATCTTCGTTAGAAGTCAATGGTTGCACAACATGCCTTTGGCATTTAAATGCACTCCATAGGATTCGAACCCGTGACCTGCTCTGATACCATATGTTAGGATCAAGCGCTTACCACTATGTCAAAATCAATTGCTGATGGAGAAGGCACACCTTTATTTCCTTATAGCGTAGCAGTTAGCGTCACGTTTCGATTTAGGAAGATGTTAGTCAATGATCCAACAGCTTGTATTTTATATATTGGGGGTTTTTTTTTTTTGCTTTCCGCCAGGAGCATCAAAATTCTCAGGATCGGTCCTAGTTAGTTGAGAAAGATGTAGGGGACACCTTGCACTTATTCGAGTATCTAAGTGATCGTTTTAACCAAACGCTTATCGAGTAAGTACTTACCGACAAAAGAACCTCCCTCACTTACATTATCGAGTAATGTCATCAAATCTCGACCATCAAATGGGGTTGTTGGTAAGCAAATCGGTAAACGTTTACCGGGTAAGAGTCTTCTCTCTCACTTATTGAGTAGATTATCGGTCTTTCTTATGCTTTTTACTGGGTAAGATTTTTATGTGATCCTCATACTCATCTAAAAGGTGATACTCTATAAGCACTTATCCAATAACCATTTGATAAACGGCCTGTAATGTAATATTTTTTGTACTCGGTTATTCAACTAGTCATCACAAGTCGTGCATTATTTTATCGTAGCTTACATAGATTTTGCAAATTAATTCATAATTTCATCCACCTTCATATTTGTTTTTTCTAAATAATTGTAGTTAACTAGATATCGAAAACTATCGTAATTCAAAATTTGATTATTATGAGGTTAAAATATTTACTTGGGCATTCAATGGTTTACATAAACATCCTTCAGTTTATAAAATTTGATTTCAAGTAAAATGTGGGATTTTTTCTTTAAAATTTGAAAATACAAGTGATAATTTAAACTCATCTCCTCCCAACTAACATTCTCTAAACGAAACAAAGAGAAATTATATATCATAATTTTAAAAACCTATTTTATTATATAAAAATCTTAAAAGTTTATGTAGATCGTAGTCTATAAATAATGTTATCATCAAAAGATGATGTAACAAATAGTTTACAATTGAAATTCGCTACCACTCCCTTCTTAAAATAGCTAGAAACATTTGTTTTGTAGATAATAAAAACAAAACAAAATTTTGACTTATATAAATTGTTTCGGTTTTCTGTAACTCCCAACTGATACTCAATGAATACGAAGATAAATATGATTAATGGTCAGTTAATTATTCGTTAAATACTGATTAATATCATATTAATATGTCGGTTTCATTTACAAGTATAAATAGAGGAGTCTGGATTCGTTCCAAGGGTTCACGATATACTGAAAACACATAGCTCTCTATTCTCTCTGCATACAGTTTTCTCCGGCGACATTTTCAGGCAAAATGGTAATATCCGGCAGTACACACTGCTTACGCTGTTGTACCCTGGGAACAGACGGCAAATCTGTTTAAGGGAATCGTGTTCAACACGAGCCTCAACATCGTTTGAATATACGGTTTATCCATTTACGTTTTCTGTCGATTCCCTTTCTATTCGTTTACTAATCATTCGTTGATTGTATTCAGTTTTACAATATTTATATTTTATATGTATTAATTGAAATACATATCTGGAATCTAACATAAATTCTATTATTACTTTTTGATTTTCTAACAGATAAAAAAATATATGACCATATGATAAAATAAATATACGTGAGATTTAACCATTACCACTTGAAATTGAGCTTTATGTGTATATTATCTGACCGAGTTAGAAAAACTTTTCAATTAAATGAAAAAATATATTTATATGTGTTATTTTCATTTGGACCCATAAAAACATTATATTAATTGGTGGTTTCTTGGTTGTACACGTGATTGGTTGTTTTATATTTGGCTTCAAAGAATAATATTTCTACTTTTTCTTTCTTTCTTTTTAGTGGTTGTGCCTTTTTTTTTTTCCTCAAAAAATGAGGCCAGTAGAATTTAAGTTGGTTATATATATATATATATATATATATATATAGGAGTGGGTTCAAACGAGAACATAGTGTGTTTAAAAGAATAAAGGGACAATTCTTAGCCAATCATTTTTTAAATTAATTCCAAAAATAATAGTTTCTAAAATTAAGAGTAAAAGGGCAATAAAGTCATATTACGTTATGGATAATTTAGGACATTATTAACTTCAAAAAAAAGAATTATAATATTTAATTCAAATACAAAAAGAAATCTCTTCCTAATTTATCTCAACACGTCTCAATCTCTCCCCATTTTTTCTGAAAATAAATTCAAAATTCGTTTATCATGGTAAGCACAAATGATTCGCTGCTATAATGAATTCAAATTTGGTTTATCATGTTAATCACAATTGATCTGCTGCTATAAAATTCAAACTTCGTTTATCATGGTAATCATAAGTGATTCGCTGCTATAATGAAATCAAAATTGGTTTATCATGTTAATCACAAGTGATTTCGTACTAAATAATTTGGATATAATAGTTGACACCAAAATCACATGTGATTTTGTTCTAAATACTTAACACCAAATTAATAATTAACACCAAAATCATATATGATTTCGTAATAAATAACTTGCCTATAATACTTAACACCAAAATCACATGTGATTTTGTTCTAAATACTTAACACCAAATTCATACTTAACACCAAAATCATATATGATTTCGTACTAAATAACCTATAATACTTAACACCAAAATCATATGTGATTTTGTTCTAAATACTTAACACCAAATTCATACTTAACACCAAAAACATATGTGATTTTGTACAAAATAACTTGGCTATAATACTTAACACCAAAATCATATGTGATTTTGTTCTAAATAACTTAAACAAAATGTTTCCATATAAATTTGATATGGAAAAACAGAATAGTCGATCGATGTTTCCATATAAATTGAAAAATACAAACCCTAACTCACATCCTCAAATGCACAAAAACAGAAAAATACAAACCCTAACACACGATAATAGTCGATGTTTTCATATAAATTGAATTGATTCGATTGAGGATTGAAGTCGACGAATACTAAAGGATTATTCAAATGGCCAGGACGAATTACAGAAAATGGAGGGAAAATATGAAGATTGAAGAGTGTTACACCAAAATCGTCGTTGTATTTTTCTTCCATATTGAATGAGTGTTATTCCCCATTATCCATTACCTTATTACAACAAAAATTTCCAAAAAGAAAACCAATAATTTCTCATCAATGGCGACGGAAAGCAACAAGCCGCCGTCGGTGTACCTGACGAACCTTGACGAAGTGAAGCAAGTGTTTAGCCGTTTCGATGTCAACGGAGACGGCAAGATATCGGCGGTGGAGCTCGTCGATGTCATGAAGGCGCTCGGATCTGACACCTCTCTCGACGAGGTCAATCGAATAATGGCTGATATCGATAACGACTGTGACGGTGTCATCAGCCTAGAGGAGATTGCAGGTTTCTGTAAAGGAAAGTCCGGCGAGGAAGACGACGACGACGGGATGAAGGAGCTCCAGGATGCGTTCGAGCTTTACGATCTGAACAAAAACGGATTGAAACTAGAAATCGTGAATTACCTAGTATCGAATAATATGATTTTGAAACTAGAAGAAGAGATTTGCTTGATTTGTGGAAAGCCATACATAAATAATCAGATTTTGATACGATGTAATCCCTAATTTTTAGGAATTGAAGATTTATTCCAAATTAATCCATATTACAATATGACAATAATACCCTTTTACTCTTAATTTGGAAATTATTAGTTTTATAATTATTTTTAAAAAATGATTTGTCTAGAATTGTCCCTTTATTCCTTTAAATCGTTATCATTCTCGTATGAATCTCTCTCTCTCTCTCTCTCTGTATATATATATATATATATATAGAGGGAGCTTCAAACGAAGAGTTAAGTAGTTTATAAGAAGGTGAAAAGTGTGATATCATATATAATATATAAGTTTAACTAAATATGATTAAACACACGTTATATTGATGATATATAGACACTTAAACATTATGATTAAACACACCCGAAGAGTTTGTAATCATATATGATATTGAGACTTCTCATCTCTTGCAAAATGTTTAATTTCTTGCATGATCTTCTCTCTCTCTCTCTCTCTCTCTCTATATATATATATATATATATATATATATAACAACAACTTCAAACGAGAAATTAAATATTTTGCGACAAGGTAAAAATTGTGATATTATATATGATATAGAAGTTTAATTATATATGATTAAACTCACGTTACATTAACAATATATAAACGCTTAATCATATATAATTAAACGCATCCAAAATAAAATACTTTTAACATACTTTTTTTTCCAAAATAAAAATAATTTCTTTTAATCCTGTAACATATTTTTTCTATTTAATAATTATATTATTAAAATAATATATAAATTTATCATTTAAATACAGTTTTATATTTTTTTTTATATAATATAACAATAGTCAGGGTTAACATTTACTTTTAAAAAATTCTTAAAATTCATAGATTTTTATATTTTCTCTTTACCTTATACAAATTAAAAAATTGTTAAAACAAAAGATTACCTAAAACCAAACATCTTGAACTTAATGAAGATGCTACAATACTATTTCTCGTATCAAATTTGAAGTTAGAAATTTTGATGTTTAACAAGAAAAAATTAAAATTAATAACATCATTACTATTTCCAGGGTCGGTCCTAAGATTTCTGATGCCTCGTACGAAAAAGCTAAAAAAATGTCTTTATGTCGATTTGTTAGCAAACGTAACAATTATTTTTAAGCTCACCCTCAGACTGATTTTTATTAAAATGACATAAACCAACCCCTCAATAACATTATGATATAAACTTACATCACCTAAAAATATTCATTTGTACATTTCTTAAGACAAAAATAACAATTATATTTATCATATATGTGGAACTTGAAAGAAAATAAAATAATAAAGTTACAAAAAACTAATGTCACACAAGTTGAAAATAATATGTGCAAATAAATCTCAATCTACGAACACAAAGTCAAAAATTAAACGACATGTCAGCATGCATAGTTGCAAACATTAAAGCAATTGCAATTCAATAAACAATAAAAATCAAATTACGATTAACATTACAATACGAACAATCAGTAATATTATGTAAATGTTACAAAAAAAAATATGTAAATGTGCAAACAACAAAGCAATTCCATTATCTGAATTTATGAACATAAGAGTTTCATGCCTATCAATTACAAATGAACATAAACCAATTTGTCCCTAACAAGAATGATGATTTATTAAATGTATCAAATTTGAAGCTCTCACAAGTATTTATGGAAATTATATGCTTTTCTTTGTATACATATCATTTTGGATACAAAGAGAAAAATGTTTCTTAGAATAAGATAAATGTTTTTCTTACAAATATCATTTTGAATATATAGAGAAAAATGTTTCTTAGAACAAGATGACCAATGAACATATTTGAGAGTATAAATATAGATAAAGAAAAGTGAAAAGCTATATGTGGAGAAAGGGGAAATGATTTTTTGATCTTAGAATTCTTGTTTCATCATTGTTGTTGCCAGCTGAAAATGGAACGTCTTATCCATTCATTCTAATTTATGGACCAAATACCGATTAGGCGCGATTACCTTGACGACTTGGCATGAGCCAGTTGAATTGAATTCATAGCTAATAACATATCAAAACTTGATGCCCCTGAGACTTATAATGCCCTGTGCCACCGCACGGGCTGCACATGACCAAGCCCTGTCTATTCCACCTCTTAGAAAGAAAAGAACTTAATTCAAGTTCTTTTCAAAGAGACGGTTGTATTAATTAGAGCATTTCTAATAGTTAAGTTATATATATATATATATATATATATATATATATGGGGACGGGTTCAAATGAAAACCCATATTTCATTGTGAACATAAGGACAATTATGGACCGTTGATAAAAAAAAAACTGAATAGATCAAATGATGAAAAAAGCGGTGGCAATTTTGTAAATAAATTGAAAACTCGATCAATGGCTTAATGAATATTTAGTGCGTAGGGGCAATTTAGTAAAAAATCTTTGACGGTTCAAAAAACGAAATAAGATCATAATCATGGTGCATAGCCTGTAAATACGGCTTATTCAGAAACTCTCTCTCACACTTAAACCACCATTTATCTACTAAAATTCTCTCACTAACTCTCTCATTAATTCTCTCTCTTAAACGCCATTGTCGAAGATCATCAACGAAGAGTTTTTACTGAAAGATGAGCGATTCTATCGAAGAGCAAAGAGGTCACATTCCGATAGCACATGTTTTTGCAAGAGGTGACTTCTAAAACCTAAATATCTGTATATTTTGAATAGTTAGAGCTTGTATTCATTATTTACTAATTAACAATTACTAGATAAAGTTGAAAATATAAGTATAAAATCTCATTCAAAAACCCTAAAACGGAAAAATGAAGAAGAGACGTTATTCAAATAAATATACTTGAAATAAAGAGTTATTATCTGAGAAAATGATTAATAGAAACGTTATTTGATAAACTTTATCAAAAACCAGAAATATTTTGTTAGATCTTGTAACAAAATAAATAAACGTATATATTGGGTAGGAATATCAGTTATTCAGTATAAATATCAATTATTTTGTTAGATCTGTTTTATTCATAGCAATTTGTAACATGCACAAGTGCATCATGCAAAGGTGCATAAAAAACAACAATTTAATTTACTTGTATGCACAAATGCATATCCGGAACAAAGGATACCAAAGTGCTCATCAGTTTTTCCTTTTTTTAGATTTTCCTTGAACTCCCTCTCTCTCTCTCTATATATATATAGAATATTAAAGGTTGAAATCCGTAAGAAGAATTACGTGTACTCTAACGACGCGCTTGGTTTGCGGGATTGGAATGAAATGAATTGGATTTCAAGGAGGGGTTTGGATTTGAGGGGATTTGAAATCCTTTCATGTGTTTGGTTTGTAGGATTTGGAATTGATTTCAAATTCATTCCTTTACAAGTCTTGTTTGGTTTGTAAATTTGGATTTGGATTGAGTTTTTTTTATAAAGAATTTATTTTTATTGGTAAATTACTTTTTTTTATCGATTTCCCTAAAATTGTACTCCCTCCGTCCCAAAATAAGTGTCTACATTTCTATTTATGTTTGTCCCAAAATAAGTGTCCACTTTCAAAAAGTAGATAGTTAAATTCTCACATTTACCCTTAATTAATGCACAAAAACATAAGAGTTGTGAACAAAGAGAAACATTAAATAAGGGTAAATATGTCATTTGATACTAAAAAGGGATAATAATTATGCATGTCTAAAACTGTATGCCAAGTCAATTGTGGACACTTATTTTGGGACGGAGGGAGTATATTTTTATTGGATTTAGAAGAAAGCGACTTAAAATCCATCCAAATTGGATTTGACATTCTGGCCCAACCCAAAGGATTTCCAAATTCATCAAACATTGGATTTTAAAATAGTCAAAAGATTTTAAATCCAGTCAAAACTTTCCATTCCCACAATCCAAACGCAGGATCCATTCCATTCCCGCAAACCAAACGGGACATAAGAGCTTTTTTATTATAGAGAATCCATTTAATGAAATTGTATTTTTTTTTTCTTCATAAACATTTGATTTTATATCTTTTATTGATAGAAAAGATTAAATATATAGTTTTTTTTCTTTTACTTCCAATTTAAAAATCTCCACACTTTGTTTAATATTTCTTTTATTTTTAAAATATATTATAACATACCGTGTTCGAAAAGAAAATTTATTGAAAAGCACTAAATTTTCTATTTTACTTATTTTTTTTAAAATACATTTAAGTGGAATGGAGAACTACTAAAAACAAACAGTTGTTGATCCTTGATTCTTTTGAAAAGGACACGTGCCCAATCCAAAACAACACACGTATAAACTTCTTGCGTAAGATTCCTACGCTTTTGTCGGGGATTCACATCACACGTGTCTTCATTCCAAGGCACTGCCGATGTTTCCACTGCTTCGCGGAAGCCACCACTTTTCTTCGAATATATTTAGAGCATCTCCAACAGGCAACAGCTTCTCTAAAAATGAATAAATTAGAGATTTTAGGGTTTTTTTTTTGTGTTTCAATAGATTCTTCAAATATTTCTCCAAAATATAGAAATTGGTAGAGAGAGGGTAATTTTCTCTAAATATGGAGAATTCTCCAAAATCTTTAAAAATGATTACAATGAGAGAGAAATTATTTTTTTTATTATATTCTACCAATAAGATTTCTTTAAATTAGATGAGTATGAGAGATAAATAATATTTTAATATTATAAGTAATAATTTTATCTCCAAAATGGAGAATCTGTTGGAGATTGATGTAAATTTTTATGTAAATTTTGACTTTTAATTCTACATTTTGGAGAAATTTTGAAGATACTGTTGGAGATGCTCTTAGGGCTGGCAACTGGTAGGGCAAGGGTTAATCCGTTATCCAATCCATTTAAAATAGCGGGTAACGAAACGGGTAATTATCTATTTCATAAACCCTTATCCGTATCATACCCTACCCACTAAAAGTTGCAGGTAACAAAACGAATAATGGATAAATGGTAAAACAAAATTTTATTTTGGACTACAATTGATATTGTTAAACCTCAAACATATAAGTAAAACATAAGTTCGTAAATATAGTTATTATTTTATTTCTAATTTGTTGTAGTAAACATTTTATTACTCTAAATTTAATCATAGTATAATATTTTTAAAAACAATATGAAAATTGTAAGACTAATACTTTTCGTTTTATTTATTTTTCTAAATCTGTCTTGTTTCTCATTTAATCAACATGAAATCTTTTACTCGATAAGTATAAAATAATATATTAAAGTACACGTTAATATACGACAACATTATTAAAAAATATTAATAATTAACTCAATATAATTATGGGTACATATACTAACATTTAGTTTTATATTATTATACATACATATATATATTATATCGTAACGAGTAATGGGTAATAGGTAACGAAAAATCGTTTATCCATACCCTACCCACTAAAATCTCGGGTAAACGGGTAATGGATAAGTGGATAAATGGAAAAAAAATTCTTTATTCATACTCTTATCCAATAGGTCGAAACATAACAGATAACGAGTTTACCTTTACCCATTGTCAACCCTAAATATATTTGTATTTATTTATTCCAATTTCAGTATTTTTTTAAATGATATTATTTTAAACGTATTTAAGTTTTCATAAGAATCATTTTACCCAAATTTGGTATTTCATTTGTTTGACTGGTTATGATATTTTAATTTATTTTATTAATAAAAAAATTGACGTTTATTGTTTTTTTTTTTGTTCTTGATGTGTAAATGCATACTTTAACTTCTACGTCTTTTTTGTCTGAAAATAACTTCTACGTCTTTGTTACTCATGATAACAACACGAATTTTTAATATTCCTTTATGGCTTTTAATAATAATAAAAGAAATATTTTTTACTATCTTCACCTCAAAGTCCACATTTTAAAAATCCGGTGAAGATATATGCTCTATATAACTAGAAGAAATGGGTACTAAGTAAGGGGTTGTATAGTATATATGGATTATTTGTTCAGTCATAAATAACCGTTTGGTTGTGACTTATTCGGTCAACTACTGATGACTTAATTGTTCCGCTGAAAATATTTATTTCTTTACATTCAGCCATTAAATTACCCATTAATTCCCCAACTACCCTTCAATAAAGAAATCTATTTTGAAACCCTTCCCACTTCTCAACATCAGATCACTTTCCAAGCTCCCCAAGTCTCCATTCACGGCTCTATGGTCTCCTTTGAGTTTTGGGGAATCCAAAGAAGACGGGTTCATAAGGTGATCTGATTACTTTTTTTTTTTTTTTAAGAAATCTCACTGCTCACATATTGTCCATGAATCCGAAGATAAGATTTAAATCTTAAAGTTTTCAACATATTTTATAAATAAGGGTAAAATGGTTACTTTTCTCATTCAGATCGTTTATTCAGCACAACAATTGAACAACAATTTACTTGTTAACATACATACAACTTTATCAATACAGACAACTATATTCATTCAGGTCTTAACAGAAAACGAATCGAACATCACCCAAGTGTTTGGTTAAATGTATTCAGCAGTAGAAGAAGGTTCAAGGGAAAACCCTAAAAAAATAAAAAATAAAATAACTGAAGAACACCCTGATAACTGTTCATCTGGATGATAACTGTTCATCTGGATGATATGCACATGTGCATACAAGTAATTCAAGTTCTTTTTTGGTTTTTATGCACGTGTGCATGTGACAAATCACTAATATGCACATGTGTATACCGTCCATCAATAAGTCATTCCCGTATCAAAGATAGTTGATCCCTTTCCTAACTTTATAGTCTTCTACAAATCCAACATTAATTCTTTGACCAAATCAACGATTATCAGGATAATATTCCTCATTTTTTTATTTTTTTAGGTTTTTCCTTGAATCTGACTTGTAAGCAGTAATAATAAAATTAAAAATAGTTAAAGATGCTCTATATAACCAGAACAAATGGGCTACTAAAGAAATATTTAGTAAAAATATTAAACATGAAGTTGAAAATAATAAAAAGTGTTTCATTGTCTTAACCAAACATTCTCAAAATCATCAAGTTATCAAATCCCACGTCAAATAAATTGTTAAAATCGAGCCCTTATTTCAGATTTTAGAAACCCAATTAATATAAATGATATTTTGTCATGGATAGGAGTAACCTTGGTCTAAATTCGAATCATCCCACAAGCCCAATATAAAACACTAATTTTGGTCCACAATATTATATGAAACCAAACCAAAACCATCATGCTCTAAGGCATTGTTTGGCAAACTATTTACTAGCTTATAAGCTAGCTGGTAGCTGATAAACTAGTTTTTTAAAACGCTACTATGAGTAGTTTTTCAATAAGCTAGCTTATGGTCATCCAAACATGTACCAGTAAGCTAGTTTTTTTTGTCAAACATAGCCTAAATTCATTTTGTTATCTTCACAACTTCTATTATCAGTAGCTTCACTTGATATTTAAACGATTCCAATATTCGCACTACTATACAACACGATAACGGAATACGTATTTCTACCGATCGATGGCTCAATGAATCCGTCTTTCTTGGATGTCACCTCCCCATTGTTTGATTCGGTCTCCCACGACATTCACCTGCATTTTCAAACAGACCAAAAGCTTGTTCATTTACATGGTTACGGTATTTTCACGTGTGAACCTAAATGGACCTCGAAAAAAATATTAATTTTTGTTTGGATTTTACCTCCTCGTTCCAATTTGTTCGAGAAACCGTTATAAGTAATAGGCAACATTGCATGGTTGCACCCGAAACCATTCCATACCATATTCCCTGTACACAAAGTTAATAATTTTTTAGTACAACATCAACCCAAGTACCGAACGATTTCACTCGGATCAACTTTTGGGCATCTACGATCGTAAACAAGATGTAACCTTGACGCCCATATCGAATTTGAATCCCATCAAAAGACTTGTCGGAATGCCAAAAAAGAAATACGACCCGACGTTCATATACGCAACTGCCGTTTGCCACCCTGCTCCGATGGCCACCCCTGTAACAATTACCACAAATTCAACATTTAATCGAGTTAAATGTCATTTATGAGTTATGACATGCGTAGAACAAGAAATTTGTCGTTAACAATGATTTTCAACTCCCTGCCAAAATGCAGATTTCGCCCATCGACGAAAAACCGCAAATGTCTTAAACTGCAAAAAACCAGATTGCAAGATGTTGTGTGGTGTGGTTCTATTCAGTTTGAACCTGCAGTGCAGTGCAGTTTGTATATATCGAAATATACAATCAATTTACATAACAATAATTAAATCTAAAGTTTGATAATCTATACAATATAAAGTTTTTATAAAAAGAAGGCACGGTGTTGGTTATATTTATTGATAATATACATATCTTGACAAAAATTTATATAGTGTATATCTATCTATACTCCCTATAAAATTAGTTATTTGGTATTCAAATTATTTGTGGTTTTCACACGAAAACCATGCATCCTCTAATAAAATATAAACATGATATATAATTTATCAATAAAAATTAATATGTGGTGTGGTGTGGTATGGTTTGAACTACAATTTCGTAATTCCAAACCTCAGAACTAATCGTGTAGTGCGGTTTGACAACAACAATACGAACCAGAACCGCACTGCAAAAGTTCAAAACCGTGCGGTTTAATGTGGTGCGAACAGTTTATGCTGTGTGACGAACACCCCTAACCTGAAAGAGCATACTGAAGGCAGTAGACGATGCTACTGATTCCGAGCAGTAACGTGAGTTCTTCTACGAGTTGCATTACTTCGCGACTATTTGTAAAGAATGCCGGGTATTGTTTTCTGTACACTAGGAGAACCGTCGTGAAGAGGAGTCCAATTAGAAGTGAAGTCAATCCTACGACTATAACCGAGAACCTTGCAGTTTTAGGCCTTCTGTAACCGAGTTCGTTCGACACCCTTACGCTATGGAAACACAATTACGACAATTAATCAAAGACGTTTCTAAATTGGAGCTTATGAACGATCGTTCAATTGGTTTAGATGCAAACCTTACGGCAACATTGAGTCCTATACCAACCGTACAAACCCATCCTAATATGTTGAGGCTGCAATGAAAAAATAGCGTTGTCAAGTTGAGTCGAGTACTAGAAAATTGAGCGTGGTTTGAAAAACTAATATTCGACTTGAGCCGAAATAACCTTTTCATAATAATGTTTGATCGAGGTCGAGTTTGGATATTTTTTTAAATGATAGAATATCTTAACAACGTGTAGAAATGCCAAAACCAAACGAAACCGGTATATCCCACTCGGGGGTGTCTATTGGATATTAAGGGACCGTTTACCCAAATGCTTACCCGGTAAGCACTTACCAATAAAACTCGACACGCTAACTTGCTTTACTGGGTAAGATTTTATTCATCACGATGGTATCTTATACAACAATTTACCCGGTAAGCGCTTACTCGGGTAAGAGTTGTTACTCTCTCTTACCGGGTAAGACTCTTCATCATTATCCTTGCTCTTACCGGGTAAGATCCTATCCTCTTGTCATGTTCATCTGCTATGGTAAATTCCCCGGTAAGCACTTACCGGGTAAACATTTTGTAAACGGTCCCTAAGATATTATTTGTGTTCTATAAACCCAATTTTGTTGTAACGTGGTCAACAACACCTACTGATGGTTCGACCACTGTGAACCATGACTACTAACTAGAGTCGTAGATTGAACACTCACCACACTGATAACGCATCGACAGAGGCTTCTGCATTCTCGAAGTACCCGGCGAAGAGAACCAATGACATCATGTACCAATTCTCCAAGCTGCAAAATTAATGTCAATGAGTTGTATGATACAACTATTTAATTAACATTCATCTACTAGGCCATTGTTATTTTTCAACCCAGTAAAAGATTACAACCCGTGCAACCTTCATCATAAACATCCGTTGCATTTGGATTCTCATTGATTCTCTAAATGAATTTACCCGATTTCGTCGAATTACTGCAGTAGATGTCGATGCACATTCGGTTCATACGATGTATCAGTAGGTGGTACTTTCATGAAACAGTATGCATTCCATGTTTGTACAATTACCAAACAACCATATTTCATTTTGTACTATATCATAATAGCCTCTTAATCATTCTGACCACTTAATCATTTTACACCAAACCATTCAACAACCGCCAAACACCCCCTATATGACTGTTTTTAGACGAGGGTTGCATGAAGTTATAACATATTAGTGGGTTGCAATATAAACCACCCCTCATCTACTATTGCCTTCAAAATGAGTTTAGATAAAAATAACCAAACAACCCCAATATATCTCACTGCGCAAAAAAGCGGTTTTCGTAAGAAACTACTATATAAAAATGTTGGATGGAATGTTACCAAAACATTACGGCCGTCGCAAAAGAAACACGAACAAATCCCTTGAGATTATGAAAAGCTTTCCACGAAAAACCAGACCAAGCTTGACCACACGACCCCCACAAAACGTACGTGAGCTGAGCCAGGGTCATGAACCACCATGAGCAATCAAGAACCACCGCCGCACCCACCAGACCCCACCTGAGTTTCATCATCAAAACCCAACTCAAAACCACATGGCTGACGACTGCCACTAGAGCAATCAATGCCATCGGCATAATGTTGCTTTGTGCTTGCAAGAATTTGGCTAGTGGGATGATAGTGGCGTAAGCAAAGAGTTGCGGTATCATCCAAATGGAAACCTTTCCGGCCGCCGTGGCTATTGTCGGTGTCTGGCGGAGCAACCGTAGGACTGAGACGCCAAATATGTAGGTGAACATTAGGATCACGGAGATGGTGTTGAGGACCACCCAAGATCTTTGCAAGTAGATTCCGAGCAGTTCGAACTTTCCGGCACCGTAGGCTTGGCCACATAATGTCTCTAAAGCACTTCCCATTCCAAACTACATATATAATTATAAAAAAGAAGTTATAGAATATATAGAAATCGGTTGGGTTTCGGTGAGAATTGAAGTTACGGTGAGAAGGGTATGAAGAGATCTCCATCCTTTGAGGAACTGATATAGTGGCCACAGTGACACGTTCCACCATATTATTTCTGTTTTTCTTGCGAACGGTAAAAAAAATTAGGTTCGTAAAAGGTGCAACCGTGTATCGTTTAAGAAATGTGGTACCGTATTATTTTGAATTCTTGAAGAAGGTGTAACCGTACCTCTTAATCAACCCAATGAACTCTTGAAATCAATCAAAAAACTGAAAAAAAAAACCCTTCTTAAATCAACCAAAATAACGAAAAAAATTGCTTGAAATCGAAAAAAAAACTAAAAAATCTCTCGAAATCAAGACAAAAGCTTTAAAAATCCCTCAAAATGTGGAGTCAGGTAAAAAAACACATAACACATAAGACAATACTAATACTGAATGTCGGTAAAAAGACAGAGCCCATGCCTTTTGTAATTGTTTTTTGTCTATATTATATGATACCACCATACGAAAAGTTTCTGGGTCCATCCTGCTCCATCTTTGAATAGACTTTAGGATGAGATGCACTGAATTCACCAAATCAATTTATGTATCAGCACAACTTATGAGGTGGATTTGAGATTAAAATTTGTTATCTTTCGTCAATTATAAGATGATTTTGTTTTTTCGTATTATAATTATAAATAATGGCTTTTGGAAGATGAATCCAAAAAGCTACGAATTTTGCATGTGCTGAAAAATGGATATATACATACATACATACATACATACCAAGATGGAGAAAGAGAAGCCACCAATGACGGAATTCTCGACAGAGACGGCGGCGAGTTGGATGGTGCCGAGTTGTCCGGCGAACAGTTGGGTTGTGGCGCCGACGGTGTACTGACAAATGGAGGTGAAGATGGCGGGTCCCGCCAAATACCACAGCCTTTTAGACTCCACATAAAACTCCCTACAAAAATCTCCAACTCCGTTAATTTCCACACCGCCGTCTTCCGACTCACCGTTCGCGGCAGCCGCCGGCAACTGTTTCAGATTTGTGTAGTTATTCCGACCGTTCTCGCCGGAGAGAAGTGGCTGTTGCTCCACGTTCTCCATGGTGAATTTTAGGCCAAAATGCACAGATTTTCAACCAGTTGACAATCTTAGATTGTGGGGACCAATATTTTGCGTATGAATTATACAAAAATTTATGATAATTGATGTGATTATTATAAGGGAGAGTTAAATGAAAATAGAAAATTTATAATAACGTGTACCTACTTTGTCAATTATTTTACCTTTTTCTCGTAAATTGTTGGTGACATTACACTTCTAATGGTGGCCACGTATTGAATTTACTTTGGGAAGGGACGTAGAATATGGACCCTAATTAAATTAGAGGAAGGTAAACTAACTTATAAACTAGCTAATAACTGATAAGTTGGTTTTGTAAAATGTCATTATGAGAAGCTCTTCGATAAGCATCTAAACTGTAAAAAAAAGCTAGTTTTTTTTATTGCCAAACAATGCCTAAGTTACATTTTTTGTCCCTATGATTTGTTAAAAATTATGGATTTTGTCCTTGTGGTTTTTGAAATTTTGTTTTTGCTATGTTTTGTAATTCATTTTTATTTTCATCTATGAGACCAAACACTAGTTTTAAGTATGAAGACTAGAAAAAGAATTTTTTTCCCTAGAATTTGGTTTTTTACAAAAGTAAGGAAAACAAAAAAAATGTGTAAAAATGGGACAAAATAATGGTTGAATGATTTTGCCCTCGACTCTAACTGAGATTTTTAAATGGAGTTAGTGGTCAGGTCCTCTTTCAGAGTAAAATTCAAACTATGAGAACCAAAACTTGAATTATGAAACCACAGATCCCCTTTTCAAAAAAATCCATAAACCTCAGGACCAAAATTGGAGTTTACTCAAAAAGTAATGAATTACAAATCATAGAGATGAAAATCATAAGTTTAGAAGGTAAAGACGAAAATAGAAATTTCAACAAACCACAGGGACTAAAAACGTAGTTTACTCATTAAATTATGTGAAATTGTAATTTTTGTAAGACTAGGGACTGATTTAGGGTGAAATGATTAGTAATGGGGAAATTTTGCATATGAGGATATAGTTGAGGGATGATTTTTGTAATTGGGTTGAAAAGGGGATTGGAAATTGAATTCCGGAAAAGAGTGGAAGGGATGGGTTTAGGATGTCACGTATAACATTGCTGTCCTATTTATGGATTCTTGCCTCTTAGTTATAACAATAAATATATAAATAGTAATAAATATTAATAGATGATATTAATTTGGATATGACTTTTTTTTTTTAGGGAATTTAATTAAAATACATTTTTTTGAAAAATCAGTACCCAAAGTGTCCAAATCTTGTAATTTTTGCCAAAATATCCCTTAGGTCCGCGTTTTTGGCCGCGTTTTTCCAAAAAACGCGGACTGGTACTGTTTGAGTCCGCGTATGGGTCAAAACGCGGGTTAGATCCGCGTTTCTACTATTTCACGCGCCTTTCCAATATTTCACGTGCAATTCAATTCATTGAATTGTGATATTTATTAAATATTTACAGTTTATACCTCTATAATTATTTAGTTAGTTTACTTTATATCTTTTACTTTTCTATTATTCATTTTATACTTTTATAATATTAACACACATAATCGTATATAAACTAAAATACGTTAAAAAATACGTTTTAATTTTAACAAGTTATACCATTATAATCGTTTCTTCGATACCTTCGAAATGAGTCCAATATTGAATATTTTTTGATTTAATTATTTTATTATATATCATATATATTAAAATTTTATACACCTATAATTATTTCGTTAGTTACTTTATACTTTTCTATTTTTTATTTTACACTTTCATCATATTAACACATATAATCGTATATTAACTAAAATACGTTAAGTAATTTTATGATATATAAAAACGTATTTTTAATATATATGATATAATAAAACATATAACGTATTATATATCATATATATACTACATATTTTTGGACAAGTTATTCATAATTTATGTTATATTTCTTTCTATCATTTTACTAATAACGATATTTTAGTAATAACGATATCGTAAAAATAATCGTTATTCTACTAAAAATATCGCTATTCTACCATTTTAGTAAAAATAACGATATTATACCATTGGACTAAAAATAACGATATTTTAGTAAAAATAACGATATTCTACCATTTTACTAAAAACGATATTTTAGTAAAAATAACGATATTCTACCATTGGACTAAAAATATCGTTATTAGTAAAATGGTAAAAAAAGAATAACATAAATTATGAATAATTTGTCTAAAAATATGTAGTATATATGATATATAATACGTTTTATTTTTTATGGTAAAAAGAAAAATAACATATGCATACGTTTCATACGTTTTATGTAGTACATATGATATATAATTAAATAATTAAATCCAAAAATATTTAATATTGGGCTCATTTCGAAGGTTTCGAAGAGACGATTATAATGGTGTAACTTGTTAAAATTAAAACGTATTATTTTAACGTATTTTAGTTGATATACGATTTTATGTGTTAATATAATGAAAATGAAAAATAGAAAAGTAAAAGGTATAAAGTAAACTAACTAAATAATTATAGGGGTATAAAATGTAAATATATATATTAAATACCCACAATTCAATTCAAGATATGTCCGCGTCCGCGTTTAAATCCCTATGTCCGCGTTTAAATCTCCATGTCCGCGTTCAATAGTGGAAGCGCGGACCTGACCCGCGTTTTGACCCACACGCGGACCCAAACAGTACCAGTCCGCGTTTTTTTGAAAAAACGCGGTCAAAACGCGGACCTAGGGGGTATTTTGGCAAAAATTACAAGATTTGGGGCACTTTGGGTACTGATTTTTCAAAAAAGGGTATTTTAATTAAATTTCCTTTCTTTTATGATATTTGTTTTTCTTTAAATCTTTTTATCCTTCTAAAATTTGTACAATTTAGATTTTTTCTGGAAAGGAAAAATTGCATCAAAATGAAACCAACTTTATTTTAATTTCTATTTTGAAAAACCAACTTTTAAAGTTATCATTTAAGGGTCTAAAACAAAGTTTTTATTTATTTAATGGTCTTGTTGACCTAATGACCTATCCTATGTCATATTTAAAATTAAAATAATAAACCTGAAAACATGACATGGCATGAATAATTATGACATGTCATCTATTTTTTATGTTTAATAGTTTAAATTTTTACATTATAATCAAAGAAATTAAATGATTAAAAATTTTAATATTTCATTTTTACATGATTTTAATTGAATAAAATATCATGGAACTCAAAATTCATATTAATATACATTTTTTAGGTAAAAATTTGGATTAACCCTGTGTTCTTCCATGTAACCTCGCCGTTGATTTTCTCGAGCTAAACCTTTTGCGGCTCTCTGGCCTCCCGACAATACAACTCGACTGAGCAATCAAGGTCCTCCACAACCAGTTTTGAAGATTCGTCGTCAACACCATCAACCTCCACAACCGATAATGCAATCCATCACCTTCTCCTTCATATATATCGGTATCCATTGCTAGTGTCGATAAGATCGTCGGATGGTCTAGATTTATCAACGTCCACGCCGTTGGGTGGCTCGAATACACCGTTTTCGTATTAACCGTCATTAATTTCACGGTTTTCTCTTCTTTTTTCCTCGTTGTGGTATCAGTAAGTATAGACGACAGTTAATCATTCAATGCCAGATCTTATGTTTTTAATCAACCAGAAGTAGAATCGATTATTACCGGAAAGAGGAGAGAGAAAAGGGGTTTTGGGTTTGATTTCGATTTTGATTTTGATTTAAACGTTGTTAACTTGTCGTGTACTCGTGATCATAAACAAGAAGCAGTATCGATTATAGCTGAAAATTCCTTTTCCAATGTTCCCCAAAGTCTCATGAACCAGTAGCATATCCATTTTGCTGAAAACCCTCTCTCTTTTCCCCTGTCACGAACAAAATGATGAAACTCAGATGAACTCGTTTATTTCTTCAATTTCTCGATGAAAATCATATTTTGATTTGGAAAAAATTGAAGCTTCCAATGGGAGGGTTTCCATTGATTTTAGGGTTGATTTATGTCAGGAGGGTTTCAGATTAATGTTTGATTAATTGTTCTTTGTTTAAGTTTAATTTTGAATGCTTGACTTTGAGTTTAGGGTTTGATTCTTATTGACTAAGAAGATGAAAAGAAAAACATTTATTCTTTATTTGATAAATGACGTGGTCATTTTGAGGAAACCGGTCAAAGAGACATTTAAATAAACAAAAAGTTTGTTTGAGATCCTTAAATGATAATTTTAAAATTTAGTTCCTTAAAATAGGAATTAGGACAAAGTTTTTTCCATTTTAATGCAATTTTTCCTTCTGTAAATTAAAATTTTTTATTTGTTTTATCACTATATTAGGCTCGACGGACTTATGAAGGTTTTAGTGGGATCTTATGTACATATTTAACCGATTTTAACAAATATATTTTTTTAGGACACAGATTGTTTTGAGATATTATAAAATACAAATAACATCAACCAAAAAAATCTAAAAACTTAAAAAATATCTCAAAACAATAGATTAAATAGACATCGATAGATTTTATCTACTCACCAAAAGTTATAGGACCGCAACTGATATTTTACAATAAAATATAATAAATCTTATAATAAAAGAAACTTTAACCCTATGTCTTTTTACAATACTTATATTTGAGTATCATTTTATATAATTCATTTTTTTGGCAAATAGTTTTATATTGTTATTGATCTTTCTTTTGTAACGCATGAAAATAAATTATTTTCTGTAATAAAAACTACGTTGGCTCATACGATTTCAATTTCTACTTAACAAAAAACAGTGATATAAATATAATTAAATATGATTGATAGATAGATATTAAGTAATTATTGCTTTTATATATAAAATAGTATTGAGTTAACAAAAATAAATAAACAATAAAACATTTTTATGATTGATAACAATATTTCATCTCAATTTGTATGTGAAAAAATTAAAGGTAATATACAGTATAAAAACACATAGAGTAGAAGACAATTAACTATTTAATTAAATTTGTTAAATATGTCAAAATCAAAGTAGCGGTTGATCATGTCTATACGCCATGCTTTATTTAACTTCGCATATCATCAACCAAAATGAAAGGCACATTGAATGTCAAACTCACGTCTCCTCAAGTTGCATATATAGATTCAAAATAAATTTTGGATATGTGTTGTTTACTTAATAAGTCTCCTCCTGTAATTTATTATACCAAAAACAATTGCAAATAAAATATCTATCAACTTAGACCCATTCTTACATGTTCTTTCACAATGTTTGAGGTTTTTTCATTTCACCTCATTATCAACTCAACAACTTAAAACCCTCAACATATATCCACTATATGAAAAACATCATCCAAGTTTTTTTCAAAGTCCCTCCATTTTAACTTTATATCAGGGGAAAAGTCCAAAAAAACCTAATGGACTTTAGTGTTTGGAGTGATTAAGTCATTGGACAATTTTTTGTAACAAATAAGTCCTTAGATATTTCAAAACACATTAAATAAATCATTGGACTTTTGAAAACCTGTTAAATACATCTTTATTACTTAAAAATGTAACTTGTAACCTACATAATAGGTAAAACTACAAATTAAAAGAAAAAACAAAAAAAATCACCTATTTATCACCCTACAAATAAGAAAAATAAAAAAAATTAACTAAAATAGTCAATCTCATCAACAAAATTAATTTTTTAAGCACTTTTCAAAATCTTTTCTTAAAATAGTCAAAGCATATTATTTTTTTGCCTTAAAAACTGTTTTTGGCAAAAAAAAAATAGAAAACATCTGTATAATTTGTTATTTTATTTACTTTATATCTTCTACCTTTTTATTTTCATTTTAACTTTTTATTATATTAACACACATAATCGTATTTCTATACTATATTATAAAAGAGACATAAAAAACTCTTAATTACAACATTTTAAGCACAAAATACAACTAATTAAAATCAATTACTTAATTTACAATTTCATAATGTTTTGGTACAACTTATATTTTATTATAAAGATGTAATTTATTTTACTTTTTGTTATGATCTGTTTATAAAGATAATGATACATTATTTTGTTATGTTATTATATCTAAAATTGTTAACTATTGATATAACTAACCGATAAATATAAGAAAATTCGAGATAAAACACCTTATTTTTATTTTTTATTTAATTATGTTATCTTTTTAATTTTAAATATAAAATATCTTAAATATAGTTATCATTTAAATTAAACATTTTTTGACCCGTAACAAAATACTTTATTATTATTTTTTATAAAAAACCATAATTAAACTAAACTAAAATATATATTTGTTTTAAATCTAGGTTTCTCAAAATCGTAAAATAAAATTAAAAAAGACTAACAAAAAGTATGAATAATGATCGAGGGTTCGAGTTCCAGATTTCAGAAATCCACTGCATTGCGAGGGTACATTTCTAGTTAACTAAAATATATCAAAAATATACCTTTTTTTTTACAAATTAACTATTATAATTGTCTCGTCAATACGTTTAAAATGAGCCTAATATTGATTTTTTTGAATTTAATCTCATGTTATTAAATATCATAAATACGTACTAATTATATTTAATATTTACATTTTCTATCCTTTAAGTTATTTATTTAATAATATAAGATTAATTTGTAATTATAAAAGGTAAATATTAAAAATAATTCGTATGCATTTATGATATTGAATAATACAAGATAAAGTTCAAAAACAATATTGAGTTCATTTTGAACGTATTGACGAAACGACTATAATGGTATAACTAGTGTTGGGCCCATGCATTGCACGGGAGGATAAATTTTTTGTTGGAATATTGAACCGAGTTAAAATGAAACGTAATTTCTCTGTTAACAGTTAATGAAATACAATGTGAAAAACGAATGTATTTTCATAAGTGGTTAATTTGCATATATTCTTAATCGTTTGTTGTTATGAGTTTGTGCAATAATATTGACAATAGTTTTGTATTATATTATTTAAAACTCAAACGACATGTCTCACAACATATCACTATTATTGAAATAATTATAAATATGAACATATGTTTTTACAGATTTTTTGCAATTTTTCTGAAACCTCATCGACAACACTTGACAATCAACCACAAGGGTTGTGGTGTGGTGGTAAAGACTTAGGGAGTTCATAACGCTCAACCCGGGTTCGAGCCCCACTCGCAGTACTTGTGGCCACTGAGGATAAACTCAGGGCTGCACGCTTTAGCAGCTGGGACAAAGGCACTAATTGCCAGGGATAAGTCTGGGCCATAGGCCCAGAATACCCTTTCCAAAAAAAAACACTTGACAATCACTTTGAACGTATAAATCTGTAGATTAATTAACAACATTCAACCCACATCAAATATGGCAAAGAAAATAAATGATTTCTATATTTTGTATCCGACAACTCAACTGGTATAGTTCAAATTCACTCAGTACCACTTGAAAATTTATCTGACTATTGACTTCAAGACCTCATAGTATTAGTCGATAAAAATAAAGATATGTATGTATATATCTTATTCCCCTACTTCGAAAAATATGATTGTGGGTTTTAAAAATATAAACAAATCCTCCGTAAATAAAATAAAATATAAAAAATTAGTTTTTTAAAGAAACAAAAATATAATGGAATACATTTTGTTCAGTTGCAGGTTCCGCCATTGACACCCGACCGTTCGTCTTCTTCTTGTACTCGGATGATACATAGAGAAGCTATATATATTTATAGTGAATGTAGAGAATATTTTAAAATCTTTTATTTTCATTTTCGATTTTACATTTAAATATAAATATATTAAAAATATGGAAGAATATTTTTATATCTACATCGTTTCTATTTTATTTTCTTTACACTTGGTTAATTTGGAAAGTATTGCGGAATATTTTTATTTTAAAAAATACCATAATTTATTAGTTTATCTCGTTATTTTTTATTTTTAATTCATATCAACCTTGTTTTTTCTTCTTTTAATGCTCATAAAAAAAATACATGTAGATTTTATATTAGCAAAAAAAATACGTGTAGATTTTATAAAATAAAATAAATTTTATATTAGAAAAAAAATACGGAAGAAAAAAGAGTTTATATTACATCTCATTATATAAAAAGATTTTATAAAATAAAATATGGAGAAATCATTATGAGATGTAATATAAAAAAAATACGGAAGAAAAAAAGATTTTATATTACATCTCATTAATATAGATTTAAATGTAAAATCTACATTTAAAATAGATTATGCTAATATAAAATCTATTTTATAAAATCCTCCACCAAAAAAAAATTTTATATTAATAAACTAGTATCCATTCCACAAATAGATGATTGTGTGAGATACTGTGCTTGGAAAGATTGTACCAAAGCATTAAGAAATGGTAAATTAAGTAATTGGCTTTAATTAGTTGTACCTTGTGCTTAAAATTTTATAATTAAAAGTTTTTTATGTCGTTTTTATAATATAGTATAGATTTGTAAAAAACTAATTTTTTTGATATATTTTAGTTAATATCCGATTGTGTATGTTAATAAAATAAAAATGTAAATGAAAACGTAATTGATATAAAATAAATTAAATAACTAATTATAACTTTATAAGAATGCAAATTGTAATTTTTTTCTAAACTATAAGCAAAAAGTAAATCTATATACATAAAATTTTCTACGTGAGGATGTTTGTTATTTTTATTTTTTTGGAAAAAAAACAATACTTACGCAGGAAAAATAATTATATGCAAACTTTGGCAATTTTAGGAAAAAAAAACTTTGAAAAATGGTAAAAAATAAATAAATATGGTTGATGAGATTGACTATTTTAGTTAATTTTTCCATTTTTAATTTATAGGAGGATAAAGTAGGTGACTTTGTTTTTAATTTGTAGTTTTACCTGCTATATAGGTTGCAAGTTAAATTTTTAAGTAATAAGAATGTATTCAACAGATTATCAAAAGTCAAAGGATTTAGTTAAACAGGTTTTGAAATGTCCAATAACTTATTTGTTTCAAAAAATTGTCCAATGACTTAATCACTCCAAACACTAAAGTTCATTGGTTTTTTTTTTTTACTTTTCCCTTGTATCATTTATATTCTTATTTACAAAAATCAATATATTCATATTTATACAAACACATATTTATTTATATTGATAAAATACATACAATAAAAAGTAAAAAAAGTTAGATTAAAAGTATGTATAATAAAAAAAATAAAAATTGGGCTATCAAGAAATCTGTAAAATTGTATAAAGGTATGTACAATAAAAATTAAAAAATGTTAAATTTAAAAGTATGTATATTCAAAATAAAATTATGGTTATTAAGAAATCTATAAAAATTATATAAAAGTATGTCCAATAAAAATTATAAAATAAAGTTAATTTAAAAGTATGTATACTAAAAAATAAAAATTGGGTTATTAAAAAATCTATGAAAGTTGTATAAAAATATGTCAAATTTGAGACATGTCTTTTAAATTAAAAAATATATAATTACTATAATTATGTATTTATTTACATTACTAGAAGCGTACTCGCGCAATGCAGCGAGATACATCACGATTTTAATGTTTATTTTTATTTTTTGTTTTTTATTGATTTACAGTACGATTTTGGATGATTTTTATTGAGTGATAATGGTTTTTTTATATATATATTTGTTTAATTTAGGCTTAACAATATAATGTTTTTTATATAAAAAAAATTAAGTAGTTTGTTAAAATTTATTAATTATCTTATATATTTTATATTTTTTATATTTAAATTGAGATGTTTATTCTATTTTGATTATGTTTATCAGAATTCAAATTTCATAATTTTAGGATTTGGGGATTAGAGATAAGGATGAAATTTATTAATTAGGGTTAAAAGCATTTAAAAGCATTTAAAAGTAGTACATATTGCTTCATTAATTATTTTTTAAGAGATTTTAAGTAGATTAGCATTAAATAATAGTACATAATGCTTAATACATCACGATTTTAATGTTTATTTTTATTTTTTATTGATTTACAGTACGATTTTGGATGGTTTTTATTGAGTGAAAATGATTTTTTTATATATAAATTTGTTTAATTTAGGCTTAACAATATAATGTTTTTTATATAAAAAAAATTAAGTAGTTTGTTAAAATTCATTAATTATCTTATATATTTTAAATTTTTTATATTTAAATTGAGATGTTTATCCTGTTTTGATTATGTTTATCAGAATTCAAATTTCATAATTTTAGGGTGTGGGGATTAGAGATAAGGATTTTGGGGGATAAGGATGAAATATATTAATTAGGGTTAAAAGCTTTACAGGTAGTACATTAGGCTTTAGTAGTTATTTTTAAGAGATTTTAAGTAAATAGCTTTAAATGATAGTACATAAAGCTTAGTGAGTTGTAATTAAGAGTTTTTTATGTCATCTTTATAATATAGTATAGATTTATTTAATAACTTTTTTTTAAATATGATTACTTTAATTATATTAATAAATAAAACTGTTTAAATATGAAAGTTTTATAAAAAAAATTCTTTAGAGTTAAAACTGATTAAATACGAAAACCTCTGAAAAAACAAGTCTATATACGGTTAAAACCAATGACGAAAAACCTCACAAAAAAACTTTATGTGAAAAATCTATCCAACTAGTGTTATACCCGTCCGTTGGTCGGGTATACGACGTAAGTTTAATCTAGATTCTAATGTAAATCCTCAAGTGTCAGCCTATTTTATTATAATCTTTTCTTTTTTTAAATTTATGTCTACTATTTTATGCCACTAATGAATAATGATGTTAATTTCATGGTTTCATATGGTATATAAATTCAATGTCAATATGTTCAGAATTGCTAGATAGCAGAATATTCAATACGATAACATTTGTTTTTTCGTAGATTTAAAAGAGCAATGTAGGCATTAACAATTTTTTTTTGCAACTTGTTTACAAAATAAAATCCAAAATATATGTTGTAACAAACTTGAAAATAAAATCATCTATAAGAAATCCACCAACGTATATGAGTCTGGAATTGCTAAAAAAATTCAAAATTTCGAACTTTCATGAAAATTAAACAGAGGTGTGACATTGTCGATCATGACTACAAGTCTACAAGAACCAGTAACAATAGAGAGTTTGGAATAGAGTTTGGAATTATATTATTGCCACAAATAATAGAGAGAAATAAAGATAGATAAGTAATCATTAATGAAGCAGAATAGCTACAGGCTCATCATAAGTTCAAGAGAAATCTTCTAGGCTCTTTAAACCAAATATGTTGATGTTGTAATCTTTTTCCATCTTTCAATCGCATCATTGATGATTTCGAACCCTACGAGGTATTATAGCTTTACATAATCCATGAGGACCATGACTATGAGAACTAACCCACTTCCCCTGGCATCTGAAATGAAATATTCTCAAGATGGCATGAAACTTTAGTAAAAAATGCTATATTAGCAATGGTGTGAAAGATCTTCTGATTAGAGAATATTGTTGTATGTAGGAGAAATATTTGATAAAACTTTTTTCAACTTGAGTTTGAGTCATTCCTTTCTTTTTTCTGCCTTCATGGATTAACATTTATTCGACAGAAATACAAGCCACACCCTCATGAGATAAACTAATACAACTGTACAAACATCCAACTTACAATTTTCACTAAGGGGCCTTTTACTAAACGATTTATTGGGTCATTTACCTTACCGTATGAATATGGCAAGGGCCGATAATCTTATCCGGTAAGAGTGATGATAAGGATGTCTTACCCAGTAAGTGAGGGTGATGACTCTTACCCGGTAAAAGCTTATCGAGAAAATTGTTGCATACGATACCCTTTTGATGGACTACAATCTTACCCGGTAAAGTAAGTTAAGGGGCTGTTTACCCGAGCACTTCTCCGGTAAGCATTGAACGGTTAAATTCAACACTATCACTTACCTTATTAGGTAAGATTTTAGTCCATTAAAAAGGTATCATATGCAACAATTTACCCGATAAGCGCTAATCGGGTAAGAGTCGTCGCTCTCACTTACCGGGTAAGACTCTCGACCATTGTTTTCGCTCTTACCGGGTAAGATTACTGGTCATTGTCATATTCATTGGTTTTGATAATATAACTTGGTAAGCTTGCTTACCCGGGTAAGTGTTCGTTAAACGACCCCTAAGAGTGTTAAATCTTACAGGTAAGCACTTACCACTTACCAGTTAAGCGTTTGGGTAAACGACCCTTACTCTTCTCTATTCTCTCATCGTGAAAGAGAGGATTAGAAAACACATTGATCTTTTAATTATATTGTTTTCCAATTTTATTCTAAATAAAAAAATACAAGTATTAGACATGCAGGTGTCATGACTATCCATTGAATGATGAACATGGAAACATACCAGTGAAGTCCACTTCTTGACCAGTCACTGACAATGAGCTTGGCACACTTGATTGGATCGTAAACGTTCTCTCTGAAGGTCGGGGAGCAAACAGTCCTGCGCATGCCTTCCTTTCACGACTATACAACCAACCAACCAAGAAATCTTAAGAATCGAGATCTCGGGTCTAATATGCCAAACCATGGAAATTCAAAGAAAACAAATATAATGAACTTTACAAACCTATCAGTTTTTGGGTAAAACCGCAAAACGCCTATCTATCCTCTACTACTGAATTGCCGATTATGAATTCTGTTAATTACTACCATATGATATAGCCTTGTAAATATTAAGCCATATCCTGATCTGATAAAAAAATGTTGTATAAAATAAGAATCCTAGAAATATCTCTTCCCTGATAAGGAATTTTGCATACGGGACATGTTGAATTAGACCTCTATGAACTCTGTTAGCAAACATCCATGTTGTGACCTAGGTTCTAAAGACACCTATACATGAAGAATATCTCATAATTCAACACTCGGAAGACCATGGCTTACTAAACCAAACTAAACTAAGGTGTCGTTTGTTTTTTAAGAGGTCTAAAGTCTGAAGTCTTATTTTAGTTATGATTAATAAGAGGTGGTGTGTAAAAAGGTCTGAACGATTCAGACTTAAGAGCCATTAAGAGGGTTTTTTCAAAAAACAAACAACCCCTAACTCAATATTGCAACATTCCTGAAATAAATCCCAGGTCAATTTTTTCACAATTTTTTTCACACTTTTTTGACATAGAACTTAATCGTAACATGGATTTGAATGAAAAAAAAAATCTAATATTTAAACATTCAATCCTTTCTATCATCGTTATAGTGTGTTCTTGATTTGATTCACATATTGATAACAGGACACCGTTCCTCAAGAATAAACCAAAAAACACATAAATATGCAACCATTAACCACATAGAATTTTGGTGAAATAATATGAACCAACTTGGCAAAGAATAAAAGCATCTCAATGCATTTGCCATCTCTGCTTTCCTCTGCTGCATATCAACCACTTCTTTCACTTCTCCTAAAGTTTCACCAATTACAAAAAATAGTACCTAAATCAAACCTACCAAAATATCTTTATACAAAAACAGTACCTAAATCACCAGTTTGCCACTGAAAATGTTGCCCAAATCTACAAAATGAAAAAGTTCAAGTAAATCTGGCCAAAGACCATTATATCTTTAGATATTGAATAAAGATAATTGAACTACAATAAATAAAGAATAATAAGTATTCTTACCAAAACCAATAGTAAAAATAAATATTTTCTAGAGCTTCAAACTCTATAGCCCTATGATGTTTGTATCCTTTTGCCCAAAACCTGATAAAAACAGTTAACATTCAGATACAAGTGAACAAAGAAATCTTGACAAGTTTCAGATTTCTTTTACAACATATAGATTTCCACACGTTTTTTTAATATGAAGAATCTCAAACATAAGACCAGAAATCAATTATTTGGATACAGTCTGCCAACTGATACCGGTATGAACTTCTGAACCAGCTCCCTTAGATCACAAGATTGTGCCTCTGTTACCATTATCTCCCTCTTATTCCTATAGATTAAGAAATCAGAAAAAACGAACAACCTGCAATAATAAATTTACATTGATCAATACCATAGTGAAGTCCATCCCCTCAACAATACACACTTCAAAATACAATTTGGTTAACATGTTTCTTGGTAAATCTAATACAAAACATCAACATCTAGTTGTCTATCTATTTTCATCTTAGAGCATCAACTGTTCGGTGAATGTCAAAGGATTTTCAACTTCATTTGTTTAACAGTAACCAATATAGTGTCATCTACAAGATCAGATCAAAACAACGTGAATGTATATTGCATAAATTTGACAACTTTAAGATGCGCCCCATACAGGTAGGTGAACTATAGTAAGCATGTAAAGGGAGCGGCATTCAGTTCATAAAAAATTAGGTTACCTAAGTCAAACAGAACCAAAATGGTCCAGAAAACAGAAGATAAGAATAATTAAAACAGATAAAATTAGAGAGGGAAAAATATGTGCAAGTGGAAATACCTAATTATCAAAGTCAGTAGCTCAATCAGGCTCATGTCGGTATGTAACACCAAATTTACATGAACTTGCATGGTATTGTCTTTTTTTAAGCTTTAAAAACTATGAAAACTTGCACCTATTAAACACATTTGCTGCATTTTTCTATAAATATTTTAACTGAAAGTATCATGTTCCCACGAAAACCGGGCTATGGGTCTCATTGGGTACTTAGCTTGAACGGTCCACCCATTTTGCACCCGAGGCAATAAAAAGTCATGGCTCAAACCGTCATTTTCCGTCAGATTTTAAAAACGAAGAAGCCACCACGACCTTGCCGGTAATGTAAGCTACAACTTCTTTGTAACCCAAATTACCACCAAAGATGTCCAAAGCACTACCAACCGTCACATCCACACGTTCCATTCCTGCAATTTTTATCCTCTCTAGGTATGGTTTACACATCTTGAAGCTATAACATCTATTCCTACATTACAGTCACACCACGACATATGTAACAGAAATCTGAACCACTATGGAAACAAAACTAAATCATGGCAATACACTTGGGTCAACTCGTGCAAATCGTATAGAAATCGTCTAAAAGTTAAAAAAACGTGCATTAAAACCAATTTGTATGTGTGTGAACATGCAAGCAGTGTTGCTTCATATATATATTAAACATCAATGAAAGTTTCGCCAAGAAGGTAACATGTGAAACAATATGAATCATAGCTTAAAATCAAACTTATTGGAAGGGTTTTGGTTGATAATTTTTTCCAAAACAACATACAAAATGCTGCTATCAATACTTGATGAACCAAAATGCAAGTTCGCAGCAAGCCGACAACAACTATCAGATGTGCATCAAAATTTCTAAATTGATATGATAATACTTGACTGTAACACCCCTAATTTCGTTATGTAACCTTGGTATTCTAGTGTTAAGCTTTTGTCGCTAGCATCGCGTTTGTTACCAAGTTTGAGTTTGGCCTTTGGTGGTTTTGGACAAACCACAGTGATCTACGCGAGTTATGCCGCGGGTTGAGGTCGTGGTATAACCCGCGAAACCCACTGGATGTCTTGTGTTTTAGGGACACGGGCAAGTTATGCCGCGAGTGGAAGTCGCGGCATAACCCGCGAAGCTCTCCTGGCCGACTTAAGGGTTTCCACCCAAAATATCTCTCATTTTTGAATCTCATTCTCTCTCTCTCTAAATCGTTTCTCTCTCTCTCTCTCTTCAAGTCTCTCTCTCTCTAAAGTTTATTTGGATATTCAAGGGTTCGTTAATCGCTAGTATTAAGTGCATTGCTCGGGGTTTCGGTGTATAAAGCTTCACCTCTTCGTCGTGGTCGATATCTGGTTTTCGGGTTTTCGTATAAACCTGTTTGGTGAGTTTCTACTATCATTTTATGTAACACCCGCAAACTGTTAAGGTAAGTATTTTGTCTCCTTTAATGCCTTAGCTTCGTTATGTGTGTGCATATGTGTCTTTAAGTGCATTTTAAGATCTTCGACTATGTTAGAATGTCACATATTGATTTACTACCTCTAATCATCCAAACCTTGTGCTCGTTATCATTTTCGGTTAAGTTTTCGGGCCGAGTTGAGAGGACGGCGATTGTGCCCGCGATTGTGCCTTGGCACTATCGCGGAGGGCACTATCGCCCGGTTGGTACCGCGGGCTGGTTTGTCCAGCGATTGTGCCTCGCGATAGTGCCCTGGCACTATCGCCAGGGGCACTATCGCCCAAAGTGTACCGAGAGCGGGGGGGGGGGGGGGGCTCGCGATTGTGACCGCGATAGTATACCTTATGTCCGATTTTCGGATTTTTGTTATCCCTATTTTTGGGGTGTTACAAGTTGGTATCAGAGCTTTAGTTTAAGTGAACTAGGTATTGTTTAGCATATCTAGACTTAAGCTTTAGACTTTTGACTTCACTGTCCACTTGGGGTAGAAATCCTAGGTGGGGTGAGCGTTAGGATTTCGGAATTACTTTAATTGAAAGTTGTGGTGATGGTGACAAGAATCCTTGTGTATGGTTCGTTCATAATTTCACTTAGCTACTGCTATTATGAATGCATTGTTACGTGAGCATACTTGGTTTACTATTATTATGATAATTGATGAAGGTATTAGTACGTACAAAGAGTTCAACTCGTTTAGTCTTTTCTCAATCTATTTCTCGTACGTATGTGGCAGATTGAGATGGTAAACACCCGGAGTAGGGCGCCAGGTACTCCGGAGGGCCACGTGGAAGAGGAATCTGCTGTAGACCGACCTCCGGTGGGTGTCACCACCGATGACATTCCTCTACCCAGGATTTTGGGAGGTGGACCTGAGCATATTCCACGACGGGACCTCGGAACAGGTAACGCCCTCATGGAAGAAGTCACTTTGGAGACTAGAATTCGGGACAACATGATGTCGGCTATGAATGCGGCTTTGGCTCAACAACAGTTGGCCATGACTTCGGCCATGACCCAACAACAAGAGTTTTTCATGAAACTCCTAGAGGATCGAGATGCCAGTAACCGCAAGCCCGAAACCATGGCTGAAAATGTTGTGGTGGGATCGGGCGGACCGAATGTGGTGTTAATCGAAGAACCATCTGCTGAAGGAATCAGACCGAAGACTAAGGGGTGCACCTACAAGACGTTTCTAGGATGTCATCCTAAGGAGTTTGCGGGTTCTGATAGCCCGATTGCTTGCATGTATTGGCTCAAAGAGATGGAGATGGCCTTCGAAGCAAGTGAATGTGACTCTTCTCAACGGGTCAAATTTGCTTCCCAACTACTTCGGGGAGAGGCATTGATTTGGTGGAACCTCATTCGATCCGCCCTCGTCCCGGAAGTCCTGGCTAAGTTAACTTGGCCGGTGTTCAAAGAAAAGTTGATGGACAAGTACTGTAGTGAGCGCTCGATGGACAAGTTGGAACGGGAGTTCCGAAATCTGAAGAAGGGTAATATGTCTATTGTCGGCTACTCCAAGCTCTTTTTGGAGAAGCTAAACCTGGTGGGACATCTGGTCCCCGATGAGAGGTCAAAGATCAAAGCTTATCACCAAGGGTTACCAGCCGATATGCGAACGGCGGTAAGGAATGCAAAGTGTTCGACTTTACAAGAAGTTATTGAGGAGTCCTTACTCGTGGAGGACGACATCAATTCAGAAAGGGATGAGAAGAGGTTTGTGGGTGAGAAGCGAAGGTGGGAAGGGCCACCTGGGCCCGTCCGTCCGTCAAGACCTTTTGTGAGTGGGAGATCGGGCGATCAACGCCGTGAGGAGCGGTGGTGCCACAAGTGCAAGTCAAAGCACTCGGGACCATGTGCTCCAAGGACTTTTTCGGGTCCTGCTGAATGTGCTAAGTGTGGCAAAAAGGGTCATACGATTCGGGATTGCCCTATCCGAGGACCGGTGTGTTTTGAGTGTCGTGAACCCGGGCATGTGAAGATGTATTGCCCGAAGTTGGTGAGTGGCTACCGCGGAAATTCTGTGGGATCGACGGCTAGAGTCGAACAACCGCCAAGGGTGCCCAGTCGAGCTTTCCGGATGTCTACCGAGGAGGCAAAGGAGACCGCCGATGTTGTTTCGGGTACGTTCCTAGTAAACTCCTTGCCTGCTCGCGTTTTGTTTGATTCGGGTGCTACACGTTCTTTTGTGTCGAATGTTTTCTGTAAACAATTCACCACTCCTGTTAGTGTCCTTCCCGATGCTTTAGTAGTGGAAATAGCTAATGGAGATCAAGTGATCATCAGTGACCATTTTCGTAATTGCACTCTAGAGATTGATGGAAATTCTTTTGGGTTAGACTTGTTACCCATGGCTATAGGAGGGTTTGACGTAGTCATAGGCATGGACTGGTTAGTACGGCATAAAGCGGACATCTTTTGCTCCAAAAAGATGATTCAAGTACCATTAGCGGGAAAAGGTGTGGTTACCATCTATGGAGAGAGAGGAAAGGGGAATAATCCTATTATCTCATGCCTTAAGGCACGAAAGTTCTTGGCAAAGGGCTACCCTTCGTACTTGGCCTACGTTGTGGACGCAAAGAAAGAAAAGAAGTCGGTGGAAGATGTAGAGGTAGTACAAGATTTTCCGGACGTCTTTCCGGAAGACTTACCTGGTTTACCGCCAGAGCGGCAAGTGGAGTTTCAGATAGATCTCACTCCGGGAGCGGCTCCGATAGCTCGTGCTCCATATCGTTTGGCGCCGGCAGAAATGAAGGAGGTGATGACACAGCTTCAAGAGTTGTTGGAGAAGGGCTTCATTCGACCGAGTTCGTCACCTTGGGGAGCACCGGTACTGTTCGTGAAGAAGAAGGATGGATCCATGCGGATGTGCATAGACTATCGGGAGCTGAACAAGGTCACGGTGAAGAATAAGTATCCTCTACCTCGTATCGACGATCTTTTTGATCAACTCCAAGGAGCGGGATGCTTCTCGAAGATTGATCTTCGGTCCGGTTATCATCAAGTGAGAGTGAAGAACGAAGATATTCCGAAGACGGCGTTTCGGACGAGATACGGTCATTACGAGTTCTTGGTGATGCCTTTCGGCTTAACCAACGCTCCGGCTGTATTCATGGATCTGATGAACCGTGTGTGTCGCCCATTCTTGGACAAATCCGTGATCGTCTTCATCGACGATATTTTAATATATTCAAAGGACGAGTCCGAGCATGGAAGACACTTACGGGAGGTATTAGGGGTTTTAAGGAGGGAGAAACTGTTCACGAAATTCTCGAAGTGCGAATTCTGGCTCCAAGAGGTGCAATTCTTGGGGCATGTGGTCTCAAAGGACGGGATAAAAGTGGATCCGGCGAAGATCGAGGCAATGATGAGTTGGGAACCTCCAACAAGCCCGACGGAGATCCGAAGCTTTTTGGGTTTAGCGGGGTACTATCGGCGTTTTATTCAAGATTTCTCAAAGACGGCTACACCGCTCACTTCTCTTACAAGGAAGAACGTTAAATTTCTTTGGGCTGAAGCACAAGAGCAAGCGTTTCAGACACTCAAGAGGAAGTTGTGTGAAGCTCCGATTTTGTCCTTACCTGAAGGATCGGAAGACTTTGTGGTGTATAGTGACGCTTCCAAGATGGGCCTTGGGTGTGTACTAATGCAAAGGGGGAAAGTAATAGCCTACGCGTCGCGGCAATTAAAGGATCATGAGAAGAATTATCCGACTCATGATTTAGAGTTGGCGGCGGTAGTTTTCGCGCTAAAGTTGTGGCGACACTACTTGTATGGGACTAAGTGTACTCTTTTCACAGATCACAAGAGTTTCAAGTACATCTTCAACCAAAAGGAACTCAACATGCGCCAAAGGAGATGGCTAGAGCTTTTGAAGGATTACGATTGTGATCTACTCTATCATCCCGGTAAGGCCAATGTGGTGGCAGACGCATTGAGCCGAAGGAGTCATAGCGATGGGGTCAAAATGTCCCTTGCAAGGATCGATGTGGTGTCAAGTTTGTTGGAAAGTGTTAAAGCAAGTCAAGAGGAAGCACTTAAGGAAGAGAACCTTAAAGACGAGGTCATGGTGAAACAAAGGGAACTCTTAACGGAAGACGGTCGTGGACTCAAACTCTTTCAAGGACGGATTTGGGTGCCGAAGTTGGGAGGAAACCGGGAATTGCTACTCGAAGAAGCGCATAAGTCAAAATACTCTATACATCCCGGTAGCACCAAGATGTATAGAGATTTGAAGTTAATGTATTGGTGGCCGGTGATGAAATTAGATGTGGCTAGCTATGTGGAAAGATGTGTCACGTGCCTTCAAGTCAAGGCGGAGCATCAAAGACCGTATGGAAGCTTACAACCGTTGTCCATTCCCGAGTGGAAATGGGACAACATCACGATGGATTTCGTGACTAAGTTACCAAAGACCTTGCGTGGCCACGACACCATTTGGGTAATCGTTGACCGGTTGACCAAGAGCGCACATTTCCTTGCAATACGGGAGACCTTGCCGATGGAGAAATTGGCTAAGCTTTATATTGATGAGGTGATATCGAGGCACGGAGTTCCGCAATCTATTGTGTCGGATCGGGACAGTCGATTTACTTCGAACTTTTGGACTAGTCTGCAGAAGGAGTTGGGTACCCGACTAAAATTGAGCACGGCTTACCATCCTCAAACGGATGGCCAAAGCGAGAGGACAATCCAGACGTTAGAAGACATGCTAAGGTCGTGTGTGATAGACTTCGGGGGAAGTTGGGATTCACACCTACCATTGGTGGAGTTCGCTTACAACAATAGTTACCATTCTAGTATCGGAATGGCACCGTTCGAGGCTTTGTATGGACGGAAGTGTCGGACCCCGGTTTGTTGGTTGGAAGCGGGCGAAAAGCAATTTGCTGGGCCGGAAGTAGTGCAAGAGACGGCCGACAAGGTGAAGGAGATTCGGGAAAGGCTAAAGGCGGCCCAAGATCGACAAAAGAGCTATGCGGACAAGAAGAGAAGGCCGATTGAGTTTCAAGTGGGTGACCGAGTCATGTTGAAGGTGTCTCCGTGGAAGGGAATCATCCGTTTCGGGAAGCGCGGGAAGCTTAGTCCTCGTTTCCTTGGACCGTTCGTTATTTTGGAAAGGATTGGGATGCAAGCCTATCGGTTAGACTTACCACCGGAAATGGATGGGATACATCCTACGTTCCACGTGTGTTACCTTCGAAAGTGTCTAGCCGAAGAGGAAAGCGTAATTCCGTTGTCGGAAATTCGGGTGGACAATGGGAATCGTTGTGTGGAAGAACCGGAGTCGATTTTAGAATCGAAAGTGAAGAAGTTGAGGCATAAAGACGTGGTTATGGTAAAAGTGCAATGGAAGCACCATCGGGGTGCTAACATTACTTGGGAATCGGAAGATGACATGAAGAAGCGTTATCCTCACTTGTTTGTCTAAGGTAAGATTTCGGGGACGAAATCCCATTTAGGTGGGGAGGATTGTAACACCCGCAAACTGTTAAGGTAAGTATTTTGTCTCCTTTAATGCCTTAGCTTCGTTATGTGTGTGCATATGTGTCTTTAAGTGCATTTTAAGATCTTCGACTATGTTAGAATGTCACATATTGATTTACTACCTCTAATCATCCAAACCTTGTGCTCGTTATCATTTTCGGTTAAGTTTTCGGGCCGAGTTGAGAGGACGGCGATTGTGCCCGCGATTGTGCCTTGGCACTATCGCGGAGGGCACTATCGCCCGGTTGGTACCGCGGGCTGGTTTGTCCAGCGATTGTGCCTCGCGATAGTGCCCTGGCACTATCGCCAGGGGCACTATCGCCCAAAGTGTACCGAGAGCGGGGGGGGGGGGGGAGCTCGCGATTGTGACCGCGATAGTGCCCGGGGCACTATCGCCGGGCACTATCGCCCGCGTGGCCAGTATCCTGTTTTTATAGGAGTTAATGCCTCACTTCTCACTGGCCACTTTACAAAAAACGGGAGCTCTCTCTCTCTTGGGCGATTTTTAAGGGTTTCAAGCACATACTCACTTAAATCTAGGGTGTGGGTTGTTGAGAGCATTAAGTGCTCATTCAAGCTTCTTTCAAGTGTCTCCATTGAAGCTTCATTCAAGATCCTCATCTCCTTGCCTTCAAGCCTCTTCATCTTCAAAAGCTAGGGTTTCATCTTTTCTAGGTTTTTGGTCAAAAAACCTAGATAGTGAGTTTACTAACCTTTGTTAAAACTAGATACACATCATATGCTTCTATTGTCGTTATTTGTCTCCATATGTTCAAGTATTTGGGGTTTTTGATATGAAGGAATGTGAGGAAGATGATTATGTGGAAAATACCATGATTTACTTTATTGGTTTGAAATGTTTTGGGATATATGTGGTATAGTAGATGATAAACTGTACTTGGAATGCATTTTAATGATTGAATATTCAAACATTGATTTTATTGGAATTTGAGTCTCATATTGGATTTATGCATTAGGATGGTGATATCGTACCCATGGTTGGTATCGAAATGTTTTGGTTGGAATATATACCGCAAGACCTCCTATATGATATGTTGGACGAACCAAGTCAGTAGACACTAGGAGGATGTAGTCTTGGGCGCCACTGTGATGGTATGTGCCTAGACCTCCGCCATTCGGGGTAATGCCATGGTTGTAGTCCTCGAGTGTGCCGGGCCTTTAGGGTGTCCCTTGTTATAGGGCATCAAGGTATATCGACTCTTTGGGTGGAACTTGATTGGTGCTATAGGTCTCCCCTATTGACTCCACAATTGTTGAACTATGGTTAACTGCTGATAAGAACTGTAACTGTACATGCATGATTATAATTGTTCAACTCACTAGGCTTTTTGGCCTAACACTTGTTTTGGTGTCGATGTGTATCTCAGGTTCTAGCGGCGCCGGTTCTAAGCAAGTGTAGGTTGCCTTGGGGTGAGAGCTTGGGGATTTTTGCACACTGACGCGTTATGCTTTTGGCTTTAGATCTTTTGGGTTTATAGATGACAACCCTTTTTGTAATCTCTTTTCTAGTTGTAGAAATTAGATTAGTTGGTTGTTGTTTATTGTCCGTTAAATTACTAATTGTGATTAAACAGGTTATTCATTTATGTTCCCCACTTTTGGGAGGCTCTTGCTATGGCAATTTTTAGTATACCTTATGTCCGATTTTCGGATTTTTGTTATCCCTATTTTTGGGGTGTTACATTTTACAAACTTTATACATGTCAAAACTTTTATTTGCGAAATCTGAAGTATTTCTACGGTATGATTTCATGTTCTCTACATTTTGACATAAATGAAGTTTTTGGTGATTTTCGGGGTTCCCGATCAGTTTTGACTAAAATAACGGGTTCCGCCTTATCAGAAGTAAAAGGTTGTTTTACTTGCCCATGTTGGTGGCTTATTGAAAGAATATATATAAACTGATTTTATGATTATCTTTCTTACCAGCAGTTGGTCTGGAAAATGGCATTTTGAAATATAAATGTGTTGATAGCTATTTATCTAGCTTTGATGGTCACATGAAATATTGTGACAAGTCCTGACTGTACTAGTGGATCCCTAGGTATCGAGTCGACTTATGGCTGGGAAGGATACGCCCCTTCCGTTGTTATGGCTGGGAAGGATATGCCCCTTCCGTTGTAGTTAGCTACATTTGATCCTCGGGGGCAACTTAGGTACGGTTATGTGAGACCCGATCCTAGCCATGGTTCAGATGTAGTCTAATGAACGAGTATGACATGGTTCATTGGGGGTCCTCCCTCACATCGTAGTACGGACTGAAGAGTTCGTGGCCATGGTTCCATGTATTTAGCTCATAACTCGGATTTGGTGGTCTACTTTGTGTTACACCACAATCCTTGGTAAAATGGTCCGTTTGTCATCGTTTAACGAGTTTTGGACCGAAGAGGCCCGGTTGTGGCGAAATGTTATCTTTATGAACTAAACCTTTATGAAAAGATTTCTTTATGATACTGATGTTTATATCTTTTGAGCTTTATAAACTGTATGTTCTCACCAGGCTTTATAGTCTGACACTTTTTCTCAAATGATGTGTATAACAGGTTTCCATTTGCGGTGGGTGCCGGGGTTTTTGGAGAGACGAGTTTTGAGTCTCGGGGTTTTTGGAGATGTTTTAAGTATTGTTGCTGGGCATTGTTAAGTCTCATTCTTTTGATGAAATCCTTGTATAGAATCGTATAGTCTTAAGGACTAATCCCATTTATGGGAAGTTAATGGAATTGCTTTCGTCACATTGTCAGGTTTCCAGGTTTTAAATTACTCTGATTTTTGAGGTTGTTACATTGACTCTAAACAAATAAAAACTTGATCATCTAAGAATAAAGATTTTGAAGAAAATTACTCTAGTTAAAAAGGTAAAGCAAACTATAGAACATGGAAGACTGCCACAACTTCCACATAACACAGTGGATAAGACAATGTGATTGTGTAGGTAACAATTACCAGAAGTGACCTCAAACTACTCTCAAAAGATTTCTGATATATTATCAGTAACCAAGGAAAACAGTGAGTGGTGGATAAAACAGAACTTACCATCCCACAGTGTTATTGTCAACATTAACTTTTCTAAAGCATCTCATCATCTGAAGCTGATAGTTACAACCATCTGTCTCAATCTCCTCATTCTCCTCCCGGATATGTCAGTTGTATGGGTTAAATGATAGTGTGAAAATTTTATCATTTATCATGAACTAATTTAGAATTATTATATAAAAAGAAGGGAAGAGTAATGTGATCACATATCGGAAAGGGGAAATAGTTGGTTACTTCAAGAACAACGCCAATATCCAACTCAAGAAGTTGCCCAAGTCACGAGCAGGTGAAAACTCGGTCGGACTCTAAGAAACAATAAGAGCTAACATGTTGCATCCAGAAGAATTAGTATAACTTTCAAGTGGAGAATTCGTGTTTTCAACCCAAACCCCTAAAAAATGAAGCACAAAACAAACTCAAATCAATAAACCATAAAAAGATAATGAAATGGACATCCAATTAGGGCATGTCATACAAAGCCTTCAAAACCGAACCAGACACATACAAGTTTCAGAAATAAAATCATTAAATTCAATGCAGGGCACATACCTTGACATAATGTTCGGAAGTGGTCTTCAAAATATACCCAAAGCCAGATCAGATGTAGAAACGTTGTTACGAAAAGTGGTCAACCTTTCTCTGTAGCCCCAAGCAAGGACACTTCATTGGTAGCTGTTACCTTTAAGTATCCCCTCGACAACAATAGTTGCTAAAGCGTCAACCATTTCTCACTGTGAAGAGAAAGAAAGTTGTGAGATGTTAGAAATCTAATGACATAAATTTATGTGATACTGATTGGAGGTGGTATATAAAAGGTTTTGTTTCTCTAACAACAAATTTAAAAATGTTGTCGTAACCATTTGGATTGCAAACAAATTTTTCATAGGGATGTTCAACCAGATATTCAGAAAGGTTTGCTTGTCAAACAACAAAGTAATTTATTCAGAGTCCATATAAACGTAGTAAAACTAACTAAAAACAAAACCAAAACCAAAACCAAAACATAAGAACTCATTTTACAGTGGATACAAATCACCACACTAGTTTATTATATGTTGGAACTCAAATGGATATGAAACCCAGACAATCAAACAAAAACCCTAATTACAGGATTTAGTCAATTTTGTACTTTTTGTATAGTGACTGCAACTAAAATCAACTATAAGAGAAGAGACGCTTACCTTTTGAAGATATGAAATTGCTTCTTCCTCCTTTGATTGAGAGAAAAATTGACCTCTTCATATTAACGAAATGGATTCTTTGGAGTCTTGATAGAGGGAGGGAATTGTGGGAAGTGACCGAGTGGGAAATGGGGAGGGAGTTGGAGATGATGGGGAGAAAATTGTGGGTGGGAAGTCGGGAAGGAAGAGACGATGGGGGTGGATAGTGTGGGAAACAAATGGGGAGTGGGCTGGATGTGTGAGTTTGGGAGAGTGGACTGGATTTTGGGAATTTAAACGGCTGACATTAAAAGTTAGATGAATTTAAATGGTGGAGATCAAATCAACAAACAGTTGTCTCGTCTCCATCCATATATATATAATATGTGAAAACCCTCAAAAAAAGGTTTTTGCTTTTTTAAAAACCTACCAAAAACCTCCCAAAAAGCTTTAGGGATTTTCTATCCCTACCCCCTGCAAAAAAGCCCACCCCCTCCCTCTCACATCGATTTCTTTTTTTATTTTTAATTCGTAGTTACATTTTTGGTCCCTAAACTCTTTTAATTAATTTACTTTATACCCTTTAGTTTTATATTTTATATTTTACATTTTCATTATATTAACACATATAAGCATATATTAACTAAAATACGTTAAAAAAATAATTTTTAATTTTAACAAGTTACACCATTATAATCATCTCGTCGATACCTTCGAAATGAGCTCAATATTGAATATTTTTTTATTTAATTATATTATTACATGTCATATATTGTACCTTGGTTAATCGATTAATAAAAAAGAACATGTATCACATCGAACGTAAGTTCGTTTATGTTCATTTATTTAATAAATGAACGAACATGAACACATTTTTTTGTTCGTTTAGTTAAATGAACGAATAGACCTGACAAACATGTCGTGTCGTGTTGGGTTCGTGTCGGGTTCAAAGTTAAACGGGTTGAAAGTGTCTAACCTAACCCGACCCGTTTAATAAACGGGTCAGAAAATCCCAACCCTAACCCGATCCGCCTAACCCGCCACGACCCGCCTAACCCGTTTAACATTTATAAAATTAAAATTAAAAATCGAAAATTCAGAAAAAAATACAAATCCAAAATTCAAATGAAAGCATTTGTAATCCAAAATTTATAGTTCAAAATTATAATCAAATCTAAAACACTAAGGGGTTGTTTGTTTTTTTTAAAAAACCCTCTTAATGGCTCTTAAGTCTGAATCGTTCAGACCTTTTTACACACCACCTCTTATTAATCAAAACTAAAATAAGACTTCAGACTTTAGACCTCTTAAAAAACAAACGGCACCTAAAAGTCCAAAGCATTAAAAGGAAAACATATATATAAACGGGTAATTCGGGTCATTTTCGAGTTGAAAATTTTCACCCTGACCTTACCCGTTTAATTTTTGTGTCGTGTCGTGTCAACCCATTTACTTAAACGGGTTGAAATGCGTGAACCAAACCCGTTTATTTCGTTTCGGGTTAGCGTGTCGTGTCAGTTTTTGTCAGGTCTATGAACGAACGTGGACAATGGTTTCGTTCGTTCATTTACGTTCGTGAACATTCGTTCATTTTTGTTCGTTTACGTTCGCTTATGTGCGTTTATGTGCATTTATGTTTGTTTATATAAATAGAGGAAGCTTCTTTTATAAACCCATTTAATCTTGTGAACTATGTAAACCAATTTAAGTCATCCATTATTTTGATCGATAATTGAGAAATTTCCGGATTTAAATTTATTAAAATAATAGGGAAAGGTAGTTTGGGAATAGGTTTTAAATAATTAAAATTTAAAATTTTGAATTAATAACTTTCCATCCAATTCCGGTGTCCTTCTCCCAATTTCGAAACTGTTTTAAGTTTATGAAAGTTAAAAAACTTGAAAATTTCGAAAAAAGGGCTTATGAAAAAACAGTTTATGAAACTCTAACAGTTCATGAAATTCGCCGAAATTGGTTTACAAGTTCACATAATAAAATGGGTTTACAAAATAAGTGGACTCTATATAAATATACTTATATATTATAACATTAATGTGTAAAAACATTAATAAAATTAATTTTTTAAAAATCATTTTTTATACCTCCTAAATTTACCCGGTTTTTCATTTTGTTATGTTATTTTTTACGAACTAAATGATGATTAACGGTGGTTGTTTTTTATTCCTTGTGTTCGTTCGTTTACGTTTGTTTAACTCTTAATGAACGAACATAAACGAACACGGTAATTTTATGTAGTATATTTATGATATATAATAAAATAATTAACTCCAAAAATATTCAATATTGGACTCATTTCGAAGGTATTGAAGAGACGATTATAATGATGTAATTTGTTAAAATTAAAACGTGTTTTTTTAACGTATTTTAGATAATATACGATTATATGTATTAATATGGTAATGGTGTAAAATAAAAATTATAAAAGTAAAAGGTATAAAGTAAACTAATTAAATAATTATAGGGGTATAAAATGTAAATATATATTAAAAATCATTTAAAAATTATGTTTTGGAATCTTGGTGTGGATTGTGTGAGGAAGAGAGGGTTATAGGAGGGGGGTATTAGAATATAGTGGGGGTAGGCTTAACAACTTCCAAAGCATATAGGTGGATGCTCTTAGGCTGTCTTTGGTATATAGAACTGGAGATGACAAGATGTATATAGACCTAATAGACACCATATGAGTAAAGCGATTGTTTATAAATATTATAAACCCATAATTTGTATCACTCAAGAACCACTCTTTTTATTCTACCTAACATCACCCATTAGAAACAAATAAACCAAGAATACTGTTAGGAGTAATCAATCACTTGAATAACAATTGTATACATATGGATAAAATTAGAATAGAAATTGAAATTCTTAAATATAAAAACTATGTAATTAACATAGTATAACAACAATCAATCATAAAACACAATATAAAATCCGTACTTGAATAGAAGATTCGTGTAAGAATTGAAATCGATTGAGGCCTGCACGTTAAGCAGTGTCCTAAGACAGAAATCCGTCTGTATAGCGTCCGTCTAGAGGATACAACAATCGTATTCAAGTATGGAACTTGAATCTATCGAACCATGTATGTTTGGAGATGAATAAAGAGGAGAAACCCAGAAATTATTGAGAGAAGGTTGATAAATTTCGTTAGAAAATAAGAGGGAAAAATGTGTAGGTTTTATAGTTTCTGGCGCCAACCGAAATTAACTGCCAGGGAGTCCGCGCGGCTCGTGGCGCGTGTGAACCCGCGCGGAGATCCGCGCCAGACACTGGACGAGAATCCTTCCAATGCACCGCGCGGCTAGCGCCGCGGGTATGGCTGCGCCGTAACCCGCGTCGGGCTCTGTTTCACAGAGCACCGCGCTCCCATCCGCGCGTCTCGGGTCGCGCCGTGACCCGCGCCAGCCTCTGTCAACCTGCAACACAGTCTCCACCGTCAATCTATCTCAAACCCATCGAGACATTTAATATATATATATATATATATATATATATATATATATATATTAATGTCAAGGAAAACCCTTCAATCACACCACAATCCAAGCCAAGCATTCAAGTAATTCATTTAATGCTCAATGGTTTGGATTTATTAAGTGATATAAAGTTTGACTGAGCTCCTATGTGGGACAAGTTACTCCTATTCTTAACTAAGTTCCAACAAATACTCATATCTTTAGCCATCAAGAAAATACCAATTTAGATATCTATTACTCATAGTTGATACACATTCTTACAGTAATTCTAATCATTACTAATATCATCAATAATCACGATCTTCTTTTTCCTTAGACTACCCACAACGGTGAACTCACTCACTCAATCCAATCCAATCTAATTTTATTTGCTAAAAGACAAAACATATTTATTAAAAAAATATAAAATAATAATAACAAACCTCAAACTAGTTCACGATCCGAACTTGGTTTGTGGTTTTCTTTTTATTTTTTTATTAATTTATTTTGCCAAGTGTCAAATTTCCTTTGGCTAATATTATATTTTGTTTAGATAAAACTTATCTTATTAAAAAGATGAGTCTAACAAAAAAATTAAAAAATAAAAAATATACCAAAATTTATAATTTTCAATTCCCTACAAATAGAGACCAATATTGACATATTTTCATTACACCAAACTTTCTCTCTATTTCAATACTATTTTCAATTATAAGTTTTTTTAATTAAGATTATGATTTAAAGTATCAAATAGTTTAAAGAATCTATTTTTTATATGCAAAAACAAAAAGAAAAAAAATGATAGATATGATAAAATATTAAAAATTAATATTTTTTAAAGAATATTTAAGATTAGATTGGATCACTGATAAATGTTAAAAAATATGAGATTGGATTGAATTAGAGACTGGGTAGGTGAAAGAGAGAAAAATTAATTTTTTAATAAAAATTGGATTGGATTGGATTGTGGATGTCGATAGTCTTAACAATTTGTCACCTTTGCTTTTCAACTAGTTTATCAAGAGCACATTGCACAACATCATTACCCCCAATAAGCAACCAACTCACCAGGTGATGATTTATGGATCTTTCTCGAATCGAGCCTTCTGAACTCCTTTTGGGCATTTGCTCGTCGGAGAAAATCATGTCACAAAACTCCATGTGAATCAGACCACATGAAGAAACGGTCCCGTAAATTATATCTTGGTAGAGACTTAGGGGTTGTTTGTTTTTGACTTAATTAGCTTAATAACATGTATGGCTTATTTGGTCAACCGTATATGGATATTGGTTTGGAGCTTAATGGTAAATCCCATGACTTATTCACTAAGCTACCATGGCCAAACTTTATCCACTCAACCATCTCTTTCCTAAAATACCATTGTCTTACCGGTTACCTTTCTTTCACCTCACAGATAAAAAATCAACCTCTTTGATGCTATCTTCTTCGATCCACGGTTGCCACTTCCAACCAATGTTCTAAATGGCGTGAGGTGTGGCGTGGCGGAGAGGTCAAGCCTCAAGCCTTAGGAGTCACGGCGAAGCCATGGCATTTTCAATGCGTAATTTTTCTAATTCATATATATCATTATATATAAAAACATATGTTTTGTAGTGTTAATCAATGAGTAAATAGTAATAAACAAGTTAAATTATGATATATATTAGAAAAACTTACAAATAAGACATTAAAAACGTAAAGAAAAACCAAATATTACATTACGAAATTGTGCATTAGGCCATGGCGTGTCACGGGCTTAACGTGGCGTGAGACACAAGCCTTGGTGCCATGACATGTCATGACGGTTGTGCGGCGAGTTTTTTAGAACATTGCTTCCAACAATACCCTTCCCAAGGATTTTTTTTTGATGATAATGGAAGCACTATAGGTTTCGTCTATGTTGGGTTTGGTTGGGTTGATGGGTCAACACTCAACACCATATATGGTTGTTGGGTTTCTTCCCTTCCAACACCATATATGGTTAGGTGGGTCTCCACGTTGCAATCAAACCTTTTCAAATGCTATTATTCTTGTGATTTCAAACTTTCCCTATCTGTTAATTGTAAGACTGAAATCATCTTCTCTTCTCTTGTTGCCCCCTTCTCTGCCATAGGCTACGGCCACAACAAAATTACCCACTATCCCTAAGAATTTCATCTTCTCCAGTTTATTCTTTGGTGTTGGAGTACTAATTCACGATTTTTTTTTGTTAACTATAACTATTTGTGTTACACTAGTTGCTTCATTCAGAGGGTAAGGATTTTGTTTGAAATGGTTTGATTTTATAGGTTTCATATCCATTTGAGTTCCAACATTTAATTAATGAAAGATGGAGTAGAAATTGGTGTGGTAATTTGAACCTGTTCAATCTATATGTTCTGGTTTTGTTCTTAGTTTTTTTTAAGTGTATATGGATTGTGAATTTGCTAGGACGTTGATGTTTAGTATTGAGATTTTGATTGAAAAATTGTTTCAAGCAATAACAAAATTAAATTTGATTGAATTGATGTAAACCAAATTGGTTCAAACAAAAGCATGAGCTAAATGAAAAAGCACTTGGGTTGTGGCGCACTGGTAAAGCCTTCGGAAATGTAGTGGAAAATCTCATCTACCCAGGGTTTAAATCCAAGCACTGTCAAAGCTCTTATGGCCATGGAGGTTCACCTGCGATGACTCCAGGCCATTCGTGGTCGCCCGGGGATTAGTCGGTGTGCATAAGCTGACCCGAAAACCCACGGTTACCAAAAAAAATGAAAAAACACCAACAAAAAAAAAACATACAAAGAGTAAGAGGAAAATGTCATTTACATCATTCAAACAGTTTATTCAGTATAAGAAACAAATATCAATTTAAATTAATTTATGCAGACAACTTAATATATATAGACAACTTAATTCATACAATACTTAATGAAAAAAACAATTAAATAGCCCCTTAGAGCATTTACATTAGATATTCTTGTAAGAACCTTATTATTTCACTTTTTTCTACCAATATTAGTGTTACCTCATAAAACTCCACATTAGAGGTTCTTCCTTTCTAAAAAAACAAGAACATCATCTTCGTATTTCTTTTATTTATAAATAATACTTTATTTCATTATTATTTACTTATCTATACTATATTATAAAACACGGATAAAAAACTCTTAAATACAAATTATTAGGCACAAGGTATCATCATTTTATGCAAGATTTTAAAATTTTCTTAATTTACAAGTATCAAAGCACAAGATACATATTACTACTATGGCATGTGCAAGACCTTCCTTTTATGCAGACCTTTCCATATATCACTATTAATTAATACTAGAAGCGTACTCGCACAGTGCAGCGAGATACATCACGATTTTAATGTTTCGTTTTATTTATTTTTTTGTCGATTTACAATACGATTTTGGATGGTTTTGAGAAAGTGAAAATGTTTTTTTTTTATAAATTTGTTTAATTTAGGCTTAATAATATAATGTTTTTGTTAGTACACAGATATATATTTCAAAAATATATATAATTATAAATATCGAAATAATTGAATATAATCAACGAATGATTAGAACAAATCAATATATAAAGGGAATCGACAGAAAAACGTAAAACGAATAAACCGTATATCGAAACAATCGATGTTGAGGCTCGTGTTGAACACGATTCCCTTAAACAGATTTGCCGTCTGTTCCCAGGGTACAACAGCTAGAGCAGAAGTACTGCCGGATATTAAACTTGCCTGAAAAAGTCGCCGGAGAAATACCGTATGCACGAGAGAATTCTTTGTGTGTTCAAGGTTGTTGTAGTGTTTGGACTGAATACGGACCCTTGTATTTATACTAGAAAATTGAAAACTGAAGGATTAATGGGAATTAATCATTTCCAATTAATGTATATCAAGGAGTTACAAAATCAGTGAATGTCGCGACTTATCACTGTTTTATCGTCCCTAAACAGAGCATTTCGCGACTTATGGCGCGGGTAAACCCGCGTAACTCACTGTTTTATCGTCCATAAACAAGATTTCGGAGCTGCATTCGTGTCCGCAGGTCGCGCTCACGCACAAGTTCGCCGAATTTAGCCTACGAAGGCCACAATCGGCACCCCCCTGCGCGCGGGTAGGTGATAGAGTAAAACCAAACTAAGGACTTGAAAGTCCCTCCCACATTTTTAGTTATAAGCTACTAAAATTTTGGTCCTCCTTCCTATGTGGGACAAGTTCCCACACCCATTTGGTTTTGCCAATTTTCATCCCAAACACTCAACTTTGAGCATCGATATCTCATTCATACATATTCCGTTTTGAACACATAATATATCGTTTTGAAGCTCTCATATAGGAGAACATAAACCCACGAAGAGTTAGATATATACAATACATATACATGTATTTATTTGTGTCCAAAGTTAGTAAAAAATCACAATTTTTACTAAAATTTTCCAACAGTTTTTTATATTAAAAATTAAATATTTTGTTAGAATTCAATGATTATCTTATATATTTTAATGACATCTAAAAAAATAACCAATTACATATTTAATAATATAATTAAAACAAAATTATAGTAATATAATATATTAATTAATAGTGATACATTAAAATATCTGCATAAAATGAAGGTCCTGCACATACCAAATTAGTGGGTGTTAGAGCATCTCCAACAGCTATGCTAAAGTTTTTCTAAAATAAAATAAAAAAGACCAAAATCTATAAAAAAAAAAACTTGCATCCAACTCCAACAACTATGTCATTATTTTAGAAACTTTAATATTAATTATCTTATTAAAATATTCAATTTATTTAATTATATTATTAAAATATTCAATATATATAAAGTTGAGATAGGAAAACTTTGCTTTTTAGAGGTAATAATTAGTTTTGGGAGAAACTTTCTTTTTAGAGATTTCTCTAAATTTAGATATTTTTATAATCTCTCTCATCTTTTCTCTATTTTAGCCTAGAGGATAGCATAACTGTTGAAACAACAAAAATGCTAAAATCCCAATTTTTTCTATTTTAGCATAGCTGTTGGAGATGCTCTTAGAAGCCTACAGTAGTAATATGTATCTTGGTTTTGATACTTGTAAATTAAAAGATTTTTAAAATCTTGCATAAATTGATGATACGTTGTGCCTAATAATTTGTATTTAAGAGTTTTTATCCGTGCTTTATAATATAGTATAGATAGATATTATATTACTATAATTTTGTTTTAATTATATTATTAAATATGTAATTGATTATTTTTTCTAGATGTCATTAAAATATATAAGATAATCATTGAATTCTAACAAAATACTTACTTTTTTTTATATAAAAAGCATTATATTACTAAGTCTAAATTAAACAAATTTATAAAAAAACATTATCACTTTCTCAAAACCATCTAAAATCGTACTGTAAATCGACAAAAAAATAAAATGAAACATTAAAATCGGGATGTATCTCGCTGCATTGCGCGAGTACGCTTCTAGTTATATATAAAAACAATAATTATTAATTTACAATTTTGTATATTAATGTTAGTTTTTTTAATTGGTGTATTTCAGTAACATATTTGAAAAATAATTAAATCATAAACATAAATTTATTTTACGATTAAAAAGAAGTACAATATTACATACATACATAACTTAATAAAAAGACACTTTTTTTTAAATTCATTTGTAACAATTTTAATTGTAACACTCTGATTTTCGGAAGGTATAATTTCAAGATAATACAGAAACAGGTGTTTTAAGGGAAAAAGAAAAAATTGAATTTTGGACTTGAATCCTAGACTTTATAGTCTTGTTGAACGAATGATTCAATTACGAGTCCAACGGTTCTTTCTGGAGCAAAATCGGAGGTAAAACGAAGAAGTTATGGTCAAAACAGTGATCGAGAAGAAAATCGGACGAGCAGTGCTCGGCGCGACTTAGAGCCACCCGCTCGACTTTGGGGCAAGAGGGCGGGTTGTGGCACGGTTTAGGCCGCGTGGTAACCCGCACGGAGCCCTGTCGAGCATAAAACTCAATTTTCAGCCCTAAAACTTCATTTCTTCATAACTTCTTCATCCCAGCTCCGATTTCAGTGATTCTTTTTGCTATGAACTCGTTTTTAAGAGCTTTTTAAGACTAGAACAAGATAATGGAAGTATATTGGAAGATCCAAGAGTATTTTTTTTATGGTAAGATCCTCATCTCTCTCAATGTTAAGCTAGGGTTTGATGGTTTCATCCTTTTCCCTTTCATCCTTCAACTTGGGTGTGATTTTGATGACTTGTGTGGTGAAGGAAACCTTGTAGATGTGTTGGATCTAAGATATAGGGATATTTCTTGGAGATTTCAAGCCTTCATCAAAGGAGATTCAAGTTTTGGGGGTAAAAACTAGATTTAGCCTAAATCTAGCAAGGTGAGTTCAAGTTGATTTGTGAAAACGGTGTACATGCCAAAATGACAATCTTTAAATCTTTATATGTTTTACGTGAAATTATTAATTGTTGAGTTATTTTATGTGACACCCGCAATTCCGGTATGTCGCTAATTTGATCATAAATCTTGTTATCGAACCTAGCGAGGGAGACGTGTGTTTTCGGGATTGATCTGCGGTGAAATCAGGCTTTGGCAAGTTTGGGGCGACAATGCCCGCGACTGTGACAGAGGTCACTGTCGCGGGGCAAAGTCGCGAGGAAGGTACCGTGAGGGGGGTGAATCTAGCGGCTATGACATGTGTCACTGTCGCGTGTCATTGTCGCCAGGTCGGTACCGAGAGTCCTTGGACGCGGGCGACTGTGACCAAGCGACTATGACAGTGTCATAGTCGTGAGGCAATGTCGCCGACGGGCTCTAGACCCTTAAATGCTCTTCAAACCGTTTTTATCTCATTTGGTTTTGTTGGGAGCTCTTTGTAGGCAATTTTGAAGAACAAAAAGGTAGGATTTTCACCTTCCCTCATTAAATGCTTCTTGGAAGAGATGTCCATTTATGGTTTTCGGTTTTTGTTCTAGGTGATTGTTGTGATTGAGAGTTTGGTGCTTCAAGTTCAAGGGTCCTTCCTCTTTCCTCTAAAATATCTACATCTAGGGTTTGTTAATAACCTTACAAGGTGAGTTTATTTACTTCTCTTAACCTCAATATATGTTTATATCTCTTGTATTTTGATCCTCCATGTTTTTCTAACCTAAATGTGGATTTTGGGGATGTTAGGGTTTGGTAACCTAAGTAAAAATGAAAGAAATGTATTTTTAAACTAAAAGAGATGGTATCATTGATTTCTACTCACTTGATAGACAACTCTTGGTTCTATGGGATTTTTGGTTAACTAAAGTGGAGTATGTGGGGTTTTGGGGGAAAACAAGTATTGGGTGAATTAATTACAATATTGACTTTTAAATGAAGAATATGTATGGCATTTTGTTGATGGGTTTTGTTATTTAAAGTCTCCTCAATAGTGGGAGTCAAGATTTATATGTTGGTAACCTCTTACATACGATCTTCTTACATATATGTTTTATGTGAGCATACCATATGCTAGTATGTTTTGGTATTTAGTTTTAGTGCAATGGATCCATAGGCACGGTGTTCCTATGTCCCCGTTTTAGACATTAGGTTCACCACTTGGCACGGAATAGGCATCGGGTCACCATGATAAGTAAGGTGTGGACCTATACGGTCGGGCAACGTCTCATGGGCAGTAAGGTGTAATTCCCTTGTGCTAGAGTTCCCCGTTTTGGAACTCTCAAGAATAGACCTAGAGGGGTTGACTTGATGTTTTTGAGCAATAGACTTAGGGTAACACCCTAAAAATAGGGATAACAAAAATCCGAAAACATGAGATATACTAAAATTGTCATAGCAAGAGCCTCCAAAAAACGGGGAAATGTAAAAACAACCTGTTTAATTACAAATGTAATCTAACGGACAATAAATAACAAGCAACTAATCTAATTTCTACACTAGAAAATAGATTACAAAAGGGTTGTCATCTATAAACCCAAACGGTTCATTTTCAAAAGTGTAATACGTCCATGTGCAAAATCCCCAAGCTCTCACCCCAAAGCCATTAAGCCTGCTTAGGACCGGCGCCGCTAGAACCTGAGATACACATCGACACCAAACAAGTGTTAGGCCAAAAATCCTAGTGAGTTGAACAAGAATAAGCATGCATGAGCAGTCATAATTTCTTATCAGCAGTTAACCAATGTCCAAATATATGTGCAATCATTAGGGGAGACCCAAAGCACCAATCAAATCCACCCCAAGAGTCGATATACCTTGATGCCCTTAACAAGGAACACCCGAAAGGCCCGACACACCCAAAGACTACCGCTAAGGAAATTCCCCGAATGGCGGAGGTCTCGGCACATACCATCACGGTGGCGCCCAAGACTACATCCTTCTTGTGAACTGACTTGGTTCGTCCAACATAATGCATATAGGTGGTCCTTTAGGTGTATTTCAACCCAACATATTTTCATATCGACTATGGGTATAATATTACCATTCTATCCTCATGAAGTCTAACAAAAGACCCAAATGACAATTACACTTCTCATGCATATAAATATGTCACCAAAGTGGTACTCCACTAGATTCATCATAATACCCATATATGCATACATTTAACATATCAAGGTACATATATTATGTATTCATGAGAAAAGCCCCAAATAATGGTACATCACCAATATATACATTCCAACTATTTTCACCAAGAAACCCAAATACTTGAACACATAGAGATAAAGTAGCAATTAGAAGATTATGACGTGTATCTAGTTTTAACAAAGGTTAGTAAACTCACTATCTAGGTTTTTGAACCAAAACCTAGAAAATATGGAAACCCTAGAAGTTGGAGGATGAACTTGAAGATGAGAGATGAGAATCTTGAAGGACACTTCAATGAAGACACTTGAATGGAGCTTTGATGACAACTTAATACTCTCACCAACCCAAACCCTAGAAATTTATGGAGGTAGGTGTTGAAGACCTAAAAATCGCCCAAAGAGGATGCTCTCACGTTTTTTATGATAAAATGCTTGAAATGAGGTGTTGAACTTTATTTAAAACAACAGACTAGACCACGCGGGCGATAGTGCCCAGCGATAGTGCCAAGGGCACTATCGCGAGTCACAATCGCGAGGCCTTCCCCGCTCACGGTACCATTTCGGCGATAGTGCCAAGGCACAATCGCGTGACACAATCGCTGGCATACCCCAGCCTGCGGTACATCCTTGGTGATAGTGCCTCCGGCGATAGTGCCAATGGCACAATCGCGAGGCACAATCGCACCAACCCCAAAACAGTCCGAAAACTTAACCGAAAACAATAACGAGCACAAGGTTTGTACAATTAAAGATGGTAAATCAATATATGACATTTCAATATATTAACTATCATAAAATGCATACAAAGGCTCATATAGTCACATAGGCACAATTAACGCATTAAGGGAAAACAAATACTTACCTTGAGAATTTCCGGGTGTTACACTTAGAGGAGTTGAGCTCATTATGTGATTGGTGTTATTTGTACCATGTTTAATCACTAATGGTTTGTTTGATTTATTGATTTTAGCTCACGACTATATTCTCCGCGTGACTCCTAATGGGTTTAGTACTCCTATTCTTATTTGACTAGTTCTCACTAGTCTTTAACCTAACACTTGTTATTTGTTGTCATGTTTGACAGACCATCATAGCGGTGGGGCATGGCGGGACTGAGGGAACGACCTTGGGGTCGTGAGTGGTCTTTTTGAGGAAACATAGTGACCAACATACAATGATTTTGAAGATACACATTTTGGAAAGATAACGACACCCAATCATAATCTAGTTAACTAATTTTAGAATAGTAGGTTGTCGCCTTATGCTTCATTTATTGGGTTTGTAAATGTCTTACCATATACCCAGTTTGGGATGATACACTTGGGTTTTGTATTGTTTTACCTTATTTCACAGGTTTAAATTTATTCCCTATTTTAGGGTGACAGGTTTTCCCTATTTTCAAACGTTATATTGCCGAAATTTTGAATTTTATTTCCACCTAAATTTTAGAGTGTTACATTTGATGAGTTTTGGTTATTTGAGATTTCTAAATTTACCAACTTGTAAAACACTCACATTTGGGATTTTGGGCATTTTGATAAATAAATCCTAAACATTGGTATTTTGATGATTTATTTTATAGAAGTAGATTTTTGAGTATAAATGTATTTTATTGTGTGTTTGGAGAAATGTTTGATTTTGTGTTATGTGACGTTTTGAAAGGACAAATGGTATAAACTTACGTGGAAAATGTTTTGTCCCAATCTAACTATGTTGGAGTTATTTATATATTTTGGAGCATGTGTTTGCATAAATGCTGGTTGTTTACGTTTGATTTCATCTTATGATTTTACAATTGATCTTTTGATTTGTTGGGCTTATGGCTCGGTTTGGTTTGGACCTTGTTGGGTCTTGGGGACACTTGTCCGATTTTAATAGCTCAATGTAGAGCGTTTGGTCATGATTTGCATTTACCGCATCTTATTCGATAATAACATGGTTTGAATGCGTTAGTTCATTCGTTTTGAGTCATGTAATGTTTCTAACTAGTGCAATGGATCCATAGGCGCGGTGTTCTTAATGCCCCTTTTTGGACAAGTTCACCAATTTGGCACGGAATAGGCATCGAGTCACCATGGTAAGTAAGGTGTGGACCTATATGACCGGGCAGCGTCCCACAGACAGTAAGGTGTAATTTCATTGTGCATAAGTTCTCGTTTTGGAACTGAGTTCCCGTTTTGGAATTGAGTTCCCGTTTTGGAATTGAATTCCTGTTTTGGAACTCTCAAGAATAGACTCAGAGGGGTTGACTTGATGTTTTCAAGCAATACACTCAGAGGAGTTGAGCTCGGTACGTTTTATGAGTATAATCCATACGTTTTGGTTTTCTACATAGTTATGTGACCCACTTTGGTGTTCCGTCGCGTACAATGTATCAGGTCTCCCCCATCACCAAAAGGTGTTGTTTTGGGTATGGAGTTTTATAATCCATGTTTTCGGTGACGTTTTGAGTATGGGTTGTTATCCATGTTCTAAGGTTTTGAATATTGAATCTTATCCATGTTTTTGGATGTTTGGGATGATAGAGTTTATCCATGTTTCTCAGTGTTTGGTTGTTAAAGTATAAGTTATGTTTTGTGTGAGTTTTGGGTTTTGGATTTATATTCGAAGGAACTTTTGTATCGTGGTTTTAATCATGAAAATGATGAATGTTGGAAAAGAGATTACTTTCAGTCTTAATGTATTTTATTTTGGGAAAATCACGTTTTAAATAACACTCTTAAGGTTTATTGTTTTACATATCTATGATGAAAACTCTTGAGCTCATTAGGCGTTAAGCCTAACCTTTTTATTTGTCGGCATATGCATCAGGTTCCAGTTGGGGAATGGTTCTAACAATTCTATGAATAGATTAGCACTAGTTTTACGCGAGAGTAAGTAGTTTGGTGAAGTCTTATGCATTTTGGAGATAGTAACTGTTATTGGGTTTTTTAGTAACATCCATCCCTATTATAGACCGTGTATAAAGATTGAAATGTGTTTATTGAAGTTAAATCTTAAATTGTTGTTGTAGATGAATCAATTATCGATGTATTTAGAAAATTTTAAATTAGTTGCTATTTCCAGATTTGAGGGTATTATATTAATACTTTTATATTATTAAAAAAAGTTATGTTAAATTTATTACTCTAGTAAATCCCTTTTCCAATTACACTATTATTGAATATTGAAAAAATGACATCAATACATATTTTTTATTTATTAATAATTATATAAATTTATTTACTTATTTACAAAGTAAATTCACTAAAACAAAATAAGATTTGGCCTGGTTGCGAGTTGTGACATTCAAGGTGATGCAAATAGTATTGCTCATATATACAACTTATATAAAAAAAGTACCACTGTTTCAAAATTAAGAAATATATTTTAAATTTATTTATTTAATAGTAATATACTTATTATATAATTATGTTTTATACATTTACAAAAACAAAATACAATAAAATAATTTAAAAACAATAATGAAACAAGAAACGAGACAAGAAATTAAGTTCCTGTGCAAGGAGTTGTGCTCTTTTAGGGTGCGTTTGGTATGCAGGATAGAGTGGACAGGACAGAACAGAACATGTTTGTCCCATGTTTGGCGTGACCATATGTGGGACACGCTAGAACTAAGTGGAACAAGCATGGGACACACTTGTCCCACTCCAACCCCCTGGAACTAAGTAGAACAACAATACTTTGACTAATATACCCTTTGTTAAAAACATAAAACATGTCTTCTCATCATCCATGCCTCCAAGCTAGGGGTGTGCAAAACCCGAATAGTCCGAAATCCGAACCGAAAATAAGATGTTTTTGCAAAACCCGAATACCCCGAAGTCCGATAATCCGAAACCCGACATTTGGGAGGATATCCGGGTTCGGATTGGGTTTGATCGTTGGCCACCCAACCCGTCCGAATATATATATATATATATATATATATATATATATATATATATATATATATCTTTTTTTTTTGAAAATCATAAATTATAGTCTACTGAAATATTTTCTAAAATTTAAACTTGCTATCGATTTCATCAATCTTTCAATCGAATGTATTCATCCTAAAAAACGATTGAATTTATATATAACATTTGCATTATATAATACCCGAACCCGACCGACATCAATCCGAAACCCGACAAACCCAAACCCGAAACAACCTAAAATCCGAAACTTAAAATTTGGGTTTTGATTTTCATATCCAAAATCCAATCGTGATAAATTAGTTTTATGTTTTTGATAATCCATTGCACTATGTATTACTGATGTGATCTATGATTTTTCATCAGGGGTAAATTCGTCATTTAACCGGTCTAGTCCTGTTCTGTCCAGTTCTGTCATGTCTTGCCAAACGCTGGACAACTGTCCTGTTCTGTTCCGTCCTATCCTGTTCCATCTTGTCTTGTCCTGTCCTGTCTGCGTACCAAACACACCCTTAAAGAATTATGACTGGACAACAACATATGCCCATAGTAGATTTTCTTATAAAAATCTTTTGGAGATATGTGTCAAGTATCTAAATTGTGGATGCTCTTTAGTATCCCACAAGGGGTGTTGATAAGTATTTGTTGATTCAACTTCTCATCTCCATCATAATTGTAGCTCTTTTCTTTTTCTTCTCTACATACCGATTGAATAAGAGTAACTCTAACAACTCTGTTATTTTAGAAATTTTGTAGATTTAAATTTTTTTTATTTATAATAGATATATGTTAAACTCTCCAATAAAAGAGAGAGAGAATGGAGAATTCTTCAGATTTAAAAAACCAAAGAAAAAAATATAACATACTTGTTAGATATGCTCTTTAACACCTCAGGTATATTCAAGAAATACAAGACTAAACGGTGAAAGTATAGGTTGGTTGGGCTGAAGAAAAGTTGCAAGGTCCTCCATTTCCCCAATCTACTCCCTCTCTTTTAACTTATTTTTTTAAAATATTGTACTTTCTCTTTGGATTGCAATCAATGTTCAAAAAGGTGAGTCATGACGGTTGTGAAGGCGCGATATGGCGTAAGACGCATCTCCGTGGTTACGAAATAACCCATAACGTTTATGTAAGGTGTGGTTCATGCCATGGCGTCTTGAGGCGCGCTGCGTCTTTTGTATGACGTGATTTTTTTTCAAATATTTTTTTATGTTTTTTATATTTTGTGTTTTTACACTTTTAACTATAGATTTTACACTTTTATAAATTTATCTAATCACCTCACTCCCAGTTTCACGAATTCATATGAAGTTGTAAAATTATTTTTCTAAGATCTTTTTAAATATTTAATCAGAAACTATTTTTGTAGTGATAGTCTATATGATTTTTCTTCTTCTAATATAAATGTACACTTTTTTTAATATAATTATTTGATTAGATAATATATAGAAAACATATATGTATATATATATATATATATAATTCTATATATAACATATAAATTTGTCAGTTTATGTCACGCCTTGATAAACGCAACCTGGCCGTGGCGTGTAAAGCTTGAGGTTTGACCTCGCCGCCACGTCACGCCTCACGTCATTTTGAACCTTGATTGCGTCAACCACATCCCCATGGTTTCCGGGTTCTTAAATCCTAAGACCATCTCCAACTAAGGGTGCTCACGGGTTGGGTTGATCGGATTGAAGACATTTGATCAACTCAACCCGATGCTTGTAGTTTGAAAAATCTCAACCCAACCCAAACCGTACGAGTTAGTCGGGTTAATACTTGAGTACATCAAAATGTTCTCCTAACTTGTTTTTCTCTAGCCTACTCATAATTTTTTTTTTATCATCAACCATTTCGTACCACTTAACCATACTTTTTAAATTTTAAGTATATCACATTCAACTAATTTTCTCAATTTGCACATATGTGTATATATGCGTGTGTGTGTTCATAGGTATCGAAATATATACAAAGGTGTTATATAAAGATGGAGAATATATTGAAAATATACGTATATGAAGAGGGTACGTGATGGTATAATTGTCTAATGTACATTAATAGAGACTCAACAATCATATTAAATCCAAAAAAAATAAAAGGATATCAGGTTCATCTGGTTAGGTTGAGTTCAAATAAAAGTAACCTAATATCAACCCAATACCTACATTTTGAAGATTTTACAACACGGTCAGACATCGGATTGCTTCGGGTCGAGTTATTTCGTGTTGGGTTGGGTTGAGTTGATCGAGTTAGTCGGGTTTTGAGCACCCCTATCTCCAACTCAACCACTAAAAATGGGGGTTCATTGAACACTAAAAAAATCAACTCCGACTATACATTAAAAAACACTAAAAATCATCTTTAATATTATAATAATAATAATAAACATCTTAGTATATTAAATTTTTAATCAATATATATATATATATACATATATAATTATAAAAACTTAATATTATATTAATATTTGATAATAGAGGTCAACTTTGTTGACCTCCAAATATAGAATCCAACATTTTTTACTTCCATATTTTTAGTGTTTTAACATTGAGTTAGAGATGAAAACACCTTCATTTTTTTTGTTTTTAGTGTTGGGTTGGAGTCTTGGAGATGCCCCAAAGGGACATTTGGTAGTAATGTAGCGGTTAGGGATTTGAATTTTGTGAAAGCATTTGGAATTAAAAGGATTTGGAATGTAATTGAATTTCATTTTTTATAAATCTTCTATATATTAAATGAAAACCCATAGTTGATGAGGTGGCAGTGAGGATGAAGTATTTGTCAAATGGTGAATTGTGGTGAAATATTGATTGTCCACCATGAGATTTGAGTGTTTCTCAAATATATAATTTTGGTGTTATTAGATTATCCAACATCGATAGAAAGACGCTAGTTTGAAAGAAGGAGGTGGATATATAAAAGAAGTATGAGATGTTTTACAAGTTTAAAAGAGTATGTAACAACATATGGCGTTGGCCTTTTTTGGCTGACCTCTTTTTGCAATAAATCATCTTATATCTTATATATTTTATAATTATAAAAGACACAAACCAATGAAGTGGCACCATATGATTAGATTTGAGTACTCATAAATCTTTAATTGTGGTGTTATTTGGTTATCCCACATCGGTGGATAGACAATTGATTGTAAGAAGGGGTTTAATATATAAAAGGAAGATGTGATGTCTTAATGACAACTTATTGTGTTGGCTTGTTTTAGACGACCTGTTTTACAGCAAATCAATCATTATAGAATATTAATATAAAATTGACACAAATGACATAAAGTTGACACGTAAACTTTTATATGATTATATCATAAAAGAACAAACAATCACAACCACACCGGTGGAAAGACGATAGATTAGAAGAAGACGATGAGTATAAGCGTGATATAAATGACAGAGTTAAAAAATATCTTTTACATTATAAAATCAACAACCACAACAAATATAATGTGACACCATTAGATTGAGTATTTGATAAGGTAATTTTATTTACCCTATTTTTAACTCGTTTTTATAATTTTGAGCAAATTTTTATTTCCCCGTTGAGTCTTTTTTGCATTTTTTAGTGCTTTTCGTCTAAAAATAAGTGTATCATATTTAGTCGTTTTTAGGTGGTTAATTTTAGAAAAAATATCGAAAAGATCTTATTTTTATTTTATGTTTTTATTCTAGGATCGATGCGAAGGTCGTGAGAAGTCGACATCAAAAGGTGACGCGGAAACGACAAAAGACTTTTCCTTTTTGGACCAACGCAACGAGCCGTCAAGATGAAGCGTTTTCTTTTGGGCTAAAAACCGAGATATTGAACCGGGCTTTTGAAGATGTTGGGTCGTTGTTGTATGGACTTTTGCTATAACCTCTTGGGCCGATTTTATGGACTTAATGTGTAGGCTTATTAAAAACTACAATTTTTGGGCTTACACTAGTTGATACTTTGGGCCCCCATGACTAACACTTGGGCCCCAAGTTTGGTTTTTACTATAAATAGGGGTGCTTGGTTATTGTATTATCATCCCATATCATCTCATTTTCCATAATATGTTTTGGTCCTAGAAAGTTAGGATAGATAGAGAATTTCCTTGTAATGGAAGTTTGAGAGTGTGAGCCAAGAATCCATAAGTTGATCTTGAATGTTCTAGCTCACGGTCCAAACTTCTACTTTTGATTAATATTAATGCTAATCACGTTATCGTTACAAGTTTTCGTCTCTCGTTAGTTCTTCGCATCTTTCTTATAAATCGATGCATTTGAGTAAGTTCTTGGTTTTTATTTTGGTTTCATTACGGCTTTAGTTCTATTACAAACCGGAAGTCCGGAAAATAATTTCGGATTCCCAACTTTTGTTGGTTCACGGTTTGTTGTAGTTTATTAAATCCGTTTTATGTTTCCAATTTTATAAAAATCAATTGTACGTTGGTTAGTTTTCCTTACGTTATTACATCGTTAAAACACCATGAAACCTTCAAGTTCGAATCTCACATTTGAAACAAGATTTCCCGTCACCATTTCCGATAATGTCTTAATTTTCTAATTCTCATTTTACGTTACGGTTGCTTATTTTAACGCACTTTAATTCTCGCAATTTAGTTTCCGCAATTTATTTTCTGCACTTTCATTTCAGTCTATTACTTTCTTTTAATTTAATTCACATCATTTATTTTCAGTCTTATATTTCAAGTGATTATATTTCCTGTCTAAGGACACGTTGTTGGCACAACACTCCTACGATTTCTATCGTTGAGTGTTTGAAAACGCCAACTGTCTCCTTTAGTTAAACATAATATTTTCTGTCCAAGGACACGTTGTTGGCACAACACTCCTACGATTTCTATCGTTGAGTGTTTGAAAACGCCAACCGTCTCCTTTAGTTAAAATTTACATTTCCGTTTCTGTCATATTTATAATCTGTACGAAGTTAAGTTGGGACCGAGACTGATCAAAAGTTAAAACGGTGTATCATATCGCATGATTGTCCGAAGTTATTTAAATTAAAGTTATATTTTATGGTGGACTGCAATTAATCAATTGACAACTGGTTTATTGTACGACGGCTCATTTGAGTTTCATGAAATATCAACCTTAAGATAACAAAGGAATGCGATCTCATCTTTTTATCCATAAATTAATCTTACCCCGACAGAACATTGTATCAGGTGTTGCATTTTAATTAACTGTTCAGTAGTATTAATCAAAACCCCAATCAAAAATATTGTTTTCGAATTCGCCATCTGAAACTCGTTTTTACAAACCCGACTTTCGAGGAGAACTTTTCCACGCTTCCTTGTGGGATCGATATTCGGTACTTTGTACCATTATTACTTGTTACAAACGGCAGTAGATCAAGATGTATACTTGCGTCGAGATCTATTTTCTTGCATTTTAAAAAATGTGTAAACACGAAAAGCTGCAACAGTATTCTCAAATATTGAATTGTGGTGTTATTTGGTTATTCCACATTGGAGGGAAAATGATAGATGAAATAAGGGACGGGTATATAAAAAGAGGATGGGATTACCATGATATTTAAGTATTATTAAATCTTGAATTATATTATTATTTGGTTATCTCACATCAGTGCAAAGACGATAGATTGGAAGAAGGGGTGGGTATATGAGAAGAGATGCGATGTCTTTCAAAGGTATCCCTCCCCTTTTTATACCTACTACCGCTTCCATTATTTCAGTTTCTTATTAATGTGAGATAACTAATTACAATGAAAGATTTGAGAGTATTCAAATCTCATGATATCACATCAAATTCCATTGGTTGTTCCTTTAATATTTAGTGGTATATGCTTATAACAATCAGTTGCGTAATTATTTTTTGTTATTGTTTACTAAGCAAGCTTACCATACTTCTTCTCCTGGTATATCACACGTTGTTGCTTATAATTACATCATACTTCTTCATATTTAATGAATAATACATTATGTTAAACAATTAGTAATATACTTTTATTTCATTTCATGTTGTTTAATTATATTACGACTTTTACTATTTAACTACACTTCTCATCATTATTGTGACAATATAACTTATGATTTATAAACAACATTTGGTTATAATATATTATTTTTTCAATGTCAATAATCTTTTCCATTTTTTATTTATGCTACATTTAATTGGTTGTCAATTAACAAAATATTTTTTAACATTTATTTATATAGACAATGACAAATTACTATCCAAATTATTCACGCTACCACGCAACGCGCGGTTCCCACACTAGTAATTTATAAATACAAATTATAAAAATAATTAAATTACTATTTTTTTTATCATTCGATTATTACAAAACAACTATTTTTAACATATTTTAAAACATGTACATATAAATCCTACGAAATACCGTAAAATACCAACCATTTCTTAGGATTTTAAAATCCTAAGTTTGTGGAATTTCAATTTCAAAAAATCTTTCAAATCAATTCTAAATCCCTTCCAATCCAATCATGCAATCAAACAAGATCTAAATATCCTTATGAACCTCTTCACTTTGGACAGAACAATGTTGCTCTGTTTTTCACTAACCTTGACTTCTAAGAATGAAGACAAAATCTTTTTGCAATTTTATACCATTCAAAGCAGTTGTGTCAAACTACTTTAGTTTTTCTAGAATAGAGAGGAAAATGTTGGTTGTAGGATATGACACAAAGTCATCCAATTATGAATATAGATGTTTGAAATAAATTGAAGGACATGGGTACTCGTCTTACTTTAAACCTACCAATTTTTCATTTTTTTTTAACCATTTCCATGATTTTCGATCAAATCCTTATCTATACTATTTTATAAAACATCTATAAAAAAACTATTAAAAACAATTGTTAAAGCTTAATGTACCGCTATTTAATACTAATGACTTAAAATATCTTAAAAACCACAATTAAAGGTTTATGTTATACATTTAATGTTATTTATTAACTTTCAATCATTATCTCTAACCATTTTAACTCTTCTAAAATCATTCCCCGCTTAACTAAATACAGGATAAAAATCAAACTTTAAATATAAAAAATCCAAAATGTAATTAAGAAAATCTAACAGAATATTTAATGTTTATCTTATAAAAAACATTATATTATTAAAACTAAAATAAATTATATTATTATTTAACTATTGAAGAAACTCTTAAAAACAAACTTTTATGCATTAAATATTGTTTATTGATACACATTATTTAAATTTTAAGATTACAAAGCATGATGCATGAGTACAAATTTCTAAAACTATATGTTTAAATTTATAACTAACTGATAAACATAATAAAAACAGGATAAACATCTCAATTTAAATATAAATAATTTAAAATATATAAGATAATCATTGAATTCTAACAAAATATTTAATTTTTTTATATAAAAATTATTATATTATTAAGCCTAAATTAAACAAATTTATAAAAAAAAAAACTATTATCACTCTCTCAAAACCATCCAATCGTACTGTAAATCAATAAAAAAAACAAAAACAAAACAAAATAAAATAAAACATTAAAATCGTGATGTATCTCGTTACATTGTGCGAGTACGCTTCTAGTATCTTTTTGATATTTCTATATTTACGCACCTTATTTTTTTATTTTCTATTTTTTACCATGATCATATTAATCACTTAATTGGGTCGGGTCGTGATCGGCGGAGATTAGTCGGGTGACACCCTTAAGTGGAAGCCCGGATACCCCGGAAACGTGTTTGTGTTAACTTGCCGTAAAAAAAACACTTAATAGAGTATTAACTAACATATGTACTTTTTTAAATATTATAAAATTTATTATATTTTTAATGTTGAAATAAATTAAAAATAATTTTTATGAGGACCTTTTATGATTATTATTTTGCTCATTCATTATTTTATAAAGTAAAAGACGTTATTAGTGATGAAATTGAATTTGCAATGCTATCCATCATCTAGATCAATATATTCACGATTACGATTACGATTACATACTAAATGTTCTTTCTAAATGTTTAATTGATATTGATACATGGTAGTCCATCTAGTTGCATCGGGAAATCTCCAATATTTTAATTGTGGCGTAATTGTGGGCATTAAGTACTATTTTGTTAATATCACTCTTACATAATGGTTAACATTAACACAATCGTTTGTGAAAACCACGTATTGAAAAGATGGTGGTGGTTGTGTTTGTAGCGATGACTACGTTGTACGTTTTTGCATACTAAGAAGGTATAGTATCACATTGTATCTTGAAGCAATTAGAATACTCATTTCAGACATGCTCATCCAGTGCTGTACTGGTGCAACCACACCATCCGTACACACAAAAATTTAACTTTTCTAGTTAACCTCGATGTAACATATATTACTAGTTTAATATAACTAAAGGTTCTATACGTGTTAATGATTTATTGATCGGTTTTGATCGAAATTCTGTCATTCTTGTTCAATTTAGACCTTTTAACTTTACCAAATCAAATCAACATTTTGGTCTAAATAATTATTTGATTGTAGATAAAAAGTAATTATATAAATAATATTTTTCATACAAAATAAATGTGTGCTTGACCACATCTTCAATGGTTCGAAAAGACGTTTATGTCCAAGTTTTGAACACAATTTGAGCTTGTGTGGAGAGAGTCTTCTAGTCATAATGGTTGAACCCTTCAAACTATGTAATCTTGTATAAATTAACTACTAGTGTGGAAATCGTGCGTTACGCGGTAGCATGAGTAATTTAGGTAGTAATACGTAGATTGTCCATTTAAATATATATGTAAAGATTTAAAATACTTAACTCTTATATTGCTACATCTTATGTCTTTCATATTCCTTTTATATACATAAAGATGTTATATAAATACATTTGTTTTGCAAAAGAAAAGTAGTTATTGACCTTATCATTTTCAAAAAGAAAAACACCATCTTATCGTATACCTACATTTATTCTTCAAACTAAAGATGTCTCTTTAATACGGGATAACCAAAATCACACTTTACATCAAAATTTTAAAATAGTTAACTCCCATAGAGGGGGTTGTTATGCAAAATAAAATGAGCGGTGGATAAAATAGTTGCATCATGTAAATGAGTTGCATTTGAACGTCCCTCTATATGAGTGCTGGATAGAGGGGTTACATCATGTAAATGAGTTGCATTTGAACGCACATCTTCATATAAATAAGTTTATTTTGCAAAATGAAGGTAGTTATTATCCTTATCATTTTCAAAAAGAAAACATCATTATTTCATATACCCCACGTCTATTCTTCAAACTAAAGATTTTTGTGTAATATGGGATAACCAAGATCACACCATGCATCAAGATTTAAAACTACTTAACTCTCATAATGTCACGTCATATGTCTTTTATCTTTCTTTAATATATATAAAGATTTCATATAAATAGGTTTGTTTTGTAAAATAAATGTAGTCATTTAGCCAACTAACATTTTCGTTTCGAAAGGAATATTTTATCCTTTTATACTCGCATTCATTCTTCAAAATAAAGATTTCTCATTAATGTGGGATAGTCGAAATCACACCTACTTCAAAATTTTAAAATATTTGAATCTTATAATATTTTTTATTATTTTGTATAGTTAACATGTTTGCTAAGAGAACGTTAGCCAAAATCAACCAACCCGTAAGTTTAGAGGATCGGCCAACTTCATGATTTTAAGGATCAATCAATATGAGCCAATTTCAATAGTTACAACAAAAGGCATCTCAAGCCCCTTCATATACAAATCATTCATTGTCAATATTTCATCACACCATCAATGTGGAATACACAAAACTCAACTACAATTGAAAAAATGATGAATACTCATTCTTTATGATGTCACCTCATTCATTATGGGTTTTATTTTAATATATAAAGATTTTAATTGTGTGTTTTCACCATAATTTTACCATTTGTTTGGTTTTAATTCCAACCATGATTATATATTTTCAAAACATCCATCACACTTTTATATACCTATCATCTCCTTCCAAATTATCATTTTTTCACCAATCTGGGATGTTGAAACTCAACCTTATTTCAAGATTTTTGAGGAATATTCAATCCTCATTTAATTGTGTGTTTTGTGCTATAATCTTTACCATTTGATTGGTTTTGATTCCAACAATGGTTTTAGAATTCAAAAGCATCCATCACTCTTTTATATACCCGTTATCTTCTTTTAAGTTATCATTTTCCCATCAATATGGGATGACGAAACTCAACCTTATTTCAAAATTTGCGGAATACTCAAACCTCATTTAAATGTATGTTTTGCACTATAAATTTTACCATTTGGTTGGTTTTGCTTCAAACCATGGTTTTAGATTTCAAGAGTATCCATCACTCTTTTATATACCCATTATTTTCTTCCAAACTATCATCTTCCTACCAATGTAAGATGATGATATTTCATGTAACACCCGTAAATCCTTAAGGTAAGTATTATGTCTCCCTTAATGCATTAATTTCGCTTATGTGTGAATGTGTATCTTTGTGTACATTTTATGATTTTGAATTATGTTAAAATGTCATGTGTTGATTTACCATCTTTAATCGTGCAAATATTGTGCTCGTTATCGTTTTCGGTTGAGCTTTCGGGCTGTTTCGGGTGCCAAGCGATTGTGCCACGCGATTGTGTCCTTGGCACTATCGCGAGGGCACTATCGCCGAAGGTGTACCGAGGGTTCGGGGAAGCCCGCGATTGTGCCACGCGATTGTGCCATGGCACTATCGCGGAGGGCACTATCGCCGAGTTTGTACCGCGGAGGGGGGAGTCTTCGTGATTGTGACACGCGATAGTGCCAAGGGCACTATCGCCGGGCATTATCGCCCGCGGGGGCTGGTCGATTTAATGCACTTGACAGTCTCATTTCTCACTTATCACTTTACAAAAAAAACGGGAGAACTCTCTCTTAGGCGATTTTTGGGAGTTTCAAACTCATACTCATTTAGTGTTAGGGTTTTGGGTAGTTGAGAGCATTAAGTGGTCGTCAAGCTTCATCCAAGTGCCTCCATTGAAGTGTTCTTCAAGATTCTCATTTCTCACCTTCAAGTCTCATTTTCTCCAACTTCTAGGGTTTCCATATTTTCTAGGTTTTGGGTTCAAAAACCTAGATTGTGAGTTTACTAAACCTTTGTTAAAACTAGATACACATCATAATCTCCTACTTGTTACCTTATTTCTATATGTTCAAATGTTTGGGGTTTTCTTCATGAAAATAGTTGGAAGATGTATATTTATGGGTGATTTGCCATGATTATTGTTATATGTATCATTATTTGGGATTTGACTCATATATACATAATGTGGGTACCTTGATATGTCAGATGTATGCATATATGGGTTTTATGATGATTCTAGTTGGAACACCATTTTGGTGATATGTTTATATGCATGATGAGCATGATTTACATTTGGTCTTTTATTAGACATCACGAGGATAAGGTGGTAATATTATACCAGTAGTTGGTATTGAATTATGTGGATTAAAATATATCTAAAGGACCCCTTATAAATGTTATGTGGACGAACCAAGTTAGTACACTAGGAGGATATAGTCTTGGGCGCCACTGTGATGGTATGTGCCTAGACCTCCGCCACTCGGGGAATTTTCTGAGTGATAGTCTTCGGGTGGGCCAGGCCTTTGGGGTGTTCCTTGTTAAGGGCATCAAGGTATATCGACTCTTGGGTGGGAATTGATTGGTGCTATGGGTCTCCCCTATTGACTCCACATTAGTTGAACTCTGGTTAACTGCTGATAAGAATTGTAACTGATCATGCATTCTTATTATTGTTCATCTCACTAGGCTTTTTGGCCTAACACTTGTTTGGTGTCGATGTGTATCTCAGGTTCTAGCGGCGGCGGTCTTAAGCAGGTTTAGTTGCTTGGGGGGTGAGAGCTTGGGGAAATTGCACATGGACGCGTTATACTTTTGGATATAGACCGTTTGGGTCTATAGATGACAACCCTTTTTGTAATATCTTTTCTAGATGTAGAAATTAGATTAGTTGGTTGTTATTTACTGTCCGTTAAATTACAATTGTGATTAAACAGGTTATTAATTTTATATTCCCCATTTTTGGAAGGCTCTTGCTATGACAATTTTAGCATACCCCATGTCCGTTTTTCGGATTTTGTTATCCCTATTTTTAGGGTGTTACATTTCAAGATTTGAGGAATACTCAAACCTCATTAAAATATGTGTTTACACTATAATTTTTATCTTTTGGTTGGTTTTGATTCCAACCATGGTTTTAGATTTTAATGGCATCCATGACTCTTATATATATCCATCATCTTCTTCCAAAGTATCATCTTCCCACCAATATTGGATGATAAAACTCAATCATATTTCAAGATTTGAATAATACTCAAACCCCATGTTACCAAGTCATTATGTTTGGTTTCTCTTTTAATATATATAAAGATTTGTTTCATTTCCAACCTATTTGGGACAATGCTTTCCACCAATTCATTCATTCCAAATACAACATTTTTGAAGATCATTTACATGCACTTCATTTTAGATATGTGATATATTAAAGCGAAACTCTCACATTGAACTACATAAACTCACATGCATCTTTTTAATTGGTTTTCAAATCCAATGAACGGTAAATGTTAATTGACAAAAATAACAATAAATTGTAAACTATAAAGATAAAAATCATAGTCTTTAAACCAAAAAGACAAAAATAGCAATTTTTATTACTATTGATTAATTAAATATTAATTTATGAAGGTAGGATCCGTTTGTTAGCAGTTTAATGAGTTCAATGAGACTCAACTTATTCAGTTAGTTAGAGCATTTCCAACAGCTTCTCCAAAATGGAGAAAATAGATATTTTGGAGATTTTTTTGTTCCAACACTTCACCAAATCTTTCTCCAAAATGGAGAAATTAGGAGAGAGATTATAATTTTCTCCAAATTCGAAGAACTCTACAAAAATGATTACCATGAGAGAGAAAATGTTTTTTATTGTATTCCACCAATAAGAAATCTTGAAAAGAAATGTGTAGGAGAGAGAAATAATATTTTATTAGATATACATATTATTTTAATAATATAAGTAATGATTTCATCTCCAAAATGGAGAATCTGTTGGAGATGAATGCAATTTTTGTTAGAGATTTTGAACTTTGATTCTCCATTTTGGAGAAATTATAGAGAAGTTGTTGAAGATGCTCTTATACTTGATTATTTAATAACGGCTTAATGATATAGAACGTAACTTACTCAGTAAGCTTTTAGGGGAAAAACTTATCCCAAATCTGTCAATCCCAATTAAAAACATGTTTCTCCTATATACGAAAAACTATTCTAAATAAAATCTTTTTAATTTATATAGACTGATTAATCTACGAAAAGCTATTCTAAATAAAATACTTTTAATTTATACAGACAAATTAATCCAAATAGGCAACTTTATCCTTGTAGTATTTTGCAGTATTGAGAAGGTGTTTGGGATTGCTTATTTAAATAACTTATCTACTTATTTCATTTTGTCACCACAGATAAGTTATTTCTAGTATTTGAATTGGGGGGAAAAACTGCTTATGACTTTTTGTCATCGCAGATAAGTTGTTTTTAATAAGTTAGTCCATACGGACTTATCAACTTATTTGAAACAACTTATAACTTTTTTAGTTATTTTATATGTATAAGCAATCTCAAACGCCCCATAAATAACAATTTATTAGCTTATTATGTTTGTAGTACCAAAATAAGTTAATCTAAACATTTTTTATAAAACTTTTTTATCATAAAAAAGCGTAAGGTGACGTTTAGTTCGCAGATTCTGAAGGAATCTGATGGAATTGGAATGTTAATTCCATTTACCAAATTTCATTCATTTGTTCGGTTCATTCTTTTTCACAAAAGAAATCTCTAAATTACATCAAATTACACAAATGAGGGAATTTAACATTCCTCAACAACTACAAGGTATTTTGATGTAATGAAATTCTTATTTTTCATAATACCTAGACCTGACAAACGTGTCATGTCGGGTTCAAAGTTAAACGGGTTGAGAATGTCTAACCTTAACCCGACCCGTTTAATAAACGGGTCAAAAAATCCCAACTCTAACCCGACACGACCCGCCTAACTCATTTAACATTTATAAAACTAAAAATTAAAAATCGAAAATTCACAAAAAAGTACAAATCCAAAATTTAAATAAAAACATTATAAATCCAAATTTTATAGTTCAAACTTATAAGTTCTAACCAAATCTAAAACATTAAAAATCCAAAGCATTAAAAAAACTTATTTTATATATACATATATATATATATGTATATATATATATATATGTATATATATAAACGGATTATTCGGGTCATTTTCGAGTTGAAATTTTTGACCATGACCTTACCCGTTTTAACTTTCGTGTCGTGTCGTGTCAACCCGTTTACTTAAACTGGTTGAAATGTATTACCCAAACCCGTTTATTTCGTATCGAGTTCGTGTCGAGTTAGCATGTCGTGTCAGTTTTTGTCAGGTCTAATAATACCACATATGCCCTCAATCCAATATAACCTAATCACTGCCGATATGAACCACCGCCGACCACCGACCACCGTCGATCTGAACCAGACCACTGCCGATCTGAACCACCGCTGACCACCGACCATCGTCGTTCTGAACCATCGCCGATCTAAACCACCGTCGACCACTACTAACCACTACGACCTCAACCACCACCATTCTGAACCATCACTGACCACCATTGACCACCATCGACGACCACCATTGAACCACCGCCGACCACCACCGACCATCGCGGACCACCGCCTTTCAGAACCACTGCCAACCACCGTCGTTCTGAACCATCGCTGACCACCGCTAATCTGAATCATCGCCGTTTTGAACCACCGCCGACCACCGCTGTTCTGAACCACCACTGACCACTGCCGATCTGAACCACCACCGACCACCGCCGTCTGAACCACCGTCGCTCTGAACCATCGTCGACCACCGACAACCGCCAATCTAAACCACCACCAATCTGAACCACCGCCGACACCGTCGATCTGAACCACCGTCGACCACTACCGATCTGGACCACCGTTCTAAACCACCAATTATCTTATTTAGGCACATGCCACCGTGTCCCTTCTTTAGGTTCGTCCCTCGGTCCGGCCCCTGCGGTTGGAAAGTTTGTGTTCCGCCCCTGTGCCCACCACCGATCCAAACCACTGTCGATCACCACCGATCTGAACCACCACCAACCACCGTCGATCACATTCGATCTGAACCACCATTCTAAACCACCATTGACCACCACCAATCTGAACCACCGTTACAAATAAAGTATTTTTAATGGCTATTTTATTAAAGCATGTTTTGTTTATAAAAATTAAAATTATCAAAAAAAGGTATTTTGGTCATTTATCAACATTTCATTCAAATTCCAAAGTTATATTTTGTGAACCAAACAGACAAATTTTTTCCTTTAATAAATTTTATTCTAATTTTGTCAACCAAACAGTGGTCAAACCTGACTACATTCTATTCTAATTTCTTCAAACTCAAATTCCTTTGAAAAATTTCATTCGATCCAAAAACATTATGCGAACCAAAAGTCACCCTAATTTGTTTTAAACGAGGTGGGATTAATGCCCGCGCGTTGCTGCGGATGGAAAGAAATATTAAGACCATAAATTTGAGCATCACCAATTATGAGAACAAAACATTTTGTGTCTGTTAGCAGCATCACTATAATTTGCAAAATGCCTTATGAGGATGATGTGTGTGTGTATGATAGGAAGCGAAAATAAATTGGCAAATGGTACATTACATCATTAAACTTAAAAAAAGTTACATTGTTATTAAACCTAAATTAAATTATAATAAAAATATGAATTAAACAAATTTTACATAGGTTTTGGGTTGGAGAAGACACAGTCATTGAGATGCGATGCATGTTAAGGGATCTTTATTTTATGCTTATATAATAAAAATAATTTTTATAATATAACTTTTATTTATTTAAATTAGAAAATGAAAAAGTTATAAATGATCGAAATGTCATTTACTTAACGGTCAGGAGCTAACAACTTTTAGTTTCGATGACCAAAACGTTACGCAAATGCAGAATCGAAAGTCTATTTTGAAATCAACAAATTATGGGGACTAAATTAAATTATAATAAAAATATGAAATAAATAAATTTTACATAGGTTTTGGGTTGGAGAAGACACAGTCATTGAGATGCGATGCATGTTAAGGGATCTTTATTTTATGCTTATATAATAAAAATAATTTTTATAATATAACTTTTATTTATTTAAATTAGAAAATGAAAAAGTTATAAATGATCGAAATGTCATTTACTTAACGGTCAGGAGCTAACAACTTTTAGTTTCGAGGACCAAAACGTTACGCAAATGCAAAATCGAAAGTCTATTTTGGAATCAACAAATTATGGGGACTAAATCCAAGAGGAAAATAAAATTATAGGGACCAAATCTGTAACTCTACAAACATAGAAAAAAAAAGCTCAAGGACCAAATCTGTAAGTTACTAAAAACCTGAAGGACCAAATATGTAAGTTACTGTTCATGAACAGTAACATTTGTTCCTGACAAATGTTATTACTTATCTCTACTATATTATAAAGAGCCTTAAACGGTTCTTTAATTTCAGTTCTTGAAAACAGTTTCTTGAACCCTGGTTCTTAGGCCTGCTTACCCCCACGTCCTTCTAGCACGACCCACGTTTGCATTGCTATAAACCTCTCAACAATGCAATCACTCTCTCACAGTCTTCTCCGCCATGGCCAACTTCCTCTCCGTTCATCGTCTCTCATCTCTCGACATTTGAAGCAAGTAACAAAATCATTAGGAAAATAATTATTCTAATGCATAGAAACAATCACGAAGCAATATCAGGTAAGTTTTGTTTCTTTTTTTTTTTTTATGATTCACGTCGATGCCTGTTACAAATAAGTTTTCGATTACTGAATTAGGGGTTTCGAGGTTCCAATGTATACTGTAGAGAGTGTGTTAAGAACTCTCTTCAACCACTGTGTGATCGACGCCGATGCTCTCGTAACTAAGGAGATTATGGATCACATAATTGTTTTTTGGTTTACGTTTTATGAAATTCACCTGTGTTTTTTTGCTTAAATTTCACTTTTTCTAACTAGATTTACGAATTATGATCTAGGAATTATGGTTTTTTAATCATCATAAGCAATTACGGGAACTAGTTTTGAAATTTTATCAGGAGAATTTGGGTGTTTTTTAGTCTCAATTTCCAATCTCTTAACTGGGATTTAGAATTTTTAGGGTTCCTAATAACGATTTTGAGTTTGTGAATTGGGGGTTTCATGTTATCAAATCTGGAATTCAAATTTCTAAAATGGGGTCCTATATTCTTTGATAATGTTCTTAATTCTCTCAAAATCTCTACAAAGGGTTAGTATCGAGAACCATGCTTTTGTGGAGTTAGTATCGAGAGGGATAGAGTGGGACTTGTGGTTATGGCAACGCGTTTTGGCCTAAAGATGATGGATTAAGCAATGAGAGAACTTGGGTAACTAGAGTTGAATTTTACTACATATACTTTCAAATCCTAAAACCTGATGGCTCTTTTATTGTTCATTTTTGCAGCTGAGAATTCTCAATTGATCAGGTTTGCATCATCAAGCCCTAATTTTCGTTTAAACTTGATTCTTCTTTCAACTGACGGTTTACTTTCAAACGATATGCACTTTCACACTTTTTCCTTGAAATTGAAATGAACTTTTGCGTATTTTTAAGTGAAAACGATATTTAAGTACCAAAACTTTATAAGAAATATCTAGATCATTCTTGTGATGATTCTGAAATTTAAATTATTGGGAAGTGAACGAGGCTAAAAAAATGAGTTCCATAAACGAGAATGTAGATGGCTTAGCAGCTTGCGTGAGGAGGTGGTTTCACACATGCTCTCTCTAATGCTTACGAAATTCGCAGTGCGAACTAGCATTTCATCAAAAAGATGGAGATACAGTTGGAAACTGATCCACAACCTTGACTTTGATGATATTCACCCTGTCTATGGTTTGAATTGCTTTTCGAAATCGAGTACTGGATCTTTGCCAAACATCCGAAGTAAAATTATTCAGGTTGTGCTTTTTGGAAATTTGGGTTCAAAGGTCAAGTGTATCGAAGTGGATTAATGAAGCAATTAGGTTAAACGTTAGTGATCTCGATATACAAGTTAAACTACTAGAATTGCCTATCCGTCTGCTCATTTGCAAGACACTCACAAAATTAAGATTAAAATGTGATGTTTGTGATTTGGATATTTGGAACCGTCTATCTCATGTTAATCTCCCTTGTTTGAAAACACTTGACATTGTTGTTTCTAAAGAACCTTCTGGCAGTGCATTCAAACTCATTTGTGACTGCCCGGTACTTGAAAGTTTATCTCTGCAAGTAATGTGGCGCAACGATGAAGAAGAATAGTACAATTTCAATATCCCTACTTTGAAGCGATTAAAACTAACAACATCGAAATGTGTACCAGTTATCAACAAAGTTGTTTTAAATTTCCCTAATCTTGATACCTTTTTGTCGATGGCCTCTTGTGCTCGCTTTTTGTGATGAAAGATTTGTCATCTCTGGTTGAGACAACATTCTCGTATTTTGAAGTTAGATTTAGCGATATGTTGGTCGAGCTTCTAAATGGAATAAGTGGATCTAAATCAATTTCATGGTCCAGTTCAACTACTGATGTAAGTTTCCTATTTATAGACTTCTATGTGTTCCTCTTGCTTTAGTAGGTTGTTTCGTCCAATTGTACATGTTACCTGTTTGCACACACTTTTCTGCTACTTGCAACATGTGTATCTCGTTAATTTTTGTTTTGCAAGCCGGGGTTTTCACGGAAACAACATCGCTAGAATATACTGGTTGGTTTGGTTTAGAATCTATATAAATCTGTTGTGTGTAAAAATACAAAGCAGAGAGCACTTGTCTATATAGAAGGTAGAACAACTACAACATAATAAGGGGTTGTTTGGTTGGTTTTTCATTAAGTCCTGTATGGATAAAGTTGTTTTTGTGGATTAATCTGTCAGTATAGAATGAGAAGGTTTTTGTTTGGGAGGGTTTTTTTTCATTTGGATAAAGCTCCCTCCTAGAAGTTTTTTTAAATAAGCCATTGTCTATATCATTAACCCACTATCAAATAGTCATGTATAGCTGACCGAATAAGCTGTGAGTCCCAGTATACTCATTAAGCTGCTAATAAACAGGTCCCAACAGATGTTAGTCAAGGTCATATAGTTATAAACTATGAATGATTTTCCTCTTCATGAATTCAACTACAATTTTGTTTATGTTGAAGGTACCATCGAATTCACCTCTGCCCAAATTTTCGAATTTGAAGCACTTGGAGTATAAGGGTGGTAGTTTCCGTTCTGGATGGCCACTAATCCCTCAAATTCTTGAAACCTCTTCAGAGTTGGAGCATTTATGCATTGAAGAAGTACTTGGGCTGTTTCTAAAGCATCGTCATGTTTTATTCTATGCCTCCTAAATTTTCTTTCTACATATAACATTGAGTTATCCATCTTGTTTGTGTTGAACAAAAGCTGGATGAATCTTGCTGGATTGAGCCGCCGGTCAGTTCCCACGTGTATGCTAACAAACCTTAAAACCATGGAATTTGCAAAATGCAAGCGGAAAAGGTGTGATATACAGTTCATGGAATTCGTGTTGGGAAATGCAGAGGTTTTGAAGATGGTAACAATCACGTGCGAACGCTTGCGTCTAGAAGAAGAGATGAGGTTTTGTGCACAATTGCTGTTGTGAGATTCATTTTGTTGGGAATTGGTCTCATTCTGCAATTACTTAGGGGCCATTTACCAAACATTTCCTACATTTTTAATTATTCTTGTGTATCCATGATGTCTGTTGGTCTATCTACTTCTCTCTATTTATTTTTCTAAAATGTTGAATTTTATAAATACATTATGTACATCCTTAGGAAATTTTGTTAATATAGCAGTGCATCTCTTTTGAAAAATATGAGCTTCTAGGTTTATTGTGATTTAGTCCATCAATTTTATTTCTTAGTGTATAATGCGATTGTCCCTCAATTGCGACTACCAATCTCACCAATTGATTAAATTGAACGAATAACCAAGACATGTTATTGAATTTAAACCCTCCTTCTCATTATTTCCATAAAGTTTTAATCACATTAATGGGAAGAAAAAAAGCAACTAATATAATAAAATTATTGTAAAATACTATTCAATATATTTAATAAAATATTATTTATCTCTATTAAATATTTAATTTCAATTTTTCTTATCAGTGAGAAAGATTAAAATATTTTTTTTATTAAGTATTGAGTTTTAGAGATTTCCCTTGATTGGAGATTTCCACATTCTATCTCTTATGTTTTTCATATTTTAGCATATATTTTGGAGCAAAAATCTCTAAAATCACTAAAATTCTTGTTTTAGCGTAATTGTTGGAGATGCTCTCAGGGGCCGTTTACCAAACGTTATTGATAAACACTTATCGGCAAGAGAAATTACCTTGTTATCTTACCATTTAACATTTTCGACCATCAAAATCAATTGTTGGTAAGTGTGTTAAATTTGTTAAGCTCTTACCATGTAGTTTTTTTCCTCACTTACCAGGTAAGACTCAAGGTCTTTGTTATGCTTTTTACCTGGGTAAGATTCTTGTTTCATATCATATATGCGAAAATGCTAAAGAAAATTCTCTATCCATTGGTTTTTCATTTTTTATTTTACATTTTTATCATGTTAACAAAAATAATCGTATATGAACAAAAATGCAATGAAAAAATATGTTTCTTTTTTAAAAAGTTATACCATTCTAATTGTCTCGTCAATACTTTTAAAATGAATCCAATATTGAATATTTTTTGATTTAACCGTACTATTAGATATCATGAATATCTATGAATTAATTTGTTTTCTATCCATACGTTTTTTTTTTCACTTTAACATATTAAAAACACATAATCATAGACCAACTAAAATATTTAAAAAAATGCGTTTCATTTTTTTTATAAATTACACCACTATTATTTGTTCGTCAATATTTTCAAATTAAGTTTATTTTTGAATATTTATTAATTTAGTACTATTTATTGATTTAGTACTATTATAAAATAGAATAAAGACGTATCGATTTTACTATATATATAAGATAGCATACCGATAAATATTTGTAACGGTTATTGTAGAAAAAAACGAGGTATACAAATCTATACATATCTATATTAGGTCTTTTTTTATTGAATTAATTAAAAATTTATAATCAAATAAATTATAAAGGTATACAACTAACATCAATATGAACAAAAATAAAACAAAAATGAAATATGATTGAAAATACATAACAAATTAATTCAGAGTCAATGCATGATTCACTTATAAGTGCACCAAACGACTCAAACACCGTGTTTTCATAGACTAAAGTATTGATAAGGACGAAGAATACAAACTTAAAATAAAACGTTGTTATCATTTTGATTTCGAGATGTTTCTCGAGCGGATACATACATTTGTCAATTGTTCTTTCGATTTCACGATTTTTCGTGCCGCAAACGTGCACGGGTATATGACTAGTAATTATAATAAGGAATTCCAATCGAAAAACAACCGAAGAGCCTCTTATATGCAGGCGAGGCCAAAGAGAAGTTAAGTGAAGCACGTCGGTTTTACGCCGTCTTCCACTCTCCAACTTCTATCTTCTTTCTTTCTAATATGCACAATAATAAACCGCCCAATTCTCCACATTCTAACTTCCAATTCCATAATCATAATAATGCAATTCATTCCATAATCCAATCTCTTTTCAAACCCCAATGGATCCACTCATCTTTCAATTCAATCAACTTGATCATCATCATCAACAACCACCAATCGATCAAATCCTATCGCTTCCGATCGTGTTATCCGACCGAATTCTTCACGCCGTCGACGACACAAAATCCTACAAACTCGAGTGCGCCGATGTCGGAAAACACGTCGATCGTCTATCACAGAAGCTCCGGTCCGCCGTACGGTTTGCGAACTCAACTCCTTCCTTCTACGAACGTCCCTTCCGCCGTATCTTCACCGACGTTGCCAAAACCCTAAACCGTGCGTTAATTTTGGTACGGAAGTGTCGTCGCCGGAGTATCTTCCGTCGTTTCGTCACCATTGTTGGCGTTGCGGATTTCAGGAAGTTGTTTAGCCAACTCGATGCGTCGATCGGTGACGTCACGTGGTTGCTCAGCGTCTTCGATGTCGACGGAGAATCCGGTGGAATTGCCGACGGCGGAGGTATTGTTCTTTCCTTACCGCCGATTGCTAGCAACGATCCGATTTTGTCATGGATTTGGTCTTATATAGCTTCACTTCATTTATGTGCATTAAATGTGAAAATTGAAGCTGCACATGAATTATCTTCGTTATCTCGTGATAATGATCGAAACAAGAAGATGATAATCGAAGAAGGCGGCGTTTCGCCATTGTTAAAGCTTTTAAAAGAGAAATCATCACCTGAAGCCCAAATTGCGGCCTCCATGGCGCTTTTTAACTTGGCTAATGATCAAAACAACACTCAAGTAATCGTTAACGAACACGGTATCCCGATTATAGTACAAGTATTTCGAAATCCCCAAATTCTGGTTCAAATTGAGGTTGCCAAATTGATAGCAAGAATGGCGGAACATGATAGTGTTTCTCAAGAGGGTTTTGCAAGAGAGAATGTGATTGGAACACTGGTTTCGTTATTGTCATTCGACATGTTAATCGATGATGATCTTGGTAAAACCAATAAGTTCTTGAAGAAAGGCATTCGATCAATTGTCGAGATTAACACCCAAGTTGAGAGAAGTTCGATCACGTGTTGTGATTATAGTAACAAAAGGGGCAAAAAAGAGCCACAAGATTTGATAATTGAGTTCAAGACCAACTGTTCTGGTGCACTATGGATGCTTGCTAGAGGTAGTATTGCAAACAGTAGGAAAATAACCGAATCGAAAGGGTTATTATATCTCGCTAAGCTTATCGAGAACGGAAACGGGGAATTGCAGGTCAACTGTTTGATGACAATAGTGGAAATCACAGCTGCAGCTGAATACAATCCTGATCTTAGAAGATCAGCCTTCAAGACTAATTCCCCATCTGCAAAAGCGATAGTGGATCAGCTTCTTCGATTGATCACGGAATCAGATAACCCGGTAATCAAGATTCCAGCCATCAAAGCAATCGGTCATTTGGCTCGAACATTCCCTTCTCGACAGACTCGGGTCATTGGTCCTTTAGTCAAACAACTGAGTCACAAGAATCTGACTGTGGGGACTGAATCAGTCATTGCTCTTTGTAAATTCACATGTGAAGAGAACTTTCTTCATGCAGAGCATTCAAAGACTATAGTTGAGTTTAAAGGGTTGCCACCTTTAATGAATTTGTTAAGGGGGAGTGAGAGGATACAGTATCATGCTCTTGTTCTTGTGTGTTATCTTGCAATGCATGATGGAATCAATGAACCATTTGAACAAAGAAGGATTTTGACGGCTCTTGAAGGCGCCGAGAACTCTGTTGCTTGTCGGTATTCGGAGTTGAGGGAATTGGTAGCGCACGCGATTCATCATCTCAAAATATTAAGCTAGTAAATACATTTAGGCGAATGCGGGAGGTTTATTTTCTTTAACTTCATTTGGGACCAAATTCATGTTTTTATCGATCAACTTTATTTAATTATCTTTTTTCAATAAAGTGATGATGTGTCGGGAGTTAATTGATAGATAGAGAGGAGACATGGAGTTTGGAAAGAGTGGGTTTTTTCTTCTTAGTTGATGACTATATTTTTTGCTTGATTGATAGTTTCTCTTTAGAGTTCAGAATCACAGTTATGGCTTTATTTTCTGATTACTAACATATGTGCAAAAAGTAGTTTTGAATGTTGAAGGCAATCGATTTGAAAGGGTCCATCGATTGAATGACCTTCTGAAAATTTTCCCTAAAATCTATGACCTTAGCATATCACTTTTATATATTTGAATGCCATTTTAATACACCAAAATGCATGCCACTAAATTTGTTAGGTTATGTTGTTAATAAAAATCTCATTTATGGGCAAATGGCCTAAGTAATCCTTTTAAATTAAATCCATGACATTCTCGTAAGTATATAGCCATTTCACTCTAATAGGCCAATGTCATGCATTTAATTACAAACTCATTTAATATCATAATCCTTTTTTTACGTACGAAAATTGCAGCGATTGACTCGTTCAAATTGGATGCTAAAAACGAATGGGTCTTCCCAGAAGAGGAAGAAAGGAAAGAAATACTGCAATTTCCATGGAGAATAGCTGTTAATCCTCACATTTGGAGAACCCATTTGCTAATTTTTAAAGAAGTCAACTCTTCTAATCATATGATGTGGTTGCTTTTCTTAAAAAGTCAACCTCGGCAGCTATTTATTTGAAGAATCCAAAACTCTACATGAAATTAAGATGGGCAAGTTTTCTCCAAAACTAATAATGATACTGGTGGCCGTCTTTCTGCTATTACTTCATGCCAATTCTATCATTTCAGGTACGTAAATTATCTCTAATCTTTGTAATATTTTTTATTTATTGATTTTACATAAACGAATTTAAACAAATTTATTAAACACCGCTTTCATAATTTATCTGAAAATCTGTTATTCTTGTTAATTATAATGTTTATGTGGCTTTATCACAAAAACAATTGGTTGATTGATTAATTTGCAATACAATGCCATCCATCAATTGAACACTAGTCGTGTATTGTGTTTTTGGAGAAAATTGGGTATAACGTGTTGTTATGTGTAATCAGATGATGATAGCCGATATATTCAGAAATCGAGGAAGTTGATTCAGGATTGGCAACGGAGCATTGTAGTTTCCAAGAGTGAAAGAAGGCTAAGAAAGGTGTCATCTCCACCCTCACCAAAGCGAGGCAACACTCGACATCTAATAAACGGAAGTATATAAATATGATTTGTTTATTATATTCATGTTTTCGGTTAAATAATTAAATAAGATTATACGTAATTTCAGTAACAACCATCTAATATTCGATATGCACACATTTTTTAATTCCATTTACATTATTTTTATGCTATAGATGTATTTTATTGAAGTTTATATATAATTGGAATTATTGATTTGCACCTCGTAACCGCTATCCTAAGACTTTTGTATTTTTTAGAAGTGCATAATTTGAATATGGGATTACCCTATGTTTTATGTATTTATATATAAGTTATCCCATTATTAATTTAAAGATCCGACACTTACATATTTAAAGATGTTTTAATGTTTTATGTATTTATATATAAGTTATCCCATTATTAATTTAAAGATCCGACACTTAAATATTTAAAGATGTTTTAATGTTTTAATCAACTATTCTTATTAAATCAAATAGATACTAGAAATGTACCCTCGCATAGGGGTGTTATTTGGTCGGTTAAATCGGTTTTCGGTTTAATCGGTTTTCAAGCTTTTTAAAAACTAACCGATAACCAAACCAAATAAGGTTCAGTTTAATCGGTTTCGGTTTATTCGGTTTCGGGTTATTTGGTTCGGTAACCGGTTAAACCGAATAAGAATTTATATTTTTTCGTTGAACATTTGCTCAAATAATGTTTTCAAATCAAGTGTTCGTTGCTTATCTATACTATATTATAAAGATGACATAAAAAACTCTTAAAAACAAGTCTTAAAACTTAATGTACCGCTATTTAATGCTAATTACTTAAAAAACAACCATAAAAGTTGTATGTACTACATTTAATGTTATTCATTAATTTTCAATCATTATCTCTAACCATTTTAACTCCCCTAAAATCATTTTCAATTTTAACTCCCCTAAAATAACTCTCAACATATTTTAGATATAAAAAATCTAAAATATAATTAAAAAATCTTACAGAATATTTTATAAAAAAATTATATTATTAAACCAAAATAAATAACATTATATTATTAAGTCTAAATTAAACAAATTTATATAAAAAAAAATCATTATCACTCTCTCACAACCATCCAAAATCGTAATGTAAATCGACAAAAAACAGAAAATAAAATGAAACATTAAAATCGTGATATATCTAGCTGTATTGCGCGAGTACACTTCTAGTAATATATAATTGTATCATACATTCATACTCAACAACTGACTTATATTAAGTAAAATACACCATCTATCAAAACTTATTTCTACCACATGACATTATTTTTCTTCATACGACGATTTAATTCAAGCATAAAATGTAATCTAATAATAAAACATTATCTACTCTCAATAAAAAAAAAACATTATATATCAATAAAATATGTAAAATAATAATAGTATAACATGTCTTAGGTTTTTTTTTATAAACATGCAATATATAAAATATTAGTAGAATGTGTTATTCGGGTTATTCGGTTTAACCGAATTAGGAAAAAATTAACCGAAAACCAAACCGAATAAGGATCCTTATTCGGTTAACCGAACCGTTTAACCCGAAAACCGAATAACCCGAAACCGTTTAGCCCAAATTTCATTCGGTTCGGGTGGGTTATTCGGTTTCGGTTATTTTTGACACCCCTACCCTCGCAATGCAGCGGGTTTCTGAAATCTAAAACTCGAACCCTCAATCATTATTCATACTTTTTGTTAGTCTTTTTTTTATTTTATTTTACGATTTTGAGAAACCTAGATTTAAAACAAAAATATATTTTAGTTTAGTTTAATTATGATTTTTTATAAAAAATAATAATAAAGTATTTTGTTACGGGTCAAAAAATGTTTAATTTAAATGATAACTATATTTAAGATATGTTAGATTTACAATTAAAAAGATAACATACTTCAATAAAAAATAAAAATAATGTGATTTATCTCGAATTTTCTTATATTTATCGGTTAGTTATATCAATAGTTAAAATTTTTAGATATTTTAGAAAATAAAAATAAGTGCTTATCTGCAGTTAGTTACACAAATTCAAACATTAAGCTTTTATAAGTTGTACTTATGTTTAATCAATTTGTACTTTTGGATTTTAAGTAATATGCATTGATAAGTGGTACCTAATGCATAAAAATTAGTTTTTAAGAGTTTAGCTTAAATGCTTTATAATATAGTATAGATATATTAGTTAAAATTCAAAATTACAAGTTAATGAAACATAATTATAACTTATTAAAGTCTCATGCTTTTATTTGTATAACTAACTGTAAATAAACATATTAAATACATGATAAACACTATGAGATAAACTACTTTATTTTTTATTAAAATATATTTATTAGATCAATGCATGTTTTTATAATATAGTATAAATAGATATATTAGTTATGAGATTATAACTAATATAAATATAGATATATTAAGAGCAAATCATAAAATAAAAAATAAAATTGATAATAGTAATATTGATCAAATCGTCCAATAAATATAAAAAATAAATATTGATAATAATAGATAATATTGATCAAATCGTCCATTAAATATAAAAAAACAAATATTTATTTTATATTAATAAATGAGTATCCATTCCATAAATAGATGATGATGTGAGATATTGTGCTTGGATAAGTTGTACCAAGAGATTATGAAATTGTAAATTAAGTAATTGGCTTTAATTAGTTGTATTTTGTGCTTAAAATGTTGTAATTAAGAGTTTTTTTATGTCTCTTATATAATATAGTACTAGCATCATGCCCGTGCAATGCACTGGGTGAGTAAGATGTAAAATTTTATCGTAAATGAAAAATTAAAAGCCCTCGAGCATGTAACTCCGTTGGTAAATGGGTTGACTGTTGGTAAACTTTGTTAACCATCAAAACAAAGAAATAGATATGTAGAAATGAAGGAAAGACAAACATATGAAGGAAACCAGTAACAAATACACACTCAAACAAGTCAAACAAAAACAAAAAAGAAGACAAAACTTGATACAGAAACACCTCAAAGAAATCAAGAAGGACGGTAATAACAAACACACATTCAAGCAAGTCAAACAAAAACGAAAAAGAAGACAAAACCTGATACAGTTGTTTGAAAAAAGGCGCTACTCGATCGATCTTTTCGATTTCATCCTCATCTTCTCCATTTAAAATTCATGTTTAAATAAGGATATAAATAGGGGGAAGAAAGCGTGTTTAGAGATAGAGATACATGAAAATGATGATAACAATGGTTTTGAATTTTGATTTGATCGGGTTGGAGGGATTTAGGGATAGGAAGGAAGTTGAACTGGTTTAAGGATAAGGTTGAACGTGTTTAAGGATATGCATTGATAGTGTGCTTTAGTAAGTGGTACCATAGGCAAAAGCAAGTTGTAAACTTGAAATTTAAGTAAATTAGTATAGATAGTGGATGGTTTTTAAAGAGTTTTGAATCAATACTTTATAATATAGTATAGATATTGGATGGTTTTTAGAGAGTGATAATGTTTTTTTTTTAATTTGTTTAATTTAGGTTTAATAATATAATATTTTTTATATAAAAAAAATAAGTAGTTTGTTAAAATTCATTAATTATCTTATATATTTTAAATTTTTTATATTTAAATTGAGATGTTTATCCTGTTTTGATTATGTTTATGATCACAATTCAAATTTCATAATTTTAGGGTTTGGGGATTAGAGATAAGAATTTTGGGGGATAAAGATGTAATTTATTAATTAGGGTTAAAAACATTTAAAAGTAGTACATATTGCTTCATTAGTTGTTTTTAAGAGATTTTAAGTAGATTAACATTAAATAATAGTACATAATGCTTAATGGGTTGTTTTTTAAAAAAATTATGTCTCTTTTATAATATAGTAGATATAGATACTCGCACAATACCGCTAGATACATCACACTTTTAATGTTTCATTTTATTTTCTATTTTTTGTCGATTTACATTACGATTTTAGTTGGTTGTGAGAGAGTGATAATGATTTTTTTTATATAACTTTGTTTAATTTGGACTTAATAATATAATGTAATTTATTTTGGTTTAATAATATAATTTTTTTATAAAATATTCTGTTAGATTATTTTAATTATATTTTATATTTTTATATTTAAATTTAAATTTTGATTTTTATTCTATATTTAATTATGGTGAGAGTTATTTTAAGGGAGTTAAAGTGGAAAATGATTTTAGGAGAGTTAAAATGGTTAAAGATAACGATTGATAATTAATAAATAGCATTAAATGTAGTACATACAACTTTAATGGTTGTTTTTTAAGTAATTAGCATTAAATAGCGGTACATTAAGCTTTAAGACTTGTTTTTAAGAGTTTTTTATGTCATCTTTATAATATAGTATAGATGTATGTCTTTAGAACAAAAAATTGAGCTCTTGTAACACGACCTGTAGTGCCTTTTATTTAGTATTTTACGAGATTTCATAATATTTGTTTGTAATATGTTTTAAAATATATTAAAAACACTTATTTTGTAATAATCAATTAACAAAAAAGGTAATTTAATTGTTTTTTATAAATTATTGATGAAATTTAACCAAATATATCAAATATTTCAAATCCTTACACGAAATTCAAATCTATCATAAACATTCTGTAAAATCAAACGTGTCCTCAAGGACCAAACATTTTTTAGGGATTTCGATTCTTAGAAGGATTTGGAATTGGAAAGAGTCAAAATCTTTAGTGTGATTGGTTTGTAATAATTCCATTATTTTATAAATCTTGTTTGGTTCGCAGAATTTGGGATGTAACTTAATATTTTGTAAATATTTGTTTGTTTTATAATAATCTTTTTTTTTGGTAAGATGCGGAGGTGATAGAGGGATTAAGGGGTTGTTTGTTTTTTTAAAAAAACCTCTTAATGACTCTTAAGTCTGAATCGTTCAGACTTTTTTACACACCACCTCTTATTAATCATAACTAAAATAAGACTTCAGACTTTAGATATCTTAAAAAACAAACGACACGTAAAGCATTTTTGATAAAAAGAGGCAGAGTAGATATGTGATTGAAACAATTGCAATCTATTGGATTTGGATTAGAAAGCACAACCATCTCCAAGAGATTTCTAAATCAAGTTGATAGTGGGATTTCATTAAAATCCTTAAATTTTAAATTCAAAATTTCCTTCAAACCAAATACGAAATTAGAATGGAAAGAAAATTTCAAATCCTACCAGATCCTCTAAACCAAACGAACCCATAAGATTGAGACGCTTTAGAGGTTGCACAAACTTGATTGACGCAAAAACTAGAAGTATATTGAGATTGAACCAACAAAGTGCACCTCAAAAAAATAAATCATTCAAACTTTGCTTATAAAAACCACAAAATTTTCGATTTTACAGACAACTTGAGTTAATCAGTATTTTTTTTTTTTGATGAAAAAATAAATATAGTATTAAATTTAAGTGAAATGAATTTATATATAAAATAATTTGTTTTAATTTCTATTTAGTACAATTATTGACACTAGCACGAGCTGATCCATTCTGAGAGATCAATCTTAAACCTGATAGATCGTTCCTTTTTCCGGATGACTTCTTTTTATTCATTATAATGATTGTTGTTTTTCTTCTTTAGTATAATAAATGTTTGATTTTTTCAATTTCGTATCAATCTTATTTTAATAATTATAAAATTTATCGGTTATTGATTAAAATAAGACGATAATAATAAAAAGGAGAAAGCACGACACATACGAGTGTGTGCAAAGCAGCACAAACAAATGTGACATACTAATACTATGTTCTCGAATTCGGGGAGAAAAGAAAAGAAATGGAAAATAGGAAAAGGAAAAGAAAGAAAAATAAAATTATTTTTTTTATTTGTATTTTTTATAAGGAAGGGAAAAAAAAAATCATGTTCTTAAACATAGAAGAAAAGAAAAGAAATATATCATTTTTATAAACGTACCCTTTAAAATAAAATGTTGGTTAATTTTGTAATTTTAGTAATTGTTTTAAGAAATAATAATTTCTTTCTTTTTCTTCTATTCCCTCCTACATTTAGGAGGAAACTTGTGATTATATTCATTCTATTTCCTTTTCTTTTATCTCCTAAAAGGCTTTGAGAACATGAGGTTTTTTACTTTCTTCAACTTTTCCTTTCCTTCGCAATAAAAGTTTTGAGAACACAATGTCAGTTAAAATAAAAAGAGAAACACAATAAAACCGAAATTTCTCCTTTGGTTCTTGCCTAATAAGTAAGAATATATCCAACATATTCTCAAAAAAGTTAAAACCGAGAAACAAAAATTAAAATCTTAAAATAAATTCATTTAACTCCAAAACAATGTTTTAGTAAATAAAATGGAAAATTGCATCAAAAATGGAGTCAACTTTGAGTTGATTCTTATTTTGGGGAACCAACTTACAAAATTATTATTTTATGGTCTACAACAAACTTTTCGTACATTAAAGGTCTCATTTACCTATTGAGCAGATAAACGGTATCCACAAAATGACATGGCAAAAAAATAAAAAAAATTGCATAATATCCATGCCATTTAAAAAATAAAATCAAGCCTCCCCTAAACATCTGTCGTCAGCCATCGACCACCATCCTCCGGAAATCGTTCTCATTTTCCCTTTTCACCTTTCCGACCATAGGTCCCTTGTCATCTAAACTCCATTTATGTTTTTCATTAATTTCTTAACCTTAAGAAAGATAAAACCCACAAGGAATGAAAAAAAGAAAACCCACAAAACTACAAGAAGGCTTAGGCGTTTGGTTCGCAGAATGTTTTTGGATGGAGTTGAATCTGTCAAAGAAATTTGACTTTGAAGGAATTGGAATGGAATGTTGTCAGGTTTGACCACCTGTTTGGTTGACAGAATTGGAATGGAATATGTTAAATGAATTGGAATTTTTCTGTTTGGTTCACAGATTGTAGTTTTAGAATTTGAATGGAATTTTGGTAAATAACCAAAATACTCTTTTTGATTATTTTAATTTTTTTCAACAAAAACTAATTTAATGAAATAGTCATTAAATAGTTTAATTTTTAACTAAAATTGTTTTGATTATTTTAGCACACGAATGATGACGAGAGAGAGAGAGGAGAGAGACATGAGAGAGAGAGAGAGGAAAAAGAGAGGGAGAGAGGAGAGAGAGTAGAGACAGAGAGAGGAGAGAGAGAGGAGGGAGAGAGAACAGAGAGAGAGAGAGAGGAGAGAGGAGGGAGAGAGAGAGGAGAGAGAGAGAGAAAGAGAGGAAAGGAGAGAGAGGGAGAGAGGAGAGGGGGGGGGGAGAGAGAGTTGGTGTCTACTGATCAGTAGGGTTTAGTTTGGGGTAAGGGATAATTTTGGAATTATAAAAATAACCAATTTCATTCCATTAAAATACTTGGGGTTGATGATGGAATGTTAAAATCCTTTGGTATGAAATTTAATGGAATTGAAATATTTCATTCCATTGAAAACTTTGAACCAAACAATGGAACGAAATCTAGTTAAAGGAATTCAACATTTCAATTTCATCAGATTATGCGAACCAAACGCCCCCTAAGGGTTTACTATATAAATGTTCTCCTCTCTTTATCATGTACAATAATTTCCATTGATAAACCTCAAAACTTCAAAGAAAAATCGAATCTTTATATCAAGAAAAGTCTTAGGACTATGTAAGAGCATCTCCAATGCATAAGCTATTTATAGTTTTTTACTGTTTAAAAAGTCTTTTTAGAAGGATTATTGCCATTAGAGAGAATGACTTATTAAAAAGTTTTGAAAAAGTTTTTGAGAAGAATAGTGGTTGGATTTAATTGCATATACCTAGCTGCTGAGCTATGGAGGTGGCGGATTTTGTTGGGGAAGAGCATATTTGAATTTGATCGTAGGGTTCTATTTCTTTTATTTTGTTTGGTTTCTTTTGTTTAATTTTTAATTTTTTTTATTATTTTAGTTTTTGTTATTTTAAGGCATCGTTCGTCAAAAATAAGTTTGTTTATAAGTTAACTTACTGTTTAAGTACATGTTTCGATGAAATAAGTTAGCTTATTGATAAGTTACTTGAAGTAGCTTTTGTGGAATTTTTTACAACTTTTTTCAATTATACTCTTATTAATATTACTTATTATTTATAAATAAGTTTTAATCATTAAAATTAATAATTACTAATATTAATTTAAAATTATTAATTAAATTTTAATTATACATTTTAGAGTTTATTGTTAATCATATCAATTATTATTATTATTTTTTATAGTAGTGAATATATTTTATTTATTAATTACTATTATTTTTTTAATTATTTTTTTTATTCATATTATATGTATTTGTTATTTAAAATCTTAAGTTAATGTAGATTTTTCTAATATTTGTTTTAACAAATTCAAAATTTACATAGTATATATAATATAATAATAAATTTTAAATTCTTTTATTTAACATATTATATTATTTAACTTTTCTTTACTATTTTGTTTGTATTAAGGAAAAAGTCCAAAAAAACCCAATGGACTTTAGTGTTTGGAGTGATTAAGTTCTTGAACAACTTTTTAGAACAAATAAGTCCTTAGACATTTCAAAACACACTAAATAAATCCTTGGACTTTTGAAAACCTGTTAAATACATCATTATTACTTAAAAATGTAACTTGTAACCTACATAATAGGTAAAACTACAAATTAGAAGAAAAAACAAAAAATATATATGTCACCTACTTTATCACCCTACAAATAAGAAAATTAACTAAAATTGTCAATCTCATCAACAAAATTAAATTTTTAATCACTTTTCAAAGTTTTTTCTTAAAATAGTCAAAAGCATATTATTTTTTTGCTTTAAAAACTGTTTTTGGCAAAAAAAAAAAAAATTGAAAACATCTTTATAATTTGTTATTTAATTTACTTTATATCTTCTACCTTTTTATTTTCATTTTAACTTTTTATTATATTAACACACATAATCGTATATTAACTAAAATATATAAAAAAAATACGTTTTTTACAAATTACACAATTATAATTGTCTCGTCAATACGTTTAAAATAAACTTAATATTTATTTTTTTGGATTTAATCTCATATTATTAAATATCATAAATACGTAATAATTATATTTAATATTTACATTTTCTATCCTTTAAAGTTATTTATTTAATAATATAAGATTAATTTGTAATTATACATGGTAAATATTAAAAATAATTTGTACGTATTTATGATATTGAATAGTATAAGATAAAGTTCAAAAACAATATTGAGTTCATTTTGAATGTATATTCGAGACGACTATAATGGTGTAATTTGTAAAAAAACTAATTTTTTTTTATATATTTTAGTTAATATCCGATTGTCTATGTTAATAAAATAAAAATGTAAATGAAAAAGTAATTGATATAAAATAAATTAAATAACTGATTATAACTTTATAAGAATGCAAAGTGTAATTTTTTTCTAAAACTATAAGCAGAAAGTGAATCTTTATACATAAAATTTTCTATGTGAGGATGTTTGTTATTTTTATTTTTTTGGAAAAAAACAATCCTTACACAGGAAAAAAAAACATTATGTGCAAACTTTGACAATTTTAGGAAAAAAAAACTTTGAAAATAGTAAAAGAAAAATAAATATGGTTGATGAGATTGACTATTTTAGTTAACTTTCTCATTTTTAATTTGTAGACGGATAAAATAGGTGACTTTGTTTTTAATTTGTAGTTTTACCTGCTATATATGGCTGCAAGTTAAATTTTTAAGTAATAATGATGTATTTAACAAGTTATCAAAAGTCCAAGGATTTAGTTAACAGGTTTTGAAATGTCCAAGAACTTATTTGTTTCAAAAAATTGTCCAAGGGCTTAATCACTCCAAACACTAAAGTCCATTGGTTTTTTTTGGACTTTTCCCTTGTATTAATTAACATATTATATTACTATAAATTTGTTTTAATTATATTATGAAATATTGAAATTGATTATTTTTTTCAAGATGTTTTTTTTGGTTATTTTACATGTTTATTAGCTAGTTTTTGCCAAACATGACTTATTCATCAGCTAGTTTATCAGTTATCAACTACCTTATCAGTTATCAGCTAACTTATCAGTTAAAAGTTAGCTTATCAGCTATCAGCTAGTTTATTAGCTAGATTGCCCTAAGTATATTACAAATATTTTTACATCACCCTATAAAACATTTATATTAATTATTAATATGAATTTTGAGTGTGTTAACTTTTTTAATCAATTAATTATGTAAGAATAAAATAGTATTTTTTTGATTATTTATTATCTTTGATATAATATGGAATTTTGATTATCTAATATAAGAAATATGTTATTTTTTCATTTTCATTTATTTTAATTTTAAATATGACATATGATATTAGTTGGCGTTTACTTAGGCCACATCATCATCAACAAGCCATCACGTTAACCAGACCTTTAAATAAATGAAAAGTTTGTTTAAGGCCCTTAAATGTCAATTTTAAAAAGTTGGTTCCCTAAAATATGAATCAAGACAAAGTTGGTTCCATTTTTATACAATTTTAGTTATCAAAGTTTGACAGATTTCTATCTAAATATTCACTCTTTTCGACGGGTATTGTCACTAAACCTAAAGAGTTAGCTCCAAATTAATATCAATGTAAGCAAATCAACCCAAAAAAGTTAGCCTTAAATCTAATTAAGTTAGCTCTAAATCTAAACTTTGGTTCACTTTAAGAAATATGAATGAAAATGAAAATAGGAATGAGGATTGCATTGATGTTGTTTGGTTAAGCCAATATAATCAATAAAAAAATGTTTTATATAATATTTTTAATACAAATATGTGTCATTCAACATGAAAATTAAAAAAATATGTTTCATTCAACATCGAGAGATGAATGGCGTATGAGAAAAGGTCACTGAACGAGAATAAGGTTTTCATTCCCCACAGTTTAATCAGTTATTAAAATTAATGAGTTTGGAGAATTGGGCCCATTATATTATGTCAAACCAAACAACATTTTTCATTATCATTCTCATTCCTGACCCCTCAATACCTCCAACCAAACACCCCCAGCCAAATCCTTTAAGTTTTAATGTTTATGGTATCACATTAAGGAACTAAACAAGCTTTATAAGTTATTTGACCAAACCCCAAATCATATGTTAGGTCCACGTAACGAAAATGATGGAATCCTTTGAATTCCATTAAGTCCCACAATTTAAAGAAATTAATCATTCATTGGCTTAAGTGAATGAATTTATTTCCTATCAACCAAATGCATGGTCAAATTCATTATGATACATTCGAAATCAAAATTTTCAATGGGTTCAAATTCCATCAAATTTCATTATATGAACCAAACGGCTAGGTCCGTAGCTGATCCCAACCAATGCATCCATTTTCTAGGATACACCAAACGTGAACGGTTAGTCAATGAACCACCAAACTTAAAAAACGAGAGAATTTTACCTCAGTAATTGCTTTGTATCTCCGTAATTGCTTATTTTGTATTGTAACTTTGTGTTGAATGAGGAATATATATATATATTCCCTTCAACTCTGGAATGTTGCAAAATCCTCCATTAATTATGTATTAAAATTTGACGACTATAAAATAAAATAATTGAAATGTTCTTGGAATTATGATTTGTAATCGATCTTATAAAATTTGAAAAGATAATTTTTCTAGAAAAAGACCAAAAATTGTCAGGAACTTTTATGTTTGACCAATTTGTATCGTTTGTACCCACCAACGTCATACAACTTTTGTGGTCATGAAGAGAGTTTTCTAGCCATGATGATTTAATTCTTTCGACTAAGACATCGTATATAATAATAAACTTAATACCGTTTCGTTTTCCACCTTTGTAGGATGATATCTTTTTCCATTCGCAACCACATTCATTCTCAAACCAATACTTCCAATAAATTGTAAATCATAAATAACAAAATAACAATGAATTGTAAACCTTAGGTACGAAGATCATAATTCCAAAAATTAAAAAAACAAAGTAGCAAAACTTAAAAAAACCACAAATATTTTATAAGTAAATTTAACATGTGAGATTTTCAACCAAAATTTTTACTTTGAAGAACAAAGATGAACATAGTTTTATTAAATTATTTTTATCATCTTCAAAGATAAAAACCACAAATCCATATTATCAACTTGTTTATCAAGAATTCAAGATCAAAACCGGTTCAAAAAACTTCTTTCTATGCATGTTTCATTATTAACACTTCGTATGCATCTTATGCAAGATTAGTCGGAATCTTTCGAGAACCCGCCTTTCTCACCATTAATGATGAGATTGATCCTGAATTTAAAAAATTTATAAAAAAAATTCTGAGTTATATTAAAATGATAATTATTTATTTTATTAATTATATTAAAGAATTTAGAAATTAAAAAACAATGTAAAGTTCTTGTGAACTAACGTGATGTAGATGGGAATGATGGTGAGGGTATAACCAAAATTTATTTTGAAAAAGTCAATCTTTCTAGTGGTTGACTTTTTTAAAAAACAATCTATAAAACCTTAAAATCTAAACAAACAACAACTCTATGAATAACGGAGAAGATGGCGAGGGTTGGTCCAAGAATGGCGGTTCTCGTGTTTGTTTTTCTATTATTGCTTCATGACAATTATGTCTTATCAGGTATCTTATCTTTTTTTATCTCAATAAATCAGTTCTTTTTATTTATGTTATAAGCTGATCATTATATATTTTCTATTGTAAAGAAAAGAAAAGAAAAACGTTAAAGAAAGTTAACTAAACCAAATTGAATTGTTTGGTTATAACGAAGATGAAACTTATAGTTGTTATAATCATTCATTCGAATTTATTTTCTGTCTTTTTTACACTTTTAACAAGTACGATAATTAGTTTGAAGTGAATCCAACCACTACGGTACGCATATCATTCATTCATGCTTTAGCAAGGTTTTGTGTTATTTTGCTTTTTGTAGTCTAGTAAATATAAATACATCAAAATGTAAAGAAGTTCTGTTTATTCGTATTTAGTGCAACGGTTACATTTTACATTTTTGAATTAGTATAAGTAGGGATGCATACAAGCTGGGTTGAATTAAGACATTTGAACAATCTAATCTAATATTTGCGGTTTGAAAATCTCAATCCAAACTAAAGTACAACCCAACCGAACCCAAACCGTACGGGTTAGGTTAATCGGGTTGGTCAGGTTAAATAAATCACATTTAGCTACTTTTTTTTTAATTTGCATTTATGATCAATTGATCATATTTACCAAACATATATATGAAGAAGTTATATAGAGATGGAGAAGAGATTTAAAATATTTATATGAATAGGGTGATGGTGTAATTGTCTAATGTACATACTAATAAGATACCTAACAATCATATAAAATCCAATGAATAGAAGGATATATGGTTCATTGGGTTGGGTTGTGCACATTACCTTAACTCAATTCCAAAACAAAGCTTATAGTTTAAAGATTTTATAACTCGATTAGACACCGAGTTGCTTCGAGTTGGGTTGACCAGGTTGGTTGAGTTGATCGGCTTTTTGGGCACTCCTATGTGTATGAACTATTCAATTATTCATATTTTGTACCCATTTTGACCAACTACCGGTAGTTTGTGTGGCCGCATGACATGACACAATTGGTTTTAGGATGGTATGCTTGCACAAAAATGCGAGTGCGAGTCTGAAAATCGTAGTATGAGAATTATGATTCCTTTTGTAATTAGGTTCCTTATGGACAATGGGTTATTGATGATCTAACCACTATGGACTAAATTTGTCTGCCACATGATACTCTTTGATGTAGGCTGCACACAAATCCTTTTTGCACAAACAAACAAACAAATTGGTAGATCTTGTAACTAGTGGTGATGTGGATGTCAAGTTATATTGAAGTTCTTTATTATGTAAAAAACATCACATAAAAATCAATTGATAACACATAGACCGAAAACTTATTTATCAAGTAAGATGTGTATAAAATAGAAATAACTGAACATTTGTTACATTAATTGAAAAACAAAATTCACTATTACATTAAATTAAAATAATAAAGAAAACTTTAATTATATTTTAATACATTTTGACATTCAGTAAATACGGTCATTAATTAATTTTAAACAATAATACAAGTATAGGGTCAGGTTCAAGGGAAAATCTCAAAAAAACGAAAAACTAAAGAACACCCCGATAGCCTTCCATCTGGACGGTATGCACTTGTGCATACAAGCTTGTATCCACAAGTGCATACCGTTCAGATGAATGACTACTAGATGTTCTTCAGTTTTCCATTTTTTTGAGGTTTTCCCTTAAACCTCCATCTACAAGTATAATCGTTATAAAGTTGAGTGGGTATTATGTTACCATGAATGTGTCTTTGAAATTATTTATGCTTTATTACTTCTTTTATTTTAAAATAAATGTCTATAATAAAAAAAGACACATAATTCTTGAAATATATAATTATTACATTTTTAGTTAATTAAATGACAATTTTATTCTAAAAAATAAAGAGTGATAAATTTCTCCATCTCATAAGTAGGGGTGCTCAAAAACCCGACCAACCCAACCCGACCAAAACCCGGGAAAAAAATCAACCTGAGGTAACCCTGACATATAATCGATATAAAATTAGGACAACCGAAGCTATTGGGTTGATATTGGGTTAGGCTCAAAGTAACCCGACCAACCCGATAACCCAATAAACGTTTTAGCGACTTCTCTAAAATTATTTATATTTTTCTTTAATATGTATAAGTTACCAGAAACAACTCGGCAATAATGATAAATGGAACTCCTAAGAGGACATTTTTGGAAAGTTATAGGTAATACCTAAATATTTGACGAACGTGTATATTCTTTTAAATGATGGATCGAATTTCAAAGAAAAAATTCTTTATTTTTATGTTTTCAATATTGTTTTTACTTTGTTTAATTATAACCCGACCAAACCGACCAACCCGAACGGGTTGGGTTGGGTTGCACTTTTGTTTGGGTTGGGTTGGGTTGAAAATTTTCAAACTGCCAACATTGGGTTGGGTTGTTAAAACGCCTTCAACCCGATCAACCCAACCCGTTAGCACCCCTACTCATAAGCAATGGTAGAATTGGAAAGTAGATACTTAATTTGAAAGCAAACATTATTTAGGACAAACTAAGATACAAGCATGAACATTTATTTTGGAACAAAAAGAGTACTTATTTATTGTTTTATTTAAAGGGGAAATTTTGTCGTTAAAAATTGTTGTATGTAATTAATCAGATGATGGTTGTCGATATGCCAACAAATCAAGAAAGTTGATTCAGTATTGGCAACAGAGGATCACAATTTCCAAGAATCAAAGAAAGTTAAGAACAAAGTCATCTCCACTGCCGCCAAAGCCGAACAGAAATCGAAGTTTCAAAGTCATTGCTTCACCACCGCCTTCGACTTAGAAGTATATAATGTTCTCGAGTTGATTTGTGTACAATTGTTTATTGATGTTGATGTTGTATTTCTATTGGTTTCCTTCAAAATAATTCTTATACTTTTAGGGGGCTTTTGGTTTGATGAATGGTTATGAGAGATTTGGATTTTATGGAATGATTTAGAATTGGAGAGATTTGGATTTGGAATCTTTGATGTTTGGTTTGTAAGGTTTGGAATATAATTGAATTCCATTCTTTATAAATAATTTATAAAAAAATAAAATAAATTACTTTTTTATTAATTGATTATTACAAAACAAAATAATTTTAGCATATTCTAAAATAATATTGCATACAAAATTACAAATCCTATGAAATCCCATGAAATATTAACCACCCTGTGGGATTTCAAATCCAAGAAATTTTTTAAACTAAACATGTGATTAGAATTAAATTATATTCTAAATCCCTCTAAATATAATTCAATCCTACAAATCAAATGAGACCTTTAAAATGTGTTCTTATGTTTGTTGATAAGAGTTTCACTTTTTGTATGATTAAAGATAAGTGAACGAAGTCGAGCATGAAAACCAAACTTACTTATAAAGTGTACTCATATTTTATGCTACACATACATACGGTTGGATCATTTTTTGTAGAGTGAATTGTGGATTTGATCCATGTGGTTTTGTGTTTTCTTTGACCATGATCCTTATTCTATATTTATTGTGGATATAGTCCCTGTGGTATGCAATATATTGTGGCTACGGTCCCTGAACACTAACACCTTTAACTTTGAAAGATTAAAAGCACCATGTGTCTTGCATACTATGGGTATAATTGTCAATTTACTTTTCTCTTTCAACTTAATCAATATACATTTAAAACAAAGAATACTAAATTGTGGATTTGGTCCCTATGCATCAATCATCATTTTTAAAACTCATCTATCATCTCTCTTAATTTTTTCATTCATTTTTCATTGTCAGAGTACAAGAAAAACTAATTTGTTAAAATGCAAAAAAAGTTGTTTGCATTTAAAAATAACAATTGTTTGAAACCAACACTACATTCCAAAAAAGACAATCCATCAAAATAAAAATTGTTTGAAACTAACATTACATCCCAAAAATAATTGCATGCATTTAAAAAATAACAATGGTTTGCTAATTTTATTGTGTACATGTTAGATTTAGTATCCGGCTACTGGTGTTTTGGTTTGGTAGATGACATGCATCATGTGTTTTTTTACTTTTCTTTTTTACATGATGACAAGCTTTGATTAATGGATGGATGACTAGCATTTTCTTCGGCTTCTTAGGGTCATCACAAGTCGTTGGCTTTCACCTTCTACTTCTGTAAATTTTAGACTTATTTTCAAATATCTTTCTTGCATCTCCATCAGTTCTACTTCCATCAATGTGTTTAACCTCTTTAATGATATGCTATTTCATCACCTCTACATGCATGTAATATAATTATATATACATTAATTTAATATGATCCAACATTTAGGGGTTGTTTGTTTGTTTTAAAAAACCTCTTAATGACTCTTAAGTCTGAATCGTTCAGACCTTTTTACACACCACCTCTTATTAATCATAACTAAAATAAGACTTAAGACTTTAGACCTCTTAAAAAACAAACGACACCTTAGTGTTAATTGTAGCTACTCATGAAATGACAATTGTTTGATCAAGAACCTCCAATTTGCTTTCCAATTCTTTGATTTGATTTATACTTTGATGTAGACTATTTTACTTTTCTTTTTATATTCCATGCATCATGTGTTAATTAATTAATGAGAAAGATTTTATGCAATTGTTAAATAATTAATGAGAATTTTTTTATGCATCACGTGTTAATAGCAAACCATTGTTATTTTTAAATACAAGCAACTATCTTTGGGATGTAATGTTGGTTTCAAACAAGGGTTGGGTTCCGGTGAGAAGTTGAGTTAATGGTGAGAAGTGTGAGAAGTGGTTATCGATCGTTGGATGATAAATGAACGCAAATTAGGATGAGATGCATCGAGATAAGATTACCGAGATGCACCAAATCAATTTTCTTCTAAGCCGCAATTCATGTGAGAGATTAACGGTTCAGACCCACTTCTCACGTTTTTCACCGTTAACTCAACTTCTCACACGATCCTTCGCCTTCAAACAATTGTTATTTTGATGAGTTATCTTTTTTGGGATATAGTGTTGGTTTCAATAAAATGAAAGCAATTTTTTTTACATTTTAACAAATTAGTTTTTCTTGTACTTTGACAATGAAGAATGGATGAAAAAATTAAGAGAGATGATACATGTTTTAAAGATGATGAGTGATACATAGGGACCAAATCCACAATTTAGTATTCCTTGTTTTAAAGGTGTATAAATTAAGTTGAAAGAGAAAAGTAAATTGACAATTATACCCATAGTGTGCAAGACACATTATGCCTTTAACCTTTCAAAGTTAAAGGTGTTAGTGTTCAGGGACCGTAGCCACAATATATTGCATACCACAGGGACTATATTCATAATAAACATAGAATGAAGACCATAGTTAAAGAAAATACAAAACCACATGAATCAAATCCACAATTCACTCTTTTTTGTAATTATTTAATTTATATTGTGGATCTAATTATTTTGGTAATTTCATGCTAAACCATATGATTTGGGGGGAAAATTAAAATTGCACATGTGATTTCGTTTGTTTGAAAGGGGGATTAGATTGTCCAGAGTAGGCATGGTGATTTGTTCCATCCCATTGAGAAACCTAGTTCACTTGCTTCGTTCGGGGGCAGGGATTCCCAGTAAAAACGGGTACCAGAGCTGGGACGGGGTAATATATTTCCCAACTCGCCTCATCTCTGTATGTATATATATATATATATATATATATATATATATATATAATAAAATTATATATAGTTTTTAATATGTGGTATATAATATATTATATTTTCCATCAATTTTGATCATTTTTTGAACCATTTATTGTTCAATCGGAATTGACCAGAGGTGGATGGGGAGAGGCCCAAAAGAAAAAAAAACAGAGAAGGGGATTTGATTCCCGATATCCATCGGGGCGGGGACGAGATAGTAGAACCAGGGTTGGGGCCAGGAATGCATTCCCCCTCCTTGTTACCATGCCTAGTCCAGAGTAGACTACAACACCCACTATCAATTTTATCATTATTTAGAATCAACATAAATAATTTTAGACTACGAAATGATAACTTGTATCAAGACTATATAGCAAATATTGAGTTCTATTTAAAGATAATTCAAAATCATGACTTTTGCTATATTTTGTTTTAAAAAAAAATAAATCATAGTTTTTAATCAATTAAGTTTTATATAAAAAACAACCAATAAAATGTTGACACTTTGTCCAAGTATTTTGAGCAATCTTGAGCAACCTCAATATAATTTCCTTTTGTCTTTTCCTCAACTAAGTTGGTTGAGATCTTCGTTAGCCGTTTAATGTGACTTACAGTTATTCTATATAACTATTTGATAGTGGCTTAACGATATAGAAAATAACTTATTCAGTGAGTTTTTAGAAAAGAGTTTTATGCAGAAAGTCACATTTTTTTCTAACCTGTCCCCCAATTAAAAACCATGCTCCTTCAATCTATAGAAAAAAAAAACTTTTCTAAACAAAAACTTTCTTAATTTATATACACATTAATCCAGATAAATAATCCATACAAGACTTAAAAAAACAACCCGAGAGATGACCAAGAGAAGAAAATGGAATTTATAAATAAATCTCCAAAAAACTTTACTTTTCTCTCCATCTAAAAAAGTTGTTTTAACAAAATTCAAAAATTGATCCTACAACAATAAGCGCGTGACCCGCAAGAAAGAAACCAAAAATGGCGGGATCTCATCTACCCAACGGAAGCGAAGAAGAGCAACAAGGAATTATGTTGGTGACGACCACCACCGCCACCGCCGGAGACCATTGGGAAGTTCAGTATGCTCGATTCTTCAACTGTCCTTCTCTCTCCTCATCCGCCGGCGTCGGTGGTCAGCATCCCTCTCTCATTCCCCTTGTCAAAAGGCGCAAAGGCTTATGGATTTCTTCCTTCACTTCTTTATCCTATCTAAAACTAATAACCACCACAACCGATGAATCTGATAATTCTCGCTCCATCATACTCACCGTTGATCTCGTCGACAAAGTCGTCGTGAGTTAATGGATCTCTTACTCTTTAATTTGTTCGTTAACTGATTTCGTTTTATTACACGACTTATTTGTGTCATTTAACATTAGTTTAGGCTGATTGATGGCGATTCTTCTGCAATTGTTACGCATTCGATCACAAATCCAAACGCTTTTTCCATCACCATTGAGCCATCAATCGTATAATCATCTCTATTTTGTTGTTAGTTGATTTTTATATAATTGTAAACGAAGTAAGTACTGTTTGATGTACCTTGATTGTATGGTTAATTTGTTTAAAATCAGACATGATCGTGAATTTTCTGTAGGCCAACTGTTAGATTCCATTATCTCGTTGGTACACACAGTTTGTAAGACCATAGAGGCATAACAAGATATTATAGTGCGGTTTAATCATAAACAGGATTCACATATGGCGATCTAGTTCCAAGTCAAGTCCAATCACTTTTTTGTGGTTTACAAGCAGGTTGCCTTCCAGAAAAGGTTTCAATGTTGGTTATGTAACGGGTCACACACAGTTTTTTTGTGGTTTTGTGCATAATACTGTTTGCTTTATGATATTTTCAAGTGAAATATGACCATGATTTTCCTCCCTGCCTTTAGGTTTTTCAGCTTTTCTGAAATGTTGTAGCGTATGTATAAGTGACCCATGCCAGTATTCTTAAGGCACAATCAGTCATTTTCTGTTATTTAAGGATATGTAAATTGGAACTAGAAAATTAGAGGTCAGTATTAGTTTAGTCATCAGAGTGAAATATCTTGCCTTAAGTTACCAGATTATTAATATGTCATGATGTACATTTTGGTCATAAGATCAGGAAACATTCTAGTGATGCCCTAAAGTGGTCTATTTGCAAGCATACATTGATACATATAAGTTCATATACACATACACATTTTAATATAAATGGAAGGCTGCAGACCTTGCATCTGTTTTAACGTTCTCTGTGATGCAGCCATGCATTGTTTTGGTTTACATGTTTCCTTTATTTTAATCGTTCATTCATCTTGTGCTTATGTTGTTAACCATTATGACTCTCTAATCTGTTTATTATGCATCTTTCTCATAATTTAGTATGAATCTAACATAACTAATTTGGGTACTGAATCATTTCAGGAAGAGCATTACATTTCAAAGCTACATTTCACCTGGCCTCAGGCCTCATGTTTGTCTGGATACCCTCCTAGAGGGAGCAAAACTGTATTCATGAGTTATAAAGATCATATAGGCCAGGCAAGGCGCTCAAATATGCTCCTTCTGTTTATAAATCCTGTCACGTTGACAGAACAGTATTCTTTTTTTCATTTTCTTGGGTAGTGGGCCATGAATTTTCATGGCGAAAGCGTTAAACTCTATCATCATAAATCATTTTCCTCTATCTTAACTAAAGATGCATGATTACTGTAATTCTAGAGATCATACGACATGATCTTCACTGCCAAAGCATTGACCTTATGGGATCTATCTACGAAACATCAAACGGGGTACATGACAATAATTATATCCTAATATAGATTTTAAAATAGTTGTCGTTCATGTTACTGTGGCACCACATTGTCTGCTGACCAGGTTGATACAAGTTGGTTTCACTCTGTCAAAAAGTAGTTTTTACATATGATGTTTCATCCATTCTAAGTCTCATGGAATACTTCTTTAAAGCCATGGTAGCCAACATTTGTTGTGCAAACTCAAGCGTATAGAACATTGCTCAAGGACTTGGTCAACAACTGGAGATGTGTTTCTGCTCAAACTTTTATGTGTTTATTGAACATGAGGACTCTTTTGTAGTCACTTGGTCAACAGTTGATGTGTTGGCTTAATATGTGTCTGATCAAGTTCTGTGTGCATAGAACATGAGATTTCATCTATAATATTGATCACTAATTAGACAACTATTCATATGTTAGGTATTGCAACAAGAATGCAGTGTTCTAAACCTGAATTGATATCTGCATGTCATTACTAACAAGAAAATTGATCTATTATAGCGATTTCACTTGTATCTGGACTGCTGATCATGTTGACATCATGACATATCACTCATCGGTGATTACACTCATGCTACAATCTAAAATCAGATAAGTCATTTCTTTGTCTGCAGATCCAGAAGTTTGCCGTGCGATTTCACACAATTGATGAGGCTCTGAGATTTATAAATTCTTTAAAGGTTCAAGCCTTCTCCCTTCTACTCTCTTCTCCTCGATGATGTGCCACAAGTGTAATTTTTATCTTCTCTCCTATAGGAAATCTTTGGACAAGAGAGGATTGATGGGTCTATGTATGGCATCTCTAAATCCAAAACATCATCTCAATCTCAGATCTTCTCTTCTCCTCAACCCTTAAATAGGTGGGAGAAAATATCATGCTCAACTCACCTACATTCTTTAAGGATTGATTTGATTTTTTGAACAAATTTACAGGGATTTTCGTTGCAAACTTACCACCCTTTTCGTCAAAACGCCAGAAAAAAAACATCGTAATTGGAAGAATGGGCAGTTTCAAACAAACCATGAGAACATAAATGCAAATAACAAACCAATTTTACTTGGCACCCTTTCACCAAAATCGCTCGTTATTGCAATGTAATGTTCTTTATATTTCAGCAAGAACACTAACAATTCGAAATATCAATCCCTCATTATTTAAATGAAGTTAAGCTTATAACTGAATTTCTTTATGCAGATCGACAGAGGACTGGGACCCAATAAGCTCTTCTGCCGACAATTCTCAACCCATGTATAGGTGGGACAGAATATAATAACTCATCTGCAAGTCTGCAACTACATTTTCATAGAAACTAGAGCAAAAACTTTGCAGATCAGCTGAGATTTAACTTGTTTGGACAGACCAACTCAGGACTGGAGTCCAATAGCATCTCCTGCTGATGCTTATATCCAACCGATTCAGCCAAGTGAGGACCACGACGCCAGCCAAAACTCAAATCCCCTGAAAGCCACTCTTGATCAAGATGTTCAAGAAAAGCTCTCAGCCTTTCCTCCTAGTTTCTCAACATTATTGATGAACTGCTTTCCTGCGGCTGAACAAGGTATATTTCTAATCTTTTTTAAGGTATATAACATTTATTTACGGCAAATACTTGAGCAGCCCCTCACCTTTGCTGAGGTTTGAACCCTTGACCAGGGAGTTGGGCTCAACGGGTAACTCAGGTACCATAGGGCCAATGACCCTTTGGTCTGACCTCAATCTTTCTCTCCACTTATTCCTCTTTTTTGAGGTGGACGGACCTGTATTTTACCATGAAATGAACCTGAACCTGTATTTTACCATGACAGCAACAGAGCCAACAGTTCCAGAGGAAGTCGGTCTCAAAAAGGAAATCATGGTATTTCAAAGCATTTATCTTTTCGTGTTATATACTGCATATGTCTGGTTTTTATCATATTGTAACTCCAAATGCAATGACAAACTCAACTTTGTTCCACAGAAATATTTGGAAGACTCTTCCTTCCAAGGTATATGCTGTTCTTGATACTGTTATTAATCCCATGCCAATTCTTTAAATGATTTGCATCAAAATCCTTAAGTTCATGACCATACTCCTCTCTCCATTCCATGAGTATTGCAATAATTGACCATATACTTGTTTAACTATTACTTTCTCCTTCCCAAAATAAATGTTCACACACAGTTTTATAAATGTGTAATTATTACACTTTTTAATTAACTAAACGACAATTTTACGCTTAATAATAGAAGGGTAATGAATTTTTCCATCTCATAATTAATGCTAGAATTGGAAAGTACACAATTGTTTATGAAGTGTGTGCCTTTCTAAGTCGTAATTTTGTTTTTTGTTACTAACAGACATGCTGAGCAAGGTACAGAAGGTCATAAGTGAATTTGGAGACGATCTGTTGTAGATATGCAACCAGTCACCGTGCAAAATCACGGCCTCATCGATAAGTACTGTTCATATGTGTTCCCTTTCCTTTTGCATTATGATTAGCCACATGGTACTTAACTATATTAGATACAAAGGCACTTTTAGATCATTAAATGTAAACCAAAAATGAACAAAAAGGGGATTAAAGAAAACCTTTTTTTTGTAACCGTAGGTGTCCAGGCTAGTTTGAGCACTCCTCGACTAATCTCATGAGGCCCTGAAGATAACAGTCAAGAAAATCCTTAGTAGCCCTAAGGAGACTCAAGCTAGCAATCTAGCCTTTATTTGCCAGTTGAGCTAACCTGCAAGGTTATTAAAGAAAACTTTATTGGCTTGTCCAAGTGGTTTGGACTTCTTGAGGGTAATCAATAGGTCCGAAGTTTGAATTTGACGCTTATGTATCATCTAATGAACTACGAATGATACTTTAATAGGATGATCTGGGGTCTTAGAAATTGAAGAATTAAGGAAAACCCTCCTACTAATGTGTCAATTAGTTTTCAGTAAATGCTTACAGAAAGCCACATCCATCATGTACTCGATCAAACTCAATACTACCTCTACCATGCTCCTTTGATGTCCTCCACCACAAGTTTTGTTGTTTTTTGGTTTTAAAACTAATGGCTAAAATTGACAATATATAGACTACTATTTATTGTTTCAAGGCGAGAATTCTCTTTATCCTTGAAGCAATTCTGCCTTCACCGTTTAATAAACAACGTGCGATGGGTTCTTGATGAATTGCTTCTCAAGATACAATGAAGCTTTACGTGTAGTTCAATATTAACACCACAGGAGCAGTGATAATCCCGGTGAACTATTGAGTTCACAAGGATTACTAATGACAAAAGAATGTGTTTCTATAGCAACACAACTCCTACCAAATCTGGTGGAAGATACAGATTTTTGGTATCAAATGTATGTGTGTGTGTGTATATATATATATAGGATAGTAACAGTCTTGTAAAATGTCACTATCGGCTGTAGTTGTGACACTTCAAAGCGTTGGAATATCTGCCTTTTGAACCAACCGTCGCTAATGGTGACGTCAAACACTTGGCAGACCGTCGTGAATACCATCATTCCTCTTCCTGAAGCGTTGCAACTGTTTGTCTTGGTACACTCAATCTGTATCGTCATTGTGGGATCTGACGGTATGACACCACCCTCTAGAGCGCCCTCGTCATACCTGTTCCACGACCATCATTAAAGAGGTAAATCATGGCAAGCACATAATGCTTGGAGTCAAATCCGCCCCAAACCTTTTAATACTCTAAAACCTATTATATAACTTTAAGCTCGAAATTCATACTTAAGAACTACATGGATATTTAGTAATATGCCTAGTCGCTTGGGGGTTAAAGATTAACCCATGTATCTTAATTCTTACACATTGTAGAATGTACTTAATGAGATATATAGTTAAATAAAAGTATGAAATATTTAATTAATGCCCTCATATTTAAAATACTCTTCAACAATAGCAGAATAATAAATTGTGTGAATCAAATTAATTTTGATATTCCTAACAAACAAATCAATGTAATTGTTGATGTTACCGTTAAATTTATTATTTTCTTCTTACAAAAAAGTAACTACAAGGAAAAACACAAGTTTTTTTTCCATAAAAAAATAATGATAGATTTGACTATAGATATAAGGTATTTGTATGATGTCTCTCTAAAAGTGTCCACCCAATTGCCAAAATTTTGTATGATGCGTCTTAAAACCCATGAATTCTTGTTCTACTAAAGAAAAAATGGCTTCATATTCACGAGAAGGCCATGGATTTATTTAAAATCTTAAGTACCATTATATACCTAAATATTCCATTGATAAAGAACACCACGAATCATATACCTTGAAGGCCAACTCGACTAAATTGTAATATAGTTTGAATGATACTCATCAACCAACACCACCATGAAATACTTTGTTCAAACATTGTCACTATTACCATTCTTTTTATCGTTAGCCATGCCAGTTTTGGTTTAGTTTCAAATTTATACGACGATACATTCAAATCCTCTAAATCTAGACCGAATATCATGTTTACTTTTATAAAATAAAAACAAAGGAGATGCGACACTAATGTGTCAAAGTCAACATGGAACTTCATAGTGGCATATATATTATATTCTCTCCAATATTGTACTTCAAATGCACAAAATGAAGTTAAGTAACCATAACTGATAGTGATAGGTTGCAATTGCCGGCCGGATCTTTGGTTTCTTCTCCTAGTCCAAAATCGATATTAAGTTGACTTTATTCATTTATTAACCAACTTAATATATGTGTACACTTCAATATGCAATATTTGAAGTTTGTTTATAGGTGCTGCTTTCAAATCTAAACAGTTCAAGGCATCATACAGCATTGTTTTTAGGACCTCTAAATGAAATATTCTAAGAGTAAACTAAACCAAACGAATTCAATTATATCTCACATAGAGGTGGGTTCTATGGAAGATAGGATGTATGTAGAGTTGCAGGCATTTCCTCTAGGTTGTTTTAGTGAAGACCCTTGGTAAAGAGGGTACAACACAAGGATTTCCCAAGGGTCATCAAGTTGCAGGTTATTCGAGCTCAACTCGAAAAAAAGTATTACCAGACTCGAGCTCAAATAACTTTTTCGCAGTAGGGCTTAAGCTCGAGCTCGAATATATTTTCAATGTTCGAGCTTGGTATTTGTTTACGGGCTCGAACTCGAGATCCATGAGCTCGTTTGTTGGCTTAACTTCAATAATTTTTATACTTTGATTATATGATTTATAAACATATGAATACGTCGACTTCGCTCGGCTCGAAAAATTTAATTGAGCTTTCGAACAAGCCGAGTCAAACATTGGTGTTATGGACCTCGACTTGTTAAGTTAAATGAGTTTTAATGTGTCTTCAAGATCGACTCGAGCTTGACAATTATTAAGCTCGAGCTCAAATAATTCGTTAAAAGTTTGACTCCTTAACACCACTATGTCCCGTCTTGATACTACTCTCGTCCAAGCACGCTTAATGAACCATAACTATAAATCCCTAGGTTGAATGAATATTGGTTGCCCGTTAACGTTCAAACACTTACTTGCAACCCCTTCGTTCTAGCATCATGTCGAGAACTCCACCTATGAAGATAAAAACAACGCACAGCTACTACTATCTGAACTTTACATGATTAACATAAGACGGCGATAAAATCCATACCAAAAAATCATATCGTTCGCCGTATTAGATCCAAAAACCATGTCCTTGATCCACAAAGATATTAGCCTTAAATTGTAAACATCGGCAAAGCGGACTTAACAAAAGCATGGTTTGGTTACTGCTGCAAAACTACAAAACTGAAGAGAACACAAACAAAAAGATCTGCAGTTGCATTAACTAACAAACACATAGTGACAAACAGAGATTATACTAACCTCCAATTTCCTTCTATTGTATTTCCACTGCTTCTTTTATGCAGACGAAGAACATTAAGCCACAATCTATGGCTTCTCAGAATCGGGTTTTTTTGCTCCTTGTTTTTTTTATCCACGGGATCCTCGCGCTTCCCACGAGTCAAACAACGGAGATCCCTTTCTCTTGCTTTAAGCTATCTAATCCCTGCAACTCTATACTCTATCAACACAATGGTCTCACGGAAACGAATATTTCTTCACTTTACTCGGTGGACATATCTCAAATTCAAACGATTGGCAATGGAGACAATCAAGATCGCCTTATAACGGTGCCTTGTTCTTGCCAAAATGTGAACAACACGGTTGCATACTTCTATGATGTGATCTATTCAGTAAAACCAGGTGATACATTCTTGAATGTTTCTGATCAGTTGTATAGTGGTCAAGCTTGGGAGATTGGAGATGAAGGTGGAGACTTTAAAGCTAACAAGAGTGTCGAGTTGCACCTATTGTGTGGGTGTACAGAAACAGATTCTCAAATTATGGTCACGTATACGGTTCAGCAGAGCGATACACTTATAGATATTGCTAATCGGCTCTCTGCTGAAGTGGGTGAGATACAGAGCGTAAACAACGTTTTGCTTGGGGAACCACGGTTCATACTGCCCGGTTGGGTCTTGTTTGTTCCTATGTATAAGAATGGAATTCCACCACCAGCATCTAAGAAAAGTAAGTTTTTCTTTTATCTAGTAAGGTAATGGAACTACATTGGTTTTGCATCTAGTAGATGTATCCTTAATGTTTGTGCAGGTTATATAAGCATATCATGTGCAGGCAGCCAGACACTCGTTCATTTGGTTTCCTATTGATCTGTTAATATGTTTCGGGGTTGTTTGTTTTTTTAAAAAAACCTCTTAATGACTCTTAAGTCTGAATCGTTCAGACTTTTTTACACATCACCTCTTATTAATCATAACTAAAATAAGACTTCAGACTTTAGACCTCTTAAAAAACAAACGGCACCTTCATGTACTTTTGGATTAAATCCAACACTTAATGTAATAGCTAAGTACATGATGGAAGGACGAACGATAACCAAGTTTACTTGTGGTTTTCAGAAAATCACAAGTGGGTGATTATATTTGGCGTGCTCGTAGCAGTAATCACGCTTTTATTATGCATGTCGATCATAATGTTCATGAAGAGGAAAAGATCCCAAGAACACGACAAGGAAAATGCAAAGGTTGTATCTAAAACTATGAGTTTCCATAGATCAGCTTCCGGGAAGACTCGATACAAAGAAAATATGGAAGGTCAGATCATTAGTCCAGCTCGCGATTAATAGTTATCCCCCTCCCCCTCCAGGCTCTTATCCCTCGTATAAGATACTTAGATTATAACACCGGAAGCACTCAAGGTCATGCACTCTAAACCTAAAGGGTAGCGTTGGAATTTAACCGTGTGTAAACATATATTCAGGTATCACAGGTTTTGACACAGAAAGACCATTGGTATATGATCTTGACGAGATCGCAGAGGCTACAAACAATTTCGATGATACTAGGAAAATTGGAGAGGGTGGATATGGGAGTGTATATTTCGGTATATTGGGAGGAAAGGTACTAAAAGTCTCTTTTAAGATTTATGTTTAAAGATGGGTTTGCTTGCTTCATTTCTCTATAAAACATCCAATGCTCAAATTCACTATTAATTTCATGCTTTTAGGAGGTAGCTATAAAGAAAATGAGATCCAACAAGTCAAAAGAATTTCTGGCAGAACTCAAAGTCTTGTGTAAAATTCATCATATTAATGTGGTAAGCCAAATCTTCTCCTGTACTGGATTTTTCTAGCTTCACATGACTTCTTGATGATCAGATTTGAATAATAGGTGGAGCTATTGGGATTTGCCAGTGGAGATGACCATTTGTACTTGGTTTATGAGTTCATTTCAAATGGATCTTTGAGTGAGCATCTTCATGACCCTTTACTCAAAGGTACTAAATTTGCTGAATATCGGTTTGGTTCTATTGTGTAAGATAACTAGAAAGTAACTGATTAATGTCAAAAGAAAGAATATAAGACACGAGGTACCAGTGCAAGAAAAGCCATTACTGATAAGAAGATAAATCAGGTCACCAGCCACTCTCTTGGACAGCAAGAGCACGAATTGCATTGGATACTGCAAAGGGTATCGAGTATATTCATGATCACACAAAGGAGCAATATGTACACCGAGATATAAAGACTAGTAATATCCTACTTGACAACGGGCTACGAGCAAAGGTACCTACTAAAATACAGTATTTTTTTTGTCTCACCATTTCTTTAATGAGAACATCGTCAATTACATCATTTATGTCTGGAGTTTCTTTTAGCTCCAGTTAAAATTATTTACTTCTTCCTATCAACAACAGACGTCCTTTTCAATATCTGAAAGCAATAAAAAAAGTGTAGTTAGATTGACCTTAAGAGAAATGCCCACAAGGTTGCAGATTTCGGTTTGGCAAAACTTGTTGGACGAACAAACGATGACGATTTTATAGCAACTCGCCTTGTTGGAACACCAGGATATCTACCTCCAGAGTGAGTTTCTAAATCCTTCATATCAGATAACTGTCGTATAAGTTTTTGCTGAAACTCGTTTAACTCCAAAATTTCGGTTGACATCCTACAATCCCCATCCCTTCCAACAGGTCTGTCAAAGAATTGCATGTAACAACAAAAACCGATGTTTTTGCATTTGGTGTGGTTCTAGCAGAGCTTATAACTGGAAAGCGTGCACTCATGCGTGACAATCAAGAGCCCAATAAGATGAAATCACTCATAACAGTTGTAAGTTTTATATAGTAAATACTTGCAATAGCATGGTCATGATTGTTGGCAAGATAAGTAATAAGTTAATCACAACTATAGTCTGAGTGATGATTTTCACTTTAACTGAATTAATTCCAAATATAGTTGCAAGATCAGAATGTGAGGATTCTGAGAATACATCTTACACAATATGTGCAAAAGATCACTGAGATACACATATAACAAAAGGAACATATTCTTTTCTTTTCACACCACCAATGACATCATGGTGCTCATACTACTACACATGTTAACCAATCTTAACAGTGATCTAACCAAAGTTTTATCTCGTTACATGCCCAGATAACTAGAGTATTTGAAGACAGCGATCCAGAAGGTGCATTAGTATCCATTAGAGACGGAAGCCTCAGGGACAGTTATCCTATCGATGATCTATACAAGGTTAGTCTCATTACTCGTTACTCTACATGGACAACTACAGGTTCTAACATTTCTAGTGCAGAATGTGTTCATGGAACTTGTGGAGTGTCTGAACTGGAAAATAAAAGAACCATCTGAACCTTAGCACATGTGTTGGTCTAGTTAAAATGCTAATTTCTCAGCTACATTTGTTCAATCTGACTTTACTCCTTAGAGTAGAGGAAAGGCCTACGTACATCTTACTTCCCCAGACCCTGCTCTGTATGGGATTTACTGGGTTCATTTAGTTTGATTTGGTTTATTTGTTCAATCCATCTTTGCAGATGGCTGAAGTTTCGTATTGGTGCCTAAGTGAAGATCCAGTTAACAGACCAGAAGTAGGAGAGATAGTGGAGTCTTTAGCTCGAATCGTGATGTCCTCAGTTGAATGGGAAGCATCATTGGGAGGGAGTAGCCAAGTTTTTAGTGGTGTATTCGATGGGCGATGAGAACCTGTATAGTAGTTGATTGCAGTTATAAACAGACATGGCCCCCAAGCCGAAACAAGAAATTGTTAAGAAGTGATACTGGTATTGAATTTTCTTTTATGTGCATGAGTTAGCCTGTTTTAGCTCATATGGACTCCTTGGCAATGAAAATTGAAACAATTTTCATTTTGACATGATATCCTATACTAATCGCAATGTTTACTTTTACAAGTTCAAACACCAATTTACCCTATATATATATATATATATATATATATATATATATATATATAGTGGAAGGATATTTTGCAACCCTTAAAAAGGTTGCAACCCTTACAACCCACATCTTAACCGTTGGATTCATGATGACGGTTATTTTATTTTTATTTTTTTTAATTAAAAATATTGGGTCCCATATCTATTGTAACCGCCGATCATGAATCCGACGGTTAAGATGTGGGTTGCAAGGTTTACAACATTTTTAAGGGTTGCAAATTAAACAACCCCTATATATATATATATATATATATATATATATATATATATATATATATATATATCAAAGTTTGATGTGATGTGCAGATGACATTAGCATCCTCATTTGTGGTTAAACATGTCTTTCCAAAATTTTCTTATCAAGGTGTTTCTTAGAGATTTAATTATAAAAGAATTAATTAAACTACGTGCAAAAATAAATGATGCATTCTTTTAACAAAAGGGGGAATATTAAGATTTACACGTCAAAACCATAAGGTATTTTTCCTAGTTTTTGAGAAGACACATTCATTTTCTTTCTTTACCAAAATTATAAGGTTGTCTGTTATGTTTTCTATGTTTATTAGGCCTAGCCAACATTCACCAAGGCTTGACCTCATGAACCATTAGGTCATTCTATTCCTATTAGGTGCAATTGACTCATTTGACCTACTTAACAGACCTAAAGTTTGTTAGGTTCATATAATAAAGAATGGTGTTCTACATGGACCTATGCACTAATTGGATAATGTTCCTTTAGATTATTGATTAAGATGCTTTTAATGTCATTTAATTTTTATCAGTTTTAAGTTTTGGCCAGACTTTATCCCGTGGTTCTTCTCTTCCCATTGAAGAGTTCTACAAGTAATAAGTTCGGGTGGTCCTGTCGTTGTGAATTGTGACTATTTCTATCGTGTACATTTTTAATTTGTGCATGGAGGATTTGTAACCCATGAGTTTGCTGTTCTATTTGTGTTAGACTTCCCGTTTTTGCTAAATCATAACATCATATTTGCAGACAAAATACGTAACCACATCAGCCTTCATATATAGCAATAAAATTACAAAATTCAAGTGTCGATTCATAATCAAAGTGATGGTTTGATAAAAAAAAAATTCTTTACAAACATGGAGGTGATCATTGAATCAAGTGATTATAAGCAATGTATCAAGTTATTAACATCAAGCAATACAAGACTGGAAATCATAATAATAAGAAGAAGAAGATGAGTAACCTGAAAATCGTAGCAGCGGCAAATCTCGGAAGGTTTTTGCCATTTCTAGGGTTTGTGTGCAATTCTGATTTGACTATTCCACATTTAGAATCCTTGATCCGTGAGTGTCATTAACTGGCTATTGACAAACTATTAACATGATTATAAACAAGCCGTCAAGTTACGATCATGTAGCACTAAGGGGTGTTTGGGATTGCTTATTTGAAATGCTTTTTAGCTTTTTGTGATTTGACATCGGACATAAGCATTTAAGTGTTTGGATGGAGAAAAATGAAAAGAGCTTATAGCGGTGTCAAATCGTTGAAAAATTGTTTTTAATAAGTCATTTTGTTCTAACTTATCAACTTATTTGAAAATGTTTATTACTTTTTTGGTTATTTTGTATGTATAAGCAATCCCAAACACTTTTAAATAGGGGTGTTCGCGGTGCGGTTTGGTGTGGTTTAGGGCAAAACCGCAAACCGCACCGCATATGCGGTTTGAGCATTTTCCCAAACCGCAAACCGCACCGCATATATCTCAAACCGCATCGCGAAATACGGTGCGGTTTATGCGGTTTGTACCTAACGCACTTTACACCTACAATTCAATAATTATAAAATTAAAACTTCATTTTGAAGTCGGCAATAACTTGATCGTAGTCCAAAAAATAAAAATATTCAACACGTCCGACTCATAAATACATATTATATAAATATTGCAATTATTCTATATATACATATATGTGTGTGTAATATATAAAATTAAAAAAAAATATACATATATATAATGTGCGGTGCGGTTTGAACCGCGGTTTGATAACTCAAAACCGCAAACCACACCGCATAGTGCGGATTGGAAAAAATGCAAACCGCAAACCGCACCGGGGAAGTTCTAAAACGCATTTTGCGGTGCGGTGTGGGCGGTTTGGCGGTTTAGATGAACACCCCTACTTTTAAATAACAATTTATTATTTATTACGTTTTTGTACCACAATAAGCTAATCCAAACATTTTTTTTAAAAACTCCGGTTTGACACTGCATAAGTTAATAAGCACTTTTCAAAATAAGCATAAGTTGTTTTAAATAAGCAATCCCAAAAAGCCAGGAAATCATACCCATCGCCCAGGGTCGAATCCAGGTGTACAAAAACAACTGCGATTTAATCAGGGTTGATGTCTTACGTTTTTAATTTGTCTAAGGGATTAGTCTAGCATACCCTACGACACCCTTCCCCCGAAAAAATCATAATGAGGAATAAGATCATGAGTGACCTGAAAATTGTAGTAGCCAACGAAACAGTGACGATCTACGACGATTTGTCGAGCGGTTTTACTTTTAAGGTGGATGAAATAACTCTAAAGTCATCGGTACGTGTTTTTAGTCTAATTCTACCGTTTTAAGGACTTCTTTTTAAGTTTTTTGATTTATTACAAGGGACATCGGCTTTTTTTTGTTGATTTTGAGATATTTTTTCAGTTTTTTTGTTAATTTCGACGTACTTTTTCAGTTGATCACCCCTCAAAGTTTGGCTTATGCAACTTTCATACCAAAAAAAAATTCCACTTAAAAAAATCAGTTGAGCTGGTACACGGTACCGTCGGGGCCTTCATAGTTCCACCCCTGTGTTATAATGTGAATAATACCCATTTGATTTCTTGCACATACAATATATTTGGGCAAAAAGTTAATTACCTGCAACACCAATCGGCCCCACACAACCCCCCCCCCCCCCCCCCTGCAAAAACACCAATGTGATGAGGGCATTTTCGGCTTACTTAACGACTGAGGCTAAGGGACCGGGATCAAACTCGGGACTACACACCGAAGGCTGCAAGTTTAACATATTAATACATGGTCGACAGCGATCACATTCTTTTCGTACTGAATCAAGAAACAGTACGAAATTTTGGGTAAATTGTCAACAAATTTGAAGAAAATGAAACTCATTCCCATAAAACGATTACATCTTTACCAAGAAAACATATTTGGATTGTATAGAAGAGGGCGAATACATAGAAATTTCATATAAATCTCAGACGAACTAATAGCTGTACAACAGCAATGCCTATCGGCATCTTTCTATCAGCAGAACATCGAGAAAACGGAACTACAAGACTTCCTATTTCAGCGAGCAACTTGCATATGCCAAACATATAGTTAATCTCGTCACTTAACATGGTCCGGCATTGTCGGGATCTTTCTAAATGCATGTTTCCGACATCGCTCAAAAATACTGTCGTATATCAAATCAAACTGTACTCCTGCTCGTTCACGATTCACTATGAAAAGAATATGATCACCCTCTACAATCTTATAATACCTGCAAACAAACAAAATCATTATTTACAGTAAACCAAACCAAACAAACCCAGTATATCTCACTCGAAAGTACAGTATGTGAACTGTACTGTTAACCATAAAACATACCAAATGCCCGGTTGCAACGGGTGGCATTCAGAATCTTCAACCACAAATCGACTAGGGTGTTCGACTGGGAAACGAGGGTGTGTCATAGACAAAGTATTTATCGCGCCATCGTTATCCCACCAATCTTCATCCCTGAAAATTCAATTTCACGACATGAAGATACGAAATTTTAGCACAAAACGAGACGTGTTTTTTTTAATCGAAGATCAACCGACCTGTAGCCCTTGAAAGGGGGAGGGACGTCGGGTTGGTGCCTCCATTGACTCATCTGCAAGACTCGGATGTAAAGCAACGGGTGGATTCCTAGAATGTTGGAAGGAAGAGTGAAGCCCATGAACTTTCTAGTATGTTTGGTCGCGTAACTAAAGTAGTACGTGCTAGGAAACGTCTTTAGATGGCTGTTGAGTCGTAATGATCCCTGGATCGTTAGGTCCGGAAGGATCCAATCACCAGAAGCGAAAGGGCCAGAATTTCCAACAAGACAATCGACAAGTCCCCAGAAACCGGTTTTCCTCCATGACATATTGAAATGGTCGAACCCGAAATTGTAATAATATTTCAGGATAGAAATGTCTATCCAATCATAAATGATGACTCCTAAGCGCAATAACTGGAGAAGGCATATCGGTTTCATGGATTTCCCGTCATCTGGCCTGAAAAAACAGTGAATTTTGATGCATGATTTCTAAATCTGGAGTGTTGAGAACTTTGATGGATAATTTTTGAAATCTTGGAAGTTAATTAAGCATAGTTTTGAATCAAGAACTAAAGATTTCAAGTTTCATAGTTTTCCCATCTTCAATTTTGATGGATGGTTTCCAAATCTTTAAATGAATTTAGAAATTATTTTGGATCCAGAACTAAAGATTTAAAGTTTCAAAGATTTCCCATCTTCTGGCCTGAAAAAGAAGGGGGGTTGATGGATAATTTTGAAATCTAGAATGAATCAAGCAACAGTCTAGGATCAAGAAGTAAAATATACGAAGATAAGAAACGATCAAACTTACTGCATTCCATCCAAGTAAGCTCGAGTAGTTCCATTGAACGCACCAGATAACGATGTTACACTCAAAACCCAGTTTTCAGAAGTGTTTTCGTATCCTTTGAATGCCTGAAAAAACCATCAAAAGCTCGTATTTTCAATAACGTGAAACCTTTCGTTTATACCAAATTCATGTTTCAAACAGAACACAATCATATCCACAAAAATGTTAATCGAAACAAAAACTGACCTTATCGGTTAGCATTTGCTGCAAAACCCGTATAACTTGAGCTCCGGCCGAATGCCCAACAAAATGAATTGGGTGTTCTTCGTCCCATTGAGGATAATGCCCTAATATTTTCAAGTAAATATAACTATATAAGCCAATTATTATTCAATTCTCAAGCTCTAATATGATTACATCTGTATTCAAGTCTACATTTCTAATTAATATTGGTTTAATCTTTGTTTCCCATGTATGATCATTGACAATTTTGATTATTTTATTATAATAATGATATAGAAAAATAGGGAATTTTTATATCTAACCTTTTTCATATATCCTTCCAAACTGAGAATGCCCACAAGCCTTGCTGTGTTCTTCACCGAAATCAACTTCTCCACCTTTCAAGTAATAAAACAAAATTCTTGCCCTATAAAAAAAACCCCAATAACATATAATCAAAACCCAGAAATTATTCATACACATAACATCATAAAACAGCAAATTTAGGGGCAGATTAAAAACAAACCTGTCATAAATACTGGTTAACGAACCCAAATCAGGCACCAAAACCTTCTCATCCTTCTTCTCTGCCCCAGCAAAATAGGATAATCCACCTAATCTCTGTTAAAACAAATCCAAAATCCAATTGTGTTTTAAATAAATAACTCAAAAGGATGGAATATTGAATAGTTGAGGTTAAAGCAGAAGTGTGAGAACTGGTTATTAACGGTTGGATGAGAAATTGATGATGAGATGCATTGTCCACCAAAATGCACTAGATCAATTCCTTTCTTAAATTAAAAGTGATCAACGGTTCAGATCTACTTCAAACGCATCTCAAATTAACCTTAACTTGATGATAAAATGCAAATTTAACCCAAAAATCGTGATGAAACTAATTACCCCTTTTCCAAATCCAAAAATTCCATGAACCAAAACAATTGGAGGCAAATCATTATCAGAGCTTGCACAATGTTCATCCCTGATCGATGGTTCAATATTCGACTTGAAAAACAAATCATTCAAAGACACCGAAAGATCACCGGCCACCGCAGAGCTAAATATGTAGAATCCATATAACAAATGAACCAAAGAACTCGTGAATAACTCGACCAATTGAAGGGCCGCTATGGAGATCCTAAACATCTTCCAGAAACAATCTGTGAAAAAAACGAAACTCAAGAAACAGAGCCTTCTTCTCCTGGGTTGGAATCAAGAAGAAGGCCCTAATTTCTTGAAGAAACTCTAGAAGAAGATCTCTCTCAATCCAGAAATTTGAAAACCCAAATGGAAAAAATGGGTAAATTTTATAGGTTTTTGATGGGAATTTTTGGGTTAGAGTATGGTTGGTTTGACAAAGGAGAACGTTTTTTTCCACAATTTTCTCGTTCTTCAACTCATTATCTCAATTACAGAAGGCATGTTTCTGTTCACTCATTCAATTTCATATCAAATTTGGTACATAAAGGGTCCAACAGAGTTTGGTGTGGATGGGTGCCACGTGGCGATAGAAATAAACGTTGATATGAGATGTCACGAAAGTAAAAAACAAAAACAAAAACAAAACTAGTGGGTCCCGCATTTCTTGGGTGAATCAGATATCGAGATAAGGTATTTAAAACTTCATTATATAATCATAAAAACGTTTAAAATGTATTATTAAATGAAATAAAAAAAATAAACCTTACTATTTATGTTTTATTTAAATGTTATTATTTAATAAAAATTAAATAAAATCGTTACATTTCAAACTTCTTACATTGTTTTCTTTTAAATATTAGTATTTAAGGAAAAAACTTGGTTACATTTAACTTTTAAATCCTTGTTTAATAAATCAAGGCTAGTGGTAAATATTAAATGGTTATGTTGTTTTCTTGCTAGATAAACCAATTGTTTACCAATAATATAAAGTTAAACGGGTGTTCGGACCAACTTATTCGTATATCGACTAATTTTATAGGCAGGGATGGATTCAGAATTTTTTTCATACGATGACATTATATAATATAAATAAAAATAATAATTACAATAAGCACGGTTTTTATCGACGTCTTACCAACGTTCAATATCGTCCGATGTGTTTTTAATCTAATTCCATAGTTCCGAGGGATTTTTATAGTTTTTTTATCGATTTCGAAGGATTTTTTATTTTTTTTTATCGGTTTTGAGAGACTTTTTCGGTTTTTTGCTTTGATTTCAAGAGTTTTTTTTTTGGTTTTTGGTTGATTACAAGGTATGGTGACATCTTTTAAAACGATACGGTTGCACCTTTCATAAACGTAAAAATTTTAATCTTTCGGCAGAAAAATAATACGGTGGCACGTGCCACCGTATGCCCTATGTTAGGTCCGTCCCTGTTTATTGGATTCTTAAGAGGACTTGAGTTCGTGACTTTTATGGAGCAAGTTCATTATCTTACCAGTTGAGTTGTCATTAAATGTTATATGCATGCACCCATATTGTCGTTAGATAAAATTTAATTCTCCTAACACCTATGATCCAGTCATATCTAATCAGTTGCGATTTCGTGCCTTTCAACATTCCAAGTTGTTGGCTTGACATCGTTCACCCACCTATAAATAGAGAGGTGATGCACCTGGTAAAACATATGCAATATTCAATGTTTCATATCTAATTCTTTCATAACTTAAACATACATAGGGTTTTTTGTTTTTTTTAAAAACATCTTAATGACTTTTAAGTCTGAATCGTTCAGACATTTTTACACACCACCTCTTATTAATCATAACTAAAATAAGACTTCAAACTTTAAAACTCTTAAAAAACAAACGACACCATAGACTCATAGTCAAACTTGCTTGATAAGGAGGGCTTGGCAAATCCTCCGATTTTTGTAGTTAATATATATTTCTTTAAAGAAATTTTCTCTAACCTATAGCTCCATGTTTTTAATAATACAATTTTTTTAACAGCAAGAGAACACTATTATTCCATCCAAAAGAACCAACCAAGAAAACATCCAAGATGCAAAACATAATCAAAACCAAATAACACAATCAATGAAAAAACAAAACACCGCCGAAGGAGCCAAAACCGAAAAGGACCAAGCAAAGGGAGTTTGCGAGAAGCAAACTGTCGCAGCGACATCAAAACCACTAACCACTGCACTGCAAAAAAAACACCGGCAGTAGAACGGACCGAAGATATAGAACAACGAAACCTGAAAATTTGTCTGGGCTCCGACGATTTGAACGACTCAGACGACACTGTCGACACACACTAGCCAAGTTGCTGAAACCGAAACCAGCTGTATAGGAGTAAAATTTTATAATGACAATACATATTTAGGGATTAACGAGGAAACATAATTGATGGGAAAACCTAAAAATGGTGATGGAGGATGAAATTGAAAGAAAGTGAAAAAAGGAGGGTTAAATTTGGAAATTAAAGAAAATATAGAAACAAAAAGAGTGGAGAGGTGCTGGATCTGAGCTGGATGATTCATTCCTTATCCAATCAATTCTAACGTCCCACTTTCACTTTTTAATTATTAAGAATAAAGAACCATGCCTATTTTAATTTGAACCAACACGATAACCTTTAATAAAATTAATTAATTATATTTTTATTGAAAGATAAAAAAAGATCATATCAATTATTATTTTTCTTAAAATAGATAAAGATTTTATTCTTAAAAATATGTTTCATACACTAGACATGACAGAACAGAACAGAGATTAATGTTTCATATTTGACAAAACTTTTATATAGAATAGACATGTCATAAGCATTTTATGATCATTATTGATTGATAATTATGAGGTTTTTATCAGAATTTCGATAGGTGAGAGGTGTAAGCATCATTTAAGAGCATCTCCCAACAACTTCTTCAAAATAGAGAATTTAAAAAGCTAAAATTTAAAAAAAATCATATTCATCTCCAATAAATTTTCTATTTTGGAGATTAAATAATTAATTTTATTATTAAAATATTCAATATAACTCATAATTTTTTTTTCTTATAATCATTTAATTTAAAACAATTTCATTGGTAGAAATAATAAAAAAACTATTTTTCTCTCATCTATATTATCTTATAAACCATATTTGAGAAAAAAAGTCTTAAAGTCTTAAAGACAACCTTTAAAGCCTAGAGTACAACCTTCTAAAGCACAAAGTCTTAAAGTCTTAAACTACTTTGTATGCGTCATGTACAAGCCTTCAAAGCTTTACCTTTTTTTGAAATAGTGTGTATTCCCGAGGACTTCCCTGTACCAACTACCAACAACACCCAACGCTCTCATCAAACGACGATTCAAATTTCAAGGTCTCCAACACTCTCCTATCACTCTTATCAGTCATGATAAACTCGAGAGATTATTTCCCCAATACAACGATTCAAGCTCCCAATATGATGTTTATTGATTCAAGATCCGTTAGGGTTGTCTTTAATTCCGTCTTCCGTTTCCATCCTCTCTGAAGATTGTCTTCTCGATTGTCTTCAAGACACGCTTTGATTCTACTCAGAAATTATGTTTCCAAGAGACACGCTCTCATCATCCCAAAGTGACGATTCAAAAAAATCGATTCTTGAAACAACGATTCAAACTCCCGGTTTGATTCAAGACGATATATGTATAAGGTTAGGGGTTTGATTATCGTGTTAATTTCTTTACCGATTCACTCTCGATCAATCTCCCTTCCACCGATTCCAATCCAGGTAATTTTTTGTTTTCCATCCTTACTACTGTGTGTTGATTTCTCTAGCGATTCTATTACAATTGGAGTTCGAATTAATTATTTTCCTTTACCAATTTTGTCAGTCTGTCATTTGGTTTATATATGAATTTTGATTTGTTTTGATTGTATCAGACGTCTTTTGATTGTAAGACGAGGAATCCAACTTGGGCATCCGTAAGCTACGGGATATTTCTTTGTATTCATTGCTCTGCCACTCATCGTAGCCTCTGTGTTCATATCATCTTCGTTAGGTGATTGCCTTCTTTATGTTCGTGTTGGGTTTCTTTTTCTCCTCATTCTCAACTAATTTGTTTGTTCTACTTTAAATGTGAAAGGCTTTTATGCTTTTCTAACTTGAAGGGTTAACTATCTCTTTATCTCTCGGTCAAGCATATGGCCATTTGTATGTTATTTGTAGAAATTTTTTGAAATCAGTTTAGATATTTCAAAGCTCATATTCTATTGTTAGGGTTATCTGTTTTCCAAACTTTGTCAAATCATGCATTCTATGACAGATTACACTGGTTCTACTTCATGCATATGTGCATCAAGATATTCTTTTTATGTTGACATAACTCTGCTTGTGAGTTATGTGATATATAACTTTAAAAAATTTATTTTATATGCTTGTTTCAGGTTTTGCACTTTGTTAAAGAAGGCATACTGAGAATTGCTATTGTTCAACATAACCTGCTTCAAAGTTATTGTTTTTGAGAGGTGATCACTTCCACACTTTTAGCTTATACGTAATTTAGTTTTTATGTTGAAGTTAAAATATAGGCTGTCAATTCTCTACATAAGTTGGAAGCATTTGATGGTGGATTAGGTCTTTCTGGATACAGAAACACTTCATCTGACACAATGTTGGCACACTTTAACAAATATCTTTCAGCTGTTTGCTTTGTCTAAGCTTAATTATGCACAAGCACTTATGGTTTTTATCACGATTGCGAGGACAATTAATAAATTGTCTACATTCTTTTATTTCGTGGTTTTATCAATGGCTTTTTTTTCCTGTAAGATCATTATATTAAAATGATCATTCTATTAATAGGTTAATTCTGATGGGTTTTGATATTTTTTACAGGAGAAGCTTAGAGAAGGAAGAGAAACAATTGTGTGATGGTAGCCTTTGAACAATTGTGCAGATCCATTGGACTGTTATTACAATGTCCTTTAGCCAAGGGCACTGCAATAATCATTTTGGAAGCTATGTAATGTAATGATTTCAAACATCTTGATGATCTTGGCTGCCAATTTTTAGCTGTTAGTTGGTGGTCAATCATGCTTCAGATGTTGTCCTGTTTCTCTCCAATCGATATTTTTTACCTACTGGTTGAATTTTTGTTTGATGAACTATGGATTGTGGTTAGATTGCAGATTTTGTTTGATCAGTAGTGGTGATATAATGAAGATGGAAAAATGGATTGGTTCTGATTTCTTTCGTTCGTTTTATTTGCAAAAGAAAACTTGGTTTGCTGCTGTTTTGGTTGTACTTTATGGGAGGAAGAATGTGCAGGCTTGGCAATTTGTGTGATGAATCCAAAAATGTGGATTTGGTAATCTTTACTATTTTTTTTTTGTGTGTGTGGGGTGGGGTGGGGTTATCAATTTTTAAGGGTTTTTTAAATGAAAATTGAGGAGTTTTGGAAATGGAGATTGGAGTTTCTGGAATGTTAAAGTAGAGTTTCATGAAATTTTCATGAATGGAAGATATGTTTTTATATTCTCATCATTGCATTCACGGGGAAAAATTGTCAACTTTTATCATATTTTTTCGGTAAGGTAAATGACCCGATAAGTAATTACCGGGTAATGGTCGATAAATAATTACCGGGTAATGGTTTAGTAAACGGACCGTAAGTACAAATCCTATATTTATAATGTCTTAAAATCACTTCTAACAAAACCAACAAAACTTCAAAACCGTTTACATTTATGATTCCCGCTGCATTACGCGGGTACAAGACTAGTAAGTAATCAATCATTTTTTGAGATATCTCCAAATTTAGAGATTTTCATAATCTTTTTTCTTTCTCCTGCTTTCTCCATTTTGGAGAATATTTTAGAGAATCTGTTGAAGCAAAAAAAAACCCAAAGCCAAAATCCCCATTTTAAAGAAGTTGTTGGAAATGCTCTAATTGGGATTTAGATTTTACAAAAAAGACACGAAGTTTTTAGTATTTTTGGGAGATGTAGGAAGTAGTCAAGTAGGTTATTTTTGGGAATTTTATTTTACCAAGATGTCTCTTCAACATTCATATAATGTTTTTATCTTTATTTGTAATTGTATTTTTCTAAATTTATAATAAAATGTAAGTGCTAATTCTTTTATTTTTCATGCAGTTGTATGTTCAAAGTTTATTAAGAACAAAATAATGAAAAAGATATGGAAAAATTTGGGAATGAGACGAAACACAAGGAAAAATGTTGTAAGGCAGCAAGGATAATAGACAAATATACATGGTTCATATACACTTGTTGTCATTAGTACCTAGACCGGATCCACAACTTTTGATTAGCGGATGCACATTTAAGATGGATTAAAAGCCCGCAAAATCGACTAATGTGTTTTTAGCTGAATTCCCCCATTTTGATAGAATATTTCAGTTTATTGGTTGATTTTGAGGATTTTTTTTTTCATTTTTTAGTGATTTCGAGAGAATTTTTTCGGTTGATTTCAAGTGACTTTTTCGATTATGTCCCTTGATTTTTCTAACATCCTGGATCACCCTTCAAAATTGAGCATATGCACCTTTCATACCAAAAAAAATATCTATTTGTGAAAATCGGTTGAGCGGGTGCACGGGAACCCGTTGGGGCCTTCATAAGTCCGCCCCTACCAATTCACCACACCTCAATTGTGAATATTATTTATCTATCTTGACAACTTTCTCTCTCAATAAATAGTTGACCCGATTTACGAGTGATTATAGGTTGGTTTGCCATTGGGAATGGGGTTGCTTCATTTGCAATCGTTAGGGATACATATATGACATCTAATTCAAGCTCTTACAATTCTTCGGGATGCAATGGTAGTTATTCTTAACAAATAGAAGATATGGGCGCTTATGATGTTGTTTCAATTTTGTGCCTTGTGTACAAAAAAATTAGGGGCCGTTTACTAAATGCTTAATGATTCTTACACGTAAGCACATGATTAGACATGATGATGCTTACCAATATCTTTACCTTGATGATTCAGACTCTAACCCGATAATTGAGCATATGATAATGTCGTTTACCTATAGTCCACACCATTTAACACACAATATCGTTAACAGATATATTGTCCCAGTAAGGATCAAAATTTTGTCTTAGGGGCTGTTTACCCAAATGCTTACCCGGTAAGCGCTTACCGAGAAAACTCGACACTAACTTACTTTATCGAGTAAGATTGTAATCATCACAATGGTATCGCATACAACAATTTACCCGGTAAGCTACTAAACTCTTACTCGGGTAAGAGTTGTCACTCTCACTTACCGGGTAAGACTCTTTGTAATATCTCGTAGTTATGAGAAAATATCAATTATATAAATATGTGATTCAAGTTTGTAAACCTTGTGAAACTTGAGGGGCTGGTTTTAGCAATAGGGAAAATCTTGAAATTTTTGGGATAAGCCTAAGGAAATCTCGGTGGCTTAGCTGATAAACATTATAGATTATAATTATTTTATTTTATGGATTAGGTCAAGATATTAATGGAGGAAATCAAAGTCTAAAAAAAAATCAAGACTTGCATTCAATTTTTGAAGTTCCAAGCAACAATTTTTAGGTTTCAAGTTGGATTCGTGTTGAAATTTTTTGATCGTGATTAGAGACTCGTGAAAAAATTTGATGGAATTTTCATTAGCGAATAACGATTGTCATATATTAGTTAAAGGTACGGATTCCTTATTCTTCCCTCATTAACCTGCGTTTATTTGAGTCGTTATATATGTGTGTACGGATTCGTTATATTTTCTTCCGCTATGTTTATTAGATCGGGTATTTATGCATATGAATATACTAATTCCAATTGTATTTAATTGATTTGTTGAATCCGTACGGTCTCTTTGTTAGTTCTTTCGAGTCGTGCCGTTCGGTTTGCTAAATAATGTGTTTTTACTTCCTTCAAAGTATTTTTGTGTTTCCGTTTGATCAGTTGATTGTTTGTATTAATATACATAAATCATAGCTACCTTTATTTATCCATTTATTTTAGTTGTATTTATTTTTCAAATTGTAGATAACTATGGAAGGAGTTAGTCTTCCTATTTTGTTGTAACTACTCCACAATGATCGGATCAATCACTGTATATATGTACCCATCACTTTTATGAATGATAATTGAACTTTTCTATCATAACTTTATATGGTATCAAAGCCAGGACCACCCATTTTTCCTGATTATTGACCACCATGTCATCCAGTGCAAGCTCCTCATCTACTGTCATCCCCACCCTTCCTCTCAATACACCATCTTTAACTCTTGTTCAATTCCCAACATCTCTCAAACTTTCCTCCACAAACTACCTAAGTTGGAAAACTCAAACTGAAGCCCTTCTTCACGGTCTGGATCTTTACAAATATATCGATGGCAGTCATCCTCCTCCTCAACCCACGATTACAAATGGCGTGTCAACCCCTCATGCAGATTATGCAACATGGTTTCGCCAGGACAGGTTGCTGTTTGGAGCTCTTGTAGGTACACTCTCCCCGTCTATTGTTCCTCTGATCACCAACGCATCATCCTCACTTGAGACCTGGACCATCCTTTCAAACACCTATGCTAATCCCTCTCATGGCCATATCAAACAACTCCAGCATCGCCTAAAACAATCAACCAAAACCTCTGATCAAACCATCACTGACTATATGCAATCAGTCAAAACCATCGTCGATGAACTCAATATTCTGGGTAAGAAAATGGATGTCGAAGACATTACAGATGTAGTTCTAAATGGTCTCGACTCTACTGCCTACAAAACAATCATTGATGCCGTCCATGCTCGAGATACCCCCATTTCTTTCCATGAACTACATGAAAAACTCATAAACCATGAGATTTCTCTCCTCCAACAAAACCCCACTACCAATACCATTCACCAACCAGTGACCGCATTTGCAACGAACAAACGCCCACCAAATAAAATTTGGCAGAATCGGACTTCAAACTCCCTTCCTGCCCTACTCCCTACCCCCACACCCAATGGCACAACCCGCCAGTTTCTTGGCAAGTGTCAATTTTGCTTCACTAAAGGCCACTCCCTCACCTCATGTTATGCCTTCAAAAACAAGTACCCATAGGTTGCCTTACCGCCATTACCGAAGATCACATACAGCCAACCAAAAGCTCATGTCATGACCACAACTCCTCCGGCTCACAACCAAAGTTGGCTCTTTGACAGTGGTGCTTCTCATCATATTACCAATGATCTCAATGCCTTGTCTCTCCACGCCCCCTACAATGGTACCAATGAATTAGTCATTGGCGATGGTTCGTCTCTTCCTATTACTCATGTTGGCTCATTAGTTCTTCGATTTTCTGATACATCCTTTACTCTTACGAATGTTCTTTGTGTTCCCCCTATCTCTAAAAATATCATATCTATCTCTCGATTATGCATTGACAATAATATATTGATCGAGTTTTTCTCATTTAATTTTCTTATCAAGGACTTCCAAACCAAACAAACTCTCTTCCGCGGGACAACTAGCCATAGGGTTTATCAATTTCGTTCCACCACTCTAGTTTTTGCCTTTCATGCTCAATCCAATAAGTCCGTCTCTTGGCATCACCGACTTGGACATCCACATTCTCAAGTTTTAAAGCATTTATCTTCTATTGTTCCTGCTGTTACTTCTACGAATAACAATTGTAATTCTTGTTGCATTAATAAAAGTCATAAACTTCCATTTCATAGTTCTTCTCTCACTTCAAATGCACCATTACAATTGATATTTTCTGATGTCTAGTCCTCCCCTGTTACATCTTTCGATGGATTCAAATACTATATAATTTTTGTGGACCACTACACCAAATACATATGGCTTTACCCACTAAAACATAAATCTGATTCTCTCCTCACATTTATACGCTTTCAACGTCTTGTGGAAAACTATTTCCAAACAAAAATCAAACAATTATATTCTGATAATGGAGGTGAATATATTAAACTCACTTCTCATCTAGCATCCTGTGGCATTTCTCATCTTACTCCCCCCCCCCTCACACGCCAGAACACAACGGCTATGCCGAACGACGACATCGTCACATCGTCGAAACTGACTTATCTCTTCTCTCTCACGCCAAAATACCTCTAAAATTTTGGCCTTTCGCTATAACCACCACTACTTATCTCATAAATAGATTACCAACACCCACCCTACAAAATGATTCTCCATTTTTCCGTCTCTTCCAAAAATCACCAAACTATGACAAACTACGCAATTTTGGTTGTCTAGCTTACCCTTGGCTTCAGCCTTAATCCAAACACAAACTCGACTCTCGATCTAAGCCTTGCATATTAATAGGTTATTCATCCTCTCAAAGTGCTTACCATCTACTCGATCCTACCACAAACAAAATATATACATCACGACATGTCCAATTCATTGAACATGTGTTCCCTTACAATTCACTAACTCATTCCAGCACCCCATTACCTCCTGACCCAGGTTCTTGGCTTCATGTCAACACTATTCCTATTTCATCCCATCCACCCACTACTTCAAACACTCAAAATACTATTCCTCCACCTCCATCACCCCAAAACAGCCCTCACCATAACTCCACATCCTCCCCGTCAACTCAAACCATCCCCCCTACAAACTCTAATCCTTCAACCTCATTTCATCCAACCAGAACCAATCGCAAACCAAATCCAAAATATCATAATAATGATTTTATCCTTTATCATTCTATTGCTCAACCTTTTCCCGAACCCCAAAACATTACTCAAGCTCTTAAACAACCCCAATGGCGCAAAGCCATGCAAGAGGAACATGATGCCTTGACCCGCAACAACACATGGTCCCTTGTTCCACCTGAATCTGCACCAAATTTAGTTGGTTGCAAATGGGTTTTCCGTACCAAATTTAAACCTGATGGAACCGTTGAACGCCTTAAGGCACGCCTTGTTGCCAAAGGTTTCCATCAAAGACCCAGTCTTGACTACGTTGATACTTTCAGTCCCGTTGTCAAACCCGCCTCACTCCGTCTCATTCTCTCTCTTGCTACCTCTCACAACTGGCGTTTACGCCAACTCGATATTAATAATGCTTTCCTACAAGGCACTCTCACTGAAGATGTGTTCATGTCTCAACCACCTGGATTTATCGACCCATCCTTTCCACATAATGTATGCAAACTAAATAAAGCCATATATGGTCTTCGACAAACATCTCGTGCTTGGTACAATGAACTTAAATCCTTCCTTCACTCAAAAGGTTTTAAACCTACTATATCCGATCCTTCTTTATTCCTCCACAAATCCGCTACTTCTATCATTTACATTCTTGTCTACGTTGATGATATTATCATCACTGGTCCCAACTCTTCCCAAATCTCTTCATTTATTACTTCTCTTTCCAATCGGTTCTCACTTAAAGACCTTGGCAACTTGTCCTATTTCCTTGGTGTCGAGGTTTTACCTCATTCTAATGGTCTTTTTCTATCTCAAGCCAAATACATTCTTGATATTCTCACTAGAGCTAACATGAGCAATTGTAAACCGACTTCCACACCATCAACTACATCACTCCATCTCACCACCACCAATGGTACTCCTTTACCCAATCCAACGGATTATCGATCACTTGTCGGAGGATTGCAATACTTATCTCTCACCCGACCTGATGTCGCCTTCACCGTAAATAAAATATCCCAATTTATGCATTGTCCGACAGATATTCATTGGGCTGTTTTAAAACGTTTACTACGGTACCTTCACAGGAGAATTCACCGTGGTTTACTTATACAACGTAACTCCCCTTTACAACTTCATGCATTTACCGATGCCGATTGGGCAGGTGACAAACAAACCTATCGAAGCAACACCGGTTACGTTGTTTATCTTGGTTCAAATCCAATAGCTTGGAGTTCAAAAAGGCAACCCACTTTAGCGAGATCATCTACGGAAGCGGAATTCCGAGCTGTTGCATCTACTACCACAGAAGTACAATGGATCGTCTCTTTATTATACGAACTTGGCTATAAATCCACTGTTACTCCAACAATTTTTTGCGACAATATTAGTGCTACACACTATTCTGCAAATCTTGTTTTTCACTCAAGGATGAAACATCTAGCCTTGGATTTCCATTTTGTCCGTGAAAAGGTCCAAGATGGTTCAATACGTGTTACTCATATAAAAGGTGATGACCAACTAGCTGATGCTCTAACCAAGCCTCTACTCAAACATCGCTACCACACCTTATTATCCAAGATTGGACTTGTCTCTCGATCGTCCATCTTGCGGGAGCATATTAATATACATAAATCATAGCTACCTTTATTTCTCCATTTATTTTAGTTGTATTTATTTTTCAAATTGTAGATAACTATGGAAGGATTTAGTCTTCCTATTTTGTTGTAACTACTCCACAATGATCGGATCAATCTGTAACACCCTAAAAATCAGAGTAAATTAAAACCTGGAAAACCATGCAACATGACATTCGATTTGATATAAACTCCCATAATGGGAATCAGTCTTTAAGACTTTACAAAACCTGTACAGATATAGGGTTCATCAACAAACTAATCTAGACACCTATATCGAGATTACATCAGTTGACAATCCACAATTCACCAAGAGAATGGGAATTAACAAATGCCCAGATACAATACTAGTCATCTCAAAATGCCTCGAGACCAAACTCGTCTCTCAAAACCCCGACAACCCACCGCTAAGGGAAACCTGTTATACACATCATTTGAGAAAAAGTGCAGTTCATAAATCTCAAGAGATAAAATCAAATGCATCAAAGTAAATCTTTTCAAAGGTTTAGTTATGCAAAATGCAGTTCTTTGATAATAATCGGACAACCGGTCCAAAACTCATCTTTCGATGACGGGGATTACCCGATTTACCAAGGATTATAGTGGAACACAAAGTAAGCCACAAATCCGAGTTATGAGCTAAATACATGGAACCATGGCCACAAACGCTTCGGTCCGTACTACGATGTGAGGGAGGGCCCCCGAGGAACCATGTCATACTCGTTCGTTAGGCTACATTTGACCCATGGCTAGTAACCGGTCTCACATAACCGTACCAAGTGCCCCCGAGGATCAAATGTATCTAACTACAACAGAAGGGGCATATCCTTCCCAGCCATAAGCCGACTCGATACCTAGGGATCCACTAGTATAGTCATGACTTGTCACAATATTTCATGTGACCAACAAAGCTAGATAAATAGCTTTCAACACATTTATATTTCAAAATGCCGTTTTCCAGACCAACTGTTGGTAAGAAAGATAATCATAGAACCAGTTTATATACATTCTTTCAAATAAGCCACACACTTGGCAAGTAAAACATTCTTTTACTTCAACAAGATGGAATCCATCATTTTAGTCAAAAGCGTTTCGGGAACCTTAAAATATCTCAAAACCCCAAGTTACATCAAAATGTAATAAACGGACAATCCAAAAACGTAGAGATATGTAGGAGTTAAAACACAATCTTTGACATATATAACAGTTTAGAAAAGTTAGTAGGAACTCACCTCAGTTTCCTTCTTCCTAACGAATGCTACCTATGACAACACCGAAAGAATCGGTAAGTCGAAACACAGATAACTCTCCCGCTACCTGATTAGAAGCACCGACAACAGAAACTAACAGATGGCGCAAAGAAGACTTTTGCGCAAACAGAAGGTTGCGCAAACGGCGCTTTGCGCATCCAACGGGTTGCGCAAATGAAGCTTTGTGCATCCAACGGTCTTCCCTTGACCGGTCGACACACCGGTCGGATACCACTTCCGGTCAAACGCATACCGGTCGAGTGTAACCTCCCGGTCGAAAGCATACCGGTCGAGTAACACTCTACCGGTCGAAAGGATACCGGTCGAGTAACACTCTACCGGTCGAAAGGATACCGGTCGAATGCATCCCACCGGTCGAAAGGATACCGGTCGAGTGCATTCTTCCGGTCCTTAGCATGTCCGGTCGTCTTGTTCATCAAGAACATGCCGGAGATGCTGAACCCAGATCCAAAAACGAAAACACTCAAATCTCGAAATGAAACGGTTAAAAACCTTCACAACGAGATTCTACACGGCTAAAAACATTCAGATCAAAGTATTAAGCTAGAATCGTACCTTGATTTGTCCGAGTCGATCGAACCTTTTCACCTGCCTTTCTCTCTCTCTCTCTCTCTCTTCAAAACCAAGAAAACTGATCTGAGATATTTTACAAAATATCTAAACATTGGTTTGTATATATATAACCCAAGTTACATTTAACCCCCCTGAACTTTGGGTAACGGTCAATTTTTCACCCAACCCCAGAATTTAGGGTGTTACACAATCACTGTATATGTACCCATCATTTTTATGAATGATAATTGAACTTTTCTATCATAACTTTATAGTTTGATCATGGGTTAGTCGATCGGTTGATCATGTGAATTCTCGGGTGAGTCTTCTTTTGGTTTTTTATTTTTCATGCAATAAATTGAGGTTTGCAAATGTTAAAAACGGCAAACTCAATTTATAAATCCGCTGAATTTTACTCTGAAAATTTCGTGTTATTTGTAAAAATCGTAACAAATCACTCGTTTATCGGATTAAGGCATACGATAAGGTTTTGAAAAGATGGAGATGTCTTCTACGATTTACTGTCACACGAGCAAACTGTGATTTTTATGATAAGGTGTCTAAAATCTGGGTTTTTCAAAACTAGTCTCGTTTTAGGCCAGAGCAGCGCGACTGTTTTCAAAAATTCGTGTAAAATCCATTTTAAATCCGATTCAGTCCATTCTTGATTCGTTGAAATCCTAAGACGTTTATTTGAAACTTCTGTTTAGATATTGTTTTCTAAAACTTATTGGAATTATGATAAAATATCGGATTTGTAAACGTGTAAAGTTCTGAAAATAGTACGACATGATTTCAAAAAGTTGTAAGTGTGAAATTCCTAGTCTATGTTCGGATTTGATTTGTCGTACGATTTGGTTTCAAACTCTTTTGTGAAGGTTCATACATGAAGTTACGTCAACGATTTACTAAACTCGTCCCATTTAATTTTCTTTCGATTTGTAAGTCTCTTAGTTTTAGTGTGTTCGAAAAATAAAGTTTTTAAGAGGAGCGGTCAATATTTTTTGTACGTTCAAATATCCTTTTTATTCGTTTTGTAATTTGTATGATTTGGTATTCATTTAGTATGATCACATGTGTTGTGACATACTTTTGAAGTTTATACGTTAAGGTGTACCGAGCTACTAACCACCTATGGGGATACCATAGGCACGTCATTGTGGCACCGATGGCGTGACACCACCCGTGGCGGTGTGATCAGTCCACGATGTCTCCTTTTGATTTTGTGTGCTCTGTTGAGAGCTGGCGTGGTGTGATGGGAGGCGTATGGGTCGACCCTAGTTTGTAGGGTGGATGATGGTGTAGTGCCCAACACCGCATCTCACATTATTTAGTACAGTTGGATGAGAATGTTCAACGTACGTGCCTATGTGGCTTATGTCTGACACTTGTTGTATCTGTTTATGTGTGACATGAAACTCAAGTGTATGCGATTATTTGTTCGAGCTCGTTATGCAATCTTATGATATGATTTTGATTTAAGTTTCTCGGATTAGCTTGATATTTAGTTGACAATATTTGTTTTGATTTGACAATTCTAGTTCTGGTTTTTGACAAGATTACTGTCTCGATATAATGAATTCGGATATATATTCATTTTATTATGACTTTTGGTTAAACAATTAAATTGAGTTATCTGGTCTAACTTCTTTTGGTTTCTTTTTCTTTGTTTGGGATATTTTGGTATGTTGTTGAAGTTAGATGTTGAATGAATTAATACTCGATCTAGCTTTCATGAGCACTCAAAAATTCGAGTCTCATGTCCAAAATCTAGATTTTTATTGTATTCGGTATTGAGTTCGGTTATCCGTTTGTTATCTATTGTATCCGTGCACTGAGCGTTTGGCTCAACCGTTTTCTTTCTTCGCGGCAGGTATCCAAGGATAAACTAAGGAGTAAGGGATCCAAGTATCTAAGAGGTTTGTTGATTTGTATTTGTAGGTTTTGTTAATGTTGTAAAACAATTATTGGAGGGGAAAAAATACATTGTTCGAGACAATTGTTATATTAAATGGTGTTTATTTTAAATATGGTTTAATAATGCTCTGTATGCTCTTGTTAGTTTTAAGTTCGAGTGTAACCTCATTTTCCATCTAGGGAAGGGGGTGTTACACTCTTCATCCTTATCTTCGCTCTTACCGAGTAAGATTCTCCGCTCTTGCCATGTTCATCCGGTAAGGTAAATGTCCCGGTAAACGCTTACCGGGTAATTGTTTAATAAACGGCCCCTTACTTGGTCAGCGCTTACCTAGACCGAACCATGATTCCCAAAACAACATATGAAGAGTCACGTTTGACTGGTAAAAGCTTACTCAATTTGTGTTGATAAAAAAACCTCTTAATTTTGTTCTAAAGCTAGGAGTTTCCTTTTTCAAAACTATAATGTTTTCATAACTATTTTAAGGGTTACCTACAAACTTGGTCCCAGTGGTTTGTCAAAAGTAATACGTTTCGTTCATGCAATTTCAAAATTACAAGACGACCATAGTGGTTTGCAAAAATGTCTTATTTATCCCTCTCTAATGGCCGTCAAAGAATTTCATTAAATAAGGGACATTTTCATCATTTCATAAATAAAAAAATGTCTTTTACTCAATCAAAAACCACATGGACCAATCCTAAAATCAATTTTGACTGGGTAAAATAAAAAAATCAATTAAGTGACGAAACCGACCCTTATTTAACATAATATTTTTTGACGACCATTAGAGGGAAGGACCAAATCTAGACGTTTTTACAAACCATGATGGCCACTTTGTAATTCCAAAACTGCAGGAACGAAAAATGTTAATTTTTGACAAACCACATAGACTAAATTTGTAGTGTACTCTTGTTTTAATCTAGTTATTATTTTGTCAAAGTGTTTTGTCTTTGTATTAATACTAGAAGCGTACTCGCGCAATGCAGCGAGATACATCACGATTTTAATGTTTATTTTTATTTTTTGTTTTTTATTGATTTACAGTACGATTTTGGATGATTTTTATTGAGTGATAATGGGTTTTTAGATATAAATTTGTTTAATTTAGGCTTAACAATATAATGTTTTTTATATAAAAAAAATTAAGTAGTTTGTTAAAATTCATTAATTATCTTATATATTTAAAAAATTTATATTTAAATTGAGATGTTTATCTTGTTTTGATTATGTTTATCAGAATTCAAATTTCATAATTTTAGGGTTTGGGGATTAGAGATAAGAATTTTGGGGGATAAGAATGAAATATATTAATTAGGGTTAAAAGCTTTACAGGTAGTACATTAGACTTTAGTAGTTATTTTTAAGAGATTTTAAGTAGATAACTTTAAATGATAGTACATAAAGCTTAGTAAGTTGTAATTAATGGTTTTTTATGTCATCTTTATAATATAGTATAGATGGTTTAATTTACTCTCGGTTTTATTAAATTCTTTTATAAAATTAAGAGTAAATTACATTTTTAGTCCCTATGGTTTGTTGAAAATTTCTATTTTCATTCCTATGAATTTGAAATTACGATATTCATCTCTATGATTTATAATTCATTACCTTTTTTGTCTTTATGGTTTAATTTTTATTGTTTTTTTCATCCCTATGATTTACAATTCATTTGTATTTTAGTCCTCATACCTAAAAGTAGTGTTTTGACCTTAGGGAAGAAAAATAAAAATGAATTGCAAACCTTAGGGATGAAAACTGAAATTTTGAAACCACAGGGACGAAATTCGCAATTTTTAACAGACTACAGGGACTAGAAACGTAATTTACTCTAAAATTAGTAATCAATAAATAAATATTGTATTTAATTTAATTTAAAAAGGATGTGTAATAGAAGGGAAGAAAATAGAAGCCGTGAGATGGATCTAGAACGGGGGGTTATCCGCTTAAACATGTGGCGTTGGGAACATCATCATCTATCCTTCTTCTTGTTTGACTTTCGATTTTCCTAGGCCCACAATTTGGACTTTCCTATCAACTCAGACAGACAATTTTGACTTTCAATTTGGAACTACGCTTGACGTTGTAAAACTTGAAACGAAATTGTCACAAGTTCAATTTAAAATCGATGTTCTGTTCCAAATAGATTATAATTTTTTTTCTTAGTTTAATGCTTTGATTTAATCATCAAGCGGAAACGAAATTATCTATTGAAAATTTCGACAAATAAATTGTTAGAACTTAGATCAACGAATCAGATGTTACACAACAACTCTTAGAATTGAAAAAAACAGAATAGATTTATAAACTAAAAAACTAATTTTATATAGATATTCATATACACAATCGTAAATAGTAAGGGAACGATGACTAACTCGATAACCTTGATGAGAAATTGATGAAGATCGTGAATTGGATTGAGGCCTGTGATAGCAGTGTTCTTAGACAGAAATTCATTCGTCCCACGTACGGTTGAATTACGAACGTCTATCTAGAGGATACAACAACCTGATCAAGTTTCGAACTGAACTTGCGAATCAAACTTATGCTTCCATATGAATCGATTGATTAGAACAAGAGAGGAAACCCAAAGCCCATCTTTGACTTTTAATATGTGCTAACCCACTTGGTTGGGTAGCCCATTTTGATAATACATAGGAGAATCCTATTATAAGGCAACTACACTTTCCTCATTTGTTCTATGTGGGACAAGCTAACAAGCAAATCCCAACATAAATAATCCAACAACGAGAATACCAACAAACATACGTAATCAATTGCAAAATTTAAAAGAGTAGAAAAGAAACCCGATTTTATGTGAAAACCCCAAAAAGGAAAAAAACCATGAACGGAGGAGACCACCGAGAAGTCCACTATCAATGATATTGAGTACAATACTTGGATTGGAGATAAAACGCAAAGAAATTCACAACCTTTCTAATCTATAAGTTAAGGATCTAAAAATATGTATGTGAGCCGTGTGATCAACATGTGAAGAGAAAACAATAAAAAAAAAGTTGGATCTGCTTTGAAAACCGTTAACAACCCTTAGGATGACTTCCCATGCGACTAAAGTCACCAGGAAAGCCGCCCGACCTTATGTTTCATCTGGCTGCTTGAAACACACCAAACAGTGACTAAAGCGAAATTGGAAGCGGGTTTAGTAGCTTCCAAAGTCACGTGAGGTACCGTTTATTCAAAAATTTGCAGCTTCCCAAATACCATGTGACACCTATAAGAGCATTCACAACGGTCTGAATTGAGATATTTATTTTAATTATTGTAAGAGCTTTTTGGGATAGAGATTTTTGATTAAATGTTATAATTGTATGACTTCTATATCTAATTACTTTTAGTCTATAGAATCTTATAAAAGACATAAAAAATCCGGACCTTTTCTTTCTGTCGATATACACACACATACATATATACTAAGAAATGTACCCGTCTAATGCATCAAAATACATTTGTATTTCATACTTCTTGATTTTATTTAATGAATTTATGTGGTTTTAACTTTTAAGAGTGCAAGAGAGTATAATGTTAATTATTAGTTTTTATGAAGTATTTCTTTGTATTAGTAGGGTTCAACACTTATCTTGTATTAGAACATGTTTATCAGTTGATTATTTGTTAGTTTTATAAAGTTAAAATGAATTAATAAGTTGTAAATGTTGTGATATAGTGAAAATATTTTATGAATATACTTACATGTAAATATACTTGTGATTGAAATTTAGAAATCCGAGTGAAAAAATATGAATATATATATATATATATATATATATATATATATATTTCAATGCGAGACCTGTTTTTTTGATATAATTTGTTTGGTTAAAAAATAATATATCTAAGATAATTTAGACTTTTTTAAAATAATATAAAGTTGTAGATTTCTAAAACTTGATCCATTCATGTGAAAAAGAAATATGAGTTTTTCAAGTTTAAATATTATTGTTTATAAAAAGAGTAAAATAAAAATATTCTAAATATTGAATGATTTATTGTATGTGTTATTATGATTTATAACATAATTTTCAACATTTATTCATTTAAAAATTAAAAAAAGAAAAATAAAGAGTAAAAGCTAAATACTCATCATCTAAATTCAGTATCATAATGGGCCTAAGCCCAGGGACAGTGAGGAGTAAGGACTGGGGAACAGGTCATATATTGTAGAGTAAATTACCTTTTCGTCCTTGTGATTTGTTGAAAATTTCTATTTTCATCCTCTGTGATTTTGAAATTACGATTTTTATCCCCATAGTTTATAATTCATTGTTGTGTTTTCGTCTTTATGATTTAAACTTAATTGTTGTTTTAATCCCTACGGTTTACAATTTATTACTATTTTAGTCTCTCATACTTAAAAAAGCAGCAGTTCGCCTCATAGACGAAAACATAAGTAAATTGCAAACCATAAGAATGAAAACCCCAATTTCAAAATCATACAGACTAAATCCATAATTTTTAACAAAACACGTGAACTAAAAACGTAATTTAGTTGGTGTCATAGTGATTTTGGGTGAACATTGGTTAAAGAGCTCAAATTGAAGCCCAAAGGAATGTAGCGAGGACCACGACCCGTTAAGAATCAGGTTGGAACACTCCTTTTTTAGCAACTGTATTTGATTGTAAATGATGGACTTATCTATATCTATACTATATTATAAAGCAGACATAAAAAACTTTTAAAAACAAGTTTTAAAGCTTAATGTACCGCTATTTAATGTTAATTACTTATCTATACTATATTATAAAGCAGACATAAAAAACTTTTAAAAACAAGTCTTAAAGCTTAATGTACCGCTATTTAATGTTAATTACTTAAAATCTCTTAAAAAACAACCATTAAAGCTGTATGTACTACATTTAATGTTATTTATTAATTTTCAGTCATTATCTCTAACTACTTTAACTCTCCTAAAATCACTCTCAACATAATTAAACATAGAATAAAAATCAAATTTTAAATAAAAAAAATCTAAAATATAATTAAAAAAATCTAACAGAATATTTTATAAAAAAATATTATATTATTAAACCAAAATAAATTACATTATATTTTGTAGCTAAGTTTGTAATTGAGTTCAATTATTATGTTTTACTATCTTATATATCCCTATTCGATTATTATTGATGTATTTTTAAATTTATAATTTATTGTAATAAGTTATGGTTTTATATTTAGGAAAATTGCATTAAAATTGAACCAACTTTGACATAATTTCTTTTTTGAGGAACCAACTTTTAAAATTATCATTTTGGTGTCTAAATCAAACTTTTTGTTTATTTAAGGGTCTCTTTTATCTGATGACCTATTAATGATGACATGTCTCAGGTGAATGCCAACTAATAAACCATGTCATAATTATATTGTAAATAAAAAATCTATAAATGATGAATATATTCTTCTTTAATTCAATTCCATCATTTCACTTGACTTCCTTCACATTCTGACCACCAGTAATTTTTCCGATATATGATATAAAGATGCTGTAAGAAAATATGATGTACCAAATAACTTTCTTAACAATATATTTGAACCTGCTATATACATATATATTATACAAAATCACAAGAAACTTGAGTGATATACAAAGAAATTTCTGAAATTTTGGAGCAATAAAGAAAATGATAACCGAACCACAATATGTTCGAATGTTATAAATCTCTTGACGAAATGTAAAGGTATATACAGATGAGTAAAAGTAGTTATTCTCAGATTAGCGTTCCGGTAGATGACAGACGACGGAGTCGTGGCGGAGGAGACAATGGGGGAGGACGACGGCAACGAAAGTAGCGATGGTAGATGACGATGATGGTAGAGGAAGCAACAATGGAGGAAGATTGGTGATGTCAGAGGATGACGATGATGTTGGTGATGTAGTTACTGCACAAATCAACAAAAGGGTTGGATGTAGGGATGGTAATGGGGCGGGGATGGGGCGGGGACCCCAATCCCCGTCCCCGTCCCCGATCCTAATTTCTATCCCCATCCCCGTCCCCGTCCCCGCCGGGGAATATGAACACATCCCCATCCCCGTCCCCACCGGGGAACGGGGATCCCCATGGGTAATCGGGGATTTTTCTCCCTTATTTGATATATTTTAAATGAAATGTATTGAGCGCTATATATACTCGATCGATAATAGTCGATGTCTAAATCTCACATATTTCCAAAATATGTTTCTACGTACTACCAAATATTGATGTGAACAAAGTCACAACGTCATACGTAATTATTTGATCAAACGTTTTCGACTCTCCATTTTTTTTATCTAAAAAAGTAACACAAGTAAAAAAAATGTAACAAAAAATATCAAAATACTATTCTAAATATGAAAGTTATATCTAAATCTTTATAAATAATATATTTAGAAATAGACATACAATATATTTAGTAATAAATATACATAATATTTAGTGATAATTATACAATATATTTAATATGCGGGGACGGGGCGGGGCGGGGATCACGTTACCCGTCCCCGTCCCCATCCCCGGTTTTTAACTTTCGGGGATCCCCGTCCCCATCCCCGATCCCCGGTTTTGCGGGGAATCCCCGTCCCCGCCGGGGCGGGTACACCGGGTTCCCCAATGGGGCAGGTCTCATTCCCATCCCTAGTTGGATGCGGCGGCGTCAAAGAGGAGGAATGAAGAAGTAGGGTTTACCTTTTTATTTTATATTTAAAATCTTTTAATTTTCAAGTTTATTGTTTTTTTATTTATTAAACAAATAATGAGATTTAATTTTAAATAAATGACATGGCCTTTTAAATATTCCATGTAAGTTTTTTTTGCGACATCATCTAAAGGTTACCCGTTACCTGTTTAAGAGGTAAACGAGACCCTTGAATAAATGAAAACTTTGGTTCAGACTCTAAAATGATAATTTTAAAAGTTGGTTCCCCAAAATAGGATTTAGATCAAAGTTGGTTTCATTTTAATGCAATTTTCCCTTTATATTTTTAGAACCAATTTGATTTTTTGGTCGTCGTTTTTATACTTTTATACATTGAGTACTGTTTATTGATACACATTACCTAAAGTTCAAGAATACAAGTCATGATGCATTAGTACAAATTTCCAAAGCTATATGTTTGAATTAATAACTAACTCATAATCATTGAATTATAACAAAATACTTATTTTTTTTTATAAAAATATTATATTATTAAGTATAAATTAAACAAATTTATATAAAAAATCATTATCACTTTCTCATAACCATCCAAAAACGTAATGTAAATCGACAAAAAACAGAAAATAAAATGAGGTATTAAAATCGTGATATATTTAACTGCATTGCGCGAGTACGTTTCTAATATTATATTAAAAGTCAATTATAAAATTGAAATTAGAGTTGTTTAGGGAAAATACGGCTTGTCCACCCTATTAGGAAAGTAGGTTTGGATGATTGTTCTTGAAATAAAAAACGGGTTTATACTGGACTGCAAATGATCACCTCTAGGGGTGTTCATCTAAACCGCCAAACCGTACAGATCGTCTACACCGCACCGTAAAACGCGGTTTAGAATGTCCGCGGTGTGGTTTGCGGTTTGCATTTTTATCAAACCGCACTATGCGGTGCGGTTTGCGGTTTTGAGTTATCAAATCGCGATTCAAATCGCACCGCACCGCACATTATATATATGTATATATTTTTAATTTTATATATTAAACACACATATATGTATATATAGAATAATTGCAATATTTATATAATATGTATTTTAGAATCGGACGTATTGAATATTTTTATTTTTAGGGACTACGATCACATTATCGTTGATTTTAAAATGAAGTTTTGATCTTATAATTATTGAATTGTAGGTGTAAAATGCGTAAGGTACAAACCGCACTGCACCGCATTTTGCGGTGCGGTTTGAGGTATATGCGGTGCGGTTTGCGGTTTGGAAAAATGTTCAAACCGCATATGCGGTGCGGTTTTACCCCAAACTGCACCGTAAACACCCCTAATCACCTCTAACTAAAATCAATTTAAATTGTATTACACAGTAAGAATAAATTGGTTACTTTTTTATTTACAATCCTATATCCGAATAGTGATTCTCGAATGAACATGTCACTCACCAACATTAAGTTGAAAGTAACTGCATTTAATTAATGCCAATATAAGAAATAAGAAAATTTGTTATTTTTCGTACTCACTAATTGATAGCAACAAAATTTGTTTGAGCAAACACTAAATTACTCTTTACTTGCTTGTTGTAAGAATAACAACAGTTTTATTGAATTTTACCATTTAATATATAGTTAATTACATATAATGCTAAATAGTATATCTCACTTAAGACTTCATGATTATTACAAAAAGAAATCATATAACATATTCAAATAAATTTTAAAAAATAAAAATAATAACCGTAACAGTTTCATTCAATTCTATTATTTACTAGTTAATTGTAAATAATATGTTTCACTTGAGATTCCTTGCTTCAAAATGACTGTATATATGTTGATAAACAAACTTACAGCTCACAGTTATTACAAAATGAATCATATAATATATCCAAATATATATAGTTATATACATGTAACTGCTTTTTAGAACCACATATTTAAAATGTTGATTTATTTTTGCAAGGACAAATCTTTAAAGCATGAATTTACAACACCCAAATCATAACATATCGATCATTTAAACTCAAAATCGTAAATTTACATGATTTTCTCAATCTATCAAATCGGATATGCATACCCGAAAAATTAAAAGAATAACCCGCCTAAAAAGAAACCTGATTACCCAATCGAAAGAAAACAATAAAACTTACTATAAAAATTTCACCCATGTATTTGTACTCAATGGATAACCCGACCCATCTTAGGGACATCTCGGGTTTTTACCCGGGCCACCATAATAAATATAATTACCCCAAACGTTATTAATCCCACCTCTAATATCGTAGCAGTTTGGATTATCAGCTAATACTTTCAAATTAGACAGTGGGATTAAGCTGTTATCCCAATCGACAACTTGCATATTTCTAAAATATGAAGCTTTCCCGAACCCTTCACCCGAGAAATGCCCGCTTCCCATTTCGGTTGAGGTATGAGAACCCGAGGCTTGACTATTCACAACTTCTCCCCCGAATTGTACCATACTCGCGTGATCTCGAAGGTGAGTGAACAAAGATGCCGGCCAGTATCCGACCAGAACCCCAGATCCAAATTCTAGCCACCAGTTCCCGTGTTTCGGATCCTACATAGAATAAAATATTATTTTATTACATTTATTTTTAATACAAATAATAATATATATATTTATATGAATGGTAAGCTTGCCTTTTAAGGTATGCAGAAATAATTTTCTGAGAAAAGCTTATGAAATAATTTCTCCATGTTGTAGAAGGCAAGACTGCTTTGAAATACATGATGACACTTTCACCCCTCCACAAACCAACCAAATCATTCTTCTTTCTTTTTACTTTTTCTTTTTATGAAAATAAAGTTTTATTAGTATTTTTATTAATTTGAATTTTCCTTTTATGTTTATGCAACTCCAATAATATCTATTAAACAAAACATGATTTTTTTAAATGCTCTTATAAACTCTGTTTTAAGACATATTATATGTCTTTATTTATTTACATTTTCTCTATTTAAAAAAAAATAGTTTTTGATTTCAAAAAAAGGGTTTTATCCAACACTTTGAGAAAATAAATATTTACCTTCCATATTAATAAACTGATATCGAATTGTCCACCATTATACGACGAGGTTGGAGATATAGCAGCTCCAATAGCAATCCTATTGTTTGTTTGAACAAAACCCGAGCATAGCAGATTGTAGCACCCCGTAGCTTGATATGCATCCGTCTACAATTTATCAATTTCAAAAATTAATGACCAAATCATTTCACCATATATTATTATTACAAAAAAGAAAAACCAAAAACTTACAGTCCAATAAGTAAAGAATCTAGGATAGTTGTCCCCATATAACTCTGGGCTAACCTGTTGAAAAAAATCAAATTAAGAAAAACCGAAAGACCCGTATCATATCAACAGTTGTTTGAAAGCAACGTTTTGTACTCAACATAGACATTAGGTGTTTTGGTTTTGGGCATAAGATCGTTCTTTGAAAAGTTTTAAAAGAAATACAATGTTTGATTCGATAAATTACAAAAAAAATGTTGCAATTTCAACGAAATAAGAAATAGCAAAATGAAAAATGTAGAAGAAGATGAGTAGCAGAAAAATAAGTACCTGCCATCCAGCTTCAATAGTGTTAAGATCGTCACCAAAAGAACCCGAAATAACCCACATTTGCGACAGACTGAACTCGAATCGATCCGTCACCTTCGGATCCCACACATTTATGCTTGCTTTTGCTCCATAGTATTCTTCTCCACTAACATACCCAACTGCATGCTGTCCATTTACCATACAACTTTCATCAGTTCATCCATTAATTAATTAATGGAATGCAATCAAACCCTGATGAATTGAAACCAGTAATTTATATATAATCTAAATTTAAATTAAAAAAAATAGGAATTTGGAAGATAACTTACTTCATGACCACCGTTAGAAGAATCTCTTCTAATTGGTTTTCGAATTTTTCTACCGAATCTTTGGAGAGAATTTGCGCGTAAAATATCTTGTTCGGTTGTTCTTCTGATCGGAATTGTTCCCTCGGGACACGATTCGCCGGATAAACTCCATAGCTGATAGTTTTCCGATTCCATTCCGGCATGATTATATCCATTTGGTCTCTCCGGTGGGTCCTGATTATTAAAAGAAATTTTTAATGAAATTAATTATAAAGATTGTAAAATTTTCAAGAACAAAGTATATATTTGAATGAAAATCCCCACCAATGGTTTTGTTCCTTTCAAATTAGGATGATCAAAAGCAGGTTGATGATGAGTCAAAACACAATCCATTATATCGCCATCAGAACTCTGCAACAAAATTAGTTGAAAATTAGAAGAAAATGGCAAGTGATTTGTATGATTTGATGATGAATTGAATGGGAATTTAACATGGGTGTTTTTTTTCTTTTTTTGGGATGGCAAGATAATATAACCACCAAAATGTCAAAAGGTAATACAAGACTGCGAGAAGCAATAACGAAAACAATAAATGGGTGTTTAATCATGGAAATTAATTAATTAATGATTTAATTACCTGAATTGATTTAACAGAAGGTTTGTTGATTTTCATGAGATGGGTTCTGATCAATCTCATCTTCTTTGACTCTTCTCCTGGCCGGAAAGTTTGATTCAGTCGCCGGAAATCTTCGAATTGTGCCGCTGAGATGGCCGGAAATAAAGTGGATAACAACAAGAGGAAGAAAACAAAGGTGGAAATGATTGGAATATTGATCTGAAAATTAAAACTGAAATCCATCGCAGTATCATGTACTAATTGTCTTCTTCCAAACAAATCTGTTTTTGTTTCTTGTTTTTGTTTTCTACATTTGCTTTCTTCTTCTTCTTCTAATTCTTGTCTCCTTCTGAAATCAAAACAAAAACAAATTTCTTGTGTTTTCTTCTTCCAATGAACAACACCAGCCATTCCAATTAGAGCTTCCCAACTCACTCCAACACCATTTTCAAAGCTTCAAAAGATGGATGATATTAAAAAAACAAAAAAACAAAATCCCACTCTCTCTCTCTCTCTCTCTCTCTCTATCTTTCTCTCTCTAAAGTTTCTATTCCAATTCTATACACCTTGATTTCTATGCTTTCTGACAACAACAACTTCAAGGCAACAAGGTTAATTAAATAGCTCAAATATTGATGATTTGAGCACAAAAAATGGAGGGTTTTTGAGTTTTTTAGAGTTTAAGCATGTGGGGTTTGTAAATAAATATTGGGTTGTGATCAAGACATGCAATTTTTAACAAGAAAAAAATTGAGTAGAGAGAGAGACAAGTGTTTCCAGTCTTCAATACAAAGACTGCAACTTTGCCTTTTTTTTACCACTTGGAAAGACTTTATTTTCATGTTAATTTATTTCTCATGTATTTTGATACTAATAAATTACTTATTACTTCAGATTTTAATAAAATAATGAATCTTGTCGACTTAAGTAATTAATGAAACCTAAGCACAATAATGTACATTAAAACAGTAACAGATTTAATAAATGTTTATGTTTCAAAATCAACACATAAATTTTGACTTTGAAGTTAATGTTTTAAGATATATTACATATTTTAGTATAAAAATATGTTGTTTTTAGATTTGTAGTCTTACCAATTACTTGCATATATATCATTATTTTATTTAATTTATAGTTTTTTTTATCTCTATCCAACAAATTAAGAGTGATTTACATAAATGGTTCGTGAATAGCTACTTTTCACTTTTCGTCCCTCGAAACCTAAAAGTACATTGGTGGTCCAAAAATCGAGTTTTTTAGCCCAAAATCGTCCCTCTCACTAATGCGTTTGAAGAGGTGCTGTTAGGGCAGCCATGTGCCCCTCACGTGAGAGGTATTTTGGTCTTTCTATCTTTTCCCTCTATTTCTTTTCATTATTAAACGGTGAAGACCCCAAACGACGTTTCAGTATTTCATCAGTACACATGTCATCACCATTGACATTCATCTTCATCTTAACCACGATCGCAAGCGATTGAATAGTATGGGTCGAACTTAGTGGCAAATACGAAGTAGCACAGATGATACTGATTATCCCGAGATATATGGTATGTACAATTTCACAAATGAAACTTCACCATTGCATAACACATTGGTACTGATTAGAGCTAGGTTTTTGATTACTTTCATGTTTAAATGTAAATTTCAGGTATTTATCCTACCCTAATCTCGTTGAAGATACATCATGGAGAGGTGTCACAAAGAAACCTGGAAGGTTGTACGTGAGTGGTAAAACACACTTTGTAGACTTAGTGGATACCGATGAGTTCTCTGTACATGAGCTAAGTGCAATGCTTACTGACATAGATTACAAAGACTCTGTGTCTATGTATTATCATTTTAGAATTCCATATATGGATTTAGATTATGGTCTCAAGCCTTTAGGGAATGATGAAGATGTGCTGCACTTTTTAAAATTATTTCCTCAATGTAAACTTGTTGATGTGTTTATTGAACATTGGAGGACAAACCTTAGAGCATATTTTACCTCACCTAATGCTGCAAAAGTTGTAATAAAGGAGCTTCATGAATATGTATCACCTGAACTCAATATGAGACCAAAGAAATCTTTCAAGGGATCTTCTAAGAAAAAACCGTTTCTTGGTTGGGTTAATCAAGACCATGTTGATGAAACTCACACAACAGGGGATACAAGGGAAACTGTAGTAGAGAAGGATTTTTTGGGGGTCAATGATGATGAAACTCACACGACAACTCACACAACAGGGGAAACTATAGTAGAGAAGGATTTTTTAGTGGTTAATGTTGATGAAACTCACACAACAAGGGAAACTGTAGTAGAGAATGATGGTTTGGGAGTCAATTATGATGAAGGGGATACAATAGGTCAACAAGGAGTAAATGTTGATGAAAGTGAGGTAGGTGGTCAACTTGGATTAAATATTGATCTTAACAACATAGACATAACTGATTTGGACAAGTTCTATGACTTTAATCCTTTTGAAGATGCCAACAATGACATTGGTAATGAAATCCACATGGGTGATCAACGAGGAGTACATGTGGATAAAAATGATGTAGGTGGTCAACCTGGATGTGATGAAGACATTGCCTTGAGTGATGAAGTTGGAGTAGATGAAGACATTGCCTTGAGTGATGGACCTGAATCTGATGAAGACATTGCCTTGAGTGATGAAACTAGAGTAGATGATATAGATATTGACATGACATAATTTAAGAATAATATTGACATAGATGCAGAGTGGATAGGATTGACAAAAGATGAGAGTTCAGTAAGGGATGATGACCAAGCTTTTGCAGCAGACCTGGAAGACTTTGACAGTCCATTGAGGGAAGAAGATTGTGAGGTTGATAGGAGAGCAGGACTGAGAAAGTTAAGGGAAAAATCACCAAGAGAGGGAAGTGCAAATCACAGTGGGTTTTATATTGGGCAAGTCTTTGGCACAAAACAGGGGATTAAAAAAGCACTTTAGTTCCCTTTTATTAACACTAGAAAACAAATAAGCATTGTCAAAAATGACAAAACAAGGATTAGGGCAGTGTGTAAGGGAATAATACCATCACTACATGAAGAACATGGGGATAGTAGTAAAGGCAAAGAAGTCAGGGCAAGTGGGAAGGGATGCCCATGGGTCCTACACATATCCAAAGGCAAGCACGATGACATGTAACACCCGTAATTTTCGGTAAGTAAAGGCCACACGAATGTTTTTCTAATTTACAAATGGAGGGAGTTTTGTTGGGAAATCATTATTTAAAGTCCCTTAGAGTATCGGAGGTATTGGCATTGAAAAAGTCGAGTTTCGGAGCTTGGTACGGGCACGACTACAATGCCCGGAGACTATGACAGTGTCATAATCGCACCTGTTATTGTAGCAATAAAAATCAGAGGCCAGGGAGGGTTGGCGACATTTCCAGGCGACATAGAGCAATGTCGCTGGTCAATGTCGCACCAAAGGTCCAGGGTGCTGATAAGTCGGGATTTTCAGCCTTATTCCTCATTTCTCTCATCCAAACTTCCCCCTTTATCTCCCAAATCGTTTCTCCTTCTTCCCCTTCAAACCCTAACTCATTTTGGGTCCATTTCTTGAGTTCTTAAGGCGTTCCATCATCAATTGGTAGATTTGAAGCTATGGCCAAGAGTTCACCATTGTCATCTTCAACCTCAAGCTCTATTTTAGGGTTTTCTAGGTTTTCACCAAAACCTAAGTGGTAAGTTTATCCTCTTCATTTCTAAACCTTATTATAAGACATAAATGCTTCATTGGTGATATCCTAGTGTTTTGTTCCTTCAATTTCGGTTTGGAAGATTTTGGAGGATTTAGGTCAAAAGTTAGCGTTTTGGCCAAAATAGAGATTTTGATGTAAAATGTTTGGGGATCAATTCTAAATGGTTGAATATGATTATTTATGGGTGGAAATTGTGTATCTAGGTTTTGGAAGGAGTTTGCTTGTGGATTCGAAATTCTTCAAGGAATCTCAAGTTGGGGTAAAATCTAGATTTAACCTAAATCTAGCAATGTGAGTTCAAGTTGATTTGTGAAAACGATGTACATGCCAATGTGAGATTCAAAGAACCAACCCTAAGACAACTGTGAAACTGGAGGTAGAGATTGAGGCTAATCCTGCTGAACCTACAAGAAAGTTTAAGAGGATCTACATTTGCCACGACATTAGAGGAGGGGTTCAAGGCTAGGTTAAGGGATCTGTTAGTGTTAGATGAAACTTTCATGAAAGGGCCATTTCCTTGGCAATTACTGACTGCAGTTGGGCTTGATGGTAATAATGGAATTTATCCACTGGCTTATGCCATTGTTGAGGCTGAAACAAGTTCCTGGAGTTGGTTTCTACAATACGTCAGAGATGACTTGGATTTGTGTCCTAATGCTAACTTCACATTTATCTAAGACATACATAAGGTATGTAACTTTCCATTATGTTTGTCACTAAATTCTTATGCTTGTTACTAATTGTTTTATATAACTAATTGCAGGACATCCTTTCAGCAATCACATAAGGTTTTTCCATGTGCTGAGCACAGGCATACCAGTGAGAACATGAAACTTCAATGGAAGGGCAAGGTATTCAAATATCAACTTTGGAAGTGTGCCACAACTACTACTGAACCACAGTTTGAACAAGCCATGGCAAAAATGAATAATTTGAGGACATATGTATATCATTGGTTGAGGCAAATCCCCCCTAAACATCGGAGCAAATCACATTTAACAGGTACTTCCTTAAACTTTTGTGCAAGTTACATGAGAAGTTTTCTTTGTTCTAATGTGGATCCATATATGTTTACAGGAAGGTGTCATAGTGATGTTCTCCTAAACAACATGTGTGAGGTATTTAACAAGCAATTGGTGGATGGGAGGGAAAAACCCATCATCACATCCTTAGAGTTCATTAGACAATATATGATGAAAATGATGGCTAAAGTTCAGAAATTGATAAATGTTGTTGATGGACCCCTTACACCAACAACCACAAAGATGTTGACTTCAATCAAGCAAGAAGCCTCAAAGGATACAGTGATATGGAATGGTGATGACATGTATGAAGTGAGTGGTCCTGTTATGACCAATGCATTGTTGATTTCCAAAACAGGTATTGTTCTTGTAGAAGGCGGGAACTGAATGGCCTTCCATGTAAGCATTTTGTGGCCGTGATATGGAATATGGAAAACAATGGTGTTGCAGTTGTACCACCAGAAGAATTGGTCAACAAGGCCTATTGGTTGGAAACATGGAAGAATATGTACAACTTTAACCTTAAACCAATCAATGGAAAAATGGTGTGGCCTAAATCTGACTGTCCCACAACACTTACTCCACCAAATCATCATGCTCAGATATGGAGGCCAAAAAAGAAGAGAAAGAAGACTGTGGAAGAGTTAAGTCAAGATTCACACAAGGTACCAAGGTCTAGGATGAGAATCATATGTATCAAATGTGAGCTTCAAGGCCACAATGCAAGGACATGTAAGTGGCAGGCTAGTGGAAGTCAAGCTTAGGTCATTTAAGTATGAAACACTTTCTAAAGCATCTGTGTAATGTGCTTTCTTTTGGGAATCTTGTACCACTTTTTGGCCATATGGTTAGGGACAAATGTAACCGAAAATCTAAGGTAAGTATTCCCCTCGTTCCTTGACTTTTGTTAAAATTGAGAATCTCTTTGTGTGCTTAATTGGCATTTTGTCAACCTCTTTATGTGTACGTTAATCTGCCTAATTAGTTTCGCTTTATCGAACCTTAGAAAAGTCAAGTTTCGGTGTCGAGGGGAGTGGTCGCGATTGTGCCATCGCGATAGTGCCTTGGCATAATCGCCTGGCACCATCACGGGATTTATACCGAGAGGGGGGGAGCGGTCGCGATTGTGGCATAGAGATAGTGCTCTTGGCACACTCGCTAGGCACTATCGCCTGAGATGTACCGTGGGTCATTCGAGTGGTGCGATTGTGCCCTCGCGATAGTGCCATGGGCACAATCGCCGGGCACTATCGCGGGCGATGTCTGAGGGTATAAAATCCAACTTTGACCTATTTTGACTTCACTTCTCATCTTAAATCTTTTTGGGGCCGGCTTGGAGCAAATTTGGGTGATTTTCTTCCACTTCTAAACCTATGAAACATTTATTGAAGCCCTAGATTAGTTGGAGGCATTTATTGGTGCTAAAGGGAGCTAGAGGATATTTCAAGGGAGCATTCAAGTCTTCATCTTCTCATCATTCACTCCTAGTTTTCTAGGGTTTTGTGTGAAACCCTAGATAGTGAGTTTCTCACACTATTTTCAAAAGAGATACTTACCTTATGTGTTTACTTGTTAATAATGCATGTATATGTAGAATGTTTGATCACCTGATAAGTTTGACCTAACTGTCACATTTGATTTTTTTTTGGAGCTATGGCCTTGGTTATTATTGGGGGTAATAATGTTATGATTATTATTGGTATTTGGGCTTAATAATATGCATTTTATGAGCCATGGGTAGTATTGGAATATTTGCATGCTTTAGAGTTTTGTACCTAAATTATGCTTGGGATCGTTGGAGTCTTATACATGTATTTTGCAGGTATGGAATAATGTATAGAGACGGACATTGTACGTACGTTGGACGAACCATGAGTAAGTGCTAGGAGGATGTAGTCTTAGGCGCCACTATAATGGTATGCGCCTAGACCTCCGCCATTTGGAGTAATGCCTGGGAGGTAGTCTTCAAGTGTGTCGGGCCTTCGGGATGTTGCTCAAGCGAGTGAACATCAAGGTACATTGACTTGAGGTAAAACTCATTGGTGTAATGGGTCTCCCCCATGATTTACCCCGTTGGGACTTTAGTGGTCGGAGGATTATAATTGATCGTTACATGCTTTATCTATATGCCTGCCATGTTTTCTTATGCAACTCACTAGACCCGTTTGGTCTAACACTTGATTGTTGGTATGTATCTCAGGTTCTAGTGGCGCGATCGCCAAGGAAATATAGACGGAAGTAGTGGTGAGTTTGGGAGCATTTTTGGGATGCCAATACTGAAGAATGTTCATGTGGACTTAGTTGACAACCTTTTTGTAATCTTATGTCTAGCTAGATTTAGATTAGAGAGTTGTCATCTATTGTCGCTCCTTATTACAAACTTGTAATTTAACAGGCATTTGTTGTTCCTTTCGTATGAGCTCATTGCCTTGGCAATTATTATATACCATATTTTCATTTTCCGGAAATTTTTGTTAGTCCCATTTTTGGGGTGTTACAAGTTGGTATCAGAGATCTAGTTTAAGTGAACTAGGTGTTGACTCTAGTATACCTAGACTGGTTATGCTTATAGAATCATTGTCCAATTGGGTAGAGCATTCTTAGGTGGGGAGAGTAGTAGGAATTCGGAAATTACATTGATTGAAATTATGATGATGATAACGAGAATTCTTGTGTAAAGTACGTTCACAATTTCACTTGGCCAGTGTTGTTCTGAATATATGATTACGTGAGCATGCTTGAAGTTGTTGTTATGATGGTTGATCTTTGTAAGTAGTACGTACTGAACCGGTTATCTCTTAAAGAATTAACCGGTATGATTCTTATCATGTGTGACAGTTCATTATGGTAAACACGAGGAGTCGAGTCGGGGTGACCGAGGAAGCGAATGAGGCAAGTGTAACTGCCCCAGGGGCAAATCGACAAGCGAATCCAACAGCGGACCGAGTCATTCCGCCGATACCCCCAATGCTAGAGGGGATAGTAGATGCGACTCCTCAAGGGAACTTGGAAGCTGAGAACCCGGTTATTCAAGAAGCGGACCCTCAGTCAGTCCTACTGGCTAGCATAATGTAGATGATGAACTCTGTGATGGACAAGCGGGACGAAAGACTCATGAAGGTATTGGAAGACCGAGATGCAAGCAACCGGAGACATGAGACGGTAGGGGACAATGCAGTGATGGGGTCAGGTGATGCCGTTAATGCACCCGGGACGGAGGAGTATGCAACCAGGGCCGATAAGAGGAAGGATGGGGGTTGTTCTTTCAAGACCTTCCTATGCAGTCGGGCTCCGGAATTCACTGGAATGACCGACCCATTAGCCTGCATGAAGTAGATTCAAGATGTGGAGATGGCTTTCGAGTCAAGTGAGTGTGCGGACTCTCAGAGAGTCAAGTTTGCCTCTCAACTGCTTAGAGGGGATGCTCTGAGTTGGTGGAACGTCACCCGAAGAGCGCTCACACCGGAGGTTTTGGCCAAGCTCACTTGGCCAACATTCAAGAAGAAAATCATGGAGAAATATTGTAACGAGAGAGCGCTTGACAAGATAGAGGAGGAGTTCCGAAGTCTGAAGAAGGGTGACCTGTCGGTCGCCGACTACACCAAACAATTTTTGGACAAGCTCAGTTTGGTCGAGCATTTGGCAACGGACGAAGGGTGCAAAATCAAGGCATTTGTGAAGGGATTACCGGCGGAGATGAAGACGGGCGTGAGGAATGCCCAAAAGGCCACTTTGCAGGAAGTAATTGAGGAATCTCAGTTGGTAGAAGATGATCTTCTACAAGAGAAAGAGGAGAAGAAATTGCAAGGCGAAAAGCGTAAATGGGAGGGGCCAACCGGGCCCGTACGATCTTCCAAACCCTTTAACGGGGGGAGGAACACTGACCAGCGACGGGAGGCGAGGTGGTGCCCCAAATGTAAGAGTAAGCACTTCGGGCCTTGTAATCCGAGGCCATTTTCTGGAGCTATGGAATGTTTTAAGTATGGGCGAAAGGACCACATGAGTCGGGATTGCCCCTCACGGGGAGTTTGTTATGAGTGTCGAGAACCGGGACACATCAAATGCGATTGCCCTAAGTTAGCAAAGGGTAATCAAGGGGCGTCAGTGGGTTCTTGTCAAGGAAAGAAGTTCCACCGAAGGCGTCAAGTCGGGCCTTTCAGATGACGGCTAATAAAGCAAGAGAAGCGGCGGATGTAGTGTCGGGTACGTTTCTAGTAAACTCTCTACCTACCCGTGTTTTATTCGATTCTGGTGCGAACCGATCTTTTGTGTCTACATCTTTTTGCAAGAACCTCACTACTCCTTGTAGTTTGTTGAATGATGCTCTAGTAGTGGAGGTAGCCAATGGAGAGCATATGGTTGTTCGGAGTTGTTATGTAGGTTGTACGTTAGAATTAAGTGGAGAGTCCTTCGTTATAGATTTGTTACCGACCAATATAGGGGGTTTTGATGTAATAATAGGAATGGATTGGTTAGCTAAGCACGACGCTGGTATCTTTTGTTCTAAGAAGATGATTCGAGTACCCTTGTCTAAGGGTGGGGAAGTGATAGTTTACGGTGAGAAGAATCGAGGAACCGGTATGATAATATCGTCATTCAAGGCACGCAAGAGTTTAGCCAAAGGATGTGAGTCGTACTTAGCTTATGTGATCGACACGAAGCTAGAGAAGAAGAAGTTAGAAGAGGTAGAGGTGGTGTGCGACTACCCGGATGTCTTTCCGGATGATCTACCTGGACTTCCACCGGAACGACAAGTGGAGTTCCACATCGACCTTACTCCGGGAGCCGCTCCGATTGCTCGTGCTCCCTACCGTTTAGCCCCGACAGAAATGCAAGAGATGATGAAGCAACTCCAAGAGCTAATCGGAAAGGGGTTTATACGACCGAGCTCGTCTCCTTAGGGAGCGCCAGTACTGTTTGTGAAGAAGAAAGATGGGTCTATGCGGATGTGCATAGACTACCGTGAGCTTAACAAAGTTACCGTAAAGAATAAGTATCCACTTCCGCGGATCGACGATCTATTCGACCAACTTCAAGGAGCGGGGTGTTTCTCTAAAATAGACTTACGGTCCGGTTATCATCAAGTGCGAGTGAAGGAGCGCGATATATCGAAGACGACATTCCGAACGAGGTACGGTCACTACGTGTTTCTAGTTATGCCGTTTGGGTTGACCAATGCTCCGGCTGTGTTTATGGACTTGATGAACCGGGTATGTCGACCTTTATTAGAAAAGTCGGTTATAGTCTTCATCGACGATATCCTCATCTATTCTCGTGACGAGTTGGAGCATCAACGACATTTGCGAGAAGTTTTGGAAATCCTCCGTAAGGAGAAGTTGTATGCCAAGTTTTCAAAATGCGAATTTTGGCTTCAAGAGGTTCAATTCTTAGGCCACGTGGTGTCCAAGGACGGAGTGAAAGTGGATCCGGCCAAGATAGAGGCGATGATGAATTGGGAGCCACCGACGAGTCCAACAGAGATCAGGAGCTTCTTGGGATTGGCCGGTTACTACCGACGATTTATTCAAGATTTTTCGAAGATCGCCTCACCACTCACATCGTTGACTAGAAAGAACGTTAAGTTCGTATGGACCGAGACGCAAGAGAACGCTTTCCGAACTCTTCAAAAGAAATTATGTGAAGCGCCAATACTATCCTTACCCGAAGGATCCGAAGATTTCATGGTTTATAGTGACGCCTCTAAATTAGGATTAGGATGCGTCTTGATGCAAAGAGGGAAGGTAATCGCATATGCATCGTGGTAACTCAAGGATCACGAGAAGAATTACCCTACGCACGATTTAGAGCTAACGGCGGTGGTTTTTGCTTTAAAGTTATGGCGGCACTACCTTTACGGGACGAAGTGTACGTTGTTCACCGATCACAAAAGTTTGAAGTACATCTTCGACCAAAAGGAACTAAATATGCGACAAAGGAGGTGGTTGGAACTCTTGAAAGATTATGATTGCGAATTGCTTTACCACCCCGGTAAAGCCAATGTGGTGGCGGACACCCTAAGCCGGAAGAGTTACGGAGGGGAAAGTAAAGTAGTGTTTGCTAGAATTGAAGTGATGTCCAGTCTTGTAGGTGACATCAAGAGGAGCCAAGCCGAAGCACTTCGTGAGGAGAATCTCAAAGCCGAGGTTATGGTGAAACAAAGGGAGTTATTATCGGAGGATAGTCGCGGCCTTAAGTTGTTCCAAGGAAGAATTTGGGTACCGAAGATCGGGGGAAACCGCGAGTTGCTCTTAGCGGAAGCACACAAGTCCAAATACTCTATACATCCTGGTAGCACCAAGATGTATAGAGACTTAAAATTTCACTATTGGTGGCCGGTGATGAAGCTCGACCTTGCCAATTATGTGGAAAGGTGCGTCACTTGCCTTCAAGTCAAGGCAAAACATCAAAAGCCTTATGGGAGTTTGCAGCCCTTAACCATTCCGGAGTGGAAGTGGGAACACATCACGATGGACTTCGTCACTAAACTACCGAGGACCTTGAAAGGCCATGATACTATTTGGGTAGTGGTGGACAGACTTACCAAGAGTGCCCATTTCTTGGCAATGCGGGAGACGTTACCGATGGACAAATTAGCTAAGCTCTATATCGATGAAGTGGTGTCTCGTCATGGTGTCCCGTTATCCATAGTCTCAGATAGGGATAGTCGGTTTACTTTCAAGTTTTGGGACGGATTGCAAAGATCGTGCGTCATAGATTTTGGAGGAACTTGGGATTCACACTTGCCGTTAGTGGAGTTCGCCGACAATAATAGTTACCATTCGAGCATCGGAATGGCTCCATTCGAAGCACTCTACGGGCGGAAGTGTAGGACTCCGGTGTGTTGGCTCGAGGCGGGAGAGAAACAATTTGCGGGTCCAGAAATTGTACAAGCAACAGCGGATAAGGTGAAGGGCATTCGAGAACGATTGAAGGCGGCTCAAGATCGACAAAAGAGCTATGCGGACAAAAAGCGGAGGCCGGTTGATTTCCGAGTGGGGGATCGGGTTATGTTGAAGGTGTCGCCGTGGAAGGGTATCATCCGTTTTGGGAAGCGCGGGAAGCTCAGCCCCCGTTTCCTAGGGCCCTTCACGATATTAGAAAAGATCGGCCTTCAAGCTTATCGTTTGGACTTGCCACCGGAAATGGATGGAATCCACCCTACTTTTCATGTTTGTTATCTTCGCAAATGTCTAGCCGAGGAAGAAAGTGTTATCCCTTTGACGGAAATTCGCGTGGACAACGGGAACCGATGTGTGGAAGAACCGGAAGCCATTCTAGAGTCAAAGACAAAACAGTTGCGGCATAAAGAAGTGATGATGGTGAAAGTCCAATGGAATCATCACCGAGGTGCTAACGTCACTTGGGAATCGGAAGAGGACCTGAAGAAAAGATATCCCCATTTATTTTAGTAAATAAGATTTCGGGGATGAAATCCCTATTTAGGTGGGGAGGATTGTAACACCCGAAAATCTAAGGTAAGTATTCCCCTCGTTCCTTGACTTTTGTTAAAATTGAGAATCTCTTTGTGTGCTTAATTGGCGTTTTGTCAACCTCTTTATGTGTACGTTAATCTGCCTAATTAGCTTCGCTTTATCGAACCTTAGAAAAGTCAAGTTTCGGTGTCGAGGGGAGTGGTCGTGATTGTGCCATCGCGATAGTGCCTTGGCATAATCGCCTGGCACCATCGCGGGATTTATACCGAGAGGGGGGGAGCGGTCGCGATTGTGGCATAGAGATAGTGCTCTTGGCACACTCGCCAGGCACTATCGCCTGAGATGTACCGTGGGTCATTCGAGTGGCGCGATTGTGCCCTCGCGATAGTGCCATGGGCACAATCGCCGGGCACTATCGCGGGCGATGTCTGAGGGTATAAAATCCAACTTTGGCCTATTTTGACTTCACTTTTCATCTTAAATCGTTTTGGGGCCGGCTTGGAGCAAATTTGGGCGATTTTCTTCCACTTCTAAACCTACCAAACATTTATTGAAGCCCTAGATTAGTTGGAGGCATTTATTGGTGTTAAAGGGAGCTAGAGGATATTTCAAGGGAGCATTTAAGTCTTCATCTTCTCATCATTCACTCCTAGTTTTCTAGGGTTTTGTGTGAAACCCTAGATAGTGAGTTTCTCACACTATTTTCAAAAAAGATACTTACCTTATGTGTTTACTTGTTAATAATGCATGTATATGTAGAATGTTTGATCACCTGATAAGTTTGACCTAACTGTCACATTTGAGATTTTTGGAGCTATGGCCTTGGTTATTATTGGGGGTAATAATGTTATGATTATTATTGGTATTTGGGCTTAATAATACGCATTTTATGAGCCATGGGTAGTATTGGAATATTTGCATGCTTTAGAGTTTTGTACCTAAATTATGCTTGGGATCGTTGAAGTCTTATACATGTATTTTGCGGGTATGGAATAATGTATAGAGACGGACATTGTACGTACGTTGGACGAACCATGAGTAAGTGCTAGGAGGATTTAGTCTTAGGCGCCACTATAATGGTATGCGCCTAGACCTCCGCCATTTGGAGTAATGCCTGGGAGGTAGTCTTCAAGTGTGTCGGGCCTTTGGGATGTTGCTCAAGCGAGTGAACATCAAGGTACATTGACTTGAGGTAAAACTCATTGGTGTAATGGGTCTCCCCCATGATTGACCCCGTTGGGACTTTAGTGGTCGGAGGATTATAATTGATCGTTACATGCTTTATCTATATGCCTGCCATGTTTTCATATGCAACTCACTAGACCCGTTTGGTCTAACACTTGATTGTTGGTATGTATCTCAGGTTCTAGTGGCGCGAGCGCCAAGGAAACGTAGACGGAAGTAGTGGTGAGCTTGGGAGCATTTTTGGGATGCCAATACTGAAGAATGTTCATGTGGACTTAGTTGACAACCTTTTTGTAATCTTATGTCTAGCTAGATTTAGATTAGAGAGTTGTCATCTATTGTCGCTCCTTATTACAAACTTGTAATTTAACAGACATTTGTTGTTCCTTTCGTATGAGCTCATTGCCTTGGCAATTATTATATACCATATTTCCATTTTTCCGGAAATTTTTGTTAGTCCCATTTTTGGGGTGTTATAACAAATGTAGTTTATGTAATGGAAAACATGGGCTTCAATGTCCTTTTTGGTAATATTTGGTATGAAATGCTTAGGTTTTGGTTGAATTTTCTTCATTCAGTTTGTATCAAATATTGTGTTGAATTAAATGGTTTTATGTGGACACCAACTATTTAGGTATGGAGGGGTATCATTTAACTAAACATTCACCAACTCAAATTGAAAAACAATAAATGCATAACAGTGCCATTTAGTTAAACATTAAAATGTTTACATAACTTAGCCACTAACACCCAACTAAACAATCAAACACTTCATTACATCATACAAATGTTGACCCTCTCCTAAGAATGTAGAAAAAACCCATCACTATCCAGGTGAAACAACAAAAAAACTTCCATCTTTGTCTCTGCTTCTGAATTTCTTCAATGTTCCCTTCAACCTTTTATCATTTTTATTGGTTTGCATATATAATATAAATATTATATATATGTGTGGAAAAAGGATGGTTGGTAGTGATTGTTGTTGCGATATATATTCTTTACTTTGAGGGGTATGAGAGAATTACACTTGATTCTGGGTCTCAAAGTTGCCTGCTTGCTTTATGTGCTTCTCTTTCACTTCTCCCTATATGTTCTTTCTGTTACTCAGTCTCTTCTTTTCTTAATATTCCACTACTTTAATTCTATTTCCCTCTAACTTCATAACAATACATATACATATACATATATATATATATATATATATATAGGGAAGCGATCAATTGGAAACCAGTATTACATTGAAAACTTTGGAAACCGAAATCAACCAATCAGTGAATTTCTTTTTTTTATTTTTATTTTTAATTGAAAAGATTATTTTTGTCTTTTACATTATTTCATAATATATATGGTAACTGTTATTATTATTATATTAATAATTATTTAATTTTAATTTAGTTTATATATGATAATAATAATCATTGATTAATTTAAAAATGAGATATTTAATTTAGGTAAATTATTTAATTTTAATTTAACTTATATATGGTAATAATGAAACAATAATTCTAACACGATGAACCTAATGAATTTATTTTCATTATGAAACAATAATGCTAACACGATGAACCCGATGAATCTATTTTCATATACGGATATGCAACTGAACAAGTAATGAAACAAAAATGGGAAGTTAACAAAAATGGCACAAATTTATCATGTTTCATTATAAATCTTAATTAATTAAAATATGCATGGATGCAATCGGTTTTGTATTATATATATACCCACTATAGTAAATAAATAAATCACTTTTAACAATGAAATCGTCACTTGTGTACTTCAATCCACATGTTAACAATCTGTTTGAGAAGGTTGAAAAGGAAGATCTAGATCGATACCCGAAACTATAATGCGTTTTGGGGGATTAATATATATAAACATTTGTGTCATCGTAAAAACTACAATTTCAAAGTCATCCTAAAAACAAGACAATTTAACACTTCTGAATTAGACACGTATTTATTTATCTTAATATTGTGCTTTGTCTTCTTTCTGCTAGCGTTTACTCTTTTGCTAGAAACACGTTGGAAATTAAATCCCTAATTGCATCACATCTATTGTATTTTCAGCCGACATCATCAATATTTTTTATTTGTTTTAATTTAAAAACCACTAAAATATTTATACTGATTACAATATGTAAGAAGTACCATTTTTCTTAAAAAAAGAATTCCAACGTTTGATCTTACAATAAGGTACCGTTTGTTTTTTAAGAGGTCTAAAGTCTGAAGTTTTATTTTAGTTATGATTAATAAGAGGTGATGTATAAAAATGTCTGAACGATTCAGACTTAAGAGCCATTAAGAGGTTTTTACAAAAAAACAAACAACCCCTAAGTTTATAAAAATGCTTAACAACTGATCAACATTAACAAAAAATAGTACAGGTGATTTCAAGAATTGCTTATTACAAGGTTAAAAAGGTAAAATAAGTTAAAAACATATTTTAATATTTAAAAAAAATTGTAAATATTAGAAAAGTGTGGAATGTGTTGGTGGGTTGGGTTTTGGGGTGATGCGTTGGCACGCGGGGACCTGGTTATGTGAACCTGCATGCTTACGCTACAAATCCATGCAATTTGCACGCCTAAAAACCATTTCATATATTTCCCTTTAATGTGTTGTTATGGGCAAAAGGGTAATCCAACATTATTTTGTCTATTTTTCTTATGTCTTGTTTGGTTAAAATATTATTATAACAAGCGGGTCCGGTTTTAATACATTTATGGTCTAAAATAACTATCTCATTCTATTGATTGGTTCTAGCTCAAAAGAACATATACATGGAGCTATCTGTACACTCTCTAAATTTATCGGGTCCATCAATTCAATTATTCAATGTAGTTTTATTATTTATTGTTATTATAGTTAATAATAAATAAAATATGTTATTTTAATGTGAGGTCTACAAATTTAATGTTTTTTTAGAGTGTGGTTGGAGTTGATTTTTTTTTTTTGGTGTTGATGGCCCACCAAGTTTTGTGTTTTTGATGTTAAAATTGGTGTTATAGTTGGAGATAGTGATGGCCAAATAAGCCCGGCCCGACCCGGCCCGATCGATTAACCGAAGCCTGGCCTGCCCAAAGCCCGACCCGGTAGTAAATCGGTTTAGAACCCGAAAAACCAAATCGGTCTAGGATTTTAGAGGTTTTGTTGGCCCGGCCCAGGACCGGTTCAAGACCTGATTTTTGGCCCGGCCCGATTCGATGGTTTAAAAAAAAATAGCCGTTATAGATCCGTTAACTAGCCGTTTATAGCCGTTTTTGACCGTTTTTTTTGGATTTTTTACCCCCCAAACCCCTATAAATACTTGTGTTGATTATGGAGTTAGACACCAACTTACAAAACGTAAAAAATGCATCCAATTCTCATTTCTCACAATATTCGTTTCTCGCAAGTTCTAGTCTAATATCTCTAGTTCCTCTCAAATCTCTACTCTCAAAATGTCCGCACAAAATTACCAAGTTGTAAATTATAAATAAAACGTATTTTTAAAGTGTATTTTAGTGATCCAATGATTCCAATCCAATTTTTATTTTTTAAAGCTTAGTAATTGATATAATTGAGTTTTTAAAAGTTTATTAATTGATATAATTAAACCTATTTTTTAAATTTTATTATATAATTAATTATTATATAAAGAAATAAAATTTTAAAAAAAGCATGGCCCGATTTTTGGCCCGGCACAGCCCGGTTTTCTAAGAACCGGTTTCTTCCAACATTAACCGGGCCACCAATATTTGGGCGAAACCCGGCCCGGCCAGGTCCGAAGCCCGCTTGGCCCGATTTTTGGCTTTACTGTTTGAGCCCGAAGCTCGTTTTGGCCCGGCCCGAGCCCGATATTTGGCAATCATTAGTTGGAGATGGTCTTAAGACATAAATTATTATTGATTTGTTGGTATTTTTGTACTTTAATAAAAAGGAAATGTTTATAAAATTGGAGTAGATCGGACTAGGACGTGATTCGAATCGGTTTAAGTGGAACCTAGATAACTTTGTCAAGTGTTATTAGACCCAAATTGGTGGCAGGTTCTTCGTTTTTGCCATTTTATAGGTAAATTGGTTTTGTATGTTAACTGTATATTGAAATATTTTACTTTGACTTGTGTTTTAGTGAACGCATAAATACAAAAGCATTTGAATTAAAGTTAAAAGGGAAAATGACAAAATATTCAAAATTTTGTATCAAGCACATTAAAGGTTTCATGAGAAGTCCTTTATTATTTGAAGCATGGTTTTTTCGACATAATTTGTCCAAGGTTTTAAATGGCATGAGATACAATGTGACAATGTCTCAAACTTAAAACATAAAATTTTAACAGAAAGCCAAAAAAAGTGCATTGGCGGCAGTGCAGCTTAAACATTCGTCAATGGGGGTTAACGACATGGGAGACGGCGTTTTATTACCATGACACATGCCTTAGAACATTGAATTTTGTTTTACAATTAACATAAACCGGATCAGTTAAGTCCCTTCAGTTTTACCTCTCAATATGCATGTGTTTTGTTAATGTCCTTTTAGTTGATACACATACAAGTAAACTGTTGCTTACCTTCCGCTACCCTTTTGCCGTGTATCCTTTAACAAAAACAAACATGGAAAAAAAAAAGGTTCATGCATCTAAATTAATACATTTGTTAGTTACCTAATAATAATAAATTCTTATATCAAATGGTTTTTGTCCCTAGAAGATCCGATAACTAGTAATCTAATTAATCTTTCTAGATATCAATGGTTTCAACCTTATCAAATATATATATAAGATATGTGTTTGAGTTTCATTGTACATATATATATAAATTAAAAAAAAAAAAAGACATGTGGGGAATATGTTAAATTGATAAAGCTTATTTAGGTGTTATTTAATTAGGGTGTAAGTATGGGTTTATATTTGTAATTAATGTTCCCCTTCCCTAACCTACTTCCCTTTTTAGGGTTCCGGCAATGATGCATCCCACCACCCTTGTCTAAGATAACATATAGTTTTACTTTTACATCTAACATTTTTAATTCTTAATTGTCTTTTTAGAAGGGTGTTTGTGACTATGTTCAGACCAATCCCGACAAACTATAACTGTAAGACATTAACTTTGATAAACAAAGTGGCTATAATTTTTGTGGATTCTTGTAATCGAACTTAGGACAGATGAGATATTCAAAACATCCCTCTAGTTCTCAACCACTACATCACAACCCTTGTGATTGGTGTACGTATAAACATTTGATTTGATGTATATAGTTTTTCCCTCTTCTAAAACTATCACTAATTTATTGATGAGGGAAAGTTGCTTTAAATATTATTCTTATTTTTCTTTATACTTAAAAGGATATATTAATTTAGAGGTTTAGATCATTAGACTATATATACCAATATTTATATGACAATTGTCTTCCTAAATCTGTGTGTTTACACGCTTATTTTTTTTTGCTTTATTTGAAACATTGTTGACCCGATTTTCTTATTATTTCAAAATAGCTTTTAGTTGGTTATTTTTTTTTCAACCAAATTTGCCTTTTAACATGTCGATTTTTGTTACTTATTCTTTTACCATTTCTAAAAGGATTCATAAGTTTGACCAAAGAAATTATATCACATGTTGAAAACAGTCAAATGTACCCCTTTTGATTATGTTTGATAAAAGCTTGTGTGGATCCATCTCTAAAAGGAGACATGTTTAACACAAAATCAATGTAATGGGAAGCAATTGACTCTTGATGTTTCAAACTCACGTTGTCTTTTTTGGTTATTTTTAATAACCGTGATATTTTGATTTTATTAAGTTTTTTAGATTCATATATAAGGTTTTTTCTTTGTAAAATGAATAAATTTTTGGCTTTTTTTGTCGACAACAATATGAATGATAGTTGATATTAAAAAAAGTGAGATTTCATTATACCAAATTGATTTCAACAAACTTATTAGATAATTTACTCTGTTTGATATCTACTTTTTACAAAATATGTGGTTCTAATTGAATTTAGAGGATGAGCATCGGAATAATAAGATTATGGGTGAAGAAAGGAATAGGCATAGATGTTCTTTTGGTCACATTGACTCGAATAAAGTGAAAATAGAGAGACATGTCGATTCAATGGTTAGTATTTATCATCTACAAAAGAAGTGAAATTTTGTGTTATAGATTCTTGGATCGGGTCAAAATAGATGTACAAACACTTAGTATTCGATGTTTGAGTAGAGTATTGTTTAAATAACCATTCAGTACGTAGTTGGTACTATTGCGTGGTCATATAGATATTTTCCATTTATCGACTAAAATTTAGATATTTGGTTTACATAAAAAGAAACCCTTATAAAATTATGCTTCTTGTTTTACTTAAAAAGAAAATATATTCGAGTCATAGATTCATGTAGTTGGAAATATTCGGTCTTCTACTGACCAACTAAAAGAAGTGAATAAAGTGAAAGAACAAAATGAATGTAAATGTCGTTTTGAGTTGTTCTGTTTAGAAGATATTGATAGTTAATGCGCCAAGATATGTAAATTTAACACTTTCCTTTTGATTTTTTAGTCTCATATATTATTTAATATTATTAATGCCATTTGAGCAATCTGATAACTTATTTTTTGAGTTTATTTTATTAAAAAATATTGTTTAGTAAACTTCAATTAAGCTAGTTTTGTGAAAAACTAGAATTATTGAAGATTTTTTTTTTACCTTTTTCAGTTATGCCCTTTTATTTTTACACAAGTGCCTCTTAATTTTCCTTTTAGGTTCTTAACATTGTCAATTTGTCATATATTTTAATAACTAGTTTTTATAAAATATGAGAGAGGGTATGGTCATGGTGGTGTATAAAGGGGATGAAGTCCCACCAACACATGCACATGAAAAGAAGAGAATAGAATCATGAGAAAGAATGGTTACTATATCAAAGTGATTGTTTTCACAACCAAATGGACACCAAATCTTTGGGGAGTTTGGACAATATCCCATTTGGCCAAAATGCCCTTGGGGTCCCACAACATACAAATATATGGTGCTTTCTTGTATTATGGTATATGTGGGTATGTTTTGAAGGGGTATATTTGGAAATAGAATTATGAAAAAGGATAAAAGTTGGTGACCATGAAAGTATAATGTTAAAAGCAATGATTATGTCCAAAATAGCAGTAGCTCCCCTACCTTTTCTTTTTAATTTAATAACTTTATAAAAACAAATATAAACCTCCAAATCAGAATATACAAAAGGCCCTAGTGAAAACATCATATGGGATGGACATGATTATGGAGATGGGCATGCATATGCATTGTGAATATGCATATGAATATGAATATGCATGAGCAGAAGGCAAGTGGGGATTTATGTTATTCATAAACCATGATTAGGATGGGGGTTGGAATGTTCCTCTTTCCACTATGGCATGCTTAAGGGAATTATGTCCATGGGGCATCAACATTGCATTGCATTGCATCATCATGATGCACATAATGATGTCTCATGTCAACACCTCCCTTGTTAGGGTGTCATTAATTCCATTCCCCATAATATAAGTTTGGTTAAATTAGAAAGAAAAGAAAAGGTTATAATCCATCAATTTAAATAATTATAAGAATCTCAATATATAACTCATGTTTTTTTTAATTAAGCATATAACTAGAAAGTTTTTGTTATTTTTTTTTAATTTTAACATGGAATATTTATGACATCGATATTCGATCCTAGACCATTGAACCGGACCTTAAATATCCAAAAAGATGTAGCCAATCCTAGACCGTCAAGCAATAACCGGTCCAATTGATCTGGGGCTGGTCCATGTTGGGCCCAATTTGACCATCTCTAAATCTAGTGGAGAAGTATTTAATTTCAATTGGGCCAAAGCCCAACTTAAAGTATTTTTTTGAAACATTACCGGAGAATCGAAGATAAATTTTTTTAATTTCAATCGGGCCAAAGCCCAATTTATATGATGATAGTTTAGTTATGGCCCTTATCACCTATAGACCAATGGGTACACATATTTACAAGATTAGTTTTATATTTATAGGATGTAAAATTTTATTGTAAAATGAGAAAGCAACATTAATTAATATAGTTTTTTATGCAAAAAATGCTGACACACACTGAGGGATTTTTTTTTTTTAAATCTCTTAATCTCTCTTAAGTTTAAATCGTTCAGACATTTTTACACATCACCTCTTATTAATCATAACTAAATTAAGAATTCAGACTTTAGACCTCTTAAAAAACAAACGGCACCTGAATATGTTATCAAGCCATCAAGGCCAAAGAACTTGAAACATGTAATGCAAATGGTGATGAGGGGAAGTGATTGAGCCCAAGATTGGCCATGGTGAAGAAGACTACAGATAAACTCTATGAGGATTGAACTCATAATGTTTTCTCCTATGCCTTCACATATGGATTGCTTGTAGTCTTTGTCATTGTATTCGTCGTCACCACCACCACCACCATTGTCACCGCCACCACGGTTGTTGCTGCCACCATCACCACTGTCGCTATTGCCACCAATTAATAATACTATTAATATTATCATCATATAGTATTTATAATATAAAAAATGTACTATAAAAATATTACAAATGAGTATTTTGGGTTATTTATCATTATTTTTGTTACAATTTTGAAGTTATTTATCATTATTTCTCTAGATTGCTCATTTGTGATGAAACCATACCAATTATTTGGTGGTAAACGTGACAGACTAACGGACCGACATCTTTGTTATAATTGTCTTCCAAATCCAACCAAATTTCTCTATGTACCATTTTTTTTAACGACAAGTTAACACACGCACACGTTCCCGGGGTATCCGGGCTCCCACTTAAGGGTGCCACCCGACTAATCCCCGTCGACCACGACCCAGCCCAATTAAGGGTACCACTATGTGGCAGGGCCATGATCATGGATGTCACAGGATGCTCACCACGGGGTTCGAACCTGGGTAGTCAGGGATACCATCCACTGACCCCCCAGGATATTACCTTACCACTGGGCTACAACATGAAGGACTCTATGGACCATTTGATTTGCTATTTTGTGGGATTTGTAATTGGATTTCATTCCAATCCTACTTTCGTTTTAGAAGGAAGTCTAGAAATCTCACAAACATGTGATTTAAAAATCCCATGAGATAGTTGATAGTTAGTGAGATTTCATAACATTTGTTTGTAATAATGTTTTATAATATGTTAAAAACCTTTGTTTTGCAATAATCAATTAATAAAAACACAATTTAATTATTTTCTATAAATTTTTATAATGTTTTTTATAAATTATTTCAAAAGAACGAAATTCAATTTCATTTCAATTTCTACCAACCAAATCCACCAAAGATTTCAAATCCTTTCAATTCCAATACTTCCACGAAATCCAAATCCCACAAAAAATTCCATCAAACCAAATGGGCCCTATACGATGCTACCACATATTTCTATCAAAACGAAGTTTAAAATACCATACATAAAATTTCAAAGAATTGTTTTATTACTGTCAAACAACATTTAAATAGTTCGGTTTTTTTCTTCGTTATTAACGCAATTATCTTTCCAATTACTTCATAATGAATCTGCTCTAATACCATTTTAGTTACGTGAACACATAATAACAAAAGAATACATTACATGTCCTTATACAACTATCGTGGACCGAAATAAGTAAGAAACCCTAGGAATTGAATTTGGATTGTTTATCCTGAGTCTGACAATGAGTTATGAAGACTTGATGAGTTGTTTGAGTATTGTTACAAAATTAAAATACAATGAGTTATGAAGACTTGATGAGTTGTTTGAGGGGTAAAAATAAACTCATGCTCATATAATGAAAGATCATTTTCGTTTGTCCTATCTCTGTTTTTATATGTGTATTAAAGGGCTTCTAATTACATTGTTGATTATTTTCAACATTTTTTTTTGAACGACAAGTTAACACACGCACACGTTCCCGGGGTATCTGGGCTCCCACTTAAGGGTGCCACCCGACTAATCCCCGTCGATCACGACCCAACCCAATTAAGGGTACCACTATGTGGCAGCCCCATGATCATGGATGTCACAGGATGCTCACCACGGGGTTCGAACCTGGGTAGTCAGGGATACCATCCACTGACCCCCCAGGATATTACCTTACCACTGGGCTACAACATGAAGGACTCTATGGACCATTTGATTTGCTATTTTGTGGGATTTGTAATTGGATTTCATTCCAATCCTACTTTCGTTTTAGAAGGAAGTCTAGAAATCTCACAAACATGTGATTTAAAAATCCCATGAGATAGTTGATAGTTAGTGAGATTTCATAACATTTGTTTGTAATAATGTTTTATAATATGTTAAAAACCTTTGTTTTGCAATAATCAATTAATAAAAACACAATTTAATTATTTTCTATAAATTTTTATAATGTTTTTTATAAATTATTTCAAAAGAACGAAATTCAATTTCATTTCAATTTCTACCAACCAAATCCACCAAAGATTTCAAATCCTTTCAATTCCAATACTTCCACGAAATCCAAATCCCACAAAAAATTCCATCAAACCAAATGGGCCCTATACGATGCTACCACATATTTCTATCAAAACGAAGTTTAAAATACCATACATAAAATTTCAAAGAATTGTTTTATTACTGTCAAACAACATTTAAATAGTTCGGTTTTTTTCTTCGTTATTAACGCAATTATCTTTCCAATTACTTCATAATGAATCTGCTCTAATACCATTTTAGTTACGTGAACACATAATAACAAAAGAATACATTACATGTCCTTATACAACTATCGTGGACCGAAATAAGTAAGAAACCCTAGGAATTGAATTTGGATTGTTTATCCTGAGTCTGACAATGAGTTATGAAGACTTGATGAGTTGTTTGAGTATTGTTACAAAATTAAAATACAATGAGTTATGAAGACTTGATGAGTTGTTTGAGGGGTAAAAATAAACTCATGCTCATATAATGAAAGATCATTTTCGTTTGTCCTATCTCTGTTTTTATATGTGTATTAAAGGGCTTCTAATTACATTGTTGATTATTTTCAACATTTTTTTTTGAACGACAAGTTAACACACGCACACGTTCCCGGGGTATCTGGGCTCCCACTTAAGGGTGCCACCCGACTAATCCCCGTCGATCACGACCCAACCCAATTAAGGGTACCACTATGTGGCAGCCCCATGATCATGGATGTCACAGGATGCTCACCACGGGGTTCGAACCTGGGTAGTCAAGGATACCATCCACTGACCCCCTAGGATGTTACCTTACCACTGGGCTACAACATGAAGGACGGTTATTTTCAACATTTGATCATATCATCATCTTACAATATAATCATTCAAAATGTTAGGTTCTTAAAAGATATTTGTAGGGTTGAATTTCTTTACACTCGTGCTTTAGAAGTTCATAGAAAAAGAGTTTCTCGATTTTGCAAGGAACTCGGTTGTAGCACCTGCAACCTCAATTCAGTACCACTTTTTTTTTTTTGGGGGGGGGGGTCATAACACCGTTCTATCAGCAGTAGTGAAAAACAACTATGAACGACTCACAATATAGGAATCTCTCTAAGAAGAATGCATGTTAGCTATCACATTAAGTGGATTTGCTACATCTCACATCTATGGGCCCTATTGGTTGTACTTCTTGTATTTGGGCGAACCAACATGTTAAATAGCACGGTTTGGAAGTTTATCGTAAGATGGATACCTAGTAAGTCGGGTTTTTAGAGACAAGGCCTTTTGGCCCCCTTCTTAGCTCTTGAATTATGGTTTAGGCTTTGTTGAATAAGACCCATAGCTTCGTAGTTGGCATGAGAGATCTTGATCACATAACAAGCTTTGTGTCTGGTAGGTAACATCGCCATATCGATAAATGTCATTATTGTTAAACCAACTATCAGGCCGTGAGGCTTTCCCAAGCGATGTTATTTATTTACATTTCACTGGATGACGAAATATTCTCATTTAAATTTATAGATGTCAATCGTACCTGTGATGGTTTCCCAAGGATCCAATGGTTGTGATCTTATGAATATTGAGGAGAGCACATAATGGAATACATTCACTTTGAAGTTCCTCCCAAAAGAGTGGTTAGGACATAGACCTTTAGACATGATAAATTAAATTGCTTTCAACCAAGTTTTGTAGATTCCAATAGTTATAGCTTGCTTTTGGCCTTTTGCCACATAGTCAGCCATGTGTTTTTAATAAACAATTGTTACCTTCTAATAAAAATATAAGAGAACACCCCTTTTTGTTTGTTTAGATACACAGAAAAAGGGTAAACAACAACGCTAGCTACAAGCCACCTCCGATTCCTTAACTAAGGGATGAAATAGCGTGAACGCCTTCGCCTCCCATTGTAGTCACCTTCTCCATACCCCATTTGCAGGTTGATGTGAGTGGGTTGCACCAATACAACCCTTTCAAAACTGGATTTTAGTAATTTATGAATTATGTTATGAAAATTTCAGTTTCTATGCTCTATTTATATATTTTCAACATTTTTTCTTCTCTTTAATCTCTTCTCTTAAGAACAATCGATGATTTCTTTTTGTTAAACATACAATAGTAAATATTAAACATAGTAATAAGTTTATTAATGATAACAATTACACTTATTTTGAGTAAATTTTAGAAAAAAAGTTTTGAGGTTACACTAGTGTGGATGGTTATAACTTATTAAATTAAGCATCTAAACATATAGTGAAAAATTATCTAAATACAATAATTGTTGCGCGTCTTTTCGTGTTTACACCTTTTTAAAATGCAAAAAAATAGATCTCGACGCAAGTATACATCTTAATCTACTGCCGTCTTGTAACAAGTAATAATGGTACAAAGTACCGAATATCGATCCCACAGGGAAGCGTGGAAAAGTTCTCCTCGAAAGTCGGGTTTGTAAAAGCGAGTCTCAGATTGCGAATTCGAAAACAATATTTTTGATTGGGGGGTTGATTAACACTACTGGACAATTAATTAAAAAGAAGCACACGGTACAATGTTTTGTTGAGGCAAGATTAATAATTGGATAAAATGATGAGATCGCATTCCTTTGTTATCTTAAAGTCGATATTTTATGTAACTTAAAATAAGTCGACATACAATAAACCAGTTGTCAATTGATTAATTGCAGTTCACCATAAAATATAACTTTAATTTAAATAACGTCGGACAATCATGCAATACAGTACACCATTTTAACGTCTTATCAGTCCCGGTCACAGCTTAACTTCGTACAGATTATAAATATAACAGAAATGGAAATGTAAATTTTAACTAAAGGAGACGGTTGACGTTTTCAAACACTCAACGATAGAAATCGTAGGAGTGTTGTGCCAACAACGTGTCCTTGGACAGAAAATATTATGTTTAATTAAAGGAGACGGTTGGCGTTTTCAAACACTAAACGATAGAAATCTTAGGAGTGTTGTGCCAACAACGTGTCCTTAGACAGGAAATATTATCACTTGAAATATAAGACTGAAAAATAAATGACGTGAATTAAATTGCAGAAATTAAATGACAGAAAGTAAAAGACGAAAAATTAAAGTACATAAATTAAATTACAGGAATTAAAGTGCGTGAATTAAAGTGCGTTAAAATAAATAACGTAAAGGAAAACTAACCAATACACACTTGATTTTTATAAAATTGGAAACATAAAACGGATTTAATAAAATACAACAAACCGTGAACCAACAAAAGTTGGGAATCCGAAATTATTTTCCGGACTTCCGGTTTGTAATAGAACTAAAGCCGCAATGAGACCAAAATAAAAACCAAATTGTATCAAACCAACGAGATTCGTGATACGAGAATAACAAGTAACGATGGCGAAATACCGTAATTTAAATTGAAAAGAAACATATATTACTAAAACTCGGTTAGATTCGTGAGCCAAAGCTTTTAACCGTTAGCTATTGGCTCAATTCCTGAAACCGGTTACAAAAACGATGGATCAAAGGAGGTTCCTAATGATGATTAAGAGACATGTCTAGATTCATTGAATCTAGACTTTTAAAAAAAAAAAGAAAAAGAGAGAGAGAGAGAGAGTCGTGAGAGAGAGAGGAAGAGAGAAAGATGTAGGTAAAAAAATAAATGTATGTTGTGTTTTTGTTCTCATCCATCCATTTCCTATTTACAACCAAAAATTCAAGGCCATGGGCCTCTAATGTGTCTAAATGGGCTTCCTAATTATAGCCCATAAAAAATGGCCTAGAACTAGTAGATTTTCGGCCCATGGTTTGTAATCAAAAGAGTCCAAAGTTCGGCCCAAAAAGTTATAGCAAGAGTTCATACAAAAACGGCCCAACATCTTCAAAAGTCCGGTTCAATATCTCGGTTTTTAGCCCAAAAGAAAACGCTCCATGTTTACGGCTCGTTGCGTCGGTCCAAAAAGGAAAAGTCTTTTGTCGTTTCCGCGTTGTAACACCCTGGATTTTCATTATACATATCGTTGTAATCTTGTGTTTAACCGTTGTCGTTAACACCGTTAATAGTTTATCGTTCGAATGCGTGGGTTTCAGTGAAAATGTGAACTTCCTGTGAGTTTCGCGACTTGCTCGCGACTTGGAGTCGCGGCATAAGTCGCGATGTCCATTGTTGATTATGGGTTTACGAGCTTCGCGACTTGCATGAGAGGGGTAGTCGCGGCATTAGTCGCGAAAGCCTCTGTTGGTTTTAGGGTTTTGTGGCACGGGCAAGTTATGCCGCGAGTTGAGGTCGCGGCATAACCCGCGAATCCCTCTGGACCGACTTAAGGGTTCAGTTTCCAAAATATCTCATTTCTCTCAATCTCTAAACTCTCTCTTCTCTCTCTAAATCGTTTCTCTCTCTCTCTCTCTAGAGTTTGGTAGTTATAGTTGGTGTTCGATCCGAGGTTTCGGTGTTTTAAGCTTCACCTCTACGTCGTGATCGTTATCTGGTTTTCCGGGTTTTATCCTAAAACCTACTGGTGAGTTCCTACTACCATTTTACAAACTTTATACATGTCAAAACTCTTATTTGCGAAACCCGAAGTATTTCTACGGTATGATTTCATGTTCTCTACATTTTGATATAAATGAAGTTTTTGGTGATTTTCGGGGTTCCCGATCAGTTTTGACTAAAATGACTGGTTCCGCCTTATTAAAAGCAAAATGATGTTTTACTTGCCTATGTTTGTGACTTATTGAGAGAATGTATATAAACTGGTTTTATGATTATCTTTCTTACCAGCAGTTAGCCTGGAAAATGGCATTTTGAAATATAAAGGTGTTGAAAGCTGTTTATCTAGCTTTAAAATGGTCACATGAAATATTGTGACAAGTCATGACTATACTAGTGGATCCCTAGGTATCGAGTCGACTTATGGCTGGGAAGGTTGTGCCCCTTCTGTTGTAGTTAGATACATTTGATCTTCGGGGGCACTTGGTACGTTTATGTGAGGCCGGTTACTATTCATGGGTCAAATGTAGTCTAACGAAGAGTATGATTGGTTCCTTGGGGGCCTCCCTCACATCGTAGTACGGACCGAAGCGTTCGTGGCCATGGTTCCATGTATTTAGCTCATAACTCGGATTTGTGGCTTACTTTGTGTTCCACTATAATCCTTGGTGAATCGGGTAATCCCCGTCATCGGAAGATGTGTTTTGGACCGGTTGTCCGTATATTATCAAAGAACTGTATTTTGCATAACTAAACCTTTGGAAGGATTTACTTTGATGCATTTGATTATATCTCTTAAGATTTATGAACTGTATGTTCTCACTAGGCTTTAAGCCTAACACTTTTTCTCAAATGATATGTATAACAGGTTTCCCATAGCGGTGGGATGCACAGGGTTTTGAGAGACAAGTTTGGTCTCGAGGCATTTTTGAGATGACTATAGTGTGTTGATAGTTGGGCATTGTTAAGTCCCATTCTTTTGATGAATTTTGGATTGTCAACAGATGTAATCTAGATAGGTATGTTTAGATTAGTTTGTTGATGAATTCTAAATCCGTACAGGTTTTTGTAAAGTCTTAAGGACTGATACACTTTTGAGAAGTTTATATCAATTCAGATGTCATATTGCCTTAATTATGAAGTTTTAAATTACTCTGATTTTTAGGATGTTTCACGCGTCACCACTTGATGTCGACTTCTCACGACCTTCGCATCGATCCTAGAATAAAAACATAAAATAAAAATAAGAACTTTTCGAAATTTTTCTAAAATTAACCACCTAAAAACGACTAAATATGATACATTTATTTTAGAAGAAAAACACTAAAAATACGCAAAAATTGACTCAATGGGGAAATAAAAATTTGCTCAAAATTATAAAAACGAGTTAAAAATAGGGTAAATAAAATTACCCTATCACAACCCCAAACTTGAACTGTTGTTCGTCCCGAACAACTTTATTAAAGAAAAACAATTTTGAGCAAAAATTTTGAAAGAAAAGGGAGATATTCCATCCACACAAACCATCATACGCACAATCGTTTATTCAATTCAATTAGTTCACAACGCAAAAAAATAATGGCCCTAATCATGGCTTCCCTCAACATGATTAAAAAAATCTATCAACCAAAAGTTAAACACACAATTCCTTGACGGATTAGGATCGACAATGCAACAAAAGGATGAACGTTATGCATATGACTTATATATATATATATGTGTGTGTGTGTGTGTGTGTGTGTGTGTGTATTTTATGCATAGCCTTTTTCCAAATTATCATCTCATCTTTCTTTTTGGCAGAATTTTTCTGTCATCACTCTTTGAGTGAACATTTGTACACACACATCATTTGGTGTCTTTGACACTTTTGGAATTTGTACAGAAGACAAACGTAGAGCTTTGCTCATTTTTAGACGTATGATTCCATTTTTTTTGCAATTCACTTTGGAATTATGTTTTTTTTTGTATGTGTGAACAATGGGTGATATGGTTTATGAATACGAATGAATGACCATATCACCCCCTCCCCAAAACTTTGAGAGGTTCAATGTCCCTATTGAACGGAAAATGGCAATTGTCGAGATAGGAGGAAAGGTGGTGCGAGTATATATGTTGCATTGATTCAAAAAAATCCGTGAATCAAAGAATCACAAGCTTATTTTTAGCGATAAATAAAAAATCACGAGAGTTATTCCAAATGATTGTGGCCCTTATGGAACGAAATGAAACTAATCTTCGTGAATGGTGAGATAAAGTGTGCATGATGGTGTGTAAAAAAGAAATCCAACTTTGTCTCAAACGACAATCCCAGACTCATGACATGATATTAAAATAAAAATAAATGCGAAGGGAAGAGTGATAGAACCTGTCCTACTCATGGCGAGTAGGAGATGACGTCGGTGTTTTCCACAGTAGCTGCATCGGAAATGGCTACAATCCCACCTCTTTTGTTTATTTTTTTTTGAAAACTTTTTTTTTCTTTTTAATTTAAAAGATTGATACAAAATAAAGAACGTTCACCACCTTTTCTACTCTTGGAGATGGACAACCTTGACAGGTTGTTGCATTAATGCTGACGGTTCAAGAAAATGTTTTACCCTCTGTCTGTTCACCTTAAATGTGGTACCCCTTTCTTGATCAACTAACTCGACTACTCCGTAGGGATACACTTTTGCAATTTGAAACGGACCTGTCCATCTAGAGCTTAATTTCCCGGGAAATAATCTGAGTCTAGAATTGAATAGTAGGACCTGTTGTCCCTCACTGAGCTCTTTTGGAATAATTTTCCTATCATGCCATCTTTTTGTATTTTCTTTATATAGCTTAGCATTTTCATAGGAAAAAATTTTATGTTCCTCCAGTTCACACAATTGTAAAGCTCTCTTATTTCCAGCTGCATCTAAACTCATGTTAAGTTCCTTTATTGCCCAATAAGCACTGTGCTCTAACTCAATAGGTAGGTGACAAACTTTTCCAAAAACTAATTTATAAGGAGACATGCCAATAGGGGTTTTGTAAGCGGTCCGGTAGGCCCACAAGGCATCATCCAATTTGGAGGCCCAGTCTTTTCGGTGTGGCTTGACTACCTTTGTTAAAATTCCTTTGATCTCCCTATTGGACAGTTCAGCCAATCCATTAGTCTGAGGGGATAAGCAGTGGCCACCCTATGCTGTATGTTGTACTTTTCTAAGACTTCTTCTAACACATTGTTTATGAAGTGAGTGCCTTCATCACTGATTAAGGCACGTGGTGTACCAAATCTGGTGAAAATGTGCTTCTGTAAAAATTTGACAACTGTCTTAGCATCATTAGAGTGGCAAGCCATAGCTTCCACCCATTTAGACACATAATCCACAACCACCAGAATGTATGCACAGTTGTTGGAGAGTGGAAAAGGTCCCATAAAGTCAATGCCCCAAACATCAAATAATTCTACTTCTAGAATTCCATTCAGGGGCATTTCATTCCTCTGGGAGATATTTCCACTCCTCTGACATTCATTGCAGCTTTTTGCAAAATTGTGGGCATCATTGTTTTGAGTAGGCCAGTACAATCCTGATTGTAAAATTTTTGCGGCTGTCCTATCTCCTCCAAAATGCCCACCACATGGTCCTGTGTGGTAGTGATGTAAAACAAATGCTACTTCTTCTTTTGGAATACACCTTCTTATTACCTGGTCTGCACATATTTTAAAAAGAAAGGAATCATCCCACAAAAACGTTTTGCAATCAAAAATGAGTTTCTTTCTTTGATGCTTATTGAATTCCTTGGGGATAATCTCACAAGCCAGATAATTCACAATATCTGCAAACCAAGGTGTTGCAGTATGTTGTATGGCCAAAAAAATTTCATCAGGAAATGACTCACAAATATCCCCATTGTGTTTATCCTGCTCCTGTTTTTCCAATCTTGACAAATGGTCAACCACTTGATTATTTACACCCTTTCTGTCAATGATTTCCAAATCAAACTCTTGTAACAACAAGACCCACCTGATTAACCTATGTTTTGCATCCTTTTTAGAAATGAGATACTTGATGGCAGCATGATCAGTATGCACAATCACTTTGGCACCCATCAAGTATGATCTGAATTTTTCAAAAGCAAATACCACAACTAATAATTCTTTTTCAGTGGTGGTGAAGTTGATTTGGGCTTCATTGAGAGTTTTACTAGCATAGTAAATAGAGTGAAACATTTTATTCTTCCTTTGCCCTAGAACTGCTCCTACTGCCCAGTCACTTGCATCAGTCATTATTTCAAAAGGCAAGGACCAGCCAGGTGCCACTATTACAGGTGCTGTGACCAATGCATCTTTTAAAATTTTAAAAGCCTTCTTACAATCTTCATCAAAATTAAAGGCATGGCCATGCTGTAATAGTGAACACAGAGGTTTGGATATTTTGGAAAAATCTTTTATGAACCTCTGGTAAAAACCTGCATGTCCGAGAAAACTTCTGATACCTTTTACAGTAGTTGGTTCAGGCAACTTTGCAATTACTTCCAACTTTGCCTTATCAACCTCAATACCTCTATTGGAAATGAGATGCCCTAACACAATGCCCTCTTTAACCATAAAGTGACATTTTTCCCAGTTTAAAACCAAATATGTTTCTTCACATCGTTTAAGACTCTTTTCAAGGTTTTGTAAACACAGATCATATGATGTCCCATAAACAGAAAAATCATCCATGAAAATTTCCATGGATTGTTCAAGCTTGTCAGAAAAAATGGACATCATACATCTTTGGAAAGTGGCAGGGGCATTACAAAGTCCAAAAGGCATTCTTTTAAATGCAAAGGTCCCATAAGGACAAGTGAAAGTTGTTTTCTCCTGATCCTCTGGTGCAATGGCAATTTGGTTGTAACCGGAATAACCATCTAAGAAACAATAAAATTCTTTCCCTGCTAGTCTGTCCAACATATGGTCAATGAAGGGTAATGGAAAATGGTCTTTTTCGGTAGCTTGGTTAAGCTTCCGGTAGTCCATACATATCCTCCAACCTGATACAATCCTAGTGGGTATTAATTCATTTTTCTCACTGGTTACCACAGTAACTCCTCCCTTTTTGGGTACACACTGCACTGGACTGACACATGTACTACTAGCAATAGGATAGATTATGCCAACATCAAGCCATTTCAAGATTTCCTTTTTCACAACTTCTTTCATCATAGGATTGAGTCTTCTTTGAGGCTCCACTGAGGTGAAATCTTTATTTTCTAAATTGATCTTATGTTGACAAATGGTAGGGCTTATGCCTTTTAAATCAGCAATGGTCCATCCTATGGCCTTGGTGTGTAGTTTTAACATGGCAATCAACTGTTCCTCTTGATCAGTTTCTAAAGATGATGAAATAATGACTGGCAACTTCCCTGGATCTCCCAAAAAGGCATATTTCAAATGTGAGGGAAGTTGTTTCAGTTCTAAGTCTGGGGCACATTCTATGGAAGGAACAAGATTTTTCCTATCCTCACTTCCTAAGACTTCAACAGCAGAGGTAACCTGTATGTCTTCTAACTCCTCAAACTCTGCTATATATTCCTCACTATCAGACTCATCAATTCCCAATACCTCCCCAAAACTTTGGTCTTGACACCAAGATTCAATCAAACTTAATGTAGAACATTCCTCTTTCTCTTTATGATATCTAAGGGAATCCAAAACATTAAAAGTCACTTGTTGGTCTTGAACTCTCATGGTGAGTTCACCCTTTTGGACATCTATTAAAGTTCTTCCTGTTGCAAGGAATGGTCTCCCTAAGATAATAGGGATGTCTTTGTCAGCTTCAAAATCCAAAATGATAAAGTATGCTGGGAAAATAAACTTATCAACTTGGACAAGAACATCCTCAATCTTACCCTTTGGCCAAGCTATGGACTTGTCTGCTAACAAAAGTGAAACAGTAGTAGGTCTAGCCTCACCTATACCTAAAGTGTTGAAAACAGATAAAGGCATTAGGTTTATGCTGGCACCTAAGTCACATAGGGATTTTCCTACTTCCTTTCCTCCTATGGAACAAGGGATTGTGAAAGTCCCAAGATATTTCAGCTTCAAAGGGATTTTTCTAGACAACATAGCACTACATTCTTCTGTCAGAGCTACAGTCTCATAATCATGCAACTTTTTCTTTTTGCTTAAAATGTCTTTCAAAAACTTTGCATAATTTGGCATTTGTTCAATAGCTTCCACCAAGGGTATGTTGATATGCAACTGTTTAAAAACATCTAAAAACTTTTTGAATTGCAATTCATTTCTTTGATTCCTTAATCTTTGGGGATAAGGGATATAGAGAGGAACCGGAGTAGGAGATGTAGTCTTTTGAGAGGTAGATGCTGGAACTGAGATTTTGTCTACCTTAGTAGATGGTGTAACTTTAACTTGTTCTACAGGTCTGTTTTCACAAGGACTTTTGGGATTGTCACCAGATTGTGACACATCCAAAACAGTTTGCTCATCTACTTTTTGAACTTCCTTGGGTTCATTTGGGAACAATGTTGGGTAGTCTGACCTCTTTGGAATGGGTGGAGTTTCAATAGGCCCTACAGTGTTTCCGGACCTAGTGCTCACACTGGGTTGAGTGGAATCTAAGACTGTGTTTTTCCTTTCAGGTTCTGCTTTGTCTGTCTTTAGTTCTTTTTGATTATTTTCTTGCAAGTCCTGTCTACTTCTTAATGTTACTGCTTTCACATGTTCTTTTCCAATTCTCTGAGGTGTTTCTGTATCACTAGAGAGAGAACCTGAAGGACGTTTCCTAATTTTCAAAGCCATTTGACCCACCTGGGTCTCCAGATTCTTAATTGATGCCTGTGTTTGGGTCATGAATGCTTTCATCATTGCTTCCAAGGAAGTAGATGAGTCGACATGCTGGTTTGACTTTTTTTGATAACCAGGTTGATTATTTTGAAAATTTCCATGTTGGTTATTTTGAGGTCTGTGATGAGGCTGTTGGTGAAAATTTGGTTGTCCTTGCAACTTTGGTGGTGGTGGATTTTGGGCAGGACTGTGCCAAGAAAAATTTGGATGGTTTCTCCACTCAGGATTGTAAGTTTGAGAAAAAGGTCCACCCTTGTTGTTACTGCTGACATAATTGACTCTCTCGGGATTTTCGGGACAATGTTCAAAGTGATGACCCTCTCCACAGAAGGTGCACTGTATAGACTGCACAGTAGGGGTAGGTGCCACAGTATTAACTTGCACAACGTTAAGATTTTTGATTAAAGATGCCATGTCGGCCAGCTGTGAAGATAATAATGATAAGCATATGTGTCTTGTACCCCTGCTGCCTTTCTAGGTAAAGCACGTGGATCAACCCATTGACCATTGTTGTTTGAAATTCTTTCAATGATTTCATATCCTTCATTGTAGGTACAAGCTATGAAAGCTCCGTGTACAGTAGCATCGAGCATTTGTTTAGCAGTAGTATTTAAACCACTGTAAAACGTCTCTAACTGAATGCAGTACGGAATGCCATGATGAGGGCATTTTCTTAACAACTCTTTATACCTATCCCATGCATTAGGAACTGCTTCATCGTCCATTTGTCTAAAAGTGCAGATTTCATTTCTGGACTTAGCATTCCTCGTGGGTGGAAAATATTTTTTCAAAAACTTTTCTGCCATTTGGGTCCATGTAATTATAGAATCTGGTTTCAACGAGTTGTACCAAGACCTTGCTCTATCTTTTAAAGAGTATGGAAAAAGTTTTAATTTTAGAGCATCGTCTTCTACACCTGGTAATTTGAAAGAATCTGTAATTTCCATGAAAGACCGGAGGTGAGAATGAGGATCTTCAGCTGGCAAACCAGCGTACTGGCCGTTAGTTTGCAACATCTGAAACATTATCGGTTTTAATTCAAAATGTTGGGTTTGCAAAGTTGGTTTAAGAATTCCTGTATGTAACTGGGTTAAAACAGGAACAACGTAAGACATAATGCCACCATTTTTGGAATTTGCTAGCCGAAAAATGTGTTGTTCCTCATCATCATTATTTATATTCTCTTCATTTGGTTCTTCGCGATCATCGAAAATTTCGCGATCATTGGGAATTTCCCTATCACGATTTCTTCGGTCATTATTATTTTCTCGATCATTATTATGCCCATTAAGATTTACCTCGGACATCGTTTCCTCATCTGTCATATATTCACGTTCAGACATTTCAGAAGGATTTAAGACTTAATTAGCCTTTTGGATTTTTCGTCGTTGTCTAAATGTTCGTTCAATATCGGGATCAAATTGGAAAAAATCACCGTGTGGCAATCTTGGCATGCACTTTTTTTTTTGATTTTTTTTTTCAAAATATTTTTTCTACTTTTTTTTTTCTTTTCAAAATAGGTGGAAGAAAAACGCACTTTTAAAAACCTTACTTAAAAAGAAAAACTTCTAGCGTGCTTCCCCGGCAACGACACCAAAAACTTGTCGCGACTTTTCGTGTTTACACCTTTTTAAAATGCAAGAAAATAGATCTCGACGCAAGTATACATCTTAATCTACTGCCGTCTTGTAACAAGTAATAATGGTACAAAGTACCGAATATCGATCCCACAGGGAAGCGTGGAAAAGTTCTCCTCGAAAGTCGGGTTTGTAAAAGCGAGTCTCAGATGGCGAATTTGAAAACAATATTTTTGATTGGGGGGTTGATTAACACTACTGAACAATTAATTAAAAAGAAGCACACGGTACAATGTTTTGTTGAGGCAAAATTAATAATTGGATAAAATGATGAGATCGCATTCCTTTGTTATCTTAAAGTCGATATTTTATGTAACTTAAAATAAGTCGACATACAATAAACCAGTTGTCAATTGATTAATTGCAGTTCACCATAAAATATAACTTTAATTTAAATAACGTCGGACAATCATGCAATACGGTACACCATTTTAACGTCTTATCAGTCCCGGTCCCAGCTTAACTTCGTACAGATTAAATTTTAACTAAAGGAGACGGTTGGCGTTTTCAAACACTCAACGATAGAAATCGTAGGAGTGTTGTGCCAACAACGTGTCCTTGGACAGAAAATATTATGTTTAATTAAAGGAGACGGTTGGTTTTTTCAAACACTCAACGATAGAAATCTTAGGAGTGTTGTGCCAACAACGTGTCCTTAGACAGGAAATATAATCACTTGAAATATAAGACTGAAAAATAAATGACGTGAATTAAATTGCAGAAATTAAATGACAGAAAGTAAAAGACGGAAAATTAAAGTATATAAATTAAATTACAGGAATTAAAGTGCGTGAATTAAAGTGCGTTAAAATAAATAACGTAAAGGAAAACTAACCAATACACACTTGATTTTTATAAAATTGGAAACATAAAACGGATTTAATAAAATACAACAAACCGTGAACCAACAAAAGTTGGGAATCCGAAATTATTTTCCGGACTTCCGGTTTGTAATAGAACTAAAGCCGCAATGAGACCAAAATAAAAACCAAATTGTATCCAACCAACGAGATTCGTGATACGAGAATAACAAGTAACGATGGCGAAATACCGTAATTTAAATTGAAAAGAAACATATATTACTAAAACTCGGTTAGATTCGTGAGCCAAAGCTTTTAACCGTTAGCTATTGGCTCAATTCCTGAAACCGGTTACAAAGACGATGGATCAAAGGAGGTTCCTAATGATGATTAAGAGACATGTCTAGATTCATTGAATCTAGACTTTTAAAAAAAAGAAAAAGAGAGAGAGAGAGAGCCGTGAGAGAGAGAGGAAGAGAGAAAGATGTAGGTAAAAAAATAAATGTGTGTTGTGTTTTTGTTCTCATCCACCTATTTCCTATTTATAACAAAAAATTCAAGGCCATGGGCCTCTAATGTGTCTAAATGGGCTTCGTAATTATAGCCCATAAAAATTGGCCTAGAACTAGTAGATTTTCGGCCCATGGTTTGTAATCAAAAGAGTCCAAAGTTCGACCCAAAAAGTTATAGCAAGAGTTCATACAAAAACGGCCCAACATCTTCAAAAGTCCGGTTCAATATCTCGGTTTTTAGCCCAAAAGAAAACGCTCCATGTTTACGGCTCGTTGCGTCGGTCCAAAAAGAAAAAGTCTTTTGTCGTTTCCGCGTCACCACTTGATGTCGACTTCTCACGACCTTCGCATCGATCCTAGAATAAAAACATAAAATAAAAATAAGATATTTTCGAAAATTTTCTAAAATTAACCACCTAAAAACGACTAAATATGATACATTTATTTTAGAAGAAAAACACTAAAAATACGCAAAAATTGACTCAATAGGGAAATAAAAATTTGCTCAAAATTATAAAAACGAGTTAAAAATAGGGTAAATAAAATTACCCTATCAATAATATAACGAGAAAACTTGTATAAAAATTTACAAGAAACAAAATATAAAACAAAATGATAAATATATTTGATAATAATTAATTTATATTTTTTTATCAACTTTAACTTATATGTTTTATAGTTTATTAAAATAAATAAAATGGTTAAGAAATAATAAAGATAATGAAAACCAATAATAAGAAAAGAATGTAGACAAGAATATAAGTTTTTGTTTAAGTATTTGACTCTTTATCCACAATGGAGATTCTTATTGTTTTTTAATAAGAAACTTCATTATGGGACAAAGATTATTGTCCACCCACATGCTCTATTGAGAATTTAAATACTTAAACTCAAATTTTTATCGCTATTAATTAATATATTATATCACTATATAATTTTGTTTTAATTATATTATTAAATATATAATTGGTTATTTTTTCTAGATGCCATTAAAATATATAAGATAATCATTGAATTCTAATAAAATACTTAATTTTTTATATAAAAAATATTATATTATTAAGCCTAAATTAAACAAACTTATAAAAAACATTATCACTTTTCTCAAAACCATCCAAAATCGTACTGTAAATCGACAAAAAAAAAATTAAATAAATTTTGAATCTAAATCTTGTGTTTCATTATAAACCATGAGTTTTGATGGATGTCCACCATTTTTTGATAACAAATATGTTTATTATGTTCTTGGTAAGCAATTTCGTTTGTTTTCATCTTCTTAAATTTAGTTTCTGATTTTGATTTTGATCTTAGCAATTTAGTTTTGTCAATTCTTATTCTAAATATTGAATAAGTTTTACGGTGATACATCTTTCCTAAATTAATGAACTATTGCACATCTGTCATACCAAAATATTGTAAAATCCACAACAATGGTTAACTATTAATTTGTATTCGTTCCGGTTTACTGATCAACATTAATTTTGTAGGTAGCAAGGAATAGATTCCACATCCAAGTGGTTAAAACACATGCCATTTTATTATTGCCTTAGATATGATGCCCTTATAATTATTAATTATGTTGTATAATTTCCACTATATATGCTGTCACATTTGGGTTTAATTCTAATTTATTATAACTACACCTCAGTAAGTAGTGTTCCTGGAATCTGTTAGATGAACTAAAGCAACAAATTGGTGCAAGTTGAGAGAAGCAGGAGACTTTAAGTTATTGTTGTGTTTGCCAACTTATTAAAGAGTTGTATCTTATCAGAGTGAGAGGATATAAAGTTGCAGGAATTTCACCATTTGAAAACTGTGATACAGTTGCACCAACAGTAACAATTTTGGCAGATTGCGTTCCATTTTAGCTTAGATAATCGTAATCGTTCCTATATTATATGCAAGAATATCTCTACATTAAATGGAAATGATTGTTAGAGTAATTACATGTCGATTTATACAGTAGCTACCTCGGACCAAGAGAAGTGAGGGAAACCGTAGGAACTGAATCCGTTATCCCGAGTCTGAAAGCTTCATCTGAACCAAACTCATTCGGTTGTCCGTTGCTTTTGGGTAAAAATGTCGGATTCGAAGGAAAAGGAAGGGGATGAATATTCTTGGATAACATTTGCAGGGCCATAGACATGGTTGGTCTTAGTGATGGAACTTCTTGAGTGCAAAGAAGTCTTATTTGTACCACCTTCTCTACTTCCTTCTTCACATTATCATCACTCAACATCATGTTTGGATCAAAAACTTCCTCCACTCTTCCTTCCTTAAAATGCTTCCACACCTATTTCATCACCAATTAAATAAATTATACCGCAATATATCTCGGGGGTGGGGGTGGGATGAATGTAGACATGTTCTCTATTTTGAAGGCGTAAAAACTCCGATAAGGAAAGAGATGTACTTGCATACTTACAATTGAGACCAAGTTATGAGTATGCTCTGCTGTTTGTGTTCCTCTGTGTTGGGTCTGAAATGTGCTAAGTCCAGCTAGTACTGCTACTTGAAGATTACTACTGCTTGAAGAGTTAATACTGCAAGTTGGAAGTTACTACTGCAAGCATGGTTAGTACTGCTATTGATGAGAAGATGTTGCTGAAGATTAATGCTGCTCATGAAGATAAAGATGGATTGATTGATTAAAGCGAAAGACAAGGAGATCGAAGATAATTATGGACTGGATGCTGAAGATCAACTTTAATTCTTGTAATCTGTTTTGTATATATAGTATAGAAGTCTTAGATTTTAGTGATATAGAATACACACAGATATACGTATTGTTTTTGTTACTAGAGAGAATTAGCCTCAAGATTGTTAGTAATCCTTTCTTTAGAGAAGTATTGAATGTCTGTTGAGCCTGTTCAACATATTGAGGCTTTGGTTGTAATCATTAAGTTAATTCAATATAACTTGTGATTTGCAGTCATACACTGTTCCATTGATTTACTGTTAAAGTGTTATCCCGCAAACTTCTTTAACAAAGTTTCTGAGTGTTAAATTATTTTCTTGTTTTGAATTTTGATCCTGACAAGTGGTATAAGAGCAGAGGAACTCAGAAATCAATAATCATCATGGACGGATCAAGCGACAATGTTCTGGTTTCAAAGGTCCCCATACTCAAACCTAATGAGTTTGACATGTGGAAAATCAGGATCAGGCAGTACATTCTTCTTACAGACTACTCAATGTGAGATATCATTAAGAATGGTCCCTCAAGTGAAGGAGAGATCGGAGCAGATGGCAAGAGACCTCCACCAAAGACTGATGGAGAAAGAAAGATGAGGCAGACTAAGATGAAAGCCTTGAGCACTCTGCTCTTGGCAATTCCTAATGAATACCAACATCAGTTTTGCAACTGTGCTGATGCCAAAATCCTGTGGAATGCTTTGGAGAAGAGGTTTTCAGGTACCAAAAGCACTAAGAGAAATCAGAAAGCAATTCTCAAACAACAATATGAAAACTTTATGTCCACAAAGAATGAGTCTATGACTCAAACCTTTGATATATTCAACAAGTTGATTGGAGAATTGGCCACTGTTGGTGTCAAGATGGATCAGGATGATGTCAACAGAAAGTTTTTAAGATCTCTTGGTGAAGAATGGGTAATGTATACAGTATCATTCAGACATAATGATAATCTGGAGGATAAGGAACTTGATGATCTCTACAATGATCTAAGGGTGTTTGAAGCAGAAGTTGAATCTAAGAAGAAGCCATCTGGATACTCTCACAATGCTGCTCTCTTATCATCTATACTAATTCTACTGCAAATACAGAATCAGTTAGTGCTGCTTATGGCTCAAAACAGGATGGTCTCAATGATTCTGTTTTGGAAGCCTTCCTTGCTAGCCATGCCAAAACTTTTCTTATTAATAATGATCTGGAGCAGATCAATGTTGATGATCTTGAAGAGATGGACATCAAGTGGCAAATGGCAATGCTCACCATGAGAATCAAAAGATTCATTAAAAGGACTGGAAGAAACAATTTTGCCATGAAAAGAGAAGATGGTGCTGGATTTGACAAATCCAAGGTGGAATGCTACAAGTGTCACAAACTGGGGCACTTTGCAAGAGAATGCAGAGAAGGAATGTCTCAACAACATGGAAACAACAACAAGAATTCATCTCAAGCACTTGTCTCATAAGATGGAATGGGATTTGATTGGAGTGACCAAGCAGATGAGGCAATCCAGAATCAAACATTGATGGCTGAGGTTTCAGAGTCTTCAAGCACAACAATCCCCACAGAGGTAAAATCTAAACTTTGCTCTCAAGCCTGTCTTGAAACTGTTAAAAAGTACAGGGATCACAATCAGAGCATGTGTGATGATCTTAAAAGGTTGGAGCAACACAGGAGAGAGTCTAATTTGATCATTGTGAATTTTGAAGAACAAATTAAGGCATATCAGGATAATGAACTTCAACATTCATATGATCAAAACTATTGGAAGTGGGAGAAGAAGGAGTTAGAGATTAAGCTAGAGAAGGCTAGAGAAGAATGTGAGAAAATAAGGAGTGAATTTGAGAAGGCCAAATTAGATATTGAGAAATTTTCCAATGCTTCTAAAACAATGGACTCTTTACTCAAATCTCAAGTTCATGACAAACTGAAGATAGGTATAGGCTATAATAACACCCCTCCACCTTACAATAACAACTACATGCCACCCACCTCAGACCTCTTAGAAAGACAAGAGAAGAAGGACTTACCTGTAGGAGCCACATAGGTAGATCCACTAGACACTGTAGTGGTTGAGGCAGAATCTGAAGAAGAGAACAATGAGGATAAGAATAAGGAAGACCAGAAAGAAATTCCCCAAGAAAACCATATTCTTACAAATGAGAGGGGAGACAAACCATTTGTCAAGAGTGAGAAAGTAGAGAAGTTTAAGATTGGGGAAGAGACTGTTAAGAGTGAGAAAGCTGAGACCTCCAGAAAAGGGAAGGAGAAGGTACAGGGAGATCACTATATGCAAACTACTGTTGTAAATCCCTGTACTTGTCAACAGAAAAAGGCCCATCAACATGATAAAATAAAGGGAAATCAGAGAAACAGAAATAACAAGTGGGCTCAAAAACAGGGAATTGATCTAAGCAAAATCAATAGACCAAAGCCTTGTTTTATTTGTGGCAAGTTGAATCATTTAGCCAAACACTGTTATTTCAATCCTGTTAACCAAAGAATTACTTTTCAAAGACAAACACAAAATTCAGTTGGTTATAGGAAGCAATCAAGAAATCACATGGCTGCTAATATGAGAACAGTACCAATGAAAACTGGGACTGCAAAATCTTATATCCAGAATAAGTTTGCTAAAACAAAAGAAGACATTCCAAGCAAATCAAGGAGTAACACAAAGAATAGGAAAGCAAACAAATGTGTCTTAATTTGGGTCCCAAAAGAAACTAAACCTGTTAGTACTGCTACCTCAAATAGTACTGCTACCAGAAATAGTGCTGCTGATAGCAATACTACTGCCGACCAAGTTAATACTGTTAATAAAGTTAGTACTGCTAACCAAGTTAGTACTGCACTACTGCTAATGAGGATAGTACTGCTAACAAATTTAGTGCTGCTGACCAAGTTAATACTGCTAACAAGGATAGTACTGCTATCAGTGTTAATACTGACAGACCTATAATTAAGACAAAGTATTCCAGCCATGAGATTCCTGACTCTGATCATCTCATCAAGATTAAGCTTAATGAATATGAGTATGTTGATGAGAAAGGGCAACCCAAGACCACTTTGGCTTGGGTTCCCTCAAGAAACTAACTGTTTTATCTTATGTGCAGGGTAACCAACAACTCAAGGGGAAGAGCATTTGGCATGTAGATAGTGGTTGCTCTAGGCACATGACAGGTAACATGTCCTGCCTTCAAAATTTCAAAAGGTTTGATGGAGGACGTGTTGCTTTTGGTGACAATCCAGCAGGAGGTAAGATAAGTGGTAAAGGTATGGTTTCAAAAGGTAAGATGACCTTTGAAGATATTTACTATGTTGAGCAATTGAGATACAACCTGTTAAGTGTATCACAGGTCTGTGACAAGAAACATAGTATATTATTTAGTGATACTGAATGTATTATCCTTGCTCCAGGATTCAAGGTAGTTGATGAAAATATGATACTACTTAGAACCCCTAGAAAGGATAATGTTTATTGTTTGGACCTAGAAAGTGTTTCATCTGATTCATCACTAAACTGTCTGTTTTCAAAAGCTTCTTTAAATGAATCATCTCTTTGGCACAGAAGGATGTGTCACATGAACTTTAAAACTATGAACAATCTTGTGAAAAACAACCTTGTAAGAGGTTTGCCTGAAAAAGTGTTTTCATGTGATGATCATTGTGTTGCATGTCTTAAAGGCAAGCAGCACAAAACTTCTCATAAGTCCAAAGAAATAAACACAATCTCCTCATCCCTTCAGTTATTGCATATGTATCTTTTTGGTCCTACAAATATGATGAGTATTGGTAAGAAATCCTACTGCTTAGTCATTGTTGATGATTTCTCTAGGTTTACTTGGGTATATTTTCTGAGGACTAAGGATGAGACAAGTGGACTGATCAAATCCTTTGTTCTTAGGATTGAAAACCAAACAAATCTAAGAGTTAAAGTCATTAGATCTGATAATGGAACTGAGTTTAAAAACAATGACTTAAACAACTTTTGTGAGAATAAAGGTATTGAGAGACAATACAATGCTCCTAGAACTCCTCAACAGAATGGCGTTGCTGAGAGGAGAAATAGGATATTTAAAACAATTACAATAATGACCCTCATTTAATCTTGAATACAATTATAGTCTAACAATATGTACTGATTGGCTATTTGACATTGATTCACTAACTAATTCTTTGGGTTTTAGTGACGAGCTAATTGCAGGAACAAGCTCAAAAAAGACATCAGAACAGAGAAAAGAGTTTGTGCTGTTCCCTGCACCCACAGTTGATCCTGTTGAATTCTGTCAACAAGAAAAGAAAGATGCTTCAGAAAAGGAGGAGTTTGAACCAAAACAGGATGAAGATGACAAAGGTGATGAAGAGGATAAAGGTGATAGTTCAGGAAACACAGGTCCTGAAATGCCCATAATGGCAGATGATGATACTGATGAAGAAAATTCTTCAGTGTTTGGTGGAAACACTCCTGAAAAGAATGACTCTAATTTGGATGCAAATATTAATGAGGAGGCTGCCCATCAAACAAGAACTCAAAAGAATCATCCTCCTCAGTTGGTGATTGGTGATATCAATTCTCCCATGATCACAAGGCAACAGAGTAAGTTAGGAGGATTGAAAGACTTACAGTCAGGCCTGTTATCTTGTTTTCTATCCCAAATTGAACCCAAGAAGGCTTATGATGCAATGAAAGACCCAAGCTAGATAAAAGCAATGCAAGAGGAGCTGCTGCAGTTTGTGTTGCAAGATGTGTGGGATCTGGTTGACCTTCCAAAAGGACAAAGGGCAATTGGAACTAAATGGGTTTTCAGGAATAAGAAAGATGAGAGAGGGATAGTGATAAAGAATAAGGCCATACTTGTGGCATAAGGGTACACACAAGAAGAGGGAATAAACTATGAAGAGGTATTTGCACCAGTAGCCAGAATTGAGGCAATTAGGCTGTTTCTAGCCTATGCTTCTTTCATGAAGTTCAGAGTATATCAGATGGATGTTAAGAGTGCATTTCTATATGGGACAATTGATGAATAAGTGTATGTTTGTTAGCCTCCAGGGTTTGAGAATCCTACCTTTCCTGACAAAGTATACAAATTAAAGAAGGCACTCTATGGGCTACATCAAGCACCAAGAGCATGGTATGATACTCTTGTCTACCTATCTCTTGGAAAATGGTTTTGAAAGGGGCATCATTGACAAGACTCTGTTCACCAAAAGGAAGAAGAAGGACATCCTGCTTGTACAAATCTATGTGGATGACATCATCTTTGGATCCACAAAAGATCTTATGTGCAAGGAGTTTGAGGAGCTGATGCACAAAAGATTCAAGATGAGCTCTATGGGTGAACTCACATTCTTCCTTGGGCTACAGGTTAAACAAAAGAAAGATGGCATTTTCATAAGTCAATCCAAGTATGTGCAGGATATACTTACAAAGTTTGAATTTTCAGAAGCAAAGCCTGTAAGCACACCTATGGAAACACACAAACAGATTACTGCAAATCTTGAGGGGGAGGATGTGGATGTTCATCATTATAGATCCATGATTGGCTCCCTCAGGTATCTCACAGCTTCAAGACCAGACATTATGTTTGCTGTATGTGTGTGTGCAAGATTTCAAGTGAGGCCTAAGCAATCTCACTTCCAAGCAGTCAAAAGGATATTCAGATATCTCAAAGGACAACCTAGGTTGGGTCTTTGGTATCCTCATGACTCACCATTTGACCTACTTGCATATTCTGATAGTGATTTGGGTGGTGCAAACTTGGATAGAAAGTCTACATCAGGAGGATGTCAGTTTTGGGGTGCAAGGCTATTTTCATGGCAGTGTAAAAAGCAAACCATAATGTCCACCTCTACAACAGAAGCAGAATATATAGCTGCTGCAAGCTGCTGCTCCCAAGTGCTATGGATTCAAAATCAAATGTTGGACTATGGATTTACTTTTCTTCACACTCCCATCTTCATTGATAACAACAGTGCTATAAGCATTGTTAATAATCCAGTGAAGCACTCAAAAACCAAGCATATAGAAATCAGGTACCATTTTATAAGAGATTGCAATGAAAAGAAGTTAATTCATGTTTTAAAAGTACATACTAGTAACCAATTTGCTGATCTATTCACCAAAGCTTTTGATGTGGGTAGATTCACTTTCTTGGTCACAAGTGTAGGCATGATAAACACTGAATAAGCCTCTTTTGATTGTCTTTATGTACCATTTCTGTATAGATTCTTTCATGCTTACTTTCCCATATTTCTTTGTGCATGGTGCTGCTAACCATCTATGTTTAAGTGTTTCAGATAGATGTGCTGATTAAATACTTGGTACTTCTGATTAAGTTAATACTGCTCTCTATATTACTCATGATGACAGTTCAAATATGGTTAAGTATGGTTACTACTGCTAGGTGGTTTATACTGCCAGTGCAAAGTTACTACTGCTTGTCTTATTTCTACTGCCAAACCGTGTTAATACTGCTAGTCTGTGTTAATACTGCTGGTATGTGTTACTACTCTGATATGAGTTAATACTACGGGTATGGGTTAATACTGCTTATATGAGTTAATACTGCGGGTATGGGTTAGTGCTGCTAGGGTACTTAGTACTGCTTTTAACTGAAACCCTCCACCTATAAATAACCTCTTTGACCGCCAAAACCCAAACGACTCTTTAAATTTCCAACAAGTTTTCATCCTCTCTCTCTCTCTCTCTCTCAAATTCTTGCTTCCCAGTGCGTAAACCCTTGTTGATTCAAACCCAAGAACGATGGCAGGACTGAATTTTGTTGACGATCACAATGAGCTTGCAATGCTGCAAAAACCCAAACAATCTGAGGGTTTTCATGAGATTGTGGATTTCCTAAAATCCTCACACATCACCTATGCGTTAACTGTCAATCCCACCATCTATGTGGAACATCTGCGACAATTGTGGACGAATGCATCCATTCAGACAGTTGATGGCAATCAGATAATCCAATCAAAGGTCTGTGATAAATCTATCACAATCACAGAAGGCTGCATTCACACTCATCTACGTCTAGATGATGCATCTCGTATGTCTTCTCTCCCAAAGGAAGATCTATTTCTCGAAATTGGTCGAATGGGGTATGAAGGTCCTACTGAGGTTTATAAGTTCTTCAAGAGAAAATTTTCACCTCAGTGGAGATTCTTTGTTCATACTCTGCAACATTGTATTTCTCGCAAAAAAAACTGGCTGGAGTGAGTTCAGCAGTACAATAGCTTATGCTCTTGTCTGCTTAACTACCTCCAGAAAGTTTAATTTTTCACAAATGATTCTGAATGATTTGCTGTCAAACCTGGATACCAAAACCAAAACTAAAAGATTTTATATGTATCCAAGGTTTGTACAAGAAGAACTAAACAAGGAATTAACGGATTTACCCTCTTTTCAAGAGGTGTATGTACCTAAACCTTCCAAAGGGAAGGTGTTTTACAACATGAAAAGGCCTAGTAAGGACTTTTCTGGAAAAGACACACCATTGTTCTCTACAATGATGGTTGTGTCTCATTCCCATGGTGAGGCATCAGGGTCACAACCCACATCTGACCAACCCACTGATGACCTACCCACACCATTCATTTCCAAAGATCCTCCTCAGATCCTTGTTGTTAAACCAATTCCCCCCATCACTCAAAAATATGTAAGGAAAAAGGTACAGAAGGTTCTTTCCCTTCCTGTATCTACACCCCAACACCCTACTAGCCCTCTGATGGAGCATTCTCCATCAAAGAATATCCAAAGGGAAACCACATGGGTATCTCTCAACCCCAAGAAGGTGCTCTCTAAGGAGAAGGAAGAGCATGTGGGCAGTAAGGCTCACACTACTGATTCTGCACAAGGTGTGGATCAGGACGGTGTGAACATCACTAAGACCTTCCCCACGGCAACTTTGGATGAGCAATCATCTAAGGGACCCAGGTGCCAAGAAACCAAGGGGGTATAAGGTGCTTCTGCTAGGCGGAAGGTCTCTACTAAAAGATCCAAGGATCCTTCAAGGGTGGTCAACACACCTAAAGGAGGTGAGGACAAATATAACTATGATGAATTGATGGAAACCATTGGAAATGTCAATCTGGATGTCATCAATCAGGGTAAGGAGATAAAGGAGATGAAACAGGTGATTCTTTCTCAGCAGGGGGAAATAGACAAACTTAAGAAAATGGTTCTTCGTTTGGTACACAAAAGGAGGAGAAGGCACTTTGGATTGAAGAAAAGGGGAGCTACTCATGATGCTTCCAAAAAGGGGGAGAATCAAGAGGCTGAAGCAGAGAAGGAAAGTACAGTTGAGATGGGATTTGAATTTGAGGGGGAGATTGGTGCTGAAACAGAAAAAGAAGCAGAAACTGCTCAAGCAGCTGAAACAGAAAAAGAAGTAGAAACTGCTCAAGTAGCAGAAACAGAAAAAGAAGCAGAAACTGCTCAAGCAGCAGAAACAGAAAAAGAAGCAGAAACATGTGTGCAAGCAGCAAAAACAAGTGTGAAAGAAGCAGTAACTACTGAACCAGCAATAGAAACTGCTACAGCAGTAAAAACAAAGCAAGCAGCAGAAACTGGTATGTCTGTGGAAGAGATTGAGATTGCAGAGACTCTGATCAAGGCAAAGAACGACACTCCTAAGGCTACTCAAAAGGCTAAGGGAGTGGTAATTAAAGAAGGAGGCTCAGAACAGAAAAGGAAAGAGATAAGCATGACAGAGGCCAAGAAGAAAGGGAAAGAAAAGATGGTAGAGCATGTGAAAGCTGCAAAGAAGCAAAAGCAAATAGAACTGGATGAAGAATTGGCAAAGAAGATGCAAGAAGAGCTTAAAAAGGAGAATGAGATTCAAACTGCCAAAGACAGAAAGATTGCATTAGATTTGGCTAAAAGACTCAATGAAGAATATCAGAAAAGCTTGAAACTGGCTGCAAAGAAGGTTGCAATGAAAGCAACAAGACAAAGGAAGCCTTAAAAGACCTTTCTAGCTGCACAAGAAAGAAGAAAAATGATAAACTTCTTGAAAGGATCTGTTGGAGTTCCTGAAGGAATGTTTACAAAAATGTCTTGGAGCAGAATAGAAGACTTGTACAAAAAGGAGATGGCCAAGCTTCAAGGAGACTTCAGTCAGAGGGTTGAGTTTGAAAGAAAAATGAAAGAAAGACATGATTTGAATATTTACAGCCTTTCCCTGACAGTGAAGAAGGCACTCCTACAGAAGAAAAGATTGAAGTCAAGAAGAAAGAGGCTTTAGCCCAGAAGCTTGGAGCTATTAAAAGAATGAACTCTATTGCTCCCAAGATAAAGGCAAAGAGGCCAAGAACTGATGAAGTTGAGAAAGAAAAGGAAAGTGACAGAATGGAAGCTGAACCTACTGTTGCATCTCCTGCAGAGCATGTTGAAACTAAAGAGCATAGTCAAGAGCAACCAAGTCAATCTGATGTGCAGTTTGAGTTGTATATGACAGTGACAGATGAAGAACCAGTTAAAGTTGATCCTATCTCAGTGGAAGCTCCAGAAATCATCCATTGGGATACTTTGTTGGATAAAAGAACAGAGTACTTCAGAATCAAGAGAATGGGTGACAAATATGAGGTTTATTCTACTTGGGGAAAGATCATAAGAAGTTGTACCAGGGTTGATTTGGAGGAGATGTATAAGGTTGGTCTGAATCTATATGGTGACTTGCTGAAAGGAGCTGGGATGAGCATAACTAAGATGGCTATGGAGTTTTTATGCATGATGTTTGAACCAGATAGAGTGAAGTATCTTATCAAAGACTTGCATCATGAAAATGGATTTAAAAGAATTGATCACTGGATGCTTTTTGAAAGATGTGGAGTCTATGTCTTAACCATTGATAAAAACTATCATGAGTACTACTTGGTGGATAAGGTATATGACCACAGCAAAGCAAAGTTGCAAGGGATGTTGAAAGCTAAGCTGGTATGTGCTAAAGGTTCAGAAATGGCCAGAATTGTGATCAAAATAACAATCAATCAAAGTCTAGGTTTGAATCCTGATATAGGAATCTGAGCAGTTATTTTGAAAGCATCATGAAGACCTTTATTTTGAAGAACTTAACTTCTTGAATTGAAAAGTTAAGTTAGGGGGAGATTGTTGGGTCTGAAATGTGCTAAGTCCAGTTAGTACTGCTACTTGAAGATTACTACTGCTAGAAGTATTAAGGATTACTACTGCTAGTAGTTAGTACTGCTTGAAGAGTTAATATTGCAAGTTGGAAGTTACTACGACAAGCATGGTTAGTACTGCTATTGATGAGAAGATGCTGCTGAAGATTAATGCTGCTTATGAAGATAAAGATGGATTGATTGATTAAAGCGAAAGACAAGGAGATTGAAGATAATTATGGACTGGATGCTGAAGATCAACTTTAATTCTCATAATCTGTTTTGTATATATAGTATAGAAGTCCTAGATTTTAGTGATACAGAATACACACAGATATACGTATTGTTTTTGTTACTAGAGAGAATTAGCCTCAAGATTGTTAGTAATCATTTCTTTAGAGAAGTATTGAACGTCTGTTGAGCCTGTTCAACAGATTGAGGCTTTGGTTGTAATCATTAAGTTAATTCAATATAACTTGTGATTTGCAGTCATACATTGTTCCATTGATTTACTGTTAAAGTGTTATTTCACAAACTTCTTTAACAAAGTTTCCGAGTGTTAAACTATTTTCTTGTTTTGAATTTCGATCCTGACACTCTGTTTGGCATTCCAGTAACCACCTCAAGCAAAAGCACACCGTAACTATATACGTCTACTTTTTCGGTTAATTGACCATGAGCTATATATTCTGGAGCCATATATCCATTGCAATATTAAAACACAACGATCACCCTGTATTCGAAAAAAACAAAAATAAAAAAAGAACACCTGATCGATGTGCATACAGTGTTCCAGCAATCCCGGTGCTGATATGGTTTTTATCTTGTTGAAAAGATCTAGCTAACCCGAAATCAGCAATCTTAGCACGAAGCTTCGAATCCAACAAGATATTAGCAGATTTTATATCCTTGTGAATGATTCTGGTTTTACTGTTTTCATGAAGGTAGGCCAAACCTTCTGCTGTCCCCACAATAATATCAAATCTTTTTGCCCAGTTTAGTTCCTTACCCCTAACTGAATTTGCACAAACAAATCCCATTTTCATCAACTCATGATTCACAAATATTAATGTTAACTTTTTCTGGTTTGGGTAACCATGGATGTTTGGGCTAACTTGCACACACCTCGACTAATTCTATGGGGACTGAAGATAACAGCCAGAAAAATTCTCAGTTGCTAACCCCACATTGGCCCTAAGGAGAGTCGAACTGACCACCTGGCCTTTGCTTACGGGTTGAGTTGGCCCTCAAAAATAACTCGAGTTTGTGGAATTTGGAAATCATGATGCTTACCGAAGATGAAATGATCGAGACTCCTGTTTGGTAGATATTCGTAAATGAGAACGCTTTCAGGTCCCAAACAACTGAAGCCTACCAGTTTCACCAGATTTTTGTGTTCAACACTACTGATGATGTTGACTTCATTGTAGAAGTCCCCTACTCTATGTTGGTGGTTGAAGAAAAGTCTCTTGGCAACAATCTCTCGTCCATTTGGAAGAACTCCCTGCGATAAAGATAATCTCATTGTGCTTTCTAACGTCGTTTGATTAATCTAATACAACATAAGAGCTCCAAAAAAGACGGGAATAAAAGAAAGTTGTTTGATAAGGTTATGATACCTTGTATACTGTTCCGAAACCCCCTTGGCCAAGCTTGTTGGCCTCATCGAAAGAACTCGTGGCTTTCTCAATCATGGAGTATTTAAAGTTCAAGCTACTACTATTCAGGATCTTCAACAATTTAGTGTCGCCGGAACCTAAAATATCAAGAAATTTAGAATGTTTCACAACTTCCATCATGTTTTTTTTTGCTTTAACAGAAATTTCGTGCCAACTAATTCATCATACAAATTCGATTCAGTGGATTAAATTTAAGAGATCGCTTATTCTACTTAGAATTAAGAGATCAACTATTCAATCGGGTGGTGGGGACTTAAAGAAGTCGAAGAATGAATGAAGGCTCATACCTTGTCTTCTTTTCGATTTACTTCTGTGCTTCCTTGCATAAAAAGCGATAATAATCACAACTATAAATGTTACCACATAACTAACAACCATTACAATAGCCATCGTTTTCCCTGCAAAGGCCATAAACAGGAGAAATGATCGATCCACCAGAACCATGAGTTCTATCACTATAAAATTTATTACTACAATCTAAGAATAACCCTAATAACTTACTTTTAGAGCTACCATTAGAGTGTCTCGTGTTATTATCACGATTCGAAAAGTTGGTGTCCGAATACCTCAAGAAGCAACCAATATATAATGCATACCCCCTTGAACCCGGAAAGCACTCTAATATGGACTTAGATGCCTTCTACAAACACTGCCAACAAGAATCTGCATCTAACGAGCTCCAGCAATCAGTGGTTGCATATGCCGACTTGTTTTCTATCCCAGATATAAGAGCCTGTCAGCCTGTGTTCCGGCATGGTAGTTCTGTCTTCTGGGTGCAGTTTCCACTGCTTGGAGTACAACCATTGATGCCAGTTGTTCAAACTCATTGTTTCTCCTAGTTGAATCGAGACACATAATTCTGTCTTTTTGGCCTGTATGCTTGATAGGGTAATTTTATTTACCCTATTTTAAACTCACTTTTTTATAATTTTGAGCAATTTTTATTTTCCTATTGAGTCCTTTTTATTTATTTTTAAGTTTTTCTCTAATAAATAAATGTTTAGCGTATTTAGTCGTTTTTGGTGGTAAATTTTAAGAAAGCATCGAAAAGATCTTATATTTTTATATGTTCTAATTTCAGGATCGGAGAAAGGGCCGTGAGAAGTCAAATTACGAGATGGCGAGGAAACGACAATACGACTTCTCTTTTTGGGCCGTTGATGCAAGACGAAATGATGGATCGGACTTTTGTGGATAATGGGTTGCGTTTTGAATGGACTTTTTGCTACAAACCTTGGGCCGAAAATTCATTTGCTATAAACCTTGGGCCGAAAATTTTGTTGGTCCATTTATTTTTTGGAAGGCTAAAAAGCCTTTTGTCTTTAAAGCCCATAAAATTGTGTTTTGTTGGGCTATAAGTAGGTGATGATAGGAGAAGGGAAACACATAACACAACCTACACATTTTTTACATCTTTCTTTCTTTCTCTCTCTCTCTCTCACGGCTCTCTCTCTCTCCTACTCTTTTTTTTTATAAGTCTAGATTCATTGAATCTAGACAATGGTTATCATCTCATTCCATAATATGTTTTGGTCTTAGAAAGTTAGATAGATGGAGAATTTCTTTGTAATGGAAGTTTGAAAGTGTGAACCAAGAATCCATAAGTTGATCTTGATTGTTCTAGCTCACGGTTCAAACTTTTGCTTTTTGATTGATATTAATGCTAGTCACGTTTTCGTTATAAATATTCGTCTCTCGTTATTTCTCCGCATCTTTCTTATAAGTCGATACATTTGAGTAAGTTCTTGGTTTTTATTTTGGTCTCATTACGGCTTTAGTTATATTACAAACCGGAAGTCTGGAAAATAATTTCGGATTCCCAACTTTTGTTGGTTCACGGTTTGTTGTAGTTATTAAATCCGCTTTATGTTTCCAATTTTATAAAAATCAATCGTACGTTGGTTCGTGTTCCTTTACGTCATTCTCTCGTTAAAACACCATGAAACCTTCAAATTCAAATCTCACATTTGAAACAAGATTTTCCTCCACCATTTGCGATCCTGTCTTAATTTTATAATTCGCGTTTTCCTTTACGTTATTTATTTTAACGCAATTTAATTCTCGCAATTTAGTTTCTGCAATTTTAATTTCTGCACTTTCATTTCAGTCTATTATTTCTGTTAATTTAATTCTGCAATTTAATTCACGTCATTTATTTTCAGTCTTATATTTCAAGTAATTACATATCCTGTCTAAGGACACGTTGTTGGCACAACATTCCTACGATTTTTATCGTTGAATGTTTGAAAACGCTAACCGTCTCCTTTAGTTAAACATAATTATTTCTGTCATAGGACACGTTGTTGGCACAACACTCCTACGGTTTCTATCGTTGAGTGTTTGAAAATACCAACCGTCTCCAACCTTAGTTAAAATTTACATTTCTGTTTCTGTTATATTTATAATCTGTACGAAGTTAAGTTGGGATAGAGACTGATCAAAAGTTAAAACGGTGTTTCGTATCACATGATTGTCCGAAGTTATTTAAATTAAAGTTATATTTTATGGTGGACTGCAATTAATCAATTGACAACTGGTTTATTGTACGACAACTCATTTGAGTTTCATGAAATATCGACTTTAAGATAACGAAGGAATGCGATCTCATCTGTTTATCCAATTATTAATCTCATTCCAACAAAGCATTGTACCGATGGTTCTTTTTAATTAATTGTTCAGTAGTGTTAATCAAACCCCCAATCAAAAATATTGTTTTCGAATTCGCCATCTGAAACTCGTTTTTACAGACCCGACTTTCGAGGAGAACTTTTCCACGCTTCCCTGTGGGATCGATATTCGGTACTTTGTACCATTATTACTTGTTAACAGACGGCAGTAGATTAAGATGTATATTTGCGTCGAGATCTATTTTCTTGTATTTTAAAAAGGTGTAAACACGAAAAGTCGCGAACAAGTTTTTGGCGCCGTTGCCGGGGAAGCACGCTAGAAGTTTTTCTTTTTAAAGTAAGGTTTATAAAAGCAAGTTTTTCTTCCATCTATTTTGAAAAGAAAAAAAAATAGTTTCGAAAAATTTCAAAAAAATAAAAATTTAAAAATTTCGAAAAAGTGCATGCCAAGATTGTCACACGGTGATTTTTTCCAACTTGATCCCGATATTGAACGAACATTTAGACAACGAAGAAGAATCCAAAAGGCTAATTTAGTCTTAAATTCTTCTGAAATGTCTGAACATGAATACATGACGGATGAGGAAACAATGCCCGAGGTGAATCTAAATGGGCATAATAATGATCGAGAAAATAATAATAACCGAAGAAATCGTGATAGAGAAAATCCCAATAATCACGAAGATTTAAATAATCATGATGAACCAAATGAAGAGAATATAAATAATGATGATGAGGAACAACACATTTTTCGGCTAGCAAATTCCAAAAATGGTGGCATTATGTCTTACGCTGTTCCTGTTTTAACCCAGTTACATACAGAAATTCTTAAACCAACTTTGCAAACCCAACATTTTGAATTAAAACCGATAATGTTTCAGATGTTGCAAACTAACGGCCAGTACGCTGGTTTGCCAGCTGAAGATCCTCATTCTCACCTCCGGTCTTTCATGGAAATTACAGATTCTTTCAAATTGCCAGGTGTAGAAGACGATGCTCTAAAATTAAAACTTTTTCCATACTCTTTAAGAGATAGAGCAAGGTCTTGGTACAACTCGTTGAAACCAGATTCTATAATTACATGGACCCAAATGGCAGAAAAGTTTTTGAAAAAATATTTTCCACCCACGAGGAATGTTAAGTCCAGAAATGAAATCTGCATTTTTAGACAAATGGACGATGAAGCAGTTCCTGATGCATGGGATAGGTATAAAGAGTTGTTAAGAAAATGCCCTCATCATGGCATTCCGTACTGCATTCAGTTAGAGACGTTTTGCAGTGGTTTAAATACTACTGCTAAACAAATGCTCGATGCTACTGCACACGGAGCTTTCACAGCTTGTACCTACAATGAAGGATATGAAATCCTTGAAAGAATTTCAAACAACAATGGTCAATGGGTTGATCCACGTGCTTTACCTAGAAAGGCAACAGAGGTACAAGACACAGATGCTTATGCATTATTATCTTCACAGCTGGCCGACATGGCATCTTTAATCAAAAATCTTAACGCTGTGCAAGTTAATACTGTAGCACCTACCCCTACTGTGCAGTCTATACAGTGCACCTACTGTGGAGAGGGTCATCACTTTGAACATTGTCCTGGAAATCCCGAGAGAGTAAACTATGTCAGTAGTAACAACAAGGGTGGACCTTTTTCTCAAACGTACAATCCTGAGTGGAGAAACCATCCAAATTTTTCTTGGCACAGTCCTGCCCAAAATCCACCACCACCAAAGTTGCAAGGACAACCCAATTTTCACCAACAGTCTTATCATAGACCTCAAAATAACCAACATGGGAATTTTCAGAATAATCAACCTAGTTACCAACAAAAGTCAAACCAACAGGCCGACTCATCTACTTCTTTGGAAGCAATGATGAAAGCATTCATGACCCAAACACAGGCATCAATTAAAAATCTGGAGACCTAGGTGGGTCAAATGGCTTTGGAAATTAGGAAACGTCCTTCAGGTTCTCTTCCTAGTGACACAGAAACACCTCAGAGAATTGGAAAAGAACAGGTGAAAGCTGTGACCTTAAGAAGTAGGCAGGACTTACCAGAAAATAATCTAAAGACAGACAAAGCAGGGCCTGAAAAGAAAAACCCAGTTTCAAATTCTACCCAAACTAGTGTAAGTGTTGAGCCTGAAGACACTGTAAGGCCCATTGAAACTCTGCCCATTCCAAAGAGGTCAGACTACCCAACATTGTTCCCTAATGAACCCAAGGAAGTTCAAAAAGTAGATGAGCAGACTGTTTTTGGATGTGTCACAATCTGGTGACAGTCCCAAAATTCCTTGTGAAAACAGACCTGTAGAACAAATTAAAGTTACACCATCCACTAAGGTAGACAATATCTCACCGACTGTCCCATCACCTACTCCTCAAAAGACTACATCTCCTACACCAGTTCCTCTCTACATTCCTTATCCCCAGAGATTAAGGAATGAAAGAGATGAATTACAATTCAAAAAGTTCTTAGATGTTTTTAAACAGTTGCATATCAACATACCTTTGGTGGAAGCCATTGAACAAATGCCAAATTATGCAAAGTTTTTATAAGACATTTTAAGCAAAAAGAAAAAGTTAAATGAGTATGAGACTGTAGCTCTGACAGAAGAGTGCAGTGCCATGTTGTCCAGCAAAATCCCTCAGAGGGAAAGAAGAGTTCACAATCCCCTGTTCCATAGGAGGGAAAGAAGTAGGAAAAGCCCTATGTGACTTAGGTGCCAACATAAACCTTATGCCTTTATCTGTTTTCAACACTTTAGGTATAGGTGAGGCTAGACCTACTACTGTTTCACTTTTGTTAGCAGATAAGTCCATAGCTTGGCCAAAGGGAAAGATTGAGGATGCCCTGGTCCAAGTTGATAAATTTATTTTCCCAGCAGACTTTATCATTTTGGATTTTGAAGCTGACAAAGACATCCCCATTATCTTAGGGAGACCATTCCTTGCAACAGGAAGAACTTTAATAGATGTCCAAAAGGGTGAACTCACCATGAGAGTTCAAGACCAACAAGTGACTTTTAATGTGTTAAATTCCCTTAGATATCCTGAAGAGAAGGAGGAATGTTCTACTTTAAGTTTGATTGAATCTTGGTGTCAAGACCAAAGTTTTGGGGAGGTCTTGGGAATTGAGGAATTTGATAGTGAGGAATATACAACAGATTTTGAGGAATTAGAAGACATACAGGTTACCTCTGCTGTTGAAATTTTACATAGTGAGGATAGGAAAACGCTTGTTCCTTCCATAGAATGTGCTCCAGACTTGAAACTGAAACAACTTCCCTCACATTTGAAGTATGCCTTTTTAGGATACCCAGGGAAGTTATCAGTCATTATTTCATCATCATTAGAATCTGATCAAGAGGAACAGATGATTGCCATGTTGAAACTACACACCAAGGCCATAGGATGGACCATTGCTGACTTAAAGGGCATAAGCCCTACCATATGTCAACATAAGATCATTTTAGAAAACAAATATTTCACTTCAGTTGAGCCTCAAAGAAGACTCAACCCTATGATGAAAGAAGTTGTGAAAAAGGAAATTTTGAAATGGCTTGATGCTGGCATAATCTATCCTATTGCTAGTAGTACATGTGTCAGTCCAGTGCAATGTGTACCCAAGAAGGGAGGAGTTACTGTGGTAACCAATGAGAAAAATGAATTAATACCCACTAGGATTGTATCAGGTTGGAGGATATGTATGGACTATCGGAAGCTTAACCAAGCTACCCAAAAAGATCATTTTCCATTACCCTTCATTGACCAGATGTTGGACAGAATAGCGGGGAAGGAATTTTATTGCTTCTTGGATGGTTACTCTGGATACAATTAAATTGCCATTGCACCAGAAGATCAGGAGAAAACGACTTTTACTTGTCCTTATGGGACATTTGCATTTAGAAGAATGCCCTTTGGACTTTGTAATGCCCCTGCTACTTTCCAAAGATGTATGATGTCCATCTTTTCTAATATGCTTGAACAATCCATGGAAATTTTCATGGATGATTTTTCTGTTTATGGGACATCATATGATATGTGTTTACAAAACCTTGAAAAAAGTCTTAAAAGATGTGAAGAAACAGATTTGGTTTTAAATTGGGAGAAATGTCACTTTATGGTTAAAGAGGGCATTGTGCTAGGGCATCTCATTTCCAATAGAGGTATTGAGGTTGATAAGGCAAAGTTGGAAGTAATTGCGAAGTTGCCTGAACCAACTACTGTAAAAGGTATTAGAAGTTTTCTCGGACATGCAGGTTTTTACCGGAGGTTTATAAAAGATTTTTCCAAAATATTCAAACCTCTGTGTTCACTACTACAGCATGACCATGCATTTAATTTTGATGAGGACTGTAAAAAGGCTTTTAAAATTTTAAAAGATGCATTGGTCACAGTGTAACATCCACCCTCCTAAATATGTTTCACTAGTGAGATATAAGTAGAGCCCATATTTGGAATGAGATATAGGAGGTAATATTGGTGTTAACACCTCACAAAAGACATAATTAGATGATGTGAGGGTTCAAAATACAAAGTGCATTACTCAAATGGAAATCGGGTAGGTCACTAGAGTGCTAAAATGGGAAAAATCAACCCAAAACTTGAACAGAGGATTTAAATGGTGATGTAAAGGTTGAAACACCTTTGAATAAGTAAATATGAAGTGCTATAAGTGACGGAAGTCGAAAAGGTCGCGTAGATTGTATTTTATGCAAGTTTTACAAAATACGTTGCTATTTTGGGAAACTACGTGCACAAAACTCAAACGAGAGGTATTTGATGAGATGTTAAGTTTTGGAACTAAGTTTTGGACCTATTAGGAGTTGTTGGAAGTGTCGGGAAACTTTTACGAGATTCCGAGCTAAAAATAAAAAATAACAAAATTTCAAAGGAAAGAATAACGTTTACAAATATGTAAAACTGCTTTTATTGGTAGATATTTTCTGAAATATTTTTGATGGAAGTTGTTCATTATCTCGTTATGAACGCGTAGGCGAAAACCTCATCGAAAACGGAGTTCCGAGCGAAAAGTTATGTCATTTTTAGTGTTGAGTGGTTAAAAATGGGTACCCATGCGGGTCAAACCCGACCCAACCCGGATTTAACTTAGAAAAAAACGAATTTTAGGCCCATTTTATATCATTTTCAGTTCAAGAGCATCCACACACAGTTATGGTGCGATCCTCACACATTTAAGCTCAAATACACCCAATCTTTGAAGAATCAAGGTCAAAGTGATGAAATCTTGAAGTATATGTGAAGATTAGTGAAGGTATACTCCTAATACTAAGTTTAATCATTATAAGTAGTGTTAATTAAGGAGATTAGGGTTTGCATGTTTCTGATTAGTGGATAATTTTGTAAGATTAAGGTTTTATGTTGGTTGATTTGCAAGAAGATGGAAAGGAAAGTGAATTTTCACAAAGAACAAGTTAACTCTATGTCATACAAAGTTGGATTTTGATGAAATTGGTAGAAATGGATGAATGAACCTTGGTTTCTTGTTGGTTTTACTTTGATAATGATAAGTTTAAGTTAACATCTGAATTGGGTTAGTATTGGAATGGAATTGGATACTTAATTGCACAAAAGTGTGATTTTTTTAGTTTGAAATCATGTTACAGCACTGATCTAGAAAAATCAGAAAATTATGAGGTCAGAGGCATTAGAAAGCTAGGATTGTCTTTGTTGTTTTGTATTCAGACATCGAAATCTAATTATAACTTTAAGGTGGGTAAAAAGTGCCATGTATTCTGTGTTGCAAAGCTGATTATTGACAACTTTGAGCTGCTGTGTTATAAAATTCATAGAAAATTGTAGAAAAATCCAAAAAATCTGTATAAACAGGCTCTGAAAAGGTATGATAAATAGGTACAATCCATCTTTAGAAGTAATTTGATGATTTTGAGTTTAAGATGGGCAAAACAGGTCTACAAGTAGGTGCTGTATAGTAAAAACAAAGTAGAATGCTTGAATTAAAAAGAGTTAAGCTTGTGTTATTATTGTGCATTGCTAATGGGACTCTATATATGAACTCCAGGTGTAATTTAAGCATAATTGAAGGTCTTGGAAGTGTTTTTCCAACCATTGAACAGAAGTTGGGATTCGACCTTTCGGTTTGGCTTTCGGTTTGGTTAACCGAATTCAATGAACAACACCGTGAGTTTATGTGGACATATGCGTTACTTTGTGGTTATACATGCTTATGTGCCTTATTGTTCATCTATGAATCATGCTAGATTCTGGATATCCTCTTGAATTGTCATATTGCTCGTATTGATCTTGTGATGTGTTTTGGGTGCCGATTGTCGATATTCCATGGAGTCCGGTGAGACAATCGGAGGGGCTGCCGTACTCACTGCCCAGTGGGAGTCAGGGGGGTGAGTATAGGACTTTGGCACAATCCGGGAGATGAAGGACGGATTTGGTGTCAAGTCTTATGTTTGTGTAAAAGTTAATTGGCATTGAACTTACATGATCTCTAAAAATAATGTTGAATTCATTGATATTTTCTTTGTGATTCCCTCGTTGAAAGTGCGTTTTATGTATATGATTTCATATGGTATAAGTAAGTTGTTTCATTGTTGTTATATAAATTTGTTTTTGAGCCTTCTTCGTTTCCTAATATGTACGCTTGCATACTACATTGTAACCACATATTTCCACATGAATTCACTAAGCTTTATAGCTTATCTTTTAGTGGTTATTAACTTTTCAGGGCAAGTCGACAAGGGTAAGAACAAGGTCGGTTGATCGGTAGGGACTGAAGCGTGAAGCTTACTTTTGGTTTAGGTATTTATACATCAAACTTTTGGGATTGTATATAGTTAGAACATTTCCGGGTAGATATGTCCCCGATGGTTATGTTATGGTTTGTTATGTAATTATTAAGCCTTAGAGTATGTATTTTGGGTTGTATATTGTTATCCCGTAATATGAGGTTTTTGAAACTAAATTAATTTATCGGTGGTTCGGTAAGTGTTTGTTACGTAACCGTGGTGTTACAAATATGGTATCAGAGCAGTAGTTTAAGTGATCTAGGTATCTATAACGGTAACTAGACTTAAACTAGGCGTTGATTTTATATAGTAACTAAGCGATGATTGATACGGGATATGGACCATTAGGAGAGACCCAAGTTGGGTAAGGGACCATAAATAGGATGTTGCTTAATGCTCTATATGTTTTGATACTCTTCATATGTGTACATCTTTATAGGACGATGTCTGATGGTGATGCTGCTAGACACACTCCACCAAACCCCGAGGTTAGAGAAAATGATCCCGACCTTAACGTGAATGAGGATGATACGCCCTTGTCTCCTCGTGGTGAACGATTAATGAAACGACTCACGACTTTTGTTCAACAAACTTTTGAACAATATAAGCATGACACAGGAAAGAGTAAAGAGAAAGAGATGGGTGATCCCTCAAAACCCAAATCTGAACGGGTCTCGTTTAAAAGCTTTCGTAGTAGTGGCGCTACAGATTTTACCGGACTGTCTGATCCGGTAACCGCAGTTCAATGGATCCAAAACACCGAAAAGGTGTTCCGAATTTCCCGAGTGTTGAATGAAGATAAAGTGAATTATGCCAGTGCAATGTTGACAGAGCGTGCACTCACATGGTGGGATGCAACTTTTGAATCCCTTACTGAAAAGGAACGTGAAAGCTTGACTTGGGAGTCTTTCAAGACTCATTTCTTTGAGCAATTCTGCCCGATCGATTTGCAACGGAGGCTTGAGAAAGAATTCTTGGAACTCAAGCAAGGGAACATGTCTGTAATTGAGTATGAGACTCAATTTAACCAAAAGGCACGTTTTGCCTTACGATTTTTATCTTCCGAACATGAACGAATAGAGCATTTTGTCGATGGTTTGAGACGAGAAATCCGGGAGTTTGTTGCTAACCGCGACATTCCAAGTTTCAATAAAGCTGTGGAGTACGCTCGTCGCCGTGAACATGATTTAACAATACTTGATGAACCAAATTTCCAGTTGAAACGACAAAGAAATGAAAGAACGTTCTCGTTACCGACCCACAAATCTCCTCGATTCTTCACCCCGAGACGAGCACAGACTCAAACCACTTCCCGTGCTCCTTCACAGGCTTATACACTCCAGGTGTAAATCTTAAATATTATAGTTAAATAATATGAACTGTTGAACTTAACATAACTTTATTCCAGCCGAACGCGCCACAAAATTGTCAGAAGTGTGGTAAGCTTCATTCGGGACGATGTAACGCTGAATCGACAACTCTTAGATGCTTTTGTTGTGGCGACGTGGGCCATATTCGTACTGGTTGTCCACGACGGCAAGACGCATGTTATTCGTGTGGAGTATTGGGGCACAAACAAAGAAATTGCCCTCGAGTCAAACGAGAAGAAAGTAAATCATCAGTTCAGCGACCGACGACAACCGGGTCTTCCGTTCAAAAGGAGGAGGTACCCAAAGCACGAGCTCGAGCTTTCCATATTACCGCAGAGGAAGCTCATAATGAACCGGACGTTGTTATTGGTATTTTCCTTGTGAATTCTCGACCTGCGCGTATTTTATTTGATTCTGGAGCAACTAACTCCTTCGTATCACATTATTATACTCGATTTCTGGATTCTGTGCCTTATATGCTTGATAAACCATTCACTGTTGATACGGCTAACGGGGGTGTTCTAGTTGCCTATAAAATATATAGAGATTGTGTGTTAATTCTTGACGACTATGAGTTCTCAATAGATCTGATCCCGATGGATATTCATGGCTTTGATATTGTTATTGGGATGGATTGGTTAGCTAGAAACCGCGTCGACATCATATGCTCTCACCGAATGATTCGAATACCGAAGGACGACGGAGATTACCTATATGTATACGGTGAACGATGTGTAGGAGATGTAAAGGTAATCTCTATGCTCAAGGCCCGACGATATCTAATGAAAGGATATTCCTCTTTTCTGGCCTATGTTTTAGATTCACCCAAAGAGGGGAAGAAGACGGTGAAGGATGTGCCAATCGTATGTGAGTTTTCAGATTTATTTCCCGATGACTTGCCAGGGTTGCCACCGGACAGACAAGTAGAGTTTCGAATCGATTTAGTACCCGGTGCCGCTCCTATCGCTAAGACACCCTATCATCTCGCACCGGCGGAAATGAAAGAAATGATGAGCCAATTACAAGAGTTGTTGGACAAGGGATTTATTCGACCAAGCACTTCACCCTGGGATGCTCCGGTATTGTTTGTAAAGAAGAAAGATGGTTCCTTTCGAATGTGTATTGATTACCGGGATCTGAATAAGGTAACCATTAAGAATAAATACCCTCTTCCACGAATTGATGATCTATTTGATCAATTACATGGTGCAAGTTATTTTTCCAAGATTGATTTAAGATCAGGATATCACCAACTTAAGGTACGTGAGGAGGATGTGCCTAAGACAGCTTTCCGCACACAGTATAGACATTATGAATTCCTTGTCATGCCGTTTGGACTTACGAATGCACCTGCAGCATTCATGGATTTAATGAATCGAGTATGTCGTCCGATGCTTGATAAGTTTGTTATTGTCTTTATTGACGATATATTGGTATATTCTAAGACCGAGGCAGATCATGCCGTGAACCTTAGAGAAATGTTGGAGTTGCTGAGAAAGGAACGATTATATGCCAAGTTCTCGAAATGTGAATTCTGGCTCCGTCAAGTACAATTCTTGGGGCATACGATATCCTGTGATGGTGTTTCCGTGGATCCATCTAAGATTGAGGCAATACAGAAATGGGAACAACCTAAGAATGCCTCCGAAGTACGTAGTTTTCTCGGCTTGGCGGGTTACTATCGACGATTTATACGGGATTTCTCGAAAATCGCCGTACCCCTCACTTCTCTCACCCGCAAGGATGTGAAATTTGTCTGGAACGAGGACCAGGAAAACGCATTCCAGACTTTAAAGGACTGTTTGACGCACGCACCGGTACTTTCCTTACCTGAAGGAAGCGATGATTTCATAGTATACAGTGACGCGTCAAAGCTAGGATTGGGTTGTGTATTGATGCAACGGGGCAAGGTAATCGCATATGCTTCGCGACAGCTAAAAGAATATGAGAAAAACTACCCAACCCATGATCTTGAACTAGCAGCGGTTGTCTTTGCTTTGAAACTCTGACGTCATTATCTGTACGGTATGAAATGCCAATTGTATATTGATCACAAGAGCTTGAAATATCTTTTTGACCAACAAACCTTGAATATGCGTCAGCAACGGGCCATGGAATTGATTAAAGATTATGACTGTGAGATACTCTACCATCCGGGTAAAGCTAACGTAGTGGCGGATGCGTTAAGTAGGAAGGCGAATATCGGATCTACGTGTTACGCTATCACTCATATCTCAGTGGAGTCTACTCTGATCAATGACTTACAAAGATGGCAGACTGAGGCTTTGAAGCCGGAACATGTCAAGTCTGAACGTATGGTGGGTTATTTAGATTCTTTAACTGACGATAACCGCAGACTTAAAGTCTTCAAGACCCGAATTTGGGTACCGAGACTCGGAGGCTTATGGGAGACTATCTTGGCGGAGGCACATAAGTCAAGATTATCCATTCATCCAGGAAGTACGAAGATGTACCATGACTTGCGTATCGATTATTGGTGGCCGGGAATGAAAGTTGATATCTGTCGTTACGTTGAAAAGTGCATCACATGTTTGCAGGTAAAAGCCGAACATCAGAAGCCATACGGAAGTCTATAGCCACTCGATATACCTGTATGGAAATGGGAAGAACTGACAATGGATTTGGTAACAAAACTACCAAAGACTTCTCGACAGCACGATAGCATTTGGGTTATCGTGGACCGATTGACGAAGAGCGCACATTTCCTTCCTGTTCAGGAGTCATATACAATGGATCGATGGGCATAACTTTATATTGACGAGATTATTGCTCGACATGGCGTACCCTTGAAGGTAATCTCAGATCGTGATTCACGTTTCACTTCTAACTTTTGGTCCGGTCTACAGCGTGAATTGGGAACGCGAGTTACATTGAGTACCGCGTATCATCCACAAACCGATGGACAATCAGAGCGTACGATCCAAACACTCAAAGATATGTTACGAGCTTGTGTACTTGAGTTTGGCAGAAGCTGGGACACTCACTTGCCCTTAGTTGAATTCTCATACAATAACAGCTATCACTCGACGATCGGAATGGCTCCTTTCGAGGCTCTGTACGGACGTAAGTGTCGTACGCCTATTTGTTGGCGGGAAACGGGAGAGAAGATTCTAGCTGGTCCAGAATTAGTCCAAATCACCCACGACAAGATTCAAGTTATACGAGAAAGAATGAAAGTTGCTCAGGATCGACAGAAATCTTATGCAGATTGCCGCCGAAGACCCATCGAGTTCTCAGTCGGAGACCTCGTCATGCTAAAAGTCTCCCCATGGAAAGGTGTTTTACGATTTAAAAAGCACGGTAAACTCAGTCCTCGTTTCATCGGACCGTTCAAGATATTGGAGCGTATTGGAAAGCAAGCGTATCGGATTGAGTTGCCAGAAGAACTCACGGGTATCCATGATGTTTTTCATGTTGGTTATCTAAGGAAATGTCTCGGTAAACACGATGAGGTGGTGCCATTAACGGAAGTTAAAATAGACGAGAACTAAGATATGTTGAAGAACCCGAGGCTATCTTAAATGAACGAACGGTGAATCTGCGCAACAAGATTGTGGAACTGGTGTTGGTTAAGTGTAAGCATCACCGTGGACCAAATTGGACTTGGGAAAATAAAGCAGAAATGATGGTGAAGTACCCAACCCTGTTCGAGCAGCGATGATTCCGAGGACGGAATCTTCAAAAGGAGGAGGTATTTGTAACATCCACCCTCCTAAATATGTTTCACTAGTGAGCTATAAGTAGAGCCCATATTTGGAATGAGATATAGGAGGTAATATTGGTGTTAACACCTCACAAAATACATAATTAGATGATGTGAGGGTTCAAAATACAAAGTGCATTACTCAAATGGAAATCGGGTAGGTCACTAGAGTGCTAAAATGGGAAAAATCAACCCAAAACTTGAACGGAGGATTTAAATGGTGATGTAAAGGTTGAAACACCTTTGAATAAGTAAATATGAAGTGCTATAAGTGACGGAAGTCGAAAAGGTCGCGTAGATTGTATTTTATGCAAGTTTTACAAAATACGTTGCTATTTTGGGAAACTACGTGCACAAAACTCAAACGAGAGGTATTTGATGAGATGTTAAGTTTTGGAACTAAGTTTTGGACCTATTAGGAGTTGTTGGAAGTGTCGGGAAACTTTTACGAGATTCCGAGCTAAAAATAAAAAATAACAAAATTTCAAAGGAAAGAATAACGTTTACAAATATGTAAAACTGCTTTTATTGGTAGATATTTTCTGAAATATTTTTGATGGAAGTTGTTCATTATCTCGTTATGAACGCGTAGGCGAAAACCTCATCGAAAACGGAGTTCCGAGCGAAAAGTTATGTCATTTTTAGTGTTGAGTGGTTAAAAATGGGTACCCATGCGGGTCAAACCCGACCCAACCCGGATTTAACTTAGAAAAAAACGAATTTTAGGCCCATTTTATATCATTTTCAGTTCAAGAGCATCCACACACAGTTATGGTGCGATCCTCACACATTTAAGCTCAAATACACCCAATCTTTGAAGAATCAAGGTCAAAGTGATGAAATCTTGAAGTATATGTGAAGATTAGTGAAGGTATACTCCTAATACTAAGTTTAATCATTATAAGTAGTGTTAATTAAGGAGATTAGGGTTTGCATGTTTCTGATTAGTGGATAATTTTGTAAGATTAAGGTTTTATGTTGGTTGATTTGCAAGAAGATGGAAAGGAAAGTGAATTTTCACAAAGAACAAGTTAACTCTATGTCATACAAAGTTGGATTTTGATGAAATTGGTAGAAATGGATGAATGAACCTTGGTTTCTTGTTGGTTTTACTTTGATAATGATAAGTTTAAGTTAACATCTGAATTGGGTTAGTATTGGAATGGAATTGGATACTTAATTGCACAAAAGTGTGATTTTTTTAGTTTGAAATCATGTTACAGCACTGATTTAGAAAAATCGTATAAAATCATAGAAAAATCAGAAAATTATGAGGTCAGAGGCATTAGAAAGCTAGGATTGTCTTTGTTGTTTTGTATTCAGACATCGAAATCTAATTATAACTTTAAGGTGGGTAAAAAGTGCCATGTATTCTGTGTTGCAAAGCTGATTATTGACAACTTTGAGCTGCTGTGTTATAAAATTCATAGAAAATTGTAGAAAAATCCAAAAAATCTGTATAAACAGGCTCTGAAAAGGTATGATAAAGAGGTACAATCCATATTTAGAAGTAATTTGATGATTTTGAGTTTAAGATGGGCAAAACAGGTCTACAAGTAGGTGTTGTATAGTAAAAACAAAGTAGAATGCTTGAATTAAAAAAAGTTAAGCTTGTGTTATTATTGTGCATTGCTAATGGGACTCTATATATGAACTCCAGGTGTAATTTAAGCATAATTGAAGGTCTTGGAAGTGTTTTTCCAACCATTGAACAGAAGTTGGGATTCGACCTTTCGGTTTGGCTTTCGGTTTGGTTAACCGAATTCAATGAACAACACCGTGAGTTTATGTGAACATATGCGTTACTTTGTGGTTATACATGATTATGTGCCTTATTGTTCATCTATGAATCATGCTAGATTCTGGATATCCTCTTGAATTGTCATATTGCTCGTATTGATCTTGTGATGTGTTTTGGGTGCCGATTGTCGATATTCCATGGAGTCCGGTGAGACAATCGGAGGGGCTGCCGTACTCACTGCCCAGTGGGAGTCAGGGGGGTGAGTATAGGACTTTGGCACAATCCGGGAGATGAAGGACGGATTTGGTGTCAAGTCTTATGTTTGTGTAAAAGTTAATTGGCATTGAACTTACATGATCTCTAAAAATAATGTTGAATTCATTGATATTTTCTTTGTGATTCCCTCGTTGAAAGTGCGTTTTATGTATATGATTTCATATGGTATAAGTAAGTTGTTTCATTGTTGTTATATAAATTTGTTTTTGAGCCTTCTTCGTTTCCTAATATGTACGCTTGCATACTACATTGTAACCACATATTTCCACATGAATTCACTAAGCTTTATAGCTTATCTTTTAGTGGTTATTAACTTTTCAGGGCAAGTCGACAAGGGTAAGAACAAGGTCGGTTGATCGGTAGGGACTGAAGCGTGAAGCTTACTTTTGGTTTAGGTATTTATACATCAAACTTTTGGGATTGTATATAGTTAGAACATTTCCGGGTAGATATGTCCCCGATGGTTATGTTATGGTTTGTTATGTAATTATTAAGCCTTAGAGTATGTATTTTGGGTTGTATATTGTTATCCCGTAATATGAGGTTTTTGAAACTAAATTAATTTATCGGCGGTTCGGTAAGTGTTTGTTACGTAACCGTGGTGTTACACACAACACCTGTAATAGTGACACCTGACTGGTCCTTACCTTTTGAAATAATGAGTAATGCTAGTGACTGGGCAGTTGGAGTTGTTCTGGGACAAAGAAAAGATAAAGTTTTTCATTCCATTTACTATGCTAGTAAAACCCTCAATGAAGCCCAAATCAATTACACTACCACTGAAAAAGAATTATTAGCTGTGGTTTTTGCTTTTGAAAAATTCAGATCGTACTTGATGGGTGCCAAGGTAATTGTACACACAGATCATGCTGCCATCAAGTATCTTATTTCCAAAAAAGATGCAAAACCTAGGCTAATCAGGTGGGTCTTGCTTTTGCAAGAATTTGATTTGGAAATCATTGACAGGAAGGGTATAAATAATCAAGTGGCTGACCACTTGTCAAGAATGGAAAAACAAGCTGAAAAAGCACCTAGTGACGGCATCTGTGAGGTTTTTCCCGATGAGAGAATTTTGGCCATACAAACTGCAACACCTTGGTTTGCAGACATTGTGAATTATTTGGCATGTGAGATCATTCCCAAGGAATTTAACAAGCATCAAAGAAAGAAACTGATTTTTGACTCCAAAAAGTTTCTGTGGGATGACCCATTTCTCTTTAAAATCTGTGCAGACCAGGTAATAAGAAGATGTATTCCAAAAGAGGAAGTAACGTCTGTTTTACATCATTGCCATAGTGGACCATGTGGTGGACACTTTGGAGGATATAGGACAACAGCAAAAGTTTTACAATCAGGATTATACTGGCCGACTTTAAACAGTGATGCTCATTACTTTGCAAAAAGTTGCAATGAGTGTCAGCGGAGTGGAAATATATCTCAGAGGAATGAAATGCCTTTAAACGGAATTTTAGAAGTAGAATTATTTGACGTTTGGGGCATTGAATTTATGGAACCATTTCCACTCTCCAATAATTGTGCTTATATCCTGGTTGCTGTAGACTACGTGTCCAAATGGGTGGAGGCTATGGCCTGCCACTCAAATGATGCTAAAACAGTTGTTAAATTCCTGCAAAAGCATGTATTCACTAGATTTGGCACGCCGCGTGCTTTGATTAGTGATGAAGGCACACACTTCATAAATAAAGTGTTAGAGGATGTACTGGAGAAATACAACATTCAGCATAGGGTGGCAACTGCTTACCACCCGCAGACAAATGGTTTGGCTGAATTGTCCAATAGGGAGATCAAAGGAATTTTAACTAAGGTAGTCAAGCCACACCGAAAAGACTGGGCCTCCAAATTGGATGATGCCTTGTGGGCCTACCGGACTGCTTACAAAACCCCTATTGGCATGTCTCCTTACAAGCTAGTTTTTGGAAAAGCCTGTCACCTACCTGTTGAGTTAGAGCATAATGCCTATTGGGCAATCAAGGAACTTAACTTGAATCTAGATGAAGCTGGAAATAGAAGAGCTTTACAATTGTGTGAATTGGAGGAACATAGGAATTTTTCCTATGAAAATGCTAAGCTATATAAAGAAAATACAAAAAGATGGCATGATAAGAAAATCATTCCAAAAGAGCTCAGTGAAGGACAACAAGTCCTACTCTTCAATTCTAGATTCAGGTTATTTCCAGGGAAATTAAGCTCTAGATGGACAGGTCCGTTTCAGATTGCTAAAGTGTATCCCTACGGAGTAGTTGAGTTAGTTGATCAAGAAAGAGGTACCACATTTAAGGTGAACGGACAGAGGGTAAAACCTTTTCTTGAACCGTCAGCATTAATGCAACAACCTGTGGAGGTTGTCCATCTCCAATAATAGGAAATGTGGTGAACATTCTTGAGTTTGTCCAAATCCAAGACAGTATATATTTTATTTTAAAAAAGAAAAAAAATGTTTTAAATAAAAAAAAAGAGAAAAGAAAAGTTTTCAAAAAAAAAAAAAAAAAAAACAAAATAGGTGGATTGTAGGAGCCATTCCCGATGCAGCTACTGTGGAAAACACCGGCGTCCTCTCCTACTCGCCATGAGTAGGACAGGTTCTATCACTCTTCCCTTCGCATTTACTTTTATTTTAATATCATGTCATGAGTCTGGGATTGTCGTTTGAGACAAAGTTGGATTTCTTTTTTACACACCATCATGCACACTTTATCTCACCATTCACGAAGATTAGTTTCATTTCGTTCCATAAGGGCCACAATCATTTGGAACAACTCTCATGATTTTTTATTTATCGCTAAAAATAAGCTTGTGATTCTTTGATTCACGGGATTTTTTTTTGGGTCGATGCAACATATACACTCGCACCACCTTTCCTCCTATCTCGACAATTGCCATTTTTCGTTCAATAGGGACATTGAACCTCTCAAAGTTTTGGGGAGGGAGTGATATGGTCATTCATTCATAGTCATAAACCATATCACCCATTGTTCACACATACACAAACCATAATTCCATTGTGAATTGCACAATTTTTTTTTGGAAACATTCGTCTAAAAATGAGCAAAGCTCTACGTATGTTTTTCGTGCAATTCCAAAAGTGCCAAAGACACCAAAGGATGTGTGTGTATACAAATGTTCACTCAAAGAGTAATGGCAGAAAAATTGTGCCAAAAAAGAAAGATGAGATAAGAATTTGGAAAAAGGCTATGCAAAAAAAACACATATATATAAGCCATATGCATAACGTTCATCCTTTTGTTGCATTGTCGATCTTAATCCGTCAAGGAATTGTGTGTTTAACTTTTGGTTGATAGATTTTTTTAATCATGTTGAGGGAAACCATGATTAGGGCAATTATTTTTTTGCGTTGTGAACTAATCGAATTGAATAAGCGATGGTGCGTATGATGGTTTGTGTGGATGGACTATCTCCCTTTTCTTTCAAATTTTTTGCTCAAATTGTTTTTTTTAATAAAGTTGTTCGGGACGAACAACAGTTCAAGTTTGGGGTTGTGATAGGGTAATTTTATTTACCCTATTTTTAACTCACTTTTTTATAATTTTGAGCAATTTTTATTTTCCTATTGAGTCATTTTTATGTATTTTTAAGTTTTTCTCTAATAAATAAATGTTTAGCGTATTTAGTCGTTTTTGGTGGTAAATTTTAAGAAAGCATCGAAAAGATCTTATATTTTTATATGTTCTAATTTCAGGATCGGAGAAAGGGCCGTGAGAAGTCAAATTACGAGATGGCGAGGAAACGACAATACGACTTCTCTTTTTGGGCCGTTGATGCAAGACGAAATGATGGATCGGACTTTTGTGGATAATGGGTTGCGTTTTGAATGGACTTTTTGCTACAAACCTTAGGCCGAAAATTCATTTGCTATAAACCTTGGGCCGAAAATTTTGTTGGTCCATTTATTTTTTGGAAGGCTAAAAAGCCTTTTGTCTTTAAAGCCCATAAAATTGTGTTTTGTTGGGCTATAAGTAGGTGATGATAGGAGAAGGGAAACACATAACACAACCTACACATTTTTTACATCTTTCTTTCTTTCTCTCTCTCTCTCTCATGGCTCTCTCTCTCTCCTACTCTTTTTTTTTATAAGTCTAGATTCATTGAATCTAGACAATGGTTATCATCTCATTCCATAATATGTTTTGGTCTTAGAAAGTTAGATAGATGGAGAATTTCTTTGTAATGGAAGTTTGAAAGTGTGAACCAAGAATCCATAAGTTGATCTTGATTGTTCTAGCTCACGGTTCAAACTTTTGCTTTTTGATTGATATTAATGCTAGTCACGTTTTCGTTATAAATATTCGTCTCTCGTTATTTCTCCGCATCTTTCTTATAAGTCGATACATTTGAGTAAGTTCTTGGTTTTTATTTTGGTCTCATTACGGCTTTAGTTATATTACAAACCGGAAGTCTGGAAAATAATTTCGGATTCCCAACTTTTGTTGGTTCACGGTTTGTTGTAGTTATTAAATCCGCTTTATGTTTCCAATTTTATAAAAATCAATCGTACGTTGGTTTGTGTTCCTTTACGTCATTCTCTCGTTAAAACACCATGAAACCTTCAAATTCAAATCTCACATTTGAAACAAGATTTTCCTCCACCATTTGCGATCCTGTCTTAATTTTATAATTCGCGTTTTCCTTTACGTTATTTATTTTAACGCAATTTAATTCTCGCAATTTAGTTTCTGCAATTTTAATTTCTGCACTTTCATTTCAGTCTATTATTTCTGTTAATTTAATTCTGCAATTTAATTCACGTCATTTATTTTCAGTCTTATATTTCAGGTAATTACATATCCTGTCTAAGGACACGTTGTTGGCACAACATTCCTACGATTTTTATCGTTGAATGTTTGAAAACGCTAACCGTCTCCTTTAGTTAAACATAATTATTTCTGTCATAGGACACGTTGTTGGCACAACACTCCTACGGTTTCTATCGTTGAGTGTTTGAAAATACCAACCGTCTCCAACCTTAGTTAAAATTTACATTTCTGTTTCTGTTATATTTATAATTTGTACGAAGTTAAGTTGGGACAAAGACTGATCAAAAGTTAAAACGGTGTTTCGTATCACATGATTGTCCGAAGTTATTTAAATTAAAGTTATATTTTATGGTGGACTGCAATTAATCAATTGACAACTGGTTTATTGTACGACAACTCATTTGAGTTTCATGAAATATCGACTTTAAGATAACGAAGGAATGCGATCTCATCTGTTTATCCAATTATTAATCTCATTCCAACAAAGCATTGTACCGATGGTTCTTTTTAATTAATTGTTCAGTAGTGTTAATCAAACCCCCAATCAAAAATATTGTTTTCGAATTCGCCATCTGAAACTCGTTTTTACAGACCCGACTTTCGAGGAGAACTTTTCCACGCTTCCCTGTGGGATCGATATTCGGTACTTTGTACCATTTTTACTTGTTAACATACGGCAGTAGATTAAGATGTATACTTGCGTCGAGATCTATTTTCTTGCATTTTAAAAAGGTGTAAACACGAAAAGTCGCGAACAATGCTCCCGAAAGAAGTTATAATTCCCAAATCGCATAAAGCAGCCCTTGAGATAAACTCGGCCGTCGTTGCTGCTTAAGCAACTGGGAAGATAATTCCGTGCTTCAACACAACATAAGATACATTCTCTTGGAGAAAGATCAGGATAACACTGTGCAAGTACATAGTTGCTGCCAGGTCCTGTGCCTGTAACTACTGTTCCAGTATGTGAAGTTTGCATTTTGGTGTTGATATCTTCATGATTTTCACAAATTAATTGGATGGTTTGGTTTGTGGCTTTCCAGTCTGATCCATATACAGGTAGAATTATGGTAAGAAAGATGAACGGATATGGCTATATATTAAATAGAAAACAGAAAAAAGCAGGATGCATCAAAATGCAACGAACTTTGTGTTAATAATAAATAACGAAGTTTCAGAATTTTCTGTTTAATGTAACAAAATTTCTCAATCAATGTCACAAAAATTTCTAGTTAATGTAACATTTGTAATGACCAATAACCTTTGAAAATGTTATGACTATCAAATGTTACAGGATTAGTAGAGTCAAAATGGGGAAAATAAGAAAAGTTTGAAACTTCATAACATTTATCAAGGAAAAGGTTCTATGTTACATAAAACGAATTCTTCAAGTTACCTCCACCATCGCCCGGTGTTGGGTCAAGGTTGAGGAAATTAGTGTTAGAATATCTCAGAAAACATCCAGTGTATAGAGCACGTCCCTCGGATGATGGCAAGCATCGTAAGATGGATGCAGATGCTCGCTCTAAACATTCCATACAAGAACTCTCATTCAGAGTGTCCCAGCAGTCTGCCAGCACGTAGGCTGCAGACTCATTTTCTGTCCCCGCCGGCTCTTGCGCAAAGTAGTGGTTGTTGCTTGGTGCATACATCACATCGTTCCAGACGGCATGCCTCACCGAATCCTGGAATACACCAGTCATCGTTTTATTCCCACAATCAACTGTGTCATCTGCTTCTGCAAACTCCTCATAGAAGCTGTAATTATGTATTCGCAAGAAACAACCATCAAGAAAAATCCGTCCCCCATTGTTAATTAGGAAAGCAGCTGGGAATAACAGTACGCGCTTCAACATAGCATAAGACACAGTCGTCTGCAGAAAGATCGCCATAGCATTCAACAAGTCCATAATTGTTGTCGGGTCCCGTGCCTGTAACTGTTGTTCCACTGTTTGAACCCTGCAACTGGGTGGCTAGTTTTTCCATCGTGTCGATAAAGTTTGGAATGGATATGGTTTGATTCTACATGTGTTGTTGAGTACAAACCATTTTAATGATCCTGGATCTGGCATCCCCCTCTGATTTGTCTACTAGTAGTAAAAGGATGACAATATTAATAAAACCAAATGCTATCTGTACGAATTCCTTCATCTTTAGTAAACTGAATCGATCGCAAAACGCTTCATTTTGCAAGCAGAATTTACTTGGATCTTCTGCAGACTCTGTGTTCTGGTAGCAAACTTCCAAAGTCAATGTTTATTGATAAGTACCAATTTCTATACATTTTTACGTCAAAATGAACCTACAATTAGTGTTGTTTAAATGCATAAGATACCCCTTTTAATTTAAGTTTAGTGTCTTATTATTTTGTTTTAAATTAAAGTTGAAAAGAAAAAAAAAGATTTTCCTTTTATACTTTGTTGTGTCGTGTGTGCATGTGGCCTAGAAAAAAAAAAATTAAATGTGTTTGTTGGTCTTGTGTTTTGCAGCCCACTATAAGAATGAAGAAAAGGAAAAAGAAATAAAGAGTCCAACTATTTGCAAGCCCAAATTAGAAGAAGGAAATAACAATTGCAGCCCAAGAAAGCAAAGTTCAGACTTCAGATCGTACCCCTCCCCTGCGTCGTCTCTTTCGCGTGACTTCTCCAGCCCCTGAACCCACGAAAAAACCTACGTCGAGCACTGTATTTTCACGCCCCAAGCCATTTCGAGCAAGTTTCATGTGGGTTTAGCCCACGCCCAAGTCGCGCGCGTCAAAAATCAAGCGGCCACGATTTATTTTCCCTTTTAGAGCGGTTTTCTTGGGTAGAGGTATAAATAGGGGGAGAACCAATTTTGGGGGGAGGAATCAATCGATTGGGAACGAATTGGAGAGCAACAAAGGTTCGATTTTCAGATTCAAGGTGTTGATTTTGGAGATAAATCCTAGGGTTCTTCATAATTTCTTATCAGCAGTTCAAGTAAATTGTAAGTACATTTGGTTTTTGATTTTTAGAATGAGTAGCTAAACTTTTTAATTCTAGCAATGGGTATGTGATTGATTTTGAATTTGGATTTGTGGAGATTACATTGATCGATTACATCATTTGAAGTTATTTATGCAATTTTTAAAGTTTAATGTTTCTCGTTTTGGGTTGGGTATTTTGAGTAGGTTCCCTTAATTTATTCAATTCAATTTCGAATCGCTAGATGAACCGGAAAATCCGTAATTGTTTTTCGGTTTATCAAAGTAGCATAACACACGATTGACATTTGTGTTGATCGTTGATGTTGTAAAAATTGCATATTCTAATTTAAACAATCGGCGCTCGATTGTTGGTTAGTTTTGGTGTTCGTTTAGTTTTAATGCGATTAGCAATCGAATTCTAAGTCCGAGACTAGGTTCGATTAGCTAATTAGAGATTAGTTGTAGAGTGTTCAAGGCTAGTCAGGTTTTTGCACGAACGAAGCATCGACGCGTGTTGATGTTATAGCCAATTTGACTTCTTTTGAGAAAATCGTTTAAATGAGTCGATGATACACAATCCAAAGGATTAGTTGATTGATGCTCATTGCTAGGCCTCATTTATTATCGTTTAACGTTTTTAATTAAATTTTCATTCTTAGCTTAATTATAAACCATCAAAACCCCTTTTTATAATTACGATGTTTTTGAGGAATTTGCGCGTGAGTTCGTCTTGGATTTACGGTTAACACCGAGTCCCTGAGGAGACGACCCTACTTATCACTATCGCAATTTATTTTGTTTTAGTGGTAATAGGATTAATTATATAAACTTTATTATTTGCCGGACTCGACACCCGTCAAATTTTTGGCGCCGTTGCCGGGGACTCGGCAAGGTTTAACTGTTTATGCCAAGGTCTTTTCGTGCAGGTTCACCTCTACCTATAGATCTCGAGATCGAGAAAACCGCTAAGAAGTTAAGGAAACAAGCTAAGCTTCGAAAGAAGCAAGGCGAGTCTACTTCTTCACCGGTGGTTAACATTTGGAAGGATATTGAATTGTCTACCGATTCAGAAAGCGATAAGGAGGAAGTGAATTTTGAAGAAGAGAAACCTCATCCGGAAAAGGAGGAACCGGTCACCGAGACCGAAGGAGAAGAGGAGGATATGGCTGAGCGTACTTTAAGGGAATGGGCAGCACCCAACGTTGACGAGCAACCCCTTTGCATAACATATCCGGCCGAAGAGGTAAGTGCCGAACTCAAAACCGGTTTAATTCACTTACTACCTCGTTTCCATGGTTTAGCTAATGAAGATCCATACAAGCATATGACCGAGTTCCATATGGTATGCTTGGGGATGAAGCCGCAAGGTACGACCGTGGAGAATCTCAAGCTAAAGGCATTCCCGTTCTCCCTAGTTGACGCGGCTAGGGAGTGGCTACCACCGGGTTCCATCACAACATGGCCACAAATGGCGAGAGCTTTCCTAGACAAGTTCTTTCCCGCATCCAAAGCCGTCGGGCTTAGGAGAGAGATTTGCGGGATCAAGCAAAAGGACACGGAGTCACTTTACGAGTATTGGGAGCGCTTTAAGCGCCTTTGTGTAAGTTTCCCTCAACACGGTATTTCTGAGCAATTACTAATTCAATATTTTTATGAAGGTTTGCTACCGATGGAGAGGAAGATGATGGATGCCGCGAGCGGTGGAGCTATTGTGAACAAGACGCCAACTGAAGCAAGGAATCTAATAGACACTATGGCGGAAAACTCCAAGCAGTTTGGAGTTAGAAGTGACGTTGGTCGAGGAGCTAGTGAGGTACATGTTAAAACCCTAGAAACTAAGATAACTGATTTAACTAACCTTGTGAAACAGCTTGCTATGGGGAATGTGTCTCAAGTGAAGGCATGTGGATTTTGCTCATCGGTAGCACATCCAACCGATGCATGCCCGACTCTCCATGAAGAAGAAGAGCAAGTAAACGCCATAGGTGGTGGCAATTTCCAGCACTCAAACAACCGGGCTCATGATCCCTTCTCGAGCACATACAACCCCGGTTAGAGGCAACATCCGAATCTAAGTTATGCCCCAAGGCAAGGACAAGGTCAAGGACAGCAGTTTCAGCAAAAGGCTCCATTTCAGCAAGCTCAACAGTTCCAAGCACCACCTGGTTTCCAACAACCATCTCAGCAGCAATTCCAACCGAAGGCACCATTCCAACCGGGTGCCCAACAGCAGCATCAAGTGCCACCTCAAGCGCCTAGTAGCTCAGGTATGTCATTAGAGGATATAGTGAAGTCTTTAGCTACTAACATGGACAAACTTCAACAGGAGTCACAGAATACACAAGCGAGCATTCAAGACCTTCAGGCTACCGTTGGCCAATTGGTGAACAAAGGCAAATTGCCTTCCCAAACGGAGACTAATCCGAAGGCCAACGTGAATGCCATCACTTTGAGGAGTGGAAAAGAGCTTAAAGATACTGTCGACAAGAAGAAGATGAAGGTTCATGATGATGAGGAGGAGTTAGAAGTCAAGGCATCTAGTTCGGGTGAAAGTGATGTCAAAGATGAGGACACAAAGAAGAAGACACCCGAAGTGATAGTTCAAGCACCGCCATTCCCGAGCCGATTCGAGAAGACAAAGCGAGAGAATGAAGAGAAGGAGATACTAGAGACATTTCGAAAGGTTCAGGTAAACATTCCTTTATTAGATGCTATTAAGCAAGTGCCCAGATATGCAAAAATTTTAAAAGAGCTTTGCACTAATAAAAGGAAGTTAAAAGGGAATGAAAAGATAAGCATGAGCCAAAATGTATCCGCCGTTTTGCAAAAGCGGTTACCACCAAAATGCAATGACCCGGGCATGTTTACCATACCATGTAAGGTAGGCAATGTCTCGGTCAATCAAGCCATGTTGGACTTGGGGGCATCAATTAATGTAATGCCATATGCCATCTACTCATCTTTGGATGTAGGCCTCCTAAAGCCAACGGGTGTGGTAATCCAACTAGTGGATAGGTCCACCGTCTATCCTAAAGGGGTGTTAGAGGATGTACTTGTTCAAGTGAACGAGTTGGTCTTTCCGGCAGATTTTTATGTTATAGACATGGAGGAGAATAATACCTCCAAGGCCGGTATGATTTTGCTAGGTAGACCATTCTTGAAATCCTCTAAAACCAAGATAGATGTTCATGACGGTAATTTGACTATGGAATTTGATGGCGAGATAATTAAGTTCAATATATGATGCCATGCGATATCCTAGTGATGTTTCTTCTTTATGCTTTGTTGATATTATTGAGTCATTATCTGATACTATGTATGATCTATCTAATGATGATGTTTTAGAAGTGATCTTAGACAGGGACTTAACCAACGGGAGCCTGAAAAAGCTTGCCCAAGAGTACAAGCTTGATGATGATTTTGAAGAATTGGTGTCTTGGATGGAAAAAGGGCGAGCACCAAAGCCAAGGTATGAAGTTTCTAAAATTGAATTGCCTTTATCTCACACTAGACTTCTACCTTCTGTTGAACAGGCACCCGAGTTAGAGTTGAAGACGTTGCCGGATCATTTAAAGTACGTCTACTTGGGAGATAAGGAGACCCTTCCCGTGATCATATCCTCTACCTTATCACCCAAGGAAGAAGGGGAGCTTGTTGGAGTTCTGAAAGAGCACAAGAGGGCAATAGGGTGGACCATCGCCGACATCAAGGGTCTTAGTCCCTCACTATGCCAGCACAAGATCCTACTTGAAGACGAGTACAAGCCATTCCGAGAGGCGCAGCGGAGGTTGAACCCACCTATGATGGAAGTGGTAAAGAAGAAGATATTGAAGCTTTTAGATGCCGACATGATCTACCCAATCTCCGACAGCAAGTGGGTAAGCCCGGTCCAGGTAGTCCCTAAGAAATCTGGCATTACTGTGGTAGAGAATGCCGAAGGTGAGTTGGTGCCCACCCGTGTTCAAAACGGGTGGAGAGTTTGTATTGATTATCGTAAATTGAATGCATCAACTAGGAAAGATCATTTTCCTTTACCCTTTATAGATCAAATGCTAGAACGATTAGCAGGTCGCCCTCACTATTGTTTTCTGGATGGTTATTTAGGTTTCCATCAGATTCCGGTGGCAAGAGAAGATCAAGAGAAGACTACATTTACTTGCCCCTTCGGTACCTTTGCATACCGAAGGATGCCTTTTGGTCTTTGTAACGCACCGGCGACATTCCAACGATGTATGGTGAGTATCTTTTCTGATTATGTTGAGAACATTATTGAAGTCTTTATGGACGACTTCACGGTCTATGGTGATTCTTTTAGTGTGTGTCTAGATAACCTGACCAAAATTTTAAAGAGGTGCATTGAAACCAACTTAGTCTTGAATTATGAAAAATGCCACTTCATGGTCAACCAAGGTATAGTACTTGGTCATGTTATCTCGGAGAGGGGTATAGAGGTTGACAAGGCAAAAATCGATGTCATAAAATCCTTGCCTTACCCCTCGAGTGTTAGAGAGGTCCGTTCTTTTCTTGGTCACGCAGGTTTTTACCGACGTTTTATAAAGGACTTCTCGAAGATCACCCGACCCCTATGTGAACTCCTACAAAAAGAGGTAGACTTTGACTTCAATGAGGTATGTAAGAGTTCATTTGATTTGTTGAAAGATATGCTTACTTCTGCCCCTATCATCCAACCGCCCAATTGGCAATTGCCATTTGAGATCATGTGTGATGCTAGCAATCACGCGGTTGGGGCGATATTGGGACAGAAAGATGGTAAGAACTCTCATGTCATATACTATGCATCACGATCACTTGATAGTGCACAATGCAACTACTCGACTACCGAAAAAGAGTTGCTAGCAGTTGTTTTTGCTTTAGAGAAGTTTAGATCCTATTTGCTAGGCACTAAAGTGATTGTCTTTTCAGATCATGCTGCATTGAAGTACTTGCTCAAAAAGAAGGATGCTAAGCTGCGACTGATAAGGTGGATTCTTTTGCTCCAAGAGTTCAATTTGGAGATACGGGACAAAAGCGGAGCTGAGAATTTAGTAGCGGATCACCTTAGCCGACTTGTTTTGGATGGAGAACCGAGCTCACTCACTGATGAATTTCCTGACGATCATCTTTTCTCCATCTCCGGAGAACCCCCCTGGTATGCCGACATCGTGAATTACTTGGTTTCAAAGACCTTCCCAGGTGAGTTATCTAGACCCGAGAGAGAAAAGATCAAGAGAGAGGCTCGTCTCTATATGTGGGACGATCCATACCTTTGGAAACATTGTCCGGACCAAGTTATCCGGCGATGTGTGCCCCAATGGGAGTGTCAGTCTGTTTTACAGTTTTGTCACTCTCAAGCTTGTGGAGGCCACTTCGGCCATAAACGAACATATAGAAAGGTCATTGAGTGTGGATTATATTGGCCAACTCTTATGCGAGATTGCTTTCGTTTTTGTAAAAGCTGTCAAAGATGTCAGATGACGGGAAATATTAGTTCCCGGAATCAAATGCCCCAAACCCCTATGCTTATTTGTGAGATCTTTGATTTTTGGGGTATGGATTTCATGGGCCCCTTTCCCGCATCTTGTGGTAATCTCTATATTATTTTGGCCGTTGACTATGTCTCAAAATGGGTTGAGGCAAAGGCCACTCGGACTGATGATTCTCGTGTGGTTGCAGATTTTGTCAAGTCTCATATATTTTCTAGGTTTGGGACACCGAAGGCCATCATCAGTGATCGAGGCACCCATTTTTGCAACAAGGTCATTGGCGCTCTTTTCAAGAAGTATGGGGTTATCCACCGCATCTCTACCGCCTATCACCCACAATCGAATGGACAAGCGGAAGTGTCCAACCGAGAGATAAAGTCCATTCTAGAGAAGACGGTGAGTCCTAACCGAAAGGACTGGAGTTTAAGGCTCAATGACGCCTTGTGGGCTTATCGCTCGGCCTACAAGACACCCATAGGAATGTCACCCTTTCGGTTAGTTTACGGGAAGCCTTGCCACCTTCCGGTGGAGTTAGAGCATAAGGCTTATTGGGCGGTGAAGACGTGCAATATGGATTTGGACGAAGCAGGATCGCATAGGAAGCTACAAATCCAAGAATTAGAGTAGATCCGGAACGACGCCTACGAGAACGCTCGCATCTATAAAGCAAAGGCTAAGGCGTTTCACGACTCGCGCATATCACGTAAGTCTTTCACTAAAGGTCAGAAAGTTCTCCTCTACCATTCTAGATTAAAGCTATTTCCAGGTAAATTAAGGTCCAGATGGATAGGACCTTTTGTGGTTATTAATGTTTTTGAGCATGGTGCAGTTGAAATTCAAAGTCTATCTACAGGGCAGATTTTCAAAGTTAATGGCCATAGACTGAAGCCGTTCTATGAGGGCTTTGATGGAGGGGATTTAGAGAGAGTAGCCTTGGACACGCCAAGCTACACAGATTGAAATGAGTATGGTCTAGCCAAAGACCGAAAAGAAAGGCGCTGCGTGGGAGGTAACCCACGGATTTCAATTTCTTGTTTTTATTGCTTTATGTTAGTTTGTTTGTTTTTGTTAGAATCTCCAATTTCACTCATAGTCTTTTCTGTGTTCTCATGCTCTCAGGTTCCACTCGGATATGGAAGCTCAAAGGGACGTACCCATCTTCATGGATTCTTACATTGAGAGGTCACTCACCAAATCAGGGGAGTTTTCTGTTTTCCCTCTTCTTTGCATGCTTAGAGTGTCCTCTGCATATTGAGCACATTGAGGACAATGTAGGAATTAAGTGTGGGGGTGTGGGTCATTTGCATGATTTGGGGTTGTGGCATCTAAATGTTTTTTGGGGGGTAAATTTTTTCCAAACTTTGGGCTTAAATGTGGGTCGTTGTCCGTCTTGAAAATGTGTTAGCATGTTTTAATGAGCTTAATTTGTTGATGATGATGATGAGTTTGGATGCCTGTATAGCATGATTGAGTTTGATTGATAGCACTTAGAGTTGATTAGTGGTAGCATGCCGGTCAAAGTTAGACTATTGCTAATCTCTTGAACTAGTCTTTTAACACCGTGAGATTTTTAGCCTATTAGACTAAACATTTTACATTAGTCTCTATTTCATTTCTTGTGTGATTTCGTCATGCCTAGTTATGTATCTCTAGAACTTGTTTTGTCTCTCCTTAAGACTACGTGATATTTACATGCTAATGAATATGATAAAGGCCATCGTTTGATCATTTTTGTGTTAACCCATTAGCCTTAAGCCTACCCTTATGTTACAATTACTCTTTTTGCACACCGTCTTGAGTCTTAGCCTATTTCCTTTTTCACCCACATCATAAACCAATCCAAACACGACCCACCCGACCAATCACCAATGGAGTGGTCTTGGTATCCCCGTATGCTCAAAGCGAAATTTATATATTGGAAATGGAAAAAAAAAAGAAAAAAATGGAGAAAAAATTCAAAAAGAGAAAAGAAAAAGCAAGACGAAAAAAAAAATCGATGATAAGATTTAATATTCATGTTTCATTTCTACTTCTTATCATCCAATGGGAATGTGTTTAAAGAATGTATATCAAGATCCCATTAGCTAAAATGATCAAGTTAGTTAACCGGTTTCTCCGTTGGTGTAAGGTCTTTAACCACTCTTTCCCAAATGTATCCTTACCTTACCCAAAGCCTCATTTTACATTACAACCCTTAAAAAGACCTTTTGATTTATATGTATGTATTTTATCGAAGTAGTGGAAAGTGAGAGACATTTCAAGCTTATGGTAGGTGCATACTAGTGTAGTGATGGTTTGAGCGATACACTTTAACCCCAAGGAGTGAATTGAGTGTTATTTTAATTTCCTATTCGTGAGAGTTCTCGTGATTAGCATTTGTCTACTTGATTGTGTGTGTGCTCACTTTTTGATGCTAAGTTGCAAATCTCAATTTCATGACATGCTATATGCGTTGGCATTCTCGTTTGATTCATTTTATTTCTCTCTTACTTCATGCTAATTTAAGTTATTGCCGGGACGGACAATGATCTAAGTGTGGGGGAATTTGATAAGTACCAATTTCTATACATTTTTACGTCAAAATGAACCTACAATTAGTGTTGTTTAAATGCATAAGATACCCCTTTTAATTTAAGTTTAGTGTCTTATTATTTTGTTTTAAATTAAAGTTGAAAAGAAAAAAAAAAGATTTTCCTTTTATACTTTGTTGTGTCGTGTGTGCATGTGGCCTAGAAAAAAAAAATTAAATGTGTTTGTTGGTCTTGTGTTTTGCAGCCCACTATAAGAATGAAGAAAAGGAAAAAGAAATAAAGAGTCCAACTATTTGCAAGCCCAAATCAGAAGAAGGAAATAACAATTGCAGCCCAAGAAAGCAAAGTTCAGACTTCAGATCGTACCCCTCCCCTGCGTCGTCTCTTTCGCGTGACTTCTCCAGCCCCTGAACCCACGAAAAAACCTACGTCGAGCACTGTATTTTCACGCCCCCAAGCCATTTCGAGCAAGTTTCATGTGGGTTTAGCCCACGCCCAAGTCGCGCGCGTCAAAAATCAAGCGGCCACGATTTATTTTCCCTTTTAGAGCGGTTTTCTTGGGTAGAGGTATAAATAGGGGGAGAACCAATTTTGGGGGGAGGAATCAATCGATTGGGAACGAATTGGAGAGCAACAAAGGTTCGATTTTCAGATTCAAGGTGTTGATTTTGGAGATAAATCCTAGGGTTCTTCATAATTTCTTATCAGCAGTTCAAGTAAATTGTAAGTACATTTGGTTTTTGATTTTTAGAATGAGTAGCTAAACTTTTTAATTCTAGCAATGGGTATGTGATTGATTTTGAATTTGGATTTGTGGAGATTACATTGATCGATTACATCATTTGAAGTTATTTATGCAATTTTTAAAGTTTAATGTTTCTCGTTTTGGGTTGGGTATTTTGAGTAGGTTCCCTTAATTTATTCAATTCAATTTCGAATCGCTAGATGAACCGGAAAATCCGTAATTGTTTTTCGGTTTATCAAAGTAGCATAACACACGATTGACATTTGTGTTGATCGTTGATGTTGTAAAAATTGCATATTCTAATTTAAACAATCGGCGCTCGATTGTTGGTTAGTTTTGGTGTTCGTTTAGTTTTAATGCGATTAGCAATCGAATTCTAAGTCCGAGACTAGGTTCGATTAGCTAATTAGAGATTAGTTGTAGAGTGTTCAAGGCTAGTCAGGTTTTTGCACGAACGAAGCATCGACGCGTGTTGATGTTATAGTGTCAGGATCGAATTCTCAACAAGAATTAATTCTCAGAAACAATATCAAAGAAGTTTGCGGAATAACACTTTGATATTTAATGAAACAGTAAATTAACACAGAAAATATGAAGAACAAACTGTAAACTTGTATTGAATGCTTGAAGTTACAAGATTACACACTCAACCTCAATATTGATGAACAGGCTCACCAATACGAATTCTACTTCTCTAGAATTAGGATCTATGCCTTGAGGTTGATTTTCTCTCACCAAAAAATAATTATCAAAAGTTAATTCTATCTATTCTATACATTCTATACATATACTAAAGAAAAAGATAATTACAATAAATAAACAAATCTTCAGTATATCTTCCATGTATATCTCCAGTATATCCTCAGTATATCCAGCTGTCATTCTTTCCATCTGGATCATATAAGCAGCACTAATTATGCTCAGCAGCATTAACTTCTTCTAGCAGTATTAACTACTAAGCAGCACTAACTACTAGCAGTACTAACTAGCTAAGCAGTACTAACTTTGTTCAAGCAGCACTAACTTTGACTAGCAGTATTAATTGAACTAGCAGTAGTAATACTCAGCAGTATTAACCTTTAAAGTACTCTGGCAGTACTAACTCTGAACTAGCAGTATTAACCACACTTGATAGAATCTTCAGTTCCCAACAATCTCCCCCTAACTTGACTTTTAGGCAGAGAAGTCAAGTTCTTCAGATACTCTTCCAGATGCTCTCCAAGATGCTTTCAACACCTCTGGTTCAATTTCCCAAATTTGGATCTAGGCCCAAGCTTTGATTCACAGTTCTTCTCACCACAATCTTGGCCATCTCTGAATCCTTTGTACAGACCAGTGTAGCTTTAAGCATCCCTTCCAACTTCTCCTTGCTATGCTCATATATTTTGTCCACCAGGTAGTATTCATGATAACAGTTGTCAATAGTAATCATGTATACTCCACAATTTTCAAATAGTATCCATTTGTCAATCTTCTTGAATATGAAATCATGCTTATGATCTTTAATCCTATGGTGTACTCTTTCTGGATCAAACATCATGCACAAGTATTCCAATGTCACTTTGATAAGATTCTCTTCAGTACCTTTCAACACAGGTTCATAAAGTTTCATCCCCACTTTGTATAGTTCTTCAATATCAGCTCTGGAACAACTTCTGATAACTTTCCCCCATGTTGAATAAGCTTCAAATGAACCATCAGCTCTCTTGATTCTGAAGAAATTCTTTCCATTGTCTCTTAGAATATCCCAGAAGATGATCTCTGGAGCTTGCATAGAGATTGGATCAGCCTTCAAAGGTTCCACTATGGTCATGTACAGATCCATATTCTCATCTGTTGGCTCACTAGACTGTTCTGGAAGTTGAACTGATTCTGCTATAGGTACCTCTGAATGCTCTGTTGTAGTACCAGCTGTTTCTTCTACTCTGGGCCTTTTAGACTGCCTTTTGGAAGCAATTGTCTTCACCCTTTTTCCAGCTTTGGCTTCAACACCAACACTCCCAGGTTCTTCCTTTTTCTCTTCTGCTTCTTCTTTGGAGGGTGTAGTTTCCTCAGGGAATGGTTGTTGGATGTTGAGATCATGTCTCTCTTTCATCCTTCTCTCAGCCTCCTCCCTTTGTGCTGAGTCCCCTTGGAGTTTGGCCATTTCCTTGTTATATAATTCTTCAACCTGAGAGTATGCCATATGGGTAAACATCTCCCCCTTAACACCAATTGCACCTTTCAGGAAGTTAATCATTTTTCTTCTTTCCTGATTGGCCAAAAAGGTCTTGGAGGGTTGTCTTTTCTGCTTTTGCTTCTGAATAGGCATCCTCTTAACTTGAAGTTTCTTGACCTGAGCTGTTGTCTGAGCTGCTTCTTTCAAACTCTTTTGGTATTCTGCATTTAACTTCTTGGCCATTATCCTTGCAAGCTCTCTATCAGTTTTTGTTTGCAGCTGTTCCTCCTTCTCCATTTGATCTTGCAACTGCTTTGCTATTGCCTCATCCATTTCAATCTGAGACCTCTGTTTTGGAGGCATTTCAGCTTCAATCACCTTCTCTTTTCCTTTTCCCTTTGATTCTTTCAAAATTTCCTTCTCTTTTTCCTGCTCTGAGATCCCTCCTTCTTTGATAACTACTCCCTTGGCCTTTTGAGAAGCCTTAGGAGTATCATTCTTTGCTTTGACTAAGGTTTCTGCCATCTCCATTTCTTCCACAGAGAGCCCTATTTCTGTTTCTTTTTCCATCTCTTCCTCTGTCTCCCCCTCAACTTCAGCTTTCTTTTCAACAGTTTCATTCTCTTGCTTCTCCCCCTTGTTGGAAGCATCTTGAGCACTTGCCCTCCTCTTTAACACAAACTGCTTCCTTCTCCTTTTCTGTAACAATCTTGTCACCAATTTCTTCAGTTTGGTGATCTGAACTTGTTGAGATAGGATAACCAGCTTCATCTCCTCTATTTCTTTTCCTTGCTTGATGACATCCTGGTTGATGTTTCCCATGGTCTCCATCAATTCATCATAGTTATATCTGTCCTCACCTTCTCCAGGAGTGTTACCCCCTATTGAAGGATCATTGGATCTTTTATTAGTAGATGTCTTCTGCCTAGCAGAAGCACTATCCACCCCCGTGGTTTCTTGGCACCAGGGACCTTCAAATGATTGCTCATTTAAAGTTGCCATGGGGGAGGTCTTATTGATGTTACCACTTTCCTCCTCTGTGCTAGTAGGAGTAGTGGCAGCCTCATCACCCATATGCTCTTCCTCCTCCTCAGAGAGCACCTCCTTGGGGTTGGGAGACACCCCTTTGGTTTCCCTATGGATATTCTCTAAAGGAGAATTCTCCTTTAGAGGGCTTAAAGGCTTGGGGGGTGTTGGTACAAGAAGGGAAGGAGCCTTCTTTACCTGTTTCCTCTTGTAAGTTTGGGTAATGGGAGAGGTTGGTTTTGTAAGAAGGGACTGGGGGATTGTTTTTTAGTGGGAAGGTTAGGCTTGGCTAGCAGTGGGATGGTCTAATGGGGGCCTTGACCCTGCTGCCATACCTTCAGTGGTTTGGGACACCACCATCATTGTAGAGAACAATGGGGTGTCAACTCCTTCCGAGTCCCCAACAGATCTTCTCATATTTGAGAAAACCTTGCCTTTGGGGGGTTTAGGTACATATACCCCAACAGGTTGAGGTATATCCGTCAATTCATGATTAATAACTTCCTGAACAAACCTGGGGTACATGAAGAAACTCTTCTTGTTATCCAGATTTGAGACAAGATCATGAAAAATCATTTGAGAAAAATTGAATTTTCTAACAGTGGATAAACACACCAATGCATAAGCAATGGGACTGCTAAATTGGCTCCAGCCAGTTGTTTTCTTTGAAATACAATGCATTAAAGTATGAGCAAAGAACCTCCATTGGGGTGAAAATTTTGCTTTGAAAAACTTAAAAATCCCCATTTGGCCTTGATACCCCATTCTGGAAAGAGTTGAGAACAGTTCATCACTAGGAATAGAAGTTATACCAGAGGCATCGTCTAGACGTAGACTGATGCGAATAACTTCTTCAGTAACTGTCAGGGGTTGGTCACACACCCTTGTCTGGATCATCTGCACACCATTCTCAGCAACAATGGTGGCATTGGCCCAGAACTGCCTCTGATGCTCTATAAAGATGGTTGGAGACACCGTGAGTGCATGAGCGATATGGCTTGTCTTGAGGAAATCCACAATCTGGTGAAATCCTTCAGCTTGCTTTGGTTTTTGTAGCATTGCAATCTCATTGTGCTCGTCGATGAACGCCATGGATGCCATTGAACTGTGATGTTCTTGCTTAGAAGACTTGGTACTTGAGAGAAAAAGGTTAGAGCGCAAGTGAACAGTATGCAAAGAGTCGTTATGAACATTTAGGCGGGCAAAGAGTATTTATAGTATTTGGGACATAAGCAGTATTAACCTAGAGCAGTATTAACTACCAGCAGTATTAACTAACTAGCAGTATTAACCACTAGCAGTATTAACTAACTAGCAGTATTAACTGCGAGCAGTATTAACTACTAGCAGTATTAACTGTCAGCAGTATTAACTAAAAGCAGTATTAACCACTAGCAGTATTAACCACTAGCAGTATTAACTGATAGCAGTATTAACTGATAGCAGTATTAACTGAAAGCAGTATTAACCACTAGCAGTATTAACTAACTAGCAGTATTAACCACTAGCAGTATTAACTAACTAGCAGTATTAACTGCGAGCAGTATTAACCACTAACAGTATTAACCACTAACAGTATTAACCACTAACAGTATTAACTACTAGCAGTATTAACCAACTAGCAGTATTAACCATACTTACTCTTTGAAGCTTAGGCTGAATTGAGTACTGCTATGTGTGCCCTGTAAATGAGGATTAGTAACACCAAGAAACTATACTTACAGATATTTAACCACTTTTTGAGAGAATGCTTATTCAGAGTTGATCATTCCCACACTTGTTACCAAGAAAGTGAATCTACCCACATCAAAAGCTTTGGTGAATAGATCAGCAAACTGGTTGTCAGTATGAACTTTCACAACTTGAACAAGTTTCTTTTCATTACAGTCTCTTATGAAGTGATACCTGATCTCAATGTGCTTTGTCTTAGAGTGCTTGACAGGATTATTCACAATGCTGATAGCACGGCTATTATCAATAAATATGGGAGTGTGTAGAAAGGTTACCCCATAGTCCAACATTTGATTCTGAATCCATAAGACCTGAGCACAGCAACTTGCAGCTGCTATGTACTCTGCTTCTGTTGTAGATGTGGACACTGTGGTTTGTTTCTTGCACTGCCATGAAACTAGTCTAGCACCCAAAAACTGACATCCTCCAGAAGTAGATTTTCTGTCCAAGTTTGCCCCACCTAGATCACTGTCTGAGTATGCTATTAGGTCAAAGGGTGAGTCATGAGGATACCATAGTCCCAATCTGGGTCTCCCTTTGAGATATCTGAATATCCTCTTAACAGCTTGAAAGTGAGATTGCTTTGGCCTAACTTGGAATCTTGCACACACACAGACTGGAAACATTATATCAGGCCTTGATGCTGTGAGATACATGAGAGAGCCAATCATGGATCTATAATGATGCACATCCATATCCTCCCCCTCAAGATTTGCTGTTATCTGCTTGTGTGTCTCCATAGGTGTGCTAGCAGGTTTTGAATCTGAGAAGCCAAACTTGGTTAGAATGTCCTGCACATACTTGGACTGACAGATGAATATTCCATCTGACTTCTGTTGAACTTGGAGTCCAAGAAAGAAAGTAAGTTCCCCCATGGAACTCATTTTGAACCTTTGATGCATTAGATCCTCAAACTCCTTGCACATGTTGTCTCTTGTAGATCCAAAGATAATGTCATCAACATAGATTTGGACCAGCAAGATATCCTTCTTCTTTCTCTTGATAAATAGAGTCTTATCAATGACTCCTCTTTCAAAGCCATTTTCCAAGAGATAGGATGACAGAGTGTCATACCATGCTCTTGGAGCTTGATGCAGTCCATAAAGAGCTTTCTTCAATTTGTATACCCTGTCTGGATAGCTTGGGTTTTCAAACCCTGGTGGTTGACAGACATATACCTCTTCTTCAATTGAGCCATAGAGAAAAGCACTCTTTACATCCATTTGATAGACTTTGAAGTTCATGTAAGAAGCATAGGCTAGGAATAATCTGATTGCTTCTATCCTAGCCACAGGTGCAAAAACTTCTTCATAATCTATACCCTCTTCTTGAGTATACCCTTGAGCCACTAGCCTTGCCTTGTTCCTTATGACAATTCCTCTTTCATCTCTCTTGTTCCTGAAGATCCACTTTGTGCCAATTGCTCTGTGACCTTTAGGAAGGTCTACTAGATCCCATACATCTTGTAGCTTGAACTGTAACAGTTCTTCTTGCATTGCTTCTATCCAGCTGGATTCTTTCATTGCATCATGTGCCTTTTTAGGCTCAAGCTGGGATAGAAAGCAAGAAAGCACTGTATGCTGTTGATCATGCATTTCTTGAAGTTTGCTTTGATGTCTAGTCATCATAGGAGAGGATATATCTCCTATTACCAGCTGTGGAGGATGATTCTTTTGAACTCTGGTGTTATGACTAGGTTCTTCATTAAGTCCAGCCTCTAGATTAGAGTCATTCACCTCAACTGAAGTGTTGTCAGCAGCTACTTCTGATTCTTTATCTTCTTGATTCTCTTCATCTCCACTTTCTTCTTCACTCTGACTTGGTCCAGTAGATGGTTCCTTTTCACAATCTTCAAAAGAATTCACTGTGGGTATGGGAAAGATCATTGATGTAGATATACTTTCTTGAACTTGTGTAGTCCCTGATCCTCCACATCCTGAACCTGCATAATCATCACTACTGAAACCAAAAGAGTTAGTTAGTGAATCAATGTCAAATAGCCACTGAGGACCAGTTCCAATAGGATTTGGTGTGTTCTCATTGCATTTGACATTGTCACTTTCTTCAATTATTCTAGAAGATGAGTTAAAAACTCTGTAGGCCTTACTCTGAGATGAATATCTAACAAGAAATCCATCATCTGCTTTGCTATCAAACTTACCTAAGTGAGATTTGGTATTGAGAATTGTACAAGGACACCCAAAAGGTTTGAAAAATCCAATGAAAGGTTTTCTTTTATTTAAAAGCTCATATGGTGTCTTGTTCTTTGGCTTAACTACTAGAACTCTGTTTTGGACATAACAGGCAGTATTAACTGATTCAGCCCAGAAGGTAATTGGCAGTTTTGAATCAGCCAATAGAGATCTAGCAGCCTCTATTAGTGTTCTATTTCTCCTTTCAGCAACACCATTCTGTTGAGGAGTCCTAGGAGCACTATACTGTCTCTCAATCCCTTTCTCTTTACAAAAGGTGTTTAGATCAATATTTTTGAATTCAGTCCCATTATCTGATCTAATGACTTTTACTTTTTGATTAGTTTGGTTTTCAATTCTCAGGATAAAGGACTTGATCAGTCCACTTGTCTCATCCTTAGTCCTTAGAAAATATACCCATGTGAATCTTGAGTAATCATCAACAATAACCAAGCAGTAAGATTTCTTGCCAATACTCATAACATTTGTAGGACCAAACAGATCCATATGCAATAATTGGAGACAAGAAGAAATTGAATTTATTTCTTTGGTCTTATGAGAAGTTTTATGTTGTTTGCCTTTAAGACAAGCAACACAATGATCATCACATGAAAAGACTTTAGATGGTAAACCTCTTACAAGATTGTTTTTAACAAGTTTGTTCATAGTCTTAAAATTCATGTGACACATCCTTCTGTGCCAAAGAGAGGATTCATCTACAGAGGCTTTTGAAACAAGACAATTTAGAGATGAATCACTTTCAACATTTTCCATATCTAGACAGTAAACATTGTCCTTTCTTGGAGTTCTAAGTAGTATCATGCTTTCATCAACTACCTTGAACCCTGGAGCAAGGATCATACACTCAGTATTTGTAAATAATATACTATGTTGTTTGTCACATACCTGTGATACACTTAACAGGTTGTACTTCAATTGATCAACATAGTAGACATCCTCAAATGTCATCTTACCTTTGGTGACATTACCTTTTCCACTTATCTTACCACCAGTAAGATTATCTCCAAATGCAACATGTCCTCCATTGATATGCTTGAAATCCTGAAGGCATGACATGTTGCCTGTCATGTGCCTAGAGCAACCACTATCAACATGCCATATGCTCCTTCCCTTGAGTTGTTGGTTGCCCTGCACATAAGATAGATCAGTTAATTTGTATAAGGAACCCAAGCCAAAGTGGTCTTGGGTATCCCTTTCTCATCAAAATACTTGCATTCTTTCTTGACAAGATTTTTGAATTTTAACTCCTCATTCTTGGAGTACTTAGTCACAATAATAGGCTTGGAAACATGTGTGCTGGAAACAGTACTGGTTTTAGAGGTACTCACTGCCTTAGCAGCACTTGCATGCTTAGCAGTACTAACCTTGTTAGCATTAGTAACTGTGTTAGCAGCAGTAACTGTGTTGGCAGTATTAACCTTTGAAGAGATACTAACTGTATTAGCAGCATTAATATTTTCAGCAGTACTAACACAGGTAGCAGCAGTAATACTTCCAGCAGCACTAACCCTGTCAGCAGCACTAACAGTTCTAGTGCTTTTGGGCACCCACATTTTAATACTTTCTTTTAAAATCTTTTTCTTCATGGGACCTTTCTTTTCACCATGTTTCTTTCCAGCCTTCCTATAATCAACAGGTTTTTGCACAAATCTTTGAAAGGTCATTTGTTGATTAATAGGATTGAAGAAGCAATATTTAGCCAGATGATTTAACTTGCCACATATGAAGCAAGGTTTTGGTCTATTGATTTTACTCAGATCAACTCCTTGCTTCTGAGCCCATTGATTATTCCAGTTTCTTTGATTTCCTCTTTTTAAACCTGAATTTAGGCTCTTGGCTTTACTGCAATCACACTGTTTACAAGATCCAGGATTCACAACTGTGGTTTGTTTGTAATGAACCTTGTTATCTTTTCCTTTGGTCTTCTCTATTTCCTTGGATTTGACCCAGATTTTTCCACATCCCTCATTGGTGATTATATTGTTTTCTACTGGGATTTCTTTACTCATATCATTATCTCTCTTCTTACTGGCTTCTTTCTCAGTTAAATCCTTAATTACTACTTCATCCAAAGGGTCTATCTTAAAGGCTTTTTCAGATAAGTCCTTTTTCTCCTTGGTTTCTAACAAGTCTGAAGTAGGAGAGATATAATTGTTGTTATAAGGAGGAGGTGTATTGTTGTATCCAATGCCAGGCTTCATCTTATCATGAATCTGAGCCTTTAGAAGAGAAATCCATTGCTTTTGAAGCATATGAAAACTTTTCTATGTCAAGTTTAACTTTAGACAGTTCCTCCTTTAGCTTATCACTCTCTTCTAAGGATTTAGACAGTTTGGTCTCTAGCTCATTCTTTTCCCACTTCCAATAGTTAGTGTCATAAGAGTGTTGAAGTTCATTAGCTTGAAAGCCTTTGATTTGTTCTTCAAATCTCTCTACTATTAACACATAATCTCTTCTATCCTTTTCTAACCTTTTGAGGTCATCACACATACTTTGATTGTGATCCCTGTATCTTTTGACAGTGTCAATGCAAGTTTTAGTGCAAAGATTAGAAATTACCTCAGAGGGGAGATCAGACACTTCTGCCATAAGAGCTTGATTCTGAATGGCTTCCTCAGCTTGATCACTCCAGTCAAAGCCCGTTCCTTGTTTAGAAACAAGGGCTTGAGCAGGATTCTTGTTCTGAGTGTAGCCTCCATTTTGAGCTTGTTGGTGGTTGTTGTTTGGAACAGCACTCCTGCATTCTCTAGCAAAGTGTCCTTTCATGTGACACTTATAACATTCCACCTTAGTTTTGTCAAAACCAGCTCCATCTTCTCTTCTTTGAGAGAAGTTATTCCTTCCTGTTCTTTTAATGAACTTCTTCACCCTCATGGATAACATGGCCATCTGCCATTTAATATCCATCTCCTCCAGGTCATCAGGGTGAAGTTGATCCAGATCATCATTAATCAATGAATTGTTACTATGACTGGACAAGAAGGCTTCAAAGATTGTTTCAGTTCCTTTTTCTGAACTTGCTCCACTAGCAGTACTAACTGCTTCAGGGATGGCAGTAGTATCAGTAGCTGCTGAAAGAAGTGCAGAATTGTGGACATAACCAGTAGGCTTCTTCTTGATCTCTACCTCAGATTCAAAAACTCTTAGATCATTGTATAGATCATCAAGTTCTTTCTCTTCCAGATTGTCACTCTACCTATAAGAGACAGTGTACATAGTCCACTCATCCCCAAGAGATCTGAGGAACTTTCTGTTGATGTCATCTTGATCCATCTTCACTCCTACAGTAGCCAGTTCACCAATGAGCTTGTAAAACCTATCAAAAGTTTGAGTCATAGACTCATTCTTTGAGGAAGTAAAGTTCTCATATTGCTGCTTTAGAACATCTCTTTGATTTCTTTTGATGCTCTTAGTTCCAGCAAATCTTTTCTCTAGAGCATTCCAGAGAATTTGAGCATCAGTGCAGTTGCAAAATTGATGCTGATATTCATTGGGGATTGCCAAGAGCAAAGTGCTCAAGGCCTTCATCTCTGTCTGTCTGATCTTCCTTTCACCATCTGTCTTTGGTGGAGGTCTTTTCCCATCTGGTCCTATCCTTCCAGCTTCAGAAGGACCATTCTCAATGATATCCCACATTGAGTAGTCAGTGAGGAGAATATATTGTCTGATTCTGATCTTCCACATGTCAAACTCACTGGTTTGAGCATTGGAACCTTGGAGACCAAAGTACTGCTTGATTCTGTAAGATTTTCCATGATAGATAGATGTTTCTGAGAGAGTTTAGCTCTGATACCACTTGTCAGGATCGAATTCTCAACAAGAATTAATTCTCAGAAACAATATCAAAGAAGTTTGCGGAATAACACTTTGATATTTAATGAAACAGTAAATTAACACATAAAATATGAAGAACAAACTGTAAACTTGTATTGAATGCTTGAAGTTACAAGATTACACACTCAACCTCAATATTGATGAACAGGCTCACCAATACGAGTTCTACTTCTCTAGAATTAGGATCTATGCCTTGAGGTTGATTTTCTCTCACCAAAAAATAATTATCAAAAGTTAATTCTATCTATTCTATACATTCTATACATATACTAAAGAAAAAGATAATTACAATAAATAAACAAATCTTCAGTATATCTTCCATGTATATCTCCAGTATATCCTCAGTATACCCAGCTGTCATTCTTTCCATCCGGATCATATAAGCAGCACTAATTATGCTCAGCAGCATTAACTTCTTCTAGCAGTATTAACTACTAAGCAACACTAACTACTAGCAGTACTAACTAGCTAAGCAGTACTAACTTTGTTCAAGCAACACTAACTTTGACTAGCAGTATTAATTGAACTAGCAGTAGTAATACTCAGCAGTATTAACCTTTAAAGTACTCTGGCAGTACTAACTCTGAACTAGCAGTATTAACCACACTTGATAGAATCTTCAGTTCCCAACATATAGCCAATTTGACTTCTTTTGAGAAAATCGTTTAAATGAGTCGATGATACACAATCCAAAGGATTAGTTGATTGATGCTCATTGCTAGGCCTCATTTATTATCGTTTAACGTTTTTAATTAAATTTTCATTCTTAGCTTAATTATAAACCATCAAAACCCCTTTTTATAATTACGATGTTTTTGAGGAATTTGCGCGTGAGTTCGTCTTGGATTTACGGTTAACACCAAGTCCCTGAGGAGACGACCCTACTTATCACTATCGCAATTTATTTTGTTTTAGTGGTAATAGGATTAATTATATAAACTTTATTATTTGCCGGACTCGACACCCGTCATTTGTATTGACTTTTATTTAGTTAAAAGAAAGGTTCAAAAATGGATTAGAATGGGATAACTAATGCAGCAAAACCATCAAACTGAGAAATAAATATATAGCTAATTCATATATAGGTGTAAGTTGTGAACTCTTACCTAATTTAGATCGTCTCCATAGACCAAACGAATTTGAATGAGGAGGCTATTGAAACCAACAGTGGGTACCCTAGTTGTTTATCTGAATGTATATTAATTGAAGAGAAACTTCAACATAGCTGAATAGTACACCATATGAACGTGGGGAATGGTTTCCAGTAGTTGAAAATCTACACAAAAATATCAAATGGAGCCATCATGAAAAGGCTGACAAAAAGCTTTATCCCGTTATTCAATCCATTTAAAATAGCGGGTAACAAAATAGGTAATTATCCATTATCCTATCATACCTATTAAAATAGCAGGTAACAAAACGGGTAATAGATAAATGATGCACCAGTTCTTACAGTTTGTGACCTTTCCTGATAGAAAAACCGGAAGGGAAATAGGGTAAAATATGTCGATCTAGAAACTGGATTGCTTGAGAATCGTGTGAGTTCACTTTCAGAAATGATATTTCGACCCTATGCCTAGGGTTCACGAAATTCAATATGGGATAAGACTCAAGACCACTATCGATTTTAGGCACAAAATCGCGAGCAAATTACAGGAGAGTATATGAAGGTTGTTCAAAAAAACGTGTACCAAAACGTAAGTATATAGGATATATATATATACTAGTTTCATTCGTAAAAGAAGGAAAATAACTGAAATGACAATCATGACAAATTATTAGCAGTAATGATCGATTACAACTGTTTTAGCTAAGACCATGGGTTGGAAATAACTGCACAGTAACTGCTTCAGAGTTCTAGACTAGAGCCTCTCTGGTAGGTATACGTATACCAATTGGCTCTGGCCTGATCAACCAGAGATAGTCCCGACCGGTCCCGAACAACCAAAAAGCTCTCTGGTCCGACCAACCAAAGCCTCTGGTCCGACCAACCATCTAGAACAAACTCTGAAAGCACACTACTTGATCTAAGCCCAAAACTGATTAGAATTGAAGTATTTCATTCTGATCACGTTTTCCCACTACATTCCAAGTCCAAAATTCTATAGAGGTTTAGGGGTGCTGTCCCAAACCCCGAGGGGGCGCCGCCCCTCGACCCCACCCGTTGATCGGTTAGCGGGACTATCGCTAGGGGTTCTGCCCCTTCGACCATGCAAGGGGGCACGGTACCCTTGACCCCCACCATTTCGTCTTGCCTGGAATCATACTCGCCTTATATACAAGTGTGCATTCTACACCTCCTTAATTGTATTAGAACACAGTTTAAAATCCATTGGCACTTGTGTTACTTCCAATTACACCTAAATGGCGATGACACTAAAATCACCAACATCTCATAAGATTAGCTTCCTAGGAAAGATCCACAAACAAAGATTTTGAAGCGTGCTTTCAACTTCTCATTCGGGCCAAGGTCAGATATTTATTTTTCTTGTTTGTGTTATTTAGATCACAAATTGGCAAGCATGTGATTGTAGGGGAGGGCAGTGTAATTTGTTATATGTTTTCACTTTTCAATATATAGATTAACATATAGAACAAAACACATATAAGAACGAAACAACGAAACACTACGAATTATAAGAAACGAATAATATAAACGTAAAAGTAAAACGTTGAGTCGAAATTAAGATCTCTCTCCTTAAGACAAAATCGTCCCGTATTTGCCGACGGAATTAAGCGAAGATATGTATCTGTTGCGACTTTTCTTGTTTACACCTTTTAAAATGCAAGAAAATAGATGTCGACGCAAGTATACATTTTAATCTACTGCCGTCTTGTAACAAGTAATAATGGTACAAAGTACCGAATATCGATCCCACAGGGAAGCGTGGAAAAGTTCTTCTTGAAAGTCAGGTCTGTAAAAGCGAATTTCAGATGGCGATTTCGAAAACAATATTTTGGATTGGGGGTTTTGATTAACACTACTGAACAATAATTAATAAGAAGCACACGGTACAATGCTCTGTTGGGATAAGATTAATAATTGGTTAAAAAAATGAGATCGCATTCCTTCGTTATCTTAAAGTCGATATTTTATATAACTCAAATAAGTCGGCATACAATAAACCAATTGTCAATTGATTAATTGCAGTCCACCATAAAATATAACTTTAATTTAAATAACTTCGAACAATCATGCGATACGATACACCGTTTTAACTTTTTACCAGCCACAGTCCCAACTTAACTTTGTACTAATTCTAAATATAACAGGAAAGGAAATGTAATTTTTAACTAAAAGAGGTGGTTGGCGTTTTCAAACAATCAACGATATCAATCGTAGGAGTGTTGTGCCATTCACCCACCTAAAAGAGATGGTTGGCGTTTTTAAACAATCAACGATAGCAATCGTAGGAGTGTTGTGCCATTAACCTCATTTTAGGCATAGAAATAAAATTGCGTGAAATAAAGGACTGAAAGTAAAGGACTTGAAATATTGCAGAATTTAACTAACGGAAAATAATAGACGGAAAATTAAAGTACATAAATTAAATTGCGGGAATTAAAGTGCGTTAAAATAAATAACGGTAAAGTAAAACGAGAATTATAAAACTAGACGTAATGAGAAATGGTGACGGAAAATCTTGTTTCAAATGTGGAGTTCGAACTTGAGTTAATTGACGATTTCATGGTGCTTTTAACGATGTATGATGTAAAGGAAACTAACCAAAGTATGATTGATTTTTATAAAATTGGAAACATAAAACGGATTTAATAAACTACAACAAACCGTGAACCAACAAAAATTGAGAATCCGAAATTATTTTCCGGACTTCCGGTTTGTAATAGAACTAAAGTCGTAATGAGACCAAAATAAAAACCAAGAACTTACTCAAATGTATCGACTTATAAGAAAGATGCGGAGAAATAACGAGAGACGAATACTTGTAACGATAACGTGACTAGCATTAATATTAATCAAAAGAAGACGTTTGAATTATGAGCTAGAGCATTCAAGATTGAACCATTGGCTCTTGGCTCACAACATCAAACCTCCATTACAAGGAAATTCTTCATCTATCCTAACTTTCTAAGACCAACATATAGTATGAAATGAGATGATACTAGCAACCAAACATCTCTATATATAGTGTCAATCCAACTTGGGGCTCAAGACACAAAAATGGGGGCCCAAAGAGGTTAGGAAATATTAACCCAAAATATGTTATCAAAAGCCTAGCAAGTTTCGGCCCAAAGAGAATTGTAGCAATAGTCCAACAAAATTCGGTTCATCTTGCAGGTCCAAAACGTCGGTTTTAATCGCCAATCATAGTTACGTCCACGAAGTCGGTCCAAAAAAATTGGAATTCCACGATGTAAGCCCAAATTGGATCTCGATTATATTAGACTCCAACGGCCTTTCTCCGAGCCTAAAACATGTAAATATAAAGAAATGAGATTTTTGTCGCCTTTTCATGTAAAATAGAGTTATTTAAAACCGAAAGCGATAAACGTTAATTTAAACAATAAAGCCGTAAAAATAAATTAAAAGGCGTAATGGGAAAACGAAAATTAGCTCAAAATTATAAAAAGAGGGCTAAAAATAGGGTAAATAAAATGACCCTATCAGTCTCCCAGGATACAACAACGTACGCGTACCTTCGTCAATCGCGACACCGATGTTTGAAGTCGATCGAACCCAATAATGTGCTACTCCCTCTTTAGTGTTGAGACTCTCAAAAGAAAACCAAAAGCACACCCAGGAAAATCACAAACCAAATATGGTAGAAAAGCATGAAAAAACTTCACTATGAAATCAATAGTCTCTAATATATATATATATATATAGGGTTATATGGATAAGAACTTGTGACAGTTTTTAGTTATATAAAACTGTCAACTAAATTTAAAACCAGAAAACTAAAAACTGAAAATAGAAAAAATGAAAATTCTATTTAAAATATCCAACAATCCCCCACATAAATGGAAATTTCAAAGAATGACCAAAAAGACACAATCATAAAAGGAGAGCACAATGGAGAAGTTTTGCATAAGGAATGGTAGCAATTTCTCAGCCTTGAACCAACCTTAGTGAATAATCATCGGATTTACTCGTCTAGGTAGTGAACATGACGTCTTGAACTACCCAGACTTTGATGTAAATCTAGACAACAACTATCACACAAAACATCTCCTCACATATTGAGTTATATTGTTGTGTTCATTTCGGCCTTGAACAACCCCTGGGTATTCATGAGTGAACTTAGAGAATGTAGCCTAGCTTCATTCTTCTAGAAACGGCCTCATTTCACACTCACTAGGCGATTTCCCATAAGAAGTATCCCTGCTATACCCCACTTATATTTCAAAGCTATGAGAATCGTTAAAAGCGTAGCTTATCCTCTTCATGCAGGTAACACTGTTTATCATCCTACGAATGGGTTGGAGATTTTATCTCACAGTGTTCTCGTCGATTCAACATGATGCGATTTTCTCTTTGAACCTACTTCTTGGGATCTCCAATCAATTAGGTAGGTGTAACACCCCGATTTTCGAAAGGTTTATTTCAAGTTAATACATAAATCGGTATTTTAAAGGAAAAATAAGATATAGGATTTTGGACTTGAATCCTAGATTTTATAGTCTTGGTGGATGAAGGATTCAATTACAAGTCCAACGGTTCTTTCCGGAGCAAAATTGAAGCTAAAACGAAGAAGTTACGGCCAAAACAATGAACGAGAAGAAAACCGGGCGAACAGTGCACTACGCGACTTGTGGTGCGACTTAGAGTCACCCACGGGACTTAGGGGAAGTGGGTGACTTGTGGTGCGGGTTAAGCCGCGTGGTAACCCGTGAAACGCCCTGTTCGAGCATAAAACACGATTTTCAGCCCTCAAACTTCATTTCTTCATAACTTTTGCATCTCAACTCCGTTTTTGGTGATTCAAGTTGCCAAGGTTTCGTTTTTGTAACACCCTAAAAATAGGGATAACAAAAATCCAAAAAACGGACATGAGGTATACTAGAATTGCCATAGCAAGAGCCTCCCAAAAATGGGGAACATATAAATAACCTGTTTAATCACAATTTGTAATTTAAACGGACAATAAAATAACAACCAACTAATCTAATTTCTACATCTAGAAAAGAGATTACAAAAGGGTTGTCATCTATAAGTCCAACGGTTCAATCCCAAAAGAAGTAGCGTCCAAGTGCAAAATCCCCAAGCTCTCATCCCAAGCATCTAAACCTGCTTAGGAACGGCGCCGCTAGAACCTGAGATACACATCGACACCAAACAAGTGTTAGGCCAAAAAGCCTAGTGAGTTGAACAATAATAAACATGCATGAACAGTTACAATTCTTATCAGCCGTTAACCAGAGTTCAATATATGTGGATTCAATAGGAGAGACCCATACCACCAATCAAGTTCCACCCAAAGAGTCGATATACCTTGATGCCATCTATCAAGATACATCCGAAAGGCCCGACACACCCGAGGACTATACCAAAGAAAATTCCTCGAATGACGGAGGTCTAGGCACATACCATCACATTGGCGCCCAAGACTACATCCTCCTAGTGTCTACTGACTTGGTTCGTCCAACATAACTTATAGGAGGTCTTGAGGTATATTTCAACCAACACATTTCGATACCAACCAAAGGTACAATGTTACCATCCTAATATATAAATCCATTATGAGACCCAAATACCAACATAATCAATGTTTAGACATTTAATCACCAAAAAGGCATTCCGAGTAGAATTTATCATCTACTATAAACCATACATCCCAAATCATGCCAAGATATCCAATATATATGTATTCATGGAGTCAACGCCCAATACCCGATCCATAAAGTAAAACATGGCATTTCACACAAAATCACATTCTCAACTTTTCTTCATAATTAAATCCCACATACTTGAACATATAGATATAAATAACAACAACTAGAAGAATATGAAGTGTATCTAGTTTTAACAAAGGTTAGTAAACTCACAATCTAGGTTTTTGGACCAAAACCTAGAAAAGTGTCAAACCCTAGAAGTTGGAGAAGATGAGACTTGAAGTGGAGAAGGTGAACTTGAAGAAACCCTAGAAGTCTTCTTGGTAGGTAGTAAATGCAAGGTCCACAACTCCAACCACCAAAATGGTTTGCAATAAATGAGAGTTAGGGTTTGGAGAGGTGTGGGTGTGGTTTTGAGCTCTCAAAATCGCCAAAGAGAAAAGATGAAATGTGAGGAATGAAATGAAAATCGGCTGGAAATCATTTAAATGGAATTCCCCCGTCGGCGATAGTGCCTTTGGCGATAGTGCCATGGGCACTATCGCATGTCACAATCGCGAAGGTTCCCACCCCCACGGTACAAGCTCGGCGATAGTGCCTTTGGCGATAGTGCCAAGACACAATCGCGGGGCACAATCTCTGGCATCCCTCAGCCCACGGTACGTCCCTGGCGATAGTGCCTCCGGCGATAGTGCCAATGGCACAATCGCGCCAACCCAAAACGGCCCGAAACTTAACCAAATTCGATAGCGATTGAGAGGTTTGAACGATTAACAAAGGTAATTCAATTATATGACATTTCGATATAATAATGATCATAAAGGTGGGCACAAAGACACGTATTCACACATAAGCACAATTAATGCGTTAAGGGAGACAAAATACTTACCTTATGAATTTACGGGTGTTACAATCCTCCCCACCTAAATGGGATTTCGTCCCCGAAATCTTACTCTAAGCAAACAAGTGAGGATATCGTTTCTTCATATCATGCTCGGACTCCCACGTGATATTAGCACCCCGATGGTGCTTCCATTGAACCTTTACCATCACCACATCTTTATGCCGTAATTTCTTTACTTTCGATTCCAAAATCGACTCCGGTTCTTCCACACAACGATTTCCATTGTCCACCCGAATCTCTGACAAGGGAACCACGCTTTCCTCCTCGGCTAGGCACTTTCGAAAATAGCACACATGAAAAGTAGGATGTATCCCATCCATTTCTGGTGGTAAATCCAACCGGTAGGCTTGTAACCCAATTTTCTCCAAGATGACGAATGGCCCAAGGAAACGGGGACTGAGCTTCCCACGCTTCCCAAACCGAATGATTCCCTTCCATGGTGACACCTTCAACATGACATGGTCGCCCACTTGAAACTCGACTGGTCTCCTTTTCTTGTCCGCATAACTTTTCTGACGGTCTTGCGCCGCCTTTTGTCGTTCTCGTATTTCCTTCACTTTATCCGCCGTCTCTTGCATTATTTCCGGCCCGACAAATTACTTTTCGCCTGCTTCTAGCCAGCAAACTGGGGTCCTACACTTCCGTCCATACAAAGCCTCGAACGGTGCCATTCCGATACTAGAATGGTAACTGTTGTTGTACGCGAACTCTACCAAAGGTAGGTGTGAGTCCCAACTTCCCCTGAAGTCTATTACACACGATCTCAACATATCTTCTAGCGTCTGGATCGTCCTCTCGTTTTGACCATCCGTTTGAGGATGATACGCCGTGCTCAAATTCAGTCTAGTGCCCAACTCCTTTTGCAAACTAGTCCAAAAGTTCGAAGTGAAACGACTATCCCGATCCGATACCACAGATTGCGGAACTCCGTGCCTTGACACCACCTCGTCGATGTATAGTTTAGCCAACTTATCTATTGTCAAGGTCTCCTGCATCGCAAGAAAATGCGCGCTCTTGGTCAACCGATCCACGATCACCCAAATGGTGTCGTGCCCACGCAAGGTCTTTGGTAACTTCGTCATGAAATCCATGGTGATGTTGTCCCATTTCCATTCGGGAATGGACAACGGTTGTAAACTTCCATACGGTTTTTGATGCTCCACTTTGACTTAAAGGCATGTGACACACCTTTACACATAGCTAGCCACATCCAGCTTCATCACCGGCCACCAATAAATCAACTTTAAGTCTCTATACATCTTGGTGCTACCGGGATGTATAGAATATTTCGACTTATGCGCCTCCTCGAGAAGTAAATCACGATTTCCCCCAACCTTCGGCACCCAAATACGCCCTTGAAAGAGTTTGATTCCACGACCATCTTCCGTTAAGAGTTCCTTTTGCTTTGACATAACCTCAGCCTTGAGGTTCTCTTCTTTAAGTGCTTCCACTTGATTCGCTCTTATGCTTTCCACCAAACTTGATACCACATCGATTCTTGTAAGGTACAACTTAAAGCCACCATCATGGCTCCTCCGGCTCAAAGCATCTGCCACCACATTGGCCTTACCAGGATGATAGAGTAAATCACAATCGTAATCTTTCAAAAGCTGTAGCCATCTCCTTTGCCGCATGTTGAGTTCCTTTTGATCGAAGATGTACTTGAGACTCTTGTGATCCGTGAAAAGAGTACACTTGGTCCCATACAAGTAGTGTCGCCACAACTTCAACGCGAAAACTACCGCCGCCAACTCCAAATCATGAGTCGGATAGTTCTTCTCATGATCCTTTAATTGCCGCGATGCGTAGGCTATTACTTTCCCCCTTTGCATTAGGACACACCCAAGCCCCATCTTAGAAGCGTCACTAAACACCACAAAGTCTTTCGATCCTTCGGGTAGGGATAAGATCGGAGCTTCGCACAACTTCCTCTTGAGCGTCTGAAAGGCTTGTTCTTGTGCATCGGTCCAAAGAAACTTGACGTTCTTCCTTGTAAGAGAAGTGAGCGGTGTAGCTATCTTCGAAAAGTCTTGGATGAAACGCCGGTAGTAACCCGCCAAGCCTAAGAAGCTTCGAATCTCCGTCGGACTTGTTGGAGGCTCCCAACTCATCATTGCATCGATCTTTGCTGGATCCACCTTTACGCCATCCTTCGATACCACATGCCCCAAGAATTGCACCTCTTGAAGCCAGAATTCGCACTTCGAGAATTTCGCGAACAATTTCTCCCTCCTTAGAACTTCCAATACTTCCCGTAAGTGCTTCTCATGCTCGGACTCATCCTTTGAATATATTAGAATATCATCAATGAAGACGATCACGGATTTATCTAAGAATGGTCTACACACACGGTTCATCAAATCCATGAACACGGCCGTAGCGTTGGTTAGACCGAAAGGCATTACCAAAAACTTGTAATGACCGTAACGCATTCGGAAATCCGTCTTCGGAATATCCTCCTTCTTCACTCTCACCTGATGATAACCACATCGAAGATCAATCTTAGAAAAACATCACGCGCCTTGAAGTTGATCAAAAAGATCATCGATACGAGGTAAGGGATACTTGTTCTTCACCGTGACTTTATTCAACTTCTGGTAATCTATGCACATCCTCATGGACCCGTTCTTTTTCTTCACGAACAACACCGGTGCTCCCCATGGTGACGAACTCGGTCGAATGAAGCCCTTCTCCAACAACTCTTGCAGTTGCGACATCATTTCCTTCATTTCTGTCGGTGCCAAACGATATGGAGCTCGGGCTATCGGAGTCGCTCCCGGAGTAAGGTCGATCTAAAATTCTACTTGTCGTTCCGGTGGCAACCCGGGTAAGTCTTTCGGGAAGACGTCCGGAAAATCTTGTACCACCTCCACATCTTCTACCGACTTCTTTTCTTTCTTTGCGTCCACAACGTAGGCCAAGTACGAAGGGTAACCCTTCGCTAAGAACTTGCGAGCCTTTAGAGATGAGATAATAGGATTGCTCATCTTTCCTTTTTCCCCATAAATGGTAGTCACACCATTTTCCGATAAAGGTACTTGGATCATCTTTTTGGAACAGAAGATGTCCGCCTTATGCCTTACTAACCAATCCATGCCTATAACCACGTCAAACCCACCTATAGCCATAGGTAGCAAGTCCACTCCAAAAGAATTCCCATCAATTTCCAAAGTGCAATCACAAAAACGGTCTCGAATGATTACTTGATCCCCATTAGCTACTTCTACTACTAATGCATCGGGAAGGACATTAATAGGAGTGGTGAATTGTTTACAAAAAGTATCCGACACAAAGGAACATGTAGCACCCGAATCAAACAAAACACGAGCAGGCAAGGAGTTTACTAGGAACGTACCCGAAACAACACCCGCGGTCTCCTTTGCCTCCTCTGTAGTCATCCGGAAAGCTCGATTGGGCATCCTTGGTGGTTGCTCGACTCTAGCCGTCGAACCCACAGAATTTCCACCATTACCTCCCACTAGCTTTGGGCAATCCCTCTTCATATGCCCTGGTTCTCTGCACTTATAGCATACCGGCCCCCGAATGGGACACTCTCGAGTCACGTGGTCCTTCCTACCACACTTGGCACACCCCGTTGGATCGGAATAATTTCTTGCAACACACGGCCCCGAGTGCTTTGACTTGCACTTGTGGCACCACCGATCTTCACGACGATGATCACCTGCTTTCCCGCTTACAAAGGGTTTTGATTATCGAACGGGCCCAGATGGCCCTTCCCACTTCCGCTTCTCACCAATAAGCCTCTTCTCTTCCCTTTCGGCATTGATGTCGTCCTCCACAAGTAAGAACTCTTCGATAACCTCTTGTAACGTCGAACACTTAGCATTCCTTACCGCCGATCGCATCCCGGCCGGTAACCCTTGATGATAGGCTTTAATCTTTGACCTTTCATCGGGGACTAGATGTCCCACCAAGTTTAGTTTCTCCAAAAAGAGTTTGGAGTAGCCAACCACAGACAGGTTCCCTTTCTTAAGATCTCGGAACTCCCGCTCCAACATGTCCATCGAACGCTCACTACAATACTTGTCCATAATCTTCTCCTTGAACACCGGCGAAGTTAACTTAGCCAAAACTTCAGGAGTGAGGACTGATCGAGTGAGATTCCACCAAATCAAA